>SNVD02009519.1:1702500-2302500 GCA_013180625.2 Boswellia sacra | reverse complement strand
ATCTAAAAACAAGAAATTCTAGTTGAGGGCAAGAAAATTTTACAGAAGAGTGAGAAATTTTCCCTCTTGGAAGAATATAAGCTAAGGACAGAAATTCAATTTAAGAATCATATAGACTAGAAATTTCCTCGGCGAAGATAATTTCCCTTTCCCATGATAATAACTTCTTGTTTAGGTCCAAAAAACAGAAAATTTGGTCGCTGGTGAGAAAAGTTGGTTGTCATTGATGAAAAATTCTGATCACAATTGAAACCCTAGGACTACAAATTTGTTTGAGGGAGAGAATTTTTCTTGCAATTGGTAAAATTCTTTTTAATGGAACGATTCTTACATTGTAGCCAAGTACAAGAAATTTTGGTTGAGGGTCAAATTTTTACTCACAAGTGAGAAATTTTATTTTATGGCCTCTAGCCAAAAAATGAGAAAAAAACACTATTTGTAGGCTAGAAAATCAACTCAATGGTTTAGTCCATAAATTTTAAGAGTACAAGATATTTATAGTCAAAGACGAGAATGTTCCTTACCCTCAGGGATTTACTTATTTAATTAGGGCTAAAAATCCAAAATCTTGTCTTCCACAAGAAAATATTATAGCCAATAACTAAAAATTTTAACTTAGGACAAGAATCTAGAAATTTTTATCAATAATGAGAAATTTCTCATTATTGGTGGGTTTTTTTTTTCTTTTGGGGTAAAAATTTTCACATGACTGTAAGCAAGGCATAAAAAAATTTGACTCATAAGAAATAAATTTTCTTGTCCTTGTGCAAAATTCAGTTCCGAGGCTAGAAATTCAACTTGGGGTTATGGACCCAAAAAGTAAACGTAGAACAAGAAATTATTAGTGACGAATGAAAATTTTCCTTACCATTGACGATAGCTTCTTGTTTAAGTTTAAAAATCTAGAATCTATCCGTGGACAAAAAATTCTAGTCCACAACTAAAAATTGTAGCCGATCGACAATAAAAAACTGTAAATTTTGGTCGGGGGTGAAAATTTTTCTTGCGGTTCATTAGGATTTCTTTTTTAACAAATGTAAAATTTTTACAGTATGACCAAAACCAAGAATGAGGGCCTGAGATTTTTAGTTATGGGCCAGGATTTTTCTTGCTCTTACCGAAAAGTTCAATTCGAAGGCTAGAAACTTAGGTCAAGGTTCATGGACCGTAAATTTTACCTGAGAACATGAAATTTGTAATCTCAACGAGAATTCTCCTCACCCTCGACGATGAATCCTTGTTTAAGGCTACAGAGCCAAAAATCTTGTTGTGGGCCAGAAAATATTCATCGCTGTAAATTTTGGGCTAGGAAAAGAATATAAAAATTTTGGTTAGAGGGTAAGAATTTTCTCGCCATTGATAAGGAGTCTTTTTATGGAAGTAAAAGTTCTAAGAACAATGAAAAAAATGAAGAGAGAGAGAGAGAGTTTTCAGGTAAAGGCATATAAATTCAACTTAAGGCTCATAGAACAAAAATTCTACTTGAGGACAAGAAATTGTTAGTGATGCATGAGAATTTTCCTTGGCCTTATCAAGAAATTCTTATCTAAAAAAAAAATTCAGTGCTTAACAATAATTTTTGGTCAAATGTCATTTATCTTCCCTAACCTTAAGCTTTATATCATCTAGATTTACTTTTTACAAATATTGTCATTGGTTTTTTTTATCTTTTAAAAAATTATTATGAATTAACCTTTCTTTAGTTAATTTGGCCGTTCAAAATAATAAATAAGTTGAAATCTAAGGTTATAATGATTTATTACACTTTTTTTTTAATGATAAATATAAAATTAATTTTAAAACAAAAATCTTCTCGTCTTCAGCTCCTCTCTTCCTGCAATTTTTTTCTTTCTTCTCTCTTTACCGCCCGATTTTCATCAAATGACCCCTTCTAAAATTTATTGCCTATATATAACCCCTTTTACCATTTTAACTATTATTGACCCCTTGTAACATATAAAAAGATGAAAATATCCTTGACAAATTAAAAAAGGACAACAGAATCCAAATCCCATAAACCCTAATCAATCCACTCACTTATGCAAATAACACAACCCACGACCCAACTTTCGCCGTTGCTAACAGGCTCCACCGCTGCCCTCACCGGATCGCTCCTGCCGCTGTCGTAGCTCCGCTGTTCCCTGGTGTGATCGCGTCGTCCTCGGCTTGCTCCGTCGTTGCTCTCCCCTTGTGCCGCTTCGTTGGTTGCTTGCCGGTCGCGCCCGCTGCGTCGTTCCGCTACCGTGCCCACCTCCTCCCGCCGCTGTGGTCGCTTGCTCGTCGCGCCTGTGGTCTCAGTCATCCGCTGTTCATGCCGTCGTGCTGCTGATTGCATAGCTTGCTGGTTGTGACGGGGGCCTTGCTTTGCTGTAGCTGTGACGCCGTGCCGTCGCTGTGGTCGAGCGTGTGGCCTCGCTCAGCCGCTCTGGTCGCAGACTGGGACTGTTCCCTCCCTCGACAAAATCGAACACCTACGAGCTGTTTTGGGTAAGTTGTTTGTGTTCGATGTGTATTTGGAGTGTGGATTTGTTGGAAATACAGTTTACATTGTGAAGGTTGTGGCAGAATTTTGAAATTTGATTACATTGTGAAGGATGTGGCTTGTGTCGAGCATGTTTTGGGAAGAAATTAGAAAAAAATTTGAGTTTTTTGTTTGTGTATTGTTTGATGATCATAAAGTTGTTTGTTAACCTTTCTGGGGAGATCAACCAAAATAAGATTTCTATGAAATTTATCCTCTGCCACCTGCTTCTCTTTTCTCAACCTTTCCTCTTCAGAATATTTCTCCTTCTCTAGTTTATCCTGCAGTTTGTTGCATCAGCTGATTGTGGTGGAGAATGCAATCTGGCAGTCAGCACTGCACGACCGGGTCGTGTAGAAAACCAGATTGTATAATGCAATCTGCCTTCCAGCACGATCGGGTCGTGCAGAAAACTAGATTGCATAATGCAATCTGCCTTCTAGCACGACCCATCGTGCTGACTGCACGACCCGGTCGTGCTAAAAGACAGATTGCATTATGCAATCAGGTTTTCTGCACGACCCGGTCGTGCTGAAAGGCAGATTGCATTATGCAATCTGCCTATCTAACAAAGATGATTACCTAAAATTAATTGGATCAATTTAACTTAAAATTTTAGTACAAATTTAGTTATTAGAATGCATTAATTCCGATGTTATAAAATAAATTGTTAGTTGTCGATATTGAATGTCATCGGTCATTTTCTTGTTTTTCTTCTAAATTTAATATGAAAACCAATTATCTAATAATACTCCAGGTAATTAAATTTAAGTCCTAGAGGCAATTTATTCCTTTCAGTTGCTCTTAGTTTATTTATATTCTTTTCTTTATTGAACAACTAATGGATTTATTTAATCAAATATGTTGTATGCAAGATTTTCATAAGCATTATAATATGAGTGGCTGAAAGCATAATACTCCAGATTGTATAATGTAATCTGCCTTTCTGCACGACCGGGTCGTACAGAAAACCAGATTGCATAATGCAATCTGCCTATCTAACAAAGATGATTACGTAAAATTAATTGGATCAATTTAACTTAAAATTTTAGTACAAATTTAGTTATTAGAATGCATTAATTCCGATGTTATAAAATAAATTGTTAGTTGTCGATATTGAATGT
Organism: Boswellia sacra; assembly: GCA_013180625.2. NCBI lineage: Eukaryota > Viridiplantae > Streptophyta > Magnoliopsida > Sapindales > Burseraceae > Boswellia > Boswellia sacra. Next base: position 2,298,855 of record SNVD02009519.1, on the reverse strand, counting down.
CATCGGTCATTTTCTTGTTTTTCTTCTAAATTTAATATGAAAACCAATTATCTAATAATACTCCAGGTAATTAAATTTAAGTCCTAGAGGCAATTTGTTCCTTTCAGTTGCTCTTAGTTTATTTATATTCTTTTCTTTATTGAACAACTAATGGATTTATTTAATCAAATATGTTGTATGCAAGATTTTCATAAGCATTATAATATGAGTGGCTGAAAGCATAATACTCCAGATTGTATAATGTAATCTACCTTTCTGCACGATGGGGTCGTGCAGTCAGCATGACCGGGTCGTGCAGAAAACCAGATTGCATAATGCAATCTACCTATCTAACAAAGTGGATATTTTTAAATAAAGATAGTTGAGCAATACTTAAAATGTGAACAATCTGGATAGAGTGTTCCCTAATAACTGTTATCTGCTGATTGTATAGGAAGCAATAAATGATACTTTATTTCATGGTAAATTATGATAGTCTAATTAATTATTAAATGAGCATTTATTTAAAAAAAAAAGCACCATACTTTGCTGGTTGAGATTGTTGATTTACATTGTTACATGTGAAGGGTTTTTTCAAAGATGGTTAAAACAAGGAAATACAAAGTAACTGCGAGGGGAACGAAGAAAGCCAAAGAAAGGATGTTATCAATTGAGAAGCGAAAGACAGAAAAAGAAAGGATAAAATTAGACGATGAAAGCCCACACGAAGAAATGAATGTTGATGAGGTAGGTTGGAACACCCTCTATTTTGAAAATACTTAAAAATTTTTCCTTCAATCTTATTACAGTACTACATATTAAAATGGTATCATGCTTGCAGGCCCAATTCAAGGACATTGATTTTTTTCCTGCAAAGATAACCTGTAGGTCAAAGATCAATGAGGTTTTAACTTTGATTCGGGAAACTCTTTCGAAGATTTAGATGAAGTTGTTTAAAGATTCATGCTTCGGCCATTTTGAGGAAATGCAACAAATACAATTTTCATCATGCATTTGTCACAACATGCTTTTGCGGGAAGTGGATAGTGACGATGAGGGTATGACCTTTCTTGTTAATAGAAAGAAGGTTACATTTTTATGGAGAAATTTTGCATCGATTACGGGGTTACGGTTTGGAAATTTTCCCCGGTATGATCCACGAAAGAGAGTCCCCAAAGAGCAGAGCTTGTGTCATGGTCTACTGGGCGGAAGAGTTAGGTTCAACCATGGAGAATTACAAGCGGCATTCAAACAAAGCTCAGATAAAGATGACATGCTAAGAGTAAAACTGGCAATGTTGTATTTCTTGGAGTGTGCATTGTTGGGTAAAGAACCAACAACTAAAATTAAGATAGACCACATTCATTTGCTTGATGATATCGATGCGTTTAATGCATATCCCTGGGGCCGAAAATGCTTTGACATGACATTAAACAGCATGAGGAAGAACATTCAGGATCGACATTGCAAGTGGAATCTTAAGAAATTGCAGAATAGCACATACAGAGAGCATTATAACTTGCATGGTTTCCTGTATGCATTTCAGGTAAATGGGTGGTATCGTATTCCCTTTTGTTATCCGTTGTTCAATATCTTAGAGCCTAATAATATCTTCTTTCTGTGTAATAGGTGTGGGTCTATGAGACATTTGACCAATGTAATCATAGACTGGCAATTAGGTTGAAAAAAAAGGGTGCTTTCATTCTTAGATGGATTACAAGAAGTTATCACACCAATAAGGAAGTGCAAGACATCATTTTCCGTCAAACTCAGGTATGGACTAACGGAATAAGTATGTTTGTATTTTTATTAAGATGTATATTACATTTGATAACCTTCTCGTTTACGTACATTTCGTAGGTTGAATCTAAAGGACATTCTCCCGCACAACCAGGTGAGTCCCCCACCCTATACACTTTAACATTTTTGCATTGTGGAAAACTAAAGATTACAAAAACGAGGTTTACACTTAAACACGATTCAGATGAGGGGCCAAAAGATGAGCATACGGCAGAAGATAGAGCCATGTCGCCCCATGAAGAAATTGACAAAACACCTACTGCTTCACCTCCTGTAGCGGATACCGATCATCATGGGCCGGACATGTATTCAAGTATTGAAGAACAATTGGATCGCATGGTAATATTTTCCATTCCCTAATTTGCTTTTTAACGTTACTGTTTGACTGTTGCACATAACATTCAAATTTTTCTCTCTTCTTGATTGTTTTATAGAATGAGAAGATCGTCCACATAGAGGGTGAGATAGGCTATATTCGTGCCGCAGAACGTAAAATAGAGGATGACATCACCGAAAGACTTCATCGGATGGAGACCTCGATTAATCAAATCCTTTACAAGTTCGATACGGAGATTCCCGACAGCAATATAGTTCTCCTTCTCTGGTCAATAATACTTTTACTTTTTTATTTGTTGTGTTATCTACAAAAAAAATTCAGCATCTTATGTTATGGTATTGATTGTTGATTACAAGTTTTTGATGACCCTTTCACTACTCCATCAAGAGAGTGCCATAATGAAGATACAGTGGGGGAGCCGGCTGCTGAATACACTGCCACTGACAATGTTGACGTTGTCAATATTGTTTCTGAACACAAACGTGAGAAGGAGATTCCCGCCAACACATGCATGTCCCCACCAGATGTCACTGTTATAAGTGACAAACAGAAGGTATACTTGCGTAAGCGGCCAACAACACGCGCACAATCGTGTAGACCTCCTTACACAAACCCATTGAAGAAACACAAACCGGATGAGAAGGATACCTTGAAAGAATTGAATACTTGGCTGCGTCACAAAGAAGATGACGAAAAATTGTAAGTGGGGATCATCCTTCCATTTCTTTTGTGTCGTGCAGCATAAGTATGTTCTCATAAATTGCTTGTCTTGTAGTGTTGAACTCGGGCCAGTGCTTGGTGACAAGAAGTTCTTTAGAACTATGGTTAAACCTAGAGAGTGGTTGTCCGACGCGGTATGTATGGAAGTCAACATATTAGTGCATGTCAATTATAAGCTACTTTCAACTAAAATGTTTTTATGATTACAGCATATAGATGCCGCATTTTGGTTCATTCGACACAGATTTGCAAATCAGAGTGGACAATATGCTATAATGGATTGTTTTTTTCAGGTACATATGTAATCATAATGCCATAACTAGGAATAAATAATGATTCATTGTTTCGATTGATTCACTGAGCTGTCCTGTGTGCTGTGCAGCAACTCTTGGCTGCAAAATTCTCATTATTTGAAAAACAAGAACCACTTTGGACTGAGAATGATGACAGATGCATCAAGTATGCTAAAGGTGAAAGCAAATTTGAAGGCACGTCATGGTTGTCTGCGGAGAGGGTGAGTATAACAAATATGAATGACCACTTAATATCTAGTTTTATTGTAGCTTGTGTCTAACATGACTTGTCTTTTGGCAATTCTTCCGTTTCTTAGGTTTTTATTCCAATAAACATTGGGCAAATTCATTGGGTGTTGGGAGATGTTAACATGAAAGAATGCAAGATCGATGTATATGACTCAGACCACACTCTATACGCAGATGATGAATTTCAAAGTCACATGTCGCCATATACCCATATGATTCCTTCATTGCTTCAGGCCATTGATGGAAACAACAGTGGTGGTGCAGATCCATGGCCCGTCATTCGAGTCGAAGGTGTTCCCCAACAAAAATAAGGTTACTTCCATTTAAAACTAAACTTGTTTCTTTTATCGTAATATCCACTCTTGAAGTTGCAACTAACCATTATGTTATGTTCTCGTGCAATGGAGATTGTGGAGTTTTTGTTATCATGTTTTTTAATTGCCTTGTTACTGGTGAGTCTGTAGAAGTTATACGTCATCCAGACCATGCTTGAAACTATAGGAAGGAGTTGGCGGCAGACATGTTTGATATGAGATTGTGGAAATGAGCTCCCAAACCATGTTGAAATCCCGCATTGTAGAAACCAGGACATTCTTCTTAAACTTTGTAATACTCTTTCGGATGTATGTATTTGATTTTGATGGAATGAGTAATTGCAGAGTAAAACCTTTGGTGATGTTATTGTCGTTTGTATCCATGTAAAGCTCAGAGGAGCTGACAACTTGTAAAGCTCATTTTGTGTTTACGTGAGAAAAATCTTATTTGTCTTTCCACCTGGATCTATACTCAAAAGTAAGCATGGGCTTTGGATAAGCCAAGTAGATGTCTTCCAGATACATTTGATTGTTCCAATTGCTGTTGTGTTTGTGCCTGCAAAGAAACAGGATGAACTAGTCATGCATGCCTCCCAGTTTGCTGGTTGAGGAGATTCATTAAAAGTTGTATTTTCTGTTGAAAGGCACTGGATTTCTGTTAAATGGGTGTTGGGGGATCATGATAATGTTTTGCCACAAAATGAGATGGGGTCGTGAAGCAATCTGGCTTTCTGCACGACCGGGTCGTGCTGAAAGGCAGATTGCATTATGTATTTGATTTTCTGCACGACTGGGTCGTGCAGAAAGGCAGATTGCATTAAGCAATCTGCGTAATTGCAAGACCGGGTCGTGCAGTCAGCACGACCGGGTCGTGCTGAAAGTGCTGAAAGGCAGATTGCTTAGAGCAATCTGGTTTCTTTAATTATGCTTAATGCTTAAAGGCGTGACCGTATGTGGCCTGATGGTTGGACTGCTGTTACTGCAGATGGTAAACGCAGTGCTCCGTTTGACCACACTCATCTGGTAAAGGCATTTATCAGCAAGATTACAAAAACTGTATATTCCTTGTTGATTTCTCGACAATGGTATTGCCATGTTTGTCTTGTGAAATGTGTATATATGCTATGGTTGAATCGAACCGGTCAAGTATCCAGAATTTCTACTACATGATGGTCTCCTGTACAAAGCCATTATAAATATTTTACGCTGGAGAATTATGGCTCTCTCTTGCATTGAATATTTATATTGGCTGCTTTATCATTTCAGGACGAGTTTAAGCTGAAATGCAGATTACATTATGCAATCTGGTTTTCTGCACGACTGGGTCGTGCTCATATGCAGATTGCTTAATGTACACAAATGCGCTATTACACAATGCTTTGCCCTGTTTTAGATGTCACTCATGTCCATTTCTATTCATATTATATAAAATTACAATGAAAGAGAAATGAAATTGCATTACAATGCCATAGCTAACTGGTGTACAAGAACAACTTCATAATAATGTTATTTATTGAAGTCATTAGGCAACAACATCAACCACTAACATGTCCAACAAAACAATTACAACACACACATCTATAAACGATTGCAACACACACATCATCCAAAGCTTAAAGTAAAGCTTTTACAAAGCAGTAGGTACATGTGGTTCCTCCCCACCGGTATCATTTAATGGAGCCTCCGAATTTCTTTGGGTTGACAGCGGATTCGTCGACCTGCATGTCTTCCGATTATGACTTCTGCCACCACACCGCCCACATTTACGTGATGTCCTTCTTCACCCAACGATGGAATTCGATTCTTCTTTTGCCTACCCCGACCGCGACATTTCGCGGGGGGTAATATTATACGTGCCTCGACTTCATCTGGGATATCCCACTCCTCAGACGAACCAACAGGGTAGATAGCTTCCACATATGCAGTCAATAAGACTTCGGACCTATAAAAGTGATGAGTAAAATTATAGACTAATAAGTTACGCACTCTACACACTGCAACAACGTTTTTGCATGGTAATTGTTCAACCTGGAATTCTCGGCAGCTACATGTTCTTGCATGCAAGTCTACATGACCATCTAAATATCCATCTTTGACAGTAAACTCGTGTAGGCTAATTGGAACAATTCTATAAGAAAGGCCTTCCTCGTGCCTATTTTTCAACTGTTTTTCAGCCCATGTTGTTAGTGGAGTTGTCATGTTAATTGCCTCCTCCCTACGTGTACAAAACCATTTTTGTAACACCTCTGATATAATATGATCCACTAGCTTCATAATGGGAAATTCTCGTGCTTCCTTGAGAACACCATTCAGGCACTCTGCAATATTGGTTGTCAAAATACTATACCTTCTGCCATCAAAATGCGAACGAGCCCACTTTGCATACCCAGCTTCGTGTAGATATTGTGCAATACGGTGGTCGATTCCATTAATTTGTCGCATTAGGTCCTCAAACTCACATTGACGATAAACTTTGCTGGCTGTAAAGAATATATCACTTATAACCACATCTTTGAATTTGGCCCTAAGATTTTGTGAAATATGATACACACAAGCACCATGTTAAGCATCAGGAAACACTTTACCCACCCCCTTGCCTATGCTTTTATGACGATCAGAGATTATCACAATATCTTCAACAGAACCAATAGTATCCTTCAATTTCGTTAAAAACCACTCCCATGATGCATCATTCTCGGAGTCAACAACGCCAAACGCCAAAGGATAAATTTGATTGTTACCATCCATGCATGCTGCCACAAGCAGGGTGCCTCTATATTTGCCCTTCAAAAGGTCCCATCTACAGCAACAACGGGCCTTATACAAGTTCTAAAGCCATGTATGGAAGCACCTAAGGCAAAAAAGAAATATAAGAAATGGTCATGTGGATCAGTATGTATATGAGTGATAGTTCCGTGATTATGTTTCTCTAAAGTATGACAGTGTCTTGGCAATAACCTGAATGAATCTTCTGGTGAACCCCGAACCAACTCTAATGCATGCTCCCGCGCTCGCCATGCCTTTCCATAAGAAATATGAATTCCAAAATTCTTTGCTACATCATGTCTAATATCATTAGGCCTATAAGTCACTCCAAAATCATTGTACTTCTCATGAATATTCATAGCAATTAACTTTGATGTAGCTTGACGATGATCTCGCTCAAGATTGTTAAGAGCACATGTATGTACGTCACAAAACTTTATCACCTTAAAAAGATCACAATTCTTGATTTTCATGGCACGAAGTCGCCACTTGCAAAACTCATCTATACATGCTATCTTGTACAGGGTTTTGTTGGACTTTTTTACCCTAAACTGAAAGTTCCTTCTTACTGCTAAAATATTAATCTTGTTTTGCAAATCCCTCTTATTCTTGAACACACTGCTTACATATACATCGGTGTTACTATCAGAAAGTCTACATGATGACCCAACATTAGAAGTGCCAAATGAATTTGAATTACTCCCTATATCTTGATTAGATGAAAACTCATTACCTCTAGGAAAATAGCCTTCACGATTAGATTGAGAAATGTCACATGAACGCGATTCTGGTGATTGGACATGATCAAAATTCTGTAAATCATCCAAGGGACTAGGATCGAGATCAATATTAATTAATGGTTCTTCCAACACATCATCTTCATTAATAGTGGAAGGAATTGCATGACAACGTTCTTCTGGGTATGTTGAGGGAACACTAGTAAGAAGTTGGTTACTACCCTCCCTCGAACCTATACCATTTTCAATATCATTTTCATATGAACGGGGTTCAACAATTGCATATAAGGGGATCCTATTTGAAGGGTCCACATTGAGTTTTTCCTCCAAGAAATATTTCAAATCTTCATCACTTTCTACTATTGATGGAGGAAGTGGAATATGTGTCCTTAACACATATTGCAATGAAAATGTGTTTTCCTCTAATGATTTATTGGTGACTTCAGAAACTTTACGAACTAACTCTTCATAGGTTGTTGACATAGGCAAAGTCACACCTTTGCTTCTACAACCATTGAAAAAAAATTCTCTGCCACTCGACACCCATTCACCATCATACACGATAGGAAAACAAACATTATCCATTCACTAAAGCCTGCAATACCAATACAAAACATTACAATTAATTCAAACAGATTTCACTCTATTGCACGACCGTTAGACAAGTATTATGTATCATGACTATTTCGACAAAAGTATTATATACCATGACTAATTGGAGAAAAGGGTCGTTTTGCACGACCCTTTGGAGAAAGGATCGTGCAGCACGACCCTTTGGAGAAAAGGGTCGTGCAAAACGTCCTTACATAAAAAATGGACCACTTCAAGCCTTAATTTCCTTCAACATGGACCACTTCAATAGATATCAAACATAAAAAATGGAAAAAACAAATCTCAAGACAAATCTCAAGAGAAAATCAACTATGAATACCTTCACTCACTAGCTTCTTGGATTCAACAATCAACTTCTTGGATTTCAATCTTCACTCACTAGCTTTACATTGCTTTTGTCAGAAAATTTTCAGTTTGCCGTTTTGGGGTGTGCGTGTTGGAGAGTTGAGAGAGCCGTTTTGGGGTGTTCGTGTAGGAGAGTTCATGTAAGAGAGTTTGTTTTGGGAGAGTGAGTGTGTATATGTCTTCTATTATCTTTTCATATTAACTCTTAAGGATAAATTAGACTTTTCATGTCTATAAGGGGTTAAAATTAATCAAATACTAAAAGGAGGTCAATTTTGAAAAAGAGACCCCAAAAGGGATTAAAAAGAACCCCTCTTTAACCGTCTCTTTAACCATCACCACCACCTCCCTCACAACGTTTACTGCCTCCATCTCCATCTCCACCTCCACTTCGCCACCCCGCCACCAACCCTCACCATACCCAGCCGCAAAATCACCCCACAGCAACCAAAGCACATAGCCAACACTACCCTCACTTGCCCACAGTACAATCCGGTCGAACCCTAACCCCATGGACATCGATTCCAACGCATCTGGATCGACCTCGATGAAATCCGCTTCCTCCAGGGCGTCCTCAACTTCTGAGTTGAAGAAAATCCAGGAAAGTCTTGGCTTCATTTATGTTGTTTCTACACTAATTTTCCCATTTCTTCAACTATTTATTTTGACTTATATCTATTTCTCTGAACAAAACCAAAAGGAGCAGAAAACTAGAAGCAATTTTATTTCATGTATGAATTTTATAATGGTTTTTGATTCAATCTGGCATCACAGAGCTGAAACAGGAAGTGGGTATTCCTGGAAATTGAGAATGGCGTTTAAAGATCGCAATTTTATTTTAGCTCTTTGTATTTTGCTAGCGATATTGGCTGCTGCAACATTTTGAATGGTTTTCGTTTGATTTTCTGGGTACAAAGATGCAGCTATAACTTCTCCAAAACCATGTGCCCTCCCTCTCTTCGATCAACTTCAGTTCTTGTATCTTAATTTTTATTTGATTTTTCGTTTTTGTGATTGAATGGTTGAAGGATGGGGTTTTTGGCGGCTGTGGTGGTTAGATTTGGTGGCTTTTGTTTTTGATAAAAAGGGGGTCGAGTGGTGGGGGCAAAGCAAGATTGCGGTGAAGCAACACTCTTCAAATAGGCTGTGGGTATGGCAGGGAGACTTGAGGATGGCTGGGCCTTGTCTTTGCTATTCAATTTAATTTTCAATTTGGAAACTTTTATTAGTTTTGATTAATATTAACATCGAGGGCTTTATTGATTTTTCTGCAGTGTTATCAACAAAAATGACTAAAAGCTGCTTCAAGAAGAGCACAAATTTGGTATGTAATTGACTTGCATGAATTAGAGTCCCAAAAAAAAAAAACGTGCTGAGGCTGAAAGAATAAGGGAGAAATACACACACTCTAGCTTTAGTTTTCAGTTTCTGATTTACTGAATTTGAACATAGTTTGTTGTTTGTTTAATGGTATCAAAGTAGCAATTTTTGTGGGTTGTTGGGGAGGTTTGGTTACTAGGAAAATCTGTGTAAGAGAGAAAAGATGGTGATTTTGATGTAATTGGAGTTGGTAGAGGAATGGCAGTAAGCTGTTGTTTCTGAGTTGCTTGCAGAGTTGTATAGATATGATCCAAAGTGGATGCTCTTTATGGAGGTTTGTTTTGTTAATTGATAAAGAATGATTTGGTTTATGTTGAGTTGAGTTCAGTTTGGAGTTTGCGGATGTTATCCACATTTCCATTCGTCTGTTTTAAGAAAAAGTCTAGTTTTTTAGTTTTTTTTAATGGTAATTTTTGTAATTGCCTTTTACTTCTTTTATTATTATTATTATTGTTTTTGTTTTTGTGAATTGTGTAATGCCTGAGGAATGCAGAAAACCAATTTTGTTACCAGGTTCATGGCCTGCTTTAGGATCTGGTTATGGTGGATGGCTCAGAAAATGGATGAAGTTTGGGACCGGAAAAAGATAGAGATGGAAGGAAAAAGATAGAAAGAGATGGACGTGAGGTGGGAGAAAGAAAATAGGTTGTCTTGTATTATTATTATTATTATTTTGTTTTTTGTTTTATTTTTTTATTAACTTTTGAATTATTTTATGTTTGACCCACAAAATAAAAGGGTATTATACACATTTTACAATTATAGTTGAAGGATATTTTGGTAATTGAAAGTAGAATGGAGGGAAAAATAAGGATATTTTGATAATTGAAATCAAAATAGATGAAAAAATGACCTCAAACTAACGGAGAGGTGGACTATAATGATTTTTTAAAAGACGGGTAGCCAGTGACAAGCTCTGTAAACAGTAAATTCAGGTGATGTAAAGCTGAAGGTTAGGGACGGCTCGTAGCGTTTGCCCAAAAAATTTTAGCCTAGGACAGAAAACTAAAAATTTTGGTCAAGGTAAAAGATGGGTACGCTATGACCAAAAATGAGAAATGTGGGTTGGAGGGTTGAAATTTTTAGTCATGGGCAAGGCTTTTTCTGCCGTTGGCACAGATAATAAATGTCGAGAATTTTCACCCAAAGGTCATAGACCGTTAATTTTACTTGAGAACGAGAAATTCGTAGTCACATATGAGACCATGCATAGAGTTGGAATGTTTAGCCTTTAGATAAGGAACAAAGAATCTGTATATATTTTTAGTTGAAACTAATCGCACATGAAAAAATGTACATAACAAATCGGACATTTTAATTGAAAACACTAGCAGTAGGGAAGGGAATTTTCGTCGTGTCCTGTGAATCTGACATGACACAACATGGAAATTAGCGGGTTTGGGTTTATCTTAATCGTGTTTAGGTACGATTATTTTTATAGTGACATAATTATAAATATAAATTAATTTTAAAATTCATTATATGTTTATTAGATATTTAAATTTAATGTTATATTTTTATTAATATTAATATTATATTATTATTAATTTTGATATGATCTTGAACTATCTTTAATTTTTTTTTATATTTTTTTATAGGTTACTTAAGAGTTAAAAAGATGTAATATATTTTTTTTAAGCTAATTACATTTTAAGTTTGTATGGAACTTTATATTTAGTGGTCTTTTTATTGTATTGTGGATGAATTTTGAATAGTTTCTTATTATTTTTTTAATTTAAAAATACTAAAATAGGTTAGAAATTGAAATGCTTAATACTATCATAATTATGTTAATCATTTAAACGTGTTGTAATCGTGCCTGTAAATTTCATAAACGTGTCAAATATTGAAACGTATCATAATCATGTTAAACGAGTCATGTTAATCATGTTAAACAAGTCATATTCGTGTCTAATACGAAAATGACCCGTTTATTATTCGTGTTCGTATATCGTGTCGTTTCACCTGTGGGTCACCTGTTTAATAATCGGGTTGTGTTCGGGTTGAGTTTTCTTGACACGAATAATAAACGGGTCAGGTTCGGATTGGACTAATGTTTATTGTGTCATAGCTCGATACGATATGAATACGACCAACGAACCTAAATTCCCACCCCTAACTAGCATCTGTAGCCTACATGCAATTGTGTTTGATCAACGACCTGCCAAAGAATGGAAGCTTGGGTTCCTTCTTTTTCTATAACAGGAATCCACATTAATCTTGTGCATTGTTGTAGTACCGGTTCAATGATATTTGGCGCGTAGGACGAAATTATAAAATGGGCTTTTTCATATTTAACATAAAAGAATAATTAAAATTTTATAATTGATTTTAAATTTATATTTAATAATTTAATCATCTGTTGATTTTGTTAGTGTTATTTGGTCAAGTACTGAAATTCATTAATATATTAATATTACTTCTAATAAATTTATTGAAAAAATTACGATTTAAGAAATTTTAAAATTTTTCATATATAAATTCTTATTTTCTAATATATATACGAAAAATTAAAAATTAATTAACTACACAATGATATGTACATGAATAACTAATACATAAAATAATACCACTAAAAAACAAAAAAGAATGGATTTATAGAACTTGAAAATATATTTAAAAAGAAACATGATTATACAAAATTTTTATGAAAACGAATGTTTTGTAATTATTTTTGGGGCTTAGAAAAATTATAGGGCCCAAAAGAAATTGCCTGATTTATTAAATTTGGAAGTATGGGGCCTCAGTGTAAGTAAATTGACTTCTAGGGTCCTATTGATTTCGAGATATGGAGTCCTATTATTAACTGAAATGACTTTTAGAGCTTTATTGAATTTTGAGACATTGAGCATTATTATTAACAAACTGACATACGGTGACTTAATGTAACTAAATTGACTTTTGGGACCTTACTAATTTCAAGATATGGAGCCTTAAGTCACTAAATTAATATATGGGGCCTTGTCAGAATTTGGCCCCTAGGCAACTGCTGTAGTTGCCTATATGGTTGAGCCGGCCCTGCATGGTTGAACTACGGAGTAGTTAGTTCATCAGTGGCGGCATTTTAGACAATGGTTACGGAAATGGGATGTCTCACTTTTACCGTACGCGAGTCAACTGATTAGTCAATTAAACAGGTTCATTGCCCTTATAATTAGGGATAAAATTGTAATTGGCACAAGAAATACTTTATCGGAGCAACTTGCAATTCCAACTTTTGGAAAATGTACATTTTAGATTTCTCGACAACAAAAGTTCAAAGGAAAATCTAATGGTTGAAAACGATTAGGGCACTATGGCCGTGCCAACTCTATGTAGTCCCTTTTGTTATCATCGAATGACCAAGTTACCGAATTGATAAACCTATAGGCTATAGCCGGGTCATGTTGCTTTCTCGATGTATTTGACATATCATACAAGTTTCTTTTCATAATATTTGAATTCTAAGTTCGTGAACTGCCTTCTTGAAATGGGTGTCTTCGGCCAATTCGGGCAAGAACATTCATGCATTTGCTCAATGGCTTGTGATGTCTTTGCTACAATAATGCTAATGTAGGATAAGTAGGTGATGTGTAGAGCAGGAGGGTTCGTGATTCCGCTAACCATAGCGTGCATTAAAGGGTACTCTTTGTGACCTGTTTCAAAAAAGGGACGGCATCCAAGTAAAGTTTATGCTTCTGTTCCTTTTCATGCACCCCCATAACTATGAGAGTCATAATGAAAATCTGCAACACAAAACAAAAGGCAGCTATGACATATTGGCATGTTTTTATGTCTTCAATATGTTGCTTTACTCTCATCACCTTGAAATTAAGAAAAGCCAAACAACTAATTGACATAGACCTTGTCTTACTGGTGTGCAATGAATAATTAATAGTCAGTTGTACGTAGAAATTCTGAAGAGGAAGAATGTGATTGATAGTCCTGATTAAAACCTTTTTAATGATAAAACTTAATATTTATTTATATGTATAGGTTTCACGCAAACGTCTTTAGTAATAAAAGTTTTATTCAACTAATGGTATAATATTCACTTTAGATACATTCTTTTTGGGTTGTATACAACAGCCGTCCTTTTTCTAAAACGTTTTTTTTTTTTTAATTTGGATAATCTAAAACTTATAAATCAATCCAGACTACCATTCTTTAATGATGTAGGATGAGAAATTAGGCCAAGGTCGTGCAGAAAGGAACAATGTCTCCATCTTCTATGCTTTAATAGGTCTGCAAGTCAATGCATATCTACATGCAAGTCGGTTCAAAAATTAATCCTTCGCAAAGCATGTTGGTCGGCGCAACTGGCAAGAAAAGTGCACCTCATAATATCAGTCACCATGCATTTATGCATGCAGCCAATTGCTTTCGATGACTAAGTTGAACTGATTTTAAATGATTGCCTTAATTTATCTTTCACCTCATAATGCAGCCTCGATGAGCTTATAGTAGCTACACTGTATAGCATGCAAGTTCTTCTCACGTTTTGTAAACTCTTATCTATATATACATATATAAACATTCATGAACTGTACTTTCAAACATAGGGGCCCGGCTCTTTGCCGATTCAGGCAAAGGTCATTTATGCATTTGATCAGTGGTTCGTGAAGTCTCTGTAACAATGACGCAAGGGATGGTAATATATGAGTTGATAGCTCCAAAGAATGTCATATGGTTCCCCTAACTAGAGTGCACTAAAGTAATCATATAGGCGGCCTGTTAACAAAAGTAGCGGCATCCAAAACATGTACGCGTTTCTTTTCACAACAGGCAATGAATACGGGAGTGATAAGGTGAATATGCAAATGAAACGCTAGCTAGCTGTTATGACTATGTCTTTGATGCCTTTAATTAAATTACACAAGTCCCATTACTTTCATCTCCTTCAAAATATAACAAAAGCAAAGCTACAACTCATTATAGACCCTGCCTTGTTTGTGCAATGAATGTATTCAGTACTGCACAAATTCTGAATTGGAAAGAAGTCATTTGCATTAATTCATTTATATGGTAGCACTATTGACTCTAGGCCTCTAGGCCAAATTCATCCGACACGAGGTGCCGTCCTCTAGCCTTTTTGTTTCGCACGTCCTTCCAAACAAGCCTTCGGCTGATAGCACGTTGCTTGGCAAATGAAGTTTCCCCCATTGTGTCGGTTATGAATTCAGTCCTTCATTTGGGAATATTTTATAACCTGTAATTTGCATGAAACTGAAGTTCAATTTGGCTTTGAAATATCTCAAATATTAATTTTGATCCATAACCTCTAACCTTGAAGGCAACATGACAAATTGTGTTAATTAATATATGCATTTCTTGATTGGTTTGTTCTCGTCTCCCAATGCTATATATCATTTCCAGGGTTATGTTTTTGCATTAAATCCTGTTGTCCCCAGTATTTGAGGACATTATCGTGAATGCCCATTTCCTCAGCTTGCAAGCTGATCAATGCGATGTTTTGGTTGCAAGCACTATAATGACAAGGCTAGTGTCTTGTTAGAGGCTACAGTGACTAAAGAATCAATATCAGCGACAAGCAGCATGTGTAAGTTTTCGGTCCCCACAAGCCTACGCCAATTTAGCGACAATAGAAAAACAAACTCATAAAGCCACTCTTGGTTGCGCTTCGTCTGCCAAGCGGCAGATAATCCAACAAGGAAGACAAAAAGAAGTAGATATGAACAGAAAATAGATGTTATCAAACTTTGGCACTTCTGCTAGCACATTTTGTCCATGTCTCCCTATCCTACCCGTTGACATGTGACAAACTTCTCACTTTCAGCCAATTTTCTTGGCAACTTCATTGCCTAAAAACTGGACCATTTAGCTAAACTTTTGGGTTAAGCTACCTGCTGCAAATTGCGTAGAAATATAGCTTCATCATTGAATGAATAGGCATGTTCATTGGTGTAAGCCTCATCTCATATATATTGGGCCCATCCCATGGGGACCAGAAGCTTTTATCGTGACTCTTCAATGGTACGAGTTCGATACAGAATAGCATAGATTAATATTCAGCTGGTAAGACACTGAAACTAGCAGTTGAAGTCATCAAAAGTTTCGATTCTAAGGACGATCCTGCGAATCCCATGTGGTTATAACTGTACTTGATTTAAGCGAGCTTGACGCCTAGGCCCAGGTATATATATTAAAATTTGTGAGCCTTTGTTGCTGAAGTATCTTAGAGCTTCACCAAAATGTATGTTACAACTCTGTTGGAAATGTGAGCACAATAGGAATCCACATATATGATTTTGTATTACAATGATGACACTAAAGTTTGGTACTGACCCAACCAACCAGTTACACAGGGAAAGCCAAAGTTCATGCAGCATGTGACTCTCCATGACACCATATGTAACCAAAAGGTGGCCCAAGAAACCGAGTATGCGCACAGCCTAGCCTTCAATTCTTTGCCACTGTCTCAAGTTTCCTCCCTTGAATTTGTGTTCATAGATGCAATTAGATGTCATCTAAATATAATATTCAGCAATTAATCTACAGACTATTAAGTTGTCTTTTTACATTAGTTGGATAGTTGGTGAACTTCTTGCTGAAGATATGTTCAATTATCCAATAAATGAATGTAGATGAATGTTGTTCAAGGGTTTCTAATCCGAATTTGTTAGTTTCTCCCAATCAAAATAGTTTGCTTAATTTCTTGGTGGGAATCAAAAACTCACCTTATTACTAAAAAAATAAAGAAAAATTGACTAACTACTAACCACTTGATAAGAGTTAATTAAACATTAACTATCACATTAAACATTGCTAATTATTTATCTTAGTTTTATACATGAAAGATAATTTTCAGAGAACCAGAACAACTGTTTGCATCACTGCACAAAGAAAAATTAAAGTCAGTGCGACGTCAGATATCAGACAATGACAAGAATTACAAGTGGATAGCGCGCGCGCACATATATAATGGAATGGTGTATTTGTGTGTTCCTCATTTTGCTCCCAATCAAGAATCGAAGTGGGTAAGCTTAAGCTTGACTAAGCCTCATGTTAACCTCAACTAGCTAGCTTGTTAAGCATTAAGCTTCTTGAATTGAATTGACTTGAACTGAATTGCTTTTGGTTGATTTGAGAGACATTAATTGAATTGAATTGCTTTTGGTTGACTTGAGATATATTAATTACTACTATAAAGTTAGATTCCAATAGGCATTTTATGAGGTGAGCCTTGAGCTAGCTAGATGGGGGTAAAACTAGCAGCTTGCTTGTTTTAGATAAATATATCCGGACTTAGCTTCTGCACTGGAGGATTCAACATCAAGGCCAGTCTGTCTTTCCATGTTGTCAACACAAAAATTGAGGTATCTAGAGGACCATTAATAGCATCAAATCATAAAAGGGGATTAATAAGTCAAATGCTTTCATCACATATTGAAATTATTATTGTGTTTCTAGAAATCAGAAGCATTAAAGAAAGTATATATCCCTGATTTGATTAACAAAAAAACTTTACAAAAATAGGAGAAATTCTTCGTAGTTGGTAGCTCTCCTCCCATAAAGAAAAGACAAATCCAAAATTGTAACTAATACATCATTGGTACGTTCTTCTTCCTCAGGCCCGAGTTTCCATTGCCGACCATCGCAACAGCTGCTACTCCCTTATAGACAAATTTACATTATCATTTTGATATGATAAGATAGGACAAGGACAAAAGTGGCTGATCATTCCTTCTCTTCGTATGTGGATTTGGCATGATTCCTTTCTTTTGTTCTTCTTCCCCTTTCCCTTTTTTTCTTTTAATTTTTACAACAGCTTCAATTCATTTTCCTGAAAACCAAAGAGCAAGAATATTAAAACCTGATAATCTCTTTCAAATTGAGTTACAATTATAATGCAACAAGGATGGCCAAAATCAAATTAGATTTATTACCAATAGACCTTTTGCAATGAAGAACTGCCTCATAAATGGAGCTTTCAGAATCACAGGACTTGCGCCAATCATCATGAGAGTAAGCTACGCTTACACGTGGTGATGTTTCTGCCGAATATACCCAGGTATTCATCACATGGACTCTTGAATCACCAGTTTCAGCTCTGGAAATTGATCTGCGCCCTCGTAATCTTCGATACAATGGCCTAAGAAAATCCAAATATTTCTGAAACAACCGCTTTGATAATTTTCGACACCTTCTCAGGGAAGAACGATTTGTCTTATTGGCTGGAACAACAAGTTTTGATGTATGTGAAGAGGTAGGCAAGGTTAGAGATGAATCCGATGCCCCATATGCCTCCATCTTCAACGGGTCGACGAAAAGAGGCATGACATAACCATTGGAAAAAAGCTCATCCGCATGAACAAGTGCAAGAGGAGACTGTGAGATTGGAAAATCAAACTTGAAATCCTGGGAACTCCCAATGAATCTCTTAGATGGTGGCATTCTAGGGTCCATCTCAATGAAGGAAGCTTCATCACATGCATCAAGTGAGGTCCTCAGGGAGTTGTCAAGGGCATCCAAAGATGGTTTCAGGTTTACTAACCAACTGTAAGAGAAACTTTCAATGGAAAGAGGCTGGGGAGTTTCCATGGCTAGAAGTAAGATATGTAGAGAACTGGAGAATAAAATGTAAGATATAAGCTACAAGGGAAAAAGATAATAAGTTGGGTAACAAGAAAGGCCCTCCACTTATGGAACATATATCCAGCTTATTTATATACCTTAATATCCTCTCTCTAACAGTTGTGAATGTGGTTGTCTGGCACGAGACAATGAATTTTAATAATTGAAAAGGGAAAAGAAGAAGCGAAACAAAAATGTGGGGCCCACAAGCACCCACAATGTAGTGTTACATCAGTAGTTTACCCCACTTTTTCATTAAGCTTCACTGAGAAGCAGTTTTTCTGCTAATTGATTTAATTCATACCTGATCAGAAGCAACCAAAGAAGAACTAAGAAACAGGTTCATGCATATTCCATTATTTTATTTAAAGCAAATTCTGAAACCAAGAGAATAATCTGACTCTGTGCTTTCAAATGAGTCTTCCAGACCTTTAATGTTCTAAGACGTGAAGTACTTATACTAGATAGGCAAAGCAGAGGATAGATTAGCAGGTTCACGCATAGACTCTATTATTCAAGGAAGCTGCTGATAAAATTAGAATAAAGACACTGCCCATCACTTAATTATGCTTAAAAAATTTATCATTAAAATAAAAGTTCTTCATGCTTTAGAATATTAATCATATAGAAATAAAATTCTATGCAAGGTTGATGATTTCGCTTTCACTTTCTTTTGTTTTGTCATTATCTTTTATAATGTTTATTACCCCCTAATTTATCAATTTTTGGGTGGGCATCACTGGTTTGAAAGGATGACTTCACCATTCTGATGCTCACATTCTAACTACTGGCCTCAAACCTACAGGATAAACTACTTTATTGTAGCAACAATATTCAATGCAAGCTATAATCTACAGACAACTAAAGAATATATGAATATTCTTAAAAATGAACATGCCCTTATGATTGTGCATGGTGTTTTAAAATGAGGAAATAAAAGAAAAGAAAAATAACTTACACTAAACGATGTGTTTAAAAAATGATGTTAAAAATTTAAATGCTATGCTCAACATCTCGATGCCTATTGGATACATGTTGGTTCATCAATCTTAGTACTCTCAATTTGTTTTGTTGGACACTAACGTTTTGGCAATAAAAGAAAATGCTTGTCATTCTGTTGATCTGTTGGACATTATCATAACGTCTAAATCACTTGTTCAAAATTGAATGTAATAAACTAATGAATTTAACCATTCTCCGACTTATATTGACCTAACCGTTCAGAATTTAGGTCACCACGACTATTATAAAACAAGAAAACACAAAAACTTTTAAGCCGAATCAACGTGCATTATCTAACTATACAACTGTTAGCTTGCCTACTAAATATGCATGTCTGGCCCAAAAAGAGAACGGCCAGTCATCAGATAATTGATTCTGATATTTCCATAATCGGCGAATGGGTTTGGGAAACAAAAGAATCAGAAGATAGATAAAGATACAACTATGTAAAGAAAAATGTTATTGTATCATTTGACAGGATTTACAAAAATGAAATTTCGGTTCCCTATCCTGGACAAAAACGTAATCAGACAACATTACTCACAGCCCTCTCATTCAGCACAACATGAGAACAATGTAGAAGAAGACACTGGTCTTAAGGAAATGAGAAAAAAAAAATTATGATAGCTGTCGTCATACGTAGCTATAATCTAGTCCTTGAATTAGTAAAAAGTGATGCATCTGAAATCTAAAGGCAAAGGTGAGGAAGAGGAAAATATCACTTAGTTCTCCTGGTAAGGAAATTCTAGGCTTTTACATCCACTAACGGTCTGAGTGGTCGTGAGTCCGAATCTTCTCAAAAATTAAATGCTAGAGAAAGCAATGTCCTTATCATATGAAATAATACTAATTATTATTTACAAACAATCTACAAAAACAAAAATAACAGACAAGGGTCCCCAGAGCTGTCGGAGAATGAAGTGGACACTGGCCAAAGTTTCTGGGACAAGCCAAATAATGATCGTGACCCGTAAACAATCGGTCCCCTATCGTATCCCCCTTAAAGACACAAGCAATTGCTAGAGAAAGAATCCACACATTCATAAAGTAGTTAAATTCCAGATAGAATGTTTTTCATTGCACAAAAATTAATTATGAGGAGGAAATATGACACTGAATTTCTGACACAAATAAAGAAATAAATCCAGTCCCCTCAAGACGCAAGCCATTGGCTAGAGAATCCACGCATTCATAAAGTAGTTAAATTCCAGACAGAGTGTTATTGCACCGAATTTACTATAAAAAGGAAGTATAAGTACTTTTTCGATCCATGAATACAATAACTTCTCCCAAGTAAGGTAGAATCCCTTCAAGAGACAAGCCATGGCTAGAGAATCCACGCATTCATAAAGTAGTTGAATCCCAGAGAGAGTGATATTGCACAAAATTTACTATGATGAGGGAAATATAAGTACTTTTTCAATACAAGAATACAATAAATTGTCCCAGATAAGGTAGAATGGATTTACGGTGAGTAGTCTAAATCTTGTGTACTCACCACCATAGTCCATACAAATTTATAATTCAAGACATTATATTGAGTAAATGAAATGCGGTCCTGACCAGGAATTATAAGACTGATCCATGGACTCAACTTCCATATGATTCAAAGACTCAAGCACGTGCAAATGTAGAGTAGTGAGGGAACTAATTATTGGTTCAGAAAACCAAGTAACAGCTACGAAACTTTAACATTTTCCAACTACGCAAATAACTCTATCATTGCAGACTCTGAACTGTCATTCAATTGTCAATTCAACAAATCAAATCATAGAGGCATGCTGCCGTCCATTCAATAAAGGGGATGGAAAAGAAAAATTACTTATCTTCACCTGAAATTTTCTCACAACAGGACTAGAGCATCGTTCACTACGAGATGTGGCACAATGTCATTGTAACAGGACAAAACCTGAATGCTCACATCAGAAACAACCCATGTATTTGGGCCAGGACCTGGAAGGCACATGTCAAGCTAAATTTTGGAAAAACCTATATCTAGTTCACTACAGACTGACACTGCTGTTGAGAAACAGAAAGGCAATGGTTGCTAATATCAGATAAGAAAAATAAGTACAGAGCAAGAAAGATTATGTTATGAGATCTATAAGTATGAACCCATTCCAGAGGCTATGCAAGAGCACTGGTACCAACAGGTTTCTAGACCGTGCAAAGACAGCACCCATCACCACCCCAAGGAACACAACTGGTAGCATCTTCCGCATATTCAAATGCGCCAAGGAAAATAATACTGAAGTCAACAAAATTGAGCACCACACTGGCATGTACTTTGTCAATGAAGGGAGAAGGAACCCACGGAATACAACCTCCTCCCAAATGGGACCAATAACTGAAACAACCACTGCATAGATTGCTATTGCCACCGGATCTGGTGCACTATTGGATTGCTGAACACTCGAGATAGTAATAGGTGTAGAGCGAACAACAGGTATCAAATTCATGTTGAACTGTAAGAGATGATAGACCAAGGGAAATGTGAGACAGCCCAACCCAACATCCACCTGCCACTTTCCTTCAAGGCTAAACCTGAACCAATCAGATGGAAGGGGATGAAACCTTGAGAGAAAATGATGAAGGATTGCAAACCCAACGAGACCTTCAGCCACATCAATAAAGAGGCTGTATATAGCTTGCCCTCTATGTGTCAAGGACTCCATTCCAAGACCTGCTGTGTGAGCTATGAAGGGAATTATCCAATATTTTACTAGCCAGAATGAAGCAAACCAGAGAAGCATAACCTGTAACACCAGAAAATCTCACTTTGTATTCTTTTTGCCTTTTATTCAGAGGTACTAAGAAATTTTAGATGAACTTCAAAAAATGTTATTTTTATTCTCACAAATTTAAGTTTGAAGTTCTAGCTGGTTAAGCATGATACAGTTTATACAAACATTAAAGACATATTCTGTTATGTACTTTAACACAAAGCATGAAGGCTTGACCAAATTGTTTTGGCAAAGAAGTAGCAAGCCCTGATTATTCTTTGTCATCAATTATGGCCATAAAATTGATTCTCATTGACATTCATTCACTACAAAAAGGAAAGAAGAAAGAAAAGATAACAAAAATCTAATCAATGCCATCACGTTGCACCTAGCATTAATGACAAGGTCAATGCAGTTTAGAAGTTTTGTGATATTTTCTGCAATATTTAATTAAACATAATCACCAAAAATCTGCTGCCACTATCAACCCTGATAAGAAGGACCCAAAAAAAAAAAAAATTCACATACACACACACACACTCTCTTTCTCTCTCTAATCTTCTGCCACATAATTCCACTTTCTTATGGCTGTAACTTCCAATTATATCCTTAGTTTTGAGAGAATTTTATTTTTTATTTTTTTTCTGGCCCTGTCCCCAGAGGTGTTTAAAACTAATAAATCGGTCATAAGCTAATCCTGCCAAAAAGTTCAAAATTAGCATAGCCCACCACTTCATGTTTGTACTATGACTGCAACATTAGTCTGGTATCACGTCTTAAGTGTAGTTACCTTCTAAGATTTTGAAATTTGTCCCAGGTGAATGTAGAACTTTGTTGAAAAGGGTTAGAAGTTTGACTTGTCCTCTCAACGACAAAAATTTCAGTATATTCACATATTATTAGGAATTCCACTAAAACATAACTAAAGTTGGATCTAGACCTGCACTCCAATATTCTGCAAAACAAAATGTGTGATGTGTCCTCAATTTTTGTACCCAATCCTCCATTTCTGATAAAATGATGTTGCATCACTGATTAAAATTTCAGACAAATAAGCACAACTATTTGAATGATAAGAACGCCGGAAGTATCACCACCAATAAAGTGGAATATCATTTCGCAATTCAAAGTAACTCTTAAAAGTCTAGCAACCACATGAAGGAAATAATTCATTTCATTTTAGAAAATCTCTTTATGTCTAAGTGACTCAGAAATGCTTCACCTGCATAGTAGTCTTCCCTGTCCATGGCACCGTCCAAGGTTCTGGGTTAAATAGTTTGTCTGTAATCTAAAAGACACAAAAAAAAAAAAATCCAAATAATTACCATAACTAATTTGGTGCAGTGCCCACTACTGCAGCCATTTAAGAAACTTCAAATGCATGAGAAATGTCATCCAATCTCATTCAACATAAATAATCATTATTATTTACATACTAAATAGTGGAAACCAATGTATTATAGAAGGCACAAAACAAAATATTACCTTTTGAAGACCTGAGACCCTCGAAGTGGGTAAATGATCAGATTCAGGTTCAACAGGTTCTTTTGGCAATTTTTCTTCAACAAACTTAGACTCGAAATCCTCTGAAAACGACGAGTCTCCATTTCCAACACATGCATATCTCCATTTCTACACAATCCATGATTCCACTTAACCCAGGTCACAACACTAATTTTTAAAACAAAAAAAATGAAAAAAATTACAAAAAAGTACACTCATGGAGTCCAGAGTCAATGAAAATATTATATTCAACATCAGCTACACAATAATAGTAAAGTAAAAATTTAAACTTTCATTATTATTTCGCCTTCGCACATTGAGAATCAGAAATAAATATAAATTTCATTCACTCATTTTCTCAGCAACCAAACGGTGGGGTATCAGAGTCCTGGAAAGAAAAAATGAACTTGTAAACAAATGTGTACAGGAAGAGTAAGAGATTACCCGATCGGGAGACGCAGACAGAGGAGAAGTGAGACGTAAGCTTCCGCAGAGCGACAATGGTGGCGTCCTGGGAGGCTTCAGAAGCCGGAGTATAGGGTTAGGAGATGGTCTGGAAGGGAGAAAGAGGGAGGATAACGTTGACATCGTGGTAGTAGCAGATTGGTTGAAATCCCGACGATGAGAGTGGTTAATGGTAATGGATGCATCAGAAATGAGATAAGTAAGAAAAAGAGGAGTTCGCGTGGCTCGATGGAGATGGAGATCAATACGCGTCGTTTTGGGGACGACGAAAGTGGTAATAGAATTGGTAGTTTGGTCATAGCGAACTGTTTTCCGATTTAGGAAAGGGAAGGAATGGGATGGGATGGGAATAAGGCGAGGGAGACAGCACTAGCACCTGTCCATCCTAGTATCCCGTACTGCGACTGTTCTGTTTTACTTTTTCTTCCCTCCTGCTCTGCACGAGGCGAGACGGGTCTGTTCCACCTACAACATGGTACGGGCAGAACCGAACCCCCTCCAATCCAAACCAGTTCTACATATTTTTTAGTTTGAGCAATATTGGTATATAATTAAATTATATAATATTATTTATATAATTTAATATAATACAAATTTATTAAATAAATAAAAATAAAAAATTAATTAATTAATTTTTAATAAATAAAATAAAATTCATATATCAATAGATTTATACCATATTAGATTGTATAACTTGATTGTATAATTGATATAATTATTTTAAGTTTTATTAATAATTAATGTATGCTATTTAAAATAAAATAAGAAATTATGATGTATCTTTTAAATTGTATAAAATTAATAAAAAAATTACACATAGAGTAAATTAAGAGTATATTTTTATTTGGGTTAGTGTTTATAAGTGGAGAATAAGTGTAAGCAGGACACGAGGGCTGTCAACCTCTTCAAAGTTTTAAATTAAATTACGCCTATTTTTAAACCCTTTAAATTTTAATTTTTTGCAATTATGGACGGAAAGGTCCATGGGTCTATATCTGCAATCGATCATTTGCAAACTTGCCTCTATTTACGAGGCTTGCCCCTAGCTACTTCAAGAGCTGCCTGCACTCCATATCAATGCAGAAACCTAGGACCCTTTGGTATAGGAGGTAGGGAGCTTGAGAATAAAAATTTGATTACTAGGTCATGTTTGGTAGGGTTATTAAAATATTTAAACTCAGAAATGCAGTTTTACCGTGAGCATCAAATTACTCGCAAACGGGGTAATATCAAACCCTCTCCCTCCTTGAGTTTCATTTTCCTCAAAATCATAATCCCACGTATAAAACTTTGATCTCTCTCTTTCCCGCCACAAAGCTCATGACACCTCTCTCTCTCTCTCTCTCTCTCTCCAATGCCCCTCTCTTCAACTCCCCTTCTTTTTTGTTTTCATCTTCAGCTTCTTGTCCGCTGCCTTGCGGGGTGAAGCTTTTTCCATCTTAGTAGCGGCGCTTTTTGGTGGATGCTGGCAGCGGCAACGACCAGCAACGATTCATGTGCGCATGCAACTGGAGTGGCTGGATTGCAGTGGCGGAGGTGGTGTGCGGCGGTGACTTTCTCTCAAACTCCCCCTACATTGACGCCTCCGCCTCTCTCTCTTCTCTCTCTCTCCTCGCATGGCAGCACACACTTCTATTTTCTTTCTTCCCCAATCTTTTCTGATTGTTGAATTGAGGAATTGTGATGGTGCAAGAGTGAAAATTGGATGGTTTGGATTGATGGTTTATGGGTTAACTGCCAGTGGTTAGAGGTGGTGGTGGTGATGAATGGCAATTGGAGTGGAAACGTAAATGACTTTTTGAAAAATTAATTGTGGGTGTTTGTGAATTTCTGGACTTGGGATTTTTTAGGTTTGTGAATTTGTGGGTCTGGAATTAGGAATTTTTGATATTTTGTTTTGTATTTTTCAATTCTTTGGAATATGGTTGAATGAACAATTCAATTAGACATAAACGATTTTCGGGTTTGGAATTTTGGATATTTTGTTAGTTATTTTTAGTGTTTTATGTGAATTAATTTGGATATATTCAAATTTCTTAAATTAAAATAAGATTTATTAGATAATTAAATTAGAATAACATACATTTATTTATATTTTTTATTACATATTAGAACTTGAAAAACAATATAAGTATTTTTTTACGTATTAAAAAATTAATTATAAAGTTCATTCACAAAAATTAGCAATCTGACCTTTATAATATAGTATACAAGAGTTCTAATTAATAAATTTAAAAATTTAAAAATTATTTGTTCAAAAATCTTGAAGATCATTATCCTCATATATTTTTTATAATTTTAATTGTATACCAAAGCATGAAAAATACATTATAATTTTTTATATATTGAAAAAAATTAATATATTCCTATATACAATCAAATACAGTAATTTGATTTCCATATGAATCAAGGACAAGATTTACATGGATAATCAAACATAGTAATATTACTTTTTTAATGATAAGATTTCTATATTTTACTTTTCAAATAATGTGAACCCTTTTTTCAAGATTCATACCCTTTATAGCAAACGGCCCTTAAACCTAATGGGTTGAATAACTAATGCGATAACTAACATGTTTGAGAAGAGGAAGAAACATGTTTAAATGGATAGAATTATGATTTAATAGTGTCAGGATATATGAAGCATCTTACTCCAAACTCAAATATTATTTGAGATATTATATTGTAACCGATAATGTGTTTTGAAACTTGTAGCAGTACTTTTGAAAAGACCATGTTACTTGAGATAGGTTACCATGTCAAAATCTTACTAATTTGATCAGCTTTTATAATTAAATAATGAAATATTACAATATGTGATGATCAAAATATATAAAAACATTTAAAAAAGAAACACAATAATAGCAAAGCAAAATTGACAACGCAAGAAGAGAAGAAAAAAGATAACAGCATATATACATTGACATGACTGGATAGGAATGCTTGAACTCACCTCACCACGTATTGGAATACTAATAAAGATATATATGAAGGCACACAACGTGATGGGAACATTGTAAGGGGAGGGACATCATCAATTTGAAGATCCTACGCAGCATGAGCCGTGTTTCGCAATTGCAGCACTAAAAGCCTATAACTCAAAAGTTAATGTACCTTAAATACGATATGGTCCCCTACGATAATTGAATCCAACATCCTCACATTTCAGCAGGTGGTTTCCTAGTCGGTCCATTGACATAAGTCATGACCAAGCATACGATGCCCACGAAAATATAAATTACATGTTGAAATCAAAATTTTGCATGGCACACTTTCTGTAGGCTTCATTTGTCAATTCTTTTGTCGCCGTTTGTTTGTTTGTAACCGCAATTTGATGGTTTTTGATACCGAAATTTGATGCAGATATGATGTTAACATAATGGTTGAGAAATTGAAATGATTGGTCTAAAATCAATGTAATTGAAATGATGTTTACGTAATGTGACAAGTTAACATGGCCAAATATGAAATGATTAAATTGAAAATTGGACGAGAGATAGAGAGTGCTTCATTTTCACTTAAAAAGTCAAACAAAGAAGAAAAAGGTGCACATAAATTTTTATATAAAACCCAGTCTTGCTTATATAATTTTGCTTTAATTCAAACAAAGAAGTAGAAAATATTGCGATACGCTGCCGGTAAAGTCATGCTCTCATTGAACTTTAAAATTTTTATTTTGTAATGTCACAAACCTTATATTTGAAGTCATAATAAACTTCATATATGAGATTAAATACCTTTTTAATATTGAAGGTTACAAATCTTGTTCCACAATACATTCATGAATTATTCTTATAATTAAAGACTTTCATATATCAATCAAATTATGTAATGAGAATGTTGTGTAAGATTGCATGCCAATAAGATTATTACATATATATCAATGCAATCTTATAATACAAAACAAAAAGGATACATTAGGGACATGCCCACATCTAATAAATCCTTATAATTAGTTTTGTATGTTTCAAAGTCAAATAATGAACGTACACTTAATCATACAAATCCATATCATGTGGCTCACATCACTCTGAGATCAATTGGTCACCAATCGCGATCCTGCCCCAGAAGTACCGATATGTACAAACAGTATTATTAATGTGAAAATCTGAAAAAGTCTAAATTTCAGGCAAATTTTGAACTAACCAGTCAATAGGCTCAGGCCTTTCGGTTGGTCACAGGCCCTTTAACACCATACGGAAACAAACACGTGCCTTAATGTCCAGTTCTCCTCCTCAGCCGACCATATTTGATGTAAAAATTTTTCAAAGATTAGCTCACCCACCTCTGTACAGGTGTTATGATGTTCTATCTGTCCTTCCCACTTACGAAATTTTGTTTGTTTTTTATATATAACATCAGAAGATGGCCATGCCAATTTAAGCAAGCTTATGCTTGTCACTCTGCTGCCTCTTCATGGCTACTTCTTTGTGTTCTGCATGGATTCTGGGTTTCGTGCTCATGTTGGGGTTCGGTTGCTGCATGGCTAGCCCAATTGGGTTGGGTTCGAGATTGTTGGCTAATGATGAGAAGCAAACTTGGGTTTCTGATAATGGAACCTTTGCTTTTGGGTTCACCCCATTGGAGTCATCACGTAGCCGCTTTCAATTGGCAATCTGGTTCCAAGAGCTTCCTGGAGACAGAACAGTGGTTTGGTCAGCAAACAGGTAAGTTCAGTGATATCTCATTGGTGATCTAAATTTTATTTCCTCACGGAACTTGACATGCATGTAATATGCGTAACTTTTGAATATTAATATTGCGCGAAACTGAGTTCAACATAATTCAGTTTCAATCTAAATTTATTATTAAATTTGTAAGTATGCTCCTGCAGGTGGACAAACTTGCAGTAGTAACATACCACATGAACAAATTATCGTGTTAAGTAATTATTTGACTTAAAAGCTTCAGTTGTTAGATATAGATTGAACATTGATATTTGAGTGTAACATAACTAATTGTTTGCATCTCATTTCAAAGCCATATGCTAAACGAAATTTGAGTTTATGACTACGAGAAAAGCTAGGTAGCACAGACCTTTTCTCCATCTCTAGTCTTTACAAAATCTCTTGCATGTAAAGTATCATGATCATCTCTTTAAGCCAACACTTTCATATATTTTCTGTCAATGATCATCTAATAGAAACTCTCCTGTCACCAAAGACGCAATCCTGGAGCTGGACACCACCGGAAACCTTGTTCTTCTCGATGGGGACACCACTGTCTGGACGTCAAACACCTCCGGCGCCGGCGTCGAATATGCGGTCATGTTAGAATCCGGAAATTTCATACTGTACACCACAAACAACCACTCTGCATGGCAAAGTTTCTGGCACCCTTCTGATACACTACTCCCAAACCAACCCTTAAGTGTGTCTCTTGAGCTAACCTCACCGAAGTCACCATCACATGGTGGCTACTACTCACTGAAAATGCTGCAACAGCCCACTTCACTGAGCCTTGCCTTGACCTACAACTTGCCTGAATCAAAAGATGCTTCACCTGAAGCTTATGCAAACAAATCCTACTGGTCTTCACCTGATATTTCGAATGTTACTGGGGATGTTGTTGCTGTTTTAGATGAAGCTGGAAACTTTGGAATAGTCTATGGAGAATCATCAAATGGAGCAGTTTATGTGTACAAGAATGATGGTGATGCTGGTGGCTTATCATCAGCTACAAATCAATCGACTCGTTTATCAGTTCTAAGGAGATTGATACTTGAGAAAAATGGGAATATACGTTTGTATAGATGGGACAACGATGTTAATGGCTCACGCCAATGGGTTCCAGAGTGGGCTGCAGTTTCGAACCCGTGCGATATTGCTGGGATTTGCGGTAATGGGATATGCAAATTGGATAGAAGCAAGACTAATGCCTCTTGTACGTGCTTGCCGGGTACCTCTAAGGTGGGAAGTGATGGACACTGTTCAGAAACTTCATCATCGATTGGAAAATGTGATTCAAGGAAAGAAAATCAAACATCTCAGTACAGGATTGCAGTAGTGCAACAAGCAAACTACTATTTTTCTGACTATTCAGTGATAGCCAATTACAGTGATGTTGCCACTGTGTCGCAATGTGGTGATGCTTGTCTATCCGATTGCGAATGTGTTGCTTCTCTTTATGGGCTTGATGATGAGAAGCCTTATTGTTGGCTTCTGAGGAGCTTGGACTTCGGTGGATATGAGGACCCTGGATCAACATTGTTCGTTAAGGCAATGCCTAATAGCTCAATGGCATCAGGAGACAGACATGGAGGATCTGATGATTCTTCTGGGAGTGCACGGGAGAAGGTTTTGGTCATTCCCATTGTTCTCAGCATGACTGTACTTATTGGTCTCCTCTGTTTCTTATTGTATTATAATGTTCATAGAAGAAGATCCTTAAAGAGAGCTATGGAGAGCTCCATAATTCTGTCAGGTGCTCCAATGAATTTCACTTACCGCGATTTGCAAATTCGTACTAGCAATTTCTCACAGCTGCTTGGAACAGGTTAGGGTAGAATGCTGTGGATTTTATATGTTAACAGAGGAGATCAATGCAGGGGAAATTTTTTAACTAGTTATAGGTAACGTATGCTTTTGCGATATTGTGTTGCAGGAGGATTTGGGAGTGTATATAAGGGAAGCCTCGGAGATGGGACTTTGGTTGCAGTAAAGAAACTTGACAGGGTTTTGCCTCATGGAGAGAAGGAATTTGTAACAGAAGTAAACACAATTGGCTCCATGCATCACATGAACTTGGTTCGTCTATGTGGATACTGCTCTGAGGGCTCACATCGGTAAGCAATATTTTCACTTCCAATACATCAATCACCTCATGTAATGATATCAATGTTATTTAATACAATTTTTTTAATTTTTTTCTTTAAAATTTGTGCATTTACAGTCTTTTGGTCTACGAATTTATGAAAAATGGGTCATTGGACAAATGGATTTTTCCTTCACATAATTACGGAGACAGGCTGCTGGACTGGTCAACTCGCTTCAATATAGCAATTGCCACGGCGCAAGGGATTGCGTATTTTCACGAGCAATGCAGAAACCGGATAATACACTGTGACATCAAGCCAGAAAATATCTTGTT
The DNA here is from genome assembly GCA_013180625.2 of Boswellia sacra. Lineage (NCBI taxonomy): Eukaryota > Viridiplantae > Streptophyta > Magnoliopsida > Sapindales > Burseraceae > Boswellia > Boswellia sacra. Next base: position 2,267,964 of record SNVD02009519.1, on the reverse strand, counting down.
AGATGAGAACTTCTGCCCCAAAGTATCAGATTTTGGACTGGCGAAGTTGATGGGAAGAGAGCATTCTCATGTAGTCACCATGGTCAGAGGCACTAGAGGCTATTTGGCTCCAGAATGGGTTAGTAACCGCCCTATAACTGTAAAGGCTGATGTTTACAGTTATGGAATGCTTCTTTTGGAGATCGTTGGTGGCAGGAGAAACCTTGACATGTCTTTCAATGCAGATGACTTCTTTTATCCTGGTTGGGCTTATAAGGTAATAACTTAGTTATGTTCTAGCCATCCTCAACTCTATTCTTGTTTGCCAATCGGTAATAACTTAGTTATCACCCTGCTTTTAAAGGAAGATTGCATATAGTACTGATACAATAACTATTAATAGTTTGATATACATCTATTAATCATATTAGTGTTGCCAACTGCAGGAGATGACAAACGGGACGCCAATGAAAGTTGCCGATAGAAGACTTGGAGGGTTAGTGGAAGAAGAGGAGCTCGTGAGAGCATTGAAAGTTGCCTTTTGGTGTATTCAAGATGAAGTGTTCATGAGGCCTTCTATGGGAGAAGTGGTGAAGTTGTTAGAAGGATCAGCTGAGATCAACACACCACCAATGCCTCAGACGGTCTTGGAATTGATTGAGGAAGGCTTAGACCATGTCTACAAAGCCATGAAGAGAGAGTTTAATCAGTTCAGCTCCTTCACCATCAACAGTCATGATCCATCATCTCAAGCTACCTGCAGTTATTCCACAATGTCACCCAGATAGTAGGTCATCAAACAAAAGTATTTTTGGAGTGTTAAGCAGACTATTGTTGTCCATAGCATGTATATCGCAAACAATTGTGATCATCCAATGCATTCATTTTGCTTTGATCGGATAAATTAGCTATATTAAGTGTTGCTACAAACGCATAACTGCTGTTCCTTTTATTAGGATAGAGTTTTATATGACTGGCTGACATAAATTTCTTTCTGAACAATTTTGTAATATACAAGGAAAATCATGGAAGATGAAGGGATTAAATATGATATTTTGATGATCTAATCATAACTTAGAGCATGAACTTGATAATTGGAATTTGAATAGGATAATTATCTTCATTTCCAAGGCCAGAAACTTTCTTCAGAGAATGGAAATGCAGGAACTTGCCTTATCATTTAAAAAAAAAAAAAAAAAAGTCGCGCGCGCCAACATTGGTTTCAGAGAAGACAAACAAAAAAAGTTTTGTGTGGATGGTATTTTGTGAATTCACCTGGAAAGACCAAAATAACCCCCTAAGTAAAGCTCGTGATATTTGTACAGTCCTAGTATCAATTGAGTAGTCTTTATTGGGAGGTAACCCTCAATATATGAAATACTTAGTTTATTTGGAGCTAAATTGAAAGTATTGCACATGAAATCAGAATTATCACTTGCAACTAAATTGGGTCTTACCGAACTAAACCTCAGTTCAGTCAGTCGCCACTTGCTACCAAATTAAGCTTTACCAAACTGAGCCTCAGTCTAATAAGCCACCATCGCCCTATGTGGAGTACAGAGTTGTATAGCAATTCATAGTTTTATTTATGCTTTCATTCATTGTGCGTACACAATATCAATTGTCGTGAGCCCTTCAGAGTCGCCGAACTAAGGTTTAGTTTGGTAATCATTCGACATCAACAAACTGGTCTTTAGCTTAGGGGATAAAATCTCACACAAACCTCAGTGTCAATACCTATATATAAGGTAACAACGATTGGCCACGTGGTAGCATCTCAATGCTTTAAAATTAGAGTTTCAGACTCATTCAAGAATCATCTAGAATAGTATGAAGAGCCATGAGATTATGACACTTGGGAGTGATGAACGACCAAGATCTAGGTTACATAGTACATGTTCTCTATAAAAACCCATTTATGCCTCCAAGAAAAGGAGGACACTTTGGGATAATCCCTAGGAAGATACAGAATATACTCACTAGGACTTACACATTTTTACCAACCTCCATTGCAGTAACCATTCCTTTATTTCCGTCCATGACAACATCCTTTCCACACCCTCCTTTTAATCGTTTCTCACCTTTAAAGCTTACTTGAAAACTAACTTAAGCATCGGAGGGTTATCGTCGGTGAAACATCCGGCGCCTCCTAACCTTTTTTGTGGTTTTGTAGCTGCTGGGAAGAAGTTGTTTGTAAGTCACTTTAGCCGCCATGGGACTACCTTAAAGCTCTTTTCCTCAGGTTGAAGAAAAAGGACCCTATCCAGTGCCGTTCTTAGCTTGTAACTACCTGCCCCCACATTATCAGAGGTTGTCAGAGTACCACCATCATTATATAAGACACTAGCCCCCAACTAACTATTACAATCCATTACTATCATCATCAATTTTTATATCCCCGAGGGTACTCATGCCATTCTCTCATCTTCTTCATGCTTTAGTTTGATTTTGGTTGGTTCGATTTTTGAGCATCAACATTTGGCGCCGTCTGTGGGAACCGACGTCGGTCAGTGTTCTCGGTTTTAGTTAAGGTGTGCAAACACAATTTTATCCACTAGAATTTTCTTTGAAACTTTTTGGAAATGGATGGTGCGGAGGCTAGTGTCACCAACAGCTTGCAGCCAGCTGCTGGGTCTAACAACACCAGGCAAGTCATGACGAGACAAGCCACTCAGAATCAAAGAATGGAAGGTATGGAAGCCAAAATGAAAGGTCTCAAGGAGGATAATGCTCGATTGAAAGCTATGCTCAATGAGTTGATGGGAAAGGGAAAGATCCCAAACACAATCCCGAATACAAACCCAAACACAACACCTAACCACCACCTGACAAACCCTGTTGCCCAACCCATACCTAACCAACATCCCATGCCAGAATCCCTAGCACTCAACTATGGAGCTTATATGGAAGGCCCTAGCCAATAACCCCACCAAAACATTGATCGAACACTCCAAGCCACAGATAGAAGAGGCCTAAACCAATACCCCAATCCCAACCAAGCAGCAAATTTGGGAGATCTCGCTCTAGGTGATGGAAGAAACGAGCCCAATTGTCAGAGTCATACTGCAAGTTCTAGGCCTCGTGCGAGTACACCACCTAGAAATCTGCTTGAAGCTGGGCATGGACATAATAATGGTGGTCACCAGCTCGACAATCCCAACCAACAAATGGGAGGACATCGTTTGAGGCCTGAAATCCGTTCACATTGCTACAACGGAATGCCTCACTATGAGCATCATGTAGGAAACCATGAACACCATGGGCATCATAATTACCACCGGGAAGGGCATCATATTCATCACAATGCGGGAGACCATCTTCTCATCTAACAAGAGTTAGAGCTTAGGGAACTAAAACGAGAGATGGCTCTTCTCAAACAGGCGCAAGCAGGAGGAAGCCCTAGTTTTGCACCCGAGTTCACTTTGAACTCACCTTTTCCAGATGTAATAGCAAGGACCAGCTAGGCAATGGTTTAGGTCTTTGGGAGCAAACTCTATAACCACATTTCAACATTTCTGTGATCAGTTCTTGAGTTACTTTAGGGCATCAAGGAATATTCGCAAGCATAGCCACATGTTGGGAAACGTTAAGCAAAAGGAGGGGGAGTCCACATTGGAATATGTCAATCGCTATCATAGTGAGGTGACGAGTTTGGGGGCATTCAAGGATTCCACCACCTTGAGTTCGTTCATGAATGGACTTAAGCCTAATAGGATTTGGAGATACTTGTCTGATTTTCCAGCTGCTAGTTATGAGGAAGCTTACTATACTGCCCTAAACATGGCCAGAACAGATGAAGCTTTCAGTCAAAGGGTGCAAGATGACAAAGGTAGTTCTGCAGGCCACAAGAAGCAAAATGGACAGCCTACGAAATCTAAGCAAGATCAATCTAAGAACAGGCAATTCATTGAAAAGCAACAATCGAGTCCAAGACGGTCAGAATTACCCCAACCGCAATACAGGAGGCCCTAACCACCACTTCTGCGAAGACCGGAGATTCAATATACTGATAACTATACATAAGCTAATTACCAAGCAAACAATTATAGAACATGCCATTATCAAGAGGTAAATCACCAAGACTATAAGCCACGTGCGAGGTTCGTCAACTACACGACCCTCAATAGCAGAAGGGATGAGATCTTTGTAGCAATGCGTGCATCAGGCTTGTTCAGAAAGCCGAGGCCTATCAAGACAGAACCTGCGAGGTTGGATCGATCCAAGTATTGTGACTTCCATGAGAGCTTCAGACACAACACTGTGGATTGCTATGAATTAAGGGACCAAATTGAGGAGTTGGTTAGGGCTGGAGAGTTACAGGAGTTCATTGAGCAAGTCCGTGAAGCTTACAAATATAAAGCAATCAAAGATGGCAAAAGACCTGCGCATGTGGAGAGTGATGTGAATGAACAACCTAAGGTCTAGAGGATAACCACTATTTCAGGTGGGGCCAATCGAACTGGGGACTCCAATAATTCAAGGAAGAACTATGCAGGAAGGTTTGATAAGGAGATTTTTATGGCAAGTTCAAGCAGAAGGTCAACTACGATCCACGCCCCAATCATGTTCTCAGATGATGATGCTAGGGGTGTAGTTCATCCACATGAAGATGCACTGGTGGTTACAATGATAATTGCTAATTTTGAATGCCAAAGGATTTTGATAGACACAGGCAACTCTGTTAATGTTCTATATAAGGATGCCTTTGACAGGATGGGGCTCAAGGAGTCACAGTTACGTCTAATCCAAACTCCGTTAGTAGGATTTGCTGGAGAAAGAGTCAATTCTCTAGGTTCTATTTATCTACCTGTCAAGGCTGGAGATGGAAGACCCCACACAATCATTATGATAGAATTCACTATTGTTGATAGGCCAAGTGCCTATAATGTGATATTAGGGAGACCATTCTTATATGAGACAAAGGCAGTAATTTCAATTTACTGTCAAAAGTTGAAGATTCAAACAAGTGACGGCGTTGGGGTCATGGCCAGTGACCAACAAGCCTCTAGAGATTGTTATGAGGTGTCTGTCAAACCATGCCATATGGTTGTTGGGACTTTAACTGATGATCAGCCTAGTTTGATAACTACTGGATCTCCTACAAGAAGTGATGAAGAGGCACGTGGTGAATTAGATCCTCGAGATAGGAGGCATGAACAACGGGCAAAACCGTTTGAAGAAATGAAGTTGTTTCACTTGGACCCAGATAATGAAGATAGGTCAGTAAGATTGGGGACTCGACTATCGCCTTTATTACAACTGAAGTTACAAGATCTGTTGACAGATTATAGAGATGTCTTTGCATGGAGCCATGATGACATGACAGGCATCAACCCATCATTGATTTGTCACCATTTGAACATCGACCCAGTAATGAAGCCAATTAGGCAGAAGAGGCGAGCTTATGATGCAACATGTTATAAGGCAATGACAATTGAGGTAGACAAACTTCTGCAAGCCAATTTCATTCGAGAAGCTAACTACCCTAGTTGGCTGGCTAACCCTGTTCTTGTGCAAAAACCTAATAGTAAGTGGAGAATGTGTATAGATTTCACTGACCTAAACAAAGCCTGCCCCAAGGATAGTTTTCCACTACCAAGAATAGACCAACTTGTGGATGCCACAGCAGGACATGAGTTAATGAGTTTCATGGACGCTTTTTTTGGCTACAATCAGATCAAGATGTACCCACCTGATGAAGAGAAAACTGCATTTGTCACAAATCGGGGGTTATATTGTTACAAAGTCATGCCATTTGGCCTTAAAAATACTGGAGCTACTTACCAAAGACTTGTGAACAAGCTTTTCAAAGAGCAAATTGGCAAGAATATGGAAGTCTATGTTGATGATATGGTGACCAAGTCCACTATCGTGGAGGAGCATGTTGAAGACTTAAAGCAAACATTTGAAGAATTAAGAAAGCATCATATGAAGTTAAACCTAGAGAAGTGTGCCTTTGGAGTGTCAGCTGGAAAGTTCTTGGGTTTCATGGTAAGCCAAAGAGGCATTGAAGCCAACCCAGGTAAGATTCAAGCCATTTGTAACATGGAATCCCCTAAGACACTCAAACAGGTGCAGATACTAACAGAAAGGTTGGCAGCCTTCAGTCGGTTCATTTCAAGGGCCACAGATAAGTCACACCCTTTTTTCAAAGCAATGAGGCAAGGAAAGAAAATGCAATGGACAACTGAATGTAAGGTTGCATTTCAACAATTGAAGAATTACTTGGCAAGTTCTCCACTCCTCTCGACACCCGAACAGGGTGAGACCCTATATTTATACTTAGCTATCTCTGCGACTGCTGTAAGTTCGGTGTTAGTTCGCGAGTCTGAAGGAATTCAGAAACCTGTTTATTACATCAGCAAGTCTCTTGTAGATGCAGAAACTCGTTACTCAGCACCAGAGAAATTCGTTCTTCCTTTAGTAGTTTCGTCTAGAAAGCTCAAGCCTTACTTCCAAGCCCATTCAATTTGTGTAGTCACTGATCAACCTTTGAAGCAAATCTTACAAAAGCCTGAACTTTCAGGTCGCCTAACAAAATAGAGCATTGAGATAAGCGAATTTGACATCACTTTCTCTCCTAAAAATGCAATCAAAGCTCAAGCAGTCGCCGAATTCATAGCTGAATTCACCAACTGCTTAGAGGGGTGTGATGATGATAAGCTGTTTTTAAGGCAAGAAAGTGATATACCCCAACAAAATGCAAAAGCATCAGATAAATAAAACTCTCAACCATGAACGATCAAGAGATAACAAGCTGGACATTGTATGTTGATGGAAGTAGTAATGAGAAGGGTAGTGGAGCAGGAGTTGTCTTGGTAAGCTCGGAAAACGCAGAACTTTGTTATGCTCTAAAGTTTGGTTTTAAGGCTTCCAACAATGAAGCAGAATATGAGGCAGTTTTAGCTGGAATGAGACTAGCAAAAAACTTAGAAGTTGAACAACTGATCCTCAAAAGTGATTCGCAAGTGGTTGTGAGTCAAGTGAATTCGGAATACCAAGCTAAGGGGAACAACATGATAGCTTATCTCCAAAGGGTCAATGAATTGAAGAACCACTTCAAAGAATTAAAAGTAGAGAGAATCCCACGAGAAGAGAACCCACAAGCTGACTTTCTAGCTAAGCTAGCATCCTCTGCTGAAGTCAAAATGTCTAAGATAGTCCCACTAGAGTTTATCCCGAAACCGAGCATTCATCTTGACGATGCCATCTTTGAGTTAAAAGCAGTGAATCAATCTCCAAGTTGGATGGACCCCATCCTAACTTATCTCACAACAGGTGAGCTCCCAAATGACAAATTGGCGGCGAGGAAGCTTAAATATTGAGCTGCTAGGTATTCTCTAATTGATAATGTCTTGTACAATCGGGGTTATTCAATGCCTTATTTAAGGTGTCTCAATGATGAAGATGCTAACTATGTGTTGAGAGAAATCCATGAAGGAGTATGTGGAAACCATTCCGGAGTGAAGAGCTTAGCTTTTAAAGCTTTGAGGCAGGGTTATTACTGGCCTACCATGCATGCAGATGCAAAGGCCTTTGTAAGGGATTGTGACAAGTGTCAACGGTTCGCAAATATACCCAGACAACCACCTGAGAAGCTTACCTCATTAAGTAGCCCTTGGCCATTTGCTCAATGGGGGATAGACTTAATTGGCCCTCTCCCAACGTCTAAAGGCCAAGTAAAATTTGTAATAGTAGCTATTGATTATTTCACCAAATGGATTGAAGCCGAGCCATTGGCAACCATCACTGAAAAGAAGACCACAAACTTCATTTGGAGATCTCTTATTTGCAGGTTTGGGATACCATATACTATAATCACTGATAATGGTAAACAGTTTGACAATGCCAACCTTAAGGAACTTTGTGAGCAGCTTGGCATCCATCATAAATTCTCCTCACCTGCTCACCCTCAAGCTAACGGGCAAGTGGAAGCAGTTAATAAGAAGATAAAGCATTTACTCAAGACCAAGTTAGAAGCACGCAAGGGGGCTTGGGCTGAAGAGCTTCACAATGTCTTATGGGCTTATAGAACCACCCCTAGATCCACAATAGGAGAAACCCCTTACTCTTTATCTTTCGGGGTGGAGGCTGTAGTTCTAGTTGAAGTGGGAATGCCCAACCTTCGAAGAATTGCTCATGATCCGGAGGCTAATTCAGAACAGCTCAGAATGTGTTTGGATTTGGTTGAAGAAGAGCGAGACATGTCACAAGTTAGATTGGCAGCTTACCAACAAACGGTGGCCAAGTTCTACAATTCTAGAGTTAAGGTAAGAAAGTTTGAAGTTGGAGACTTAGTTCTAAGGAAGGTAATGTTGAACATGCAGGAACCGGGAGTTGGAGTCTTAGGACCCAACTGGGAAGGCCCATACCGAGTAGAGCAAGTTCTTGGCTCGGGGGCTTATCGCCTGCTTCGAATGGATAGGACTAAAGTTAAGCACCCTTGGAATGCCGAACACTTGAAGAAATATTATCAATGAAAAGTTTGAGCTTGGAAAGATGTTTCGGGTTTAGAATGATTCATATGTTTACCTCTTACAGATAGCTATAAGCTATATTCTGAAGGCCTAAGTGCCTCTTTCCTCTTATTTTCACAAAGTGCCTGAGCGCTCTCTTTTGTAAAGGACCAAGGTCCTCCTTCACTCAATGAGCTAAGACTCACCTAATTAATGAGAAACCATATGAGGTATTATTCAAATTGCTATGCGAAATAATGCTAGTTCAATTTGCTAACATTCCAAAGTGGCTCTTCCAAGGATAGAACCACCCTTTGAAGAAGCCAAGACTATAAGTACATTAACTAATAGCCTTGCTTACCTCTATTCTAAAATGATCTAAGGAGGAAACACCTCAAGGAAGTTAGAGTTACTGGTACATTCACCAGTTAGCTTAACTCACCAACAATAATAGCCCAAAAGGAATATGGAAAGTAATTCATATCACGTTAAAAGGGGAATCATGTTTTATTACTTATTGGAGTTGCTAGTTTATCGTTCCAAGTAACCTAAGTGTTGATGACTTTCAATATGCTTTAAGAAATTATGATCACAAATAAATTCGAAACTCCTCATAAAATAGTTTATAACTACGTCAATTATGTGCCAAAAAAAAAGAAGAAGAAAAGGGTTATGCAAAAAGAGAGTTATCCTTTCATAACAAGTATATATAATTCAACAATAAAACAAGACCTACGATAGAAAGTGTCACCAATTATAAGAATTAGCCTTGATAAACCGTTAAATAGTAGCGAATGCTAATAACAAAAGTCAAAGTGTAGTGCCCCAACGATCTGGGCTTTAGTTCACGAATTACAGTAAAAAGTGATACAAAAGTAAGGGAAATGTAGTAATACATACATATACATATACATATACATACATATATATATATATATATGTATATATACATATAAATAAACAGGCATCCCTAATCCTAAGCTGGAGGTGCGGTGCCTTGAGGGATTGTCTTACTACCCTCAGTAAACCTTTGTGCAATGGCACCGAAGTCTACATCAGGGTAATCCATTTCCAAGCCTTCAATGATAGTGTCTACAGCATAGGTGGTCATCTCATGGACTTCTGAATCCAACTCGACAATCTCCAGCTCCTTAGCCTCACTTAACTTTCTCTCCTCGGCTAGTTCTATCTCCTTCTCTTCAAGACGCTTCTTTAGATCTTTATTCTCAGCTTCCATCGCTTGCAGGGAAGACTTGAGGCTCTCTTTCTCCTCAAGTATTTGTTTCTTCATAGAATCATATTCTTTTCGTTCCCCTCTCAAAGTCTCAACTTCGTTTAAAGCAGCTCTAATTTCTTCATAATGTTGAGCCACTATATTGACACCCTGCAAAAGTTAAAATAATTAGTGATTGTGCAAAGAGAAATAAAGGCTTGACTGCTTGAACTTACCATGATGTGACTCATAAAGGACAACTCAAATGCTATCTTTGCTTTGAAGTTCTCGGTGCTCCTAGCTACATCCTCTGAGAGAACTCGAGAAGAAGCTTGAACGTAAGGAAGAAGATGTTTAGCTTCAGCGGGACTCTCAATTTGAAATGAAGGGGGGCCGTTAAAAAGGGACAACCCCCTAAATGTCTGGTCAAGAGGTGCAAGGAAATTCTTCATCTTTTCACCAGGAAGGAAAGACTTAGGAACTTTCTCAGTCATGTTTGCATGAACTGTTACTATTCCGTCCTTGGGAGGAACTCCCTTAGATTTATGAGCCACATGCTTCACCTTTGGTCTTTTTTCCAATGCCTTATTGGTCGCTTGACTCCTAGTAGATATGGATTCACTAGCTTTCAGTTCACGCTTCCTTTTTGCTCTTAGCGCCTCAGCCAAAGCACCACTGTCAACTTTCTTGCTCATTTTGTCTACGCCTATAAAAGAAATTGAGGGCTAGATAAGGTTGAATTAATAATGATCACAAAAATCAAACTAGAAAGCCTAAAAGATGAGGTGACTACCAAATTAGACTTCAGTTCGGCTACTAGTATTCATCACCAAATTGAGGTTCAATTCAATCAACATTATTCAAAAGTTCAACTTTTATTTTTGGTCACAAAAACTAATTCAATGAAAAATCACAAGTCAGAAATGTACCTTCAAAAGTGAAATCCTCTCCACCGTCCGAGTCCTCTAAATCCTCTATTTCTGGAAAATGGGAGATGAGCCCACTTCTTTTTAATCCTTTTGGATCAATCAATTTCTTAATGTTACGATCTTGGTACTCAAGAGCTGCATTTACCCTATTCCTATATGCCTCGGAAAGCTTAGTCTTCCTGATATACCCTACCAAAAGAAAAATAACGATGATAAGAAAAGCAATAGTAGCAATAATGATAATTATAACAAAAAAGATATAGAGGTGAATATAAATTGAAGAACTTACGGGGCATCCTAAACTCCGTTGGAGTTTTGGTAGCAATGGAAACAGATGTAGCATCCCATTCACCACCAACATAAAACCACCTAGTTTTCCACCCTTTCTTTGGGGGAGGGGCTCCCCATAAAATGCTCTTACCATCGGAGCCATGAATTCTAGGTCTCAATGCTAAAGTGTACCATTCTATCCCGGTGTCAGTTGAATTTGATTTAATGCAAAATAAGTAGAAAATTTCATCTAGGGTAATCTCGGTCTTATTAACTATCTTCCAAAGATGATACATAGCTGAAAGAATCATCCATCCATTGGGATTCAGTTGACTGGAGCCTAACTTGGTGTATTTGAAGAAATTGGCAAAGTATGGTCGGAGAAGAAGTCTAGCCTCATATTGGAAAAACGAAGTATAAAAGAGTACATCACCGTGTCTATACTCAATCCCTTTGAGTTTAAAGGTAGCCCTTGTGGTTATGTTACTAGGGATTTTATACTCTCTACGGTATTTGGCTACACAAACATAATCGATCGAGCTGGGTAGCTCATCTATAGCAAATCCCTCAAAGTTGGGATCTTCTGGGTCTCTACAACGTGGGTGTTTCAAATTTGACACGCTTTCTTCCATTGAAGATACTTGATCACCACTGTCATCATCACTAGCCTCGCTACCTTCATTTGCACTCATTTCAGCTTGGGGATCACTTTTATGCTTGAAAGGTTCGGTGGTCTCACCAACCTCCCAAACGCCCACATCAATCGAGGGAACACCCGAACCCAACTCCGGGTCAATAGACTGCGGGAGATCCTGAGTCATCCTGTTAGGACCTGTTTCACTAAGAAACGCAACATTAGGAGTTGTCGACCTACTTGGTCTCAAGGAAATACATTTTCTTACCCATACCCAAACTAAAGCTCAGTTCGGTACCGAACCGATGCCTAGTTTGGATAAGCTCAACTCATTGCTAAACTGAAGTAGCTGTCACTTTAGCTATTTGTCCTGACTATCAACTTAAATAGACTAAGCTCTCATTTCATGGGTTATGCAATTTCTATAAAGGCAGTTAAATTGGTTATGTCATTTCTATGAAGCTCAAAACGTATTGTTCTTAGCTTTTCATGAATTAAGGCATATATTTGGGAACCTATGGTGAATATACCAACTCCTTACCAAACTGAAGTTCAGTTTGGTTTGGTAGTCACCTTCCTTTTTGCCACCCCTTCCTTAGCCTAGCAATTGAGCCTCAAGTATTGCATTAGATTATTATCAAGATCGATTTAACAAGTTAATTCATAGCCAAAAATAAATAAATATCTTCAAGCACGAGATATATTGGTTGGAGGTCATCTAAGAGAGTGGTAATGTATATTAAAGGCACTACCCAATGGTACAGCCATTATACGGATCATTTGCTTTACACAATATTATTTGGTTAATTTTAGACACATTCCGAAAGTATTAACTAAACTCTAAAAGCTTAGTCGTGTGCTATAAACGAGTGCCGAACTGAGCTTCAGTTTGGTACATATGCTTTACTTGGTTTGCTGAATTAAGCTTCAGTTTGGTACATATGCTTTACTTGGTTTGCTGAACTAAGCTTCAGTTTGGTACATGTACTTTGCTTGTTTGCCGAACTGAGCTTCAGTTCGGTATATGTGATTTACCTCGTTTGCTAATATTTCAATGCGTATATGCTTTAAGAACTTTTAGTGGCAGCTCCCACACTCCATCCATATGTATTTATTGCATATAAGCACATCTTCCAAACATTTATATATATATATAAACCTCACCTACGTAAAGCTAGATAAATAAAGCTTCTTTTAAGACAATGGTCCCACATGCTTATATTAATGTATTTGAATAGTTAAAATAATTGTCCTTTCTATCCTACTACTTTGCACAAGTCATTTATACAAACATGCATTACTACTTTATTCAATTACTTTTGACTTTTCAATAACAAATTATAATTGATTACTTTTGGGTTTAGTCTAGCAAAAAGAATCAGAGGCAATAAAGCAAGAGACGGTGGAAATGGGTCCGGGCTCACTTGGCTATTTTCTTAGACAAATGGTTGGGAAAGCTTCCAAATTAACTTGTTGCTCTGCAACATTCTAGCGTAAGATAAAATCAAGAACAAAAAGTTCACCATTAATGCACGCCCAAAAGTCTATTAATCAAGTGGCGGCATGAAAAGCCTTTGGACTTTTTGCTAGCTTATTTTACAAACCATTTTTATTGATTTACACTTCTCTCTCTCTAGCAAACATTCCCATGAAGGGGCCGATTCGCATTACCCCATGTCTGCATGTCTAACTATTTTATAAATGGGATTCAAAAAAAAAAGTTGTTTTCATTATTTAAAGAAAAAGAAAGAGAGAAAGGGGGCAAAAATCTTAGTACCTTAGCTTATGCTCGTGAGATGAAGAAAATAAGGCTTCAAATTATCTCCAACAGTAAAGCATGAGAATGCCAAAGTTGAAGCTGAACTTTGCTGAGATGTAAAAAATAAAAATAAAAAAGAGAGTTGCAGGAACTTAAGTTGCAAGAGAGAAGAAAGTAGGAGAAAAGGAAAGAGGCAAGAACGAAAATAAGTGAGAAGGAAAGGAGGGAGGTTCGAAGGCTACCGAAACTCAAAATATAGCCTTTTCTAGTAGACTTCTTACAAGATTTGAGTCAATTCCATCTTGGGAACTACATATATTAACTTTTTGGAAAGGTTGCTTATTTTGAAATAAAACTAATAGTCAAAAATGATAAAATAAGAGTTGAGTGTATGATAAGTTAAAACTTTACTACCACTTTACTAAGCCCCACCAAAATTGACCCTTAACTTGGTTTTATTTGGCAATTTTATAATTCCTCCTAAGCTACTCCTACGAAGCCAAAGCATGAGGGATCAAGGGAAACAAAATCTCATTGAGCTGAACCTAATTGAGACAGTCACAAGTCTTCATACTTCTAACTGGTGACTGAGGGGGCTAATGTGGGTGGTATTTTGTGAATTCACCTGGAAAGACCAAAATAACCCCCTAAGTAAAGCTCCGTGATATTTGTACAGTCCTAGTATCAATTGAGTAGTCTTTGTTGGGAGGTAGCCCTCAATATATGAAATACTTAGTTTATTTGGAGCTAAATTGAAAGTATTGCACATGAAATCAGAATTATCACTTGCAACTAAATTGGGTCTTACCGAACTGAACCTCAGTTCAGTCAGTCGCCACTTGCTACCAAATTAAGCTTTACCAAACTGAGCCTCAGTCTAATAAGCCACCATCGCCCTATGTGGAGTGCAGAGTTGTATAGCAATTCATAGTTTTATTTATACTTTCATTCATTGTGCGTACACAATATCAATTGTCGTGAGCCCTTCAGAGTCGCCGAACTAAGGTTTAGTTTGGTAATCATTCGACATCAACAAACTGGTCTCTAGCTTAGGGGATAAAATCTTACACAAACCTCAGTGTCAATACCTATATATAAGGTAACAACGATTGGCCACGTGGTAGCATCTCAATGCTTTAAAATTAGGGTTTCAGACTCATTTAAGAATCATCTAGAATAGTATGAAGAGCCATGAGATTATAACACTTGGGAGGGATGAATGACCAAGATCTAGGTTACATAGTAAAGGTTCTCTATAAAAACCCATTTATGCCTCCAAGAAAAGGAGGACACTTTGGGATAATCCCTAGGAAGATACAGAATATACTCACTAGGACTTACACATTTTTACCAACCTCCATTGCAGTAACCATTCCTTTATTTCTGTCCATGACAACATCCTTTCCACACCCTCCTTTTAATCGTTTCTCACTTTTAAAGCTTACTTGAAACTAACTTAAGCATCGGAGGGTTATCGCCGATGAAACATCCGGCGCCTCCTAACCTTTTTTGTGGTTTTGTAGCTGCTGGGAAGAAGTTGTTCGTAAGTCGCTTCAGCCGCCATGGGACCACCTTAAAGCTCTTTTCCTCAGGTTGAAGAAAAAAGACCCTATCCAGTGCCGTTCTCAGCTTGTAACTACCTGCCCCCACATTATCAGAGATTGTCAGAGTACCACCATCATTGTATAAGACACTAGCCCCCAACATAACTATTACAATCCATTACTATCATCATCAATTGTTATATCCCCGAGGGTACTCATGCCATTCTCTCATCTTCTTCATGCTTTAGTTTGATTTTGGTTGGTCCGATTTTTGAGCATCAACATTTTGTGTTAGACTTCCATTTGAGAGTAGTATGTATGAGAAATACAACTAAGATAAATACTGAAATATTGAAGTTCACGTAATTTCTTGATACAATATTAAAGTCATAATGATATGGTAACAGATTCAAATCCCTCCTAATACTAATTAGAAATTAAAAAGAAAAATCTAATTGGCCCAATTAAAGACCCAAAAAAAAGCATTTACTTATTTTTTGTACTCATACTACATACGACAAGAGTAATTCACTCTTTCTTTGCCATAATTTACTCAAACTTATGTGGTCCTATACATCTAAAAGATGTTATAACAGTAAATAATGTTTTTTCATATAATTAATTAGATAATATAGTATAATTTTATTAAATAAGTAATTATATATATATATAAATATATATATTTTATAATGTGATAACTTGTAGTACTGAAGTATAACTTTCATGGACTAAAGTAAGCGGCCTGTAATAAGCAATCTCCAAATGCTATTAGCAGCCCGGCCCATTTATTACGCCCTTCAATCTTCTCTTGGTATTTTCCAGAAAAAGATGAAGGAGTCCTCATGACGTGGCGTGAACCAATTGGCAAGAGTTGTGAATCACCGCCGTTCTTCTAACAGTAGCATAATTGAGCATGAAAAATTTAAGCGCGAAGATCATCAATCAACACCGGCATCCTTCGTCTCCACAGCAGTTCAATCAGTTCTTCCGCTCTCCTTATTTATAAACTCCCCTCCAATTCTACACGGTACAAAGCTTCATCTCAGTTTTTCACATTTTCTTCAATCAATATAGCGTCTATCAATTTCTACTTACTGTAAACCCTAGACGTTCATTGGACAACTAATCTGATTCTAGGTTTTAGTTACTTTAAAAGAGAATTAAAAATAAAATGAGTTGATTTTGAGATCAAATCAAAGAAATTGCGGGCTTTCATTGTAAAATTACTGAATACTGGTAGTGAATTTGATTAATCTGCTTGTTAATAGCAAGTTACCAGTTTATGTTCAATTTGTTGAAATGATAATTTTCATTGAGCAATTAAGTACCGATTTGGATAGTTGAGGTGAATCGAAGTTTTCAATTAGATATATTTTTTTTAAATTTATTATAAATACAATAGCTCATTGGAAAATGCTGAATGCACTGATTGATGTGATAGTTAATGTGATGAGAATTATTCAACAAACTTGTGTACCTGAAGGTATGTATATGATTACAGGTCTAGCATGATAAGATGGAAAAGATGCTATATGCTGAAGAGCTGGTGAGAGAGTTTCTTGTGTTCAGAGGGTTTACAAATACTTTGCAAGCTTTTGAGAATGAATTAGGCACGGATATAGGCAAAGGGTTTCAAGTGGATAATATATTAGAGTTAATCTTCTCGGTGTATATTCCCAAGTTTCAAGCCGAAAAATTAGTTAGTCTGCTGAACTTTTTCAAGCAATGCTTTTCATCCTCATCTGAGACTGTACTTACTGCTACTCTATCAAAACTGGAGGTCTCTATCCTACGCTACTATATAGTTCATGCCTTACAATCAGGAAGAAAAGACAAAGTTGTCGAGTTTTTTGGAACGAATGGAAATGATTTGTTGCGGAGGGGCCAAGATTGGGCTCCATGGTTTGGTGGGTTGTCACTTATTCATTTAGTTCTGTTTTCAAGCAGTGATTTCTCATTCATTTACAATAATGGGCATGCGTGCAGTCATTCCTTATTTGAAGAATCCAAGCTTGGATCCTCAGTTTCGCATATATTTCTCAAAGGAGTGGTTTGAAGCCTTGCGACTTTCTGTGAGGAATTTTTTTAGCGAGCTCTTCAATGGAACTCATATCCTTGAGATATATATATATATATAACACACACACATACACACATATATATTTTGGTTGAATCTGAGTGTAGTTTTTGATGTATTTTATTGTCATTCCATGCTTTATATCACAGATTTAATCACATTTACAACCATATATGAGAAGCCGTAGCACGCAAGGATATACATACTACATAGAATTTATATATTGATTGAGTTTATTTGCTCTGAAATCCTAACTCCATTCATGGGAAATGTGATTTTTTACAAAAAGCTTTGCCTGTAAGGTTCAGAACTTTCAAATATTTAGTGTGAACAAGGTTTCTTTAAAAAGGGTTTTGTGGTTGGAGCTTTTTGAATTTACCCATCTAATCCATGTGCCCCAAACAAGTCTTTGATTCCTGTTCTAAACCAGGAGGTAGACATTCCAATTTATTTCTCAGAATTGTCACTGAGTGAGCATTATGTAGTTTTCTTCAACTTTCTGACAAACATAATGGGTTTTTGAAGAATTTGTCCTTAACTAAACCAAGTCTTCCTGCCCTCTTGAAGATTAGTTCAGAGAAGAACACTGTCAATCGTCTCAAAAAGGACATCAAGCAATTAAATGTTAAGCTGTCTCAACTTCAGGCCTTATTGGAGGAAAAAGATGCTCAGTTATACCGGTTAAGGAAGTAAGAGTTTTCTTTAGTGTTTTTATTGGGACTTTGGTGGTTTGCTTATCAAATGTTCTCAATTAAGCTGACATTATTTTGGCACCTAAAATTGCAAGTAATGCTGAGTCAGTAAAGGATGCAAGTCTAGGACCGTCTAAGAGTTCAACTTCGTTAAGTAGCATGCATGAAGAAAATGTTCTTCTATCTGCAAACAGTCAAGAAGCGTGTGCTACTGCTTTTAAGGATTTGGATGAAACAGATCTGACTCAGGAAATGGCCACTAGTGTACCCTCCAAAGTTTTTTCAAGATATACTGCATCCAAGTCCGGAAATGATTCAAGTTCTCCTTCAAATCTTGATACTGAAGATGCTGGAGCTGGTGATGCCATTCAAATGTACTATGATAATCCTTGCACTGGTATGTGTTTGTTTTGTATTTGTTGTCTTTATGAAATGAGGCTAAAGAATTGATAAGGCTGGTGACCAGCTATATTTATGGTGTTTAATGATAGCAACCAAGATTTGACATGAATGTGGTACAATTGCATCAAGGGTGAGGCTGTTGAGGTGTACAGCAGAAAAATGAGGGTGAAAAGAAAGCAATATGCATGTAGAAACTATTAAAATTTGGAATATTTGGAGTAGGTTTGATTTAAAAAGTGGGCCGCTGATGTTATGATAATGCTTGCTGAAAAGAAGTGAGGAGGCGTTTGTCAGATTTTAAAATGCTAGAGAAAGATTGCGTCAGGGGCAGATATCCTTATTTTGAGTCATGGTTTTTATAATAGATTTGAGCAAGAAAAATGGAAGGCATTTATTAGTGGCATTGAACTGGCTACTGATGTTTTCATAGAGGATAAACCGAATTAATCTTTGTGTCTCATGGATTCAAATTTGTTTGTCACTTGAATAGGTTAACTGGTTAAATTATAAAATTTTGGAACTCTTAGTTGTTAAAATCTATCATTGGATTTGTGGCAGAGAATGGTAGAGAGATACAGGGAGAGGAAGATTTCCCTGAAGTGAAAGTAGACTTCCAGGTAAATTGCTTTAAACATATTTGTGTTTTTAATATTCCCATAAATGAATTTAACTTTCTCCCTTCTGCAGTTTGTGCCTCCTTTCTTGAATTAGAGAATGACTTTTTTACTCATACCTTGGTGCTATTACTGTATGTGTAACTATTTCTCATATGTTCTTTAGGAGACATTTCTGGGCCACACAAGTCCCATCAGTTGCTGCCGGTTTTCTGCATCTGGAAACAACATAGCTAGTGCTTCTGTGGATGGCACTGTTAGGTAAGTAATTGAAGTAGGTGACATAGGGTTAACTCCAAGGTTTTCTGACAGTCTCAGGCTGCTTAATCGTATAGTCTCACACAGGTGGTCCTTGTGTGAGACTACCAGGGTATTTCACTAAGCTTGTTAGGCAGTTCTGATTGTGCCTGTCATAATCTAATCAGCATAAATTTGTGTTTGTGTTTGACCTGTTCAATTAGTTGGTCTGTTCAAATGGATTAATTCTGACTGTGGTTAAAAATCTCAAAATTAACACCTAATTTGGAGCAAAATTGAATTCTCTTTGGTTTATTGAGCATGCAAGGGGTATCCCTTGACATCCCTCAATTACTTATAGTTGTTCTTCAACTACTTGATTATTTTCTCACGTCTAATTTGCCTGCTAACTCTGAACCTATGCATGTTCGACAAAGGATATGGACATATGAATCGTCAACTCCAGCTTCTAGAAATGCAACTATATACTGTGGGGCTGAGATAATGTCGCTTGAGTGGGAATGTAAATCTGACCGCTTGGTATATGATATGGCAAATTTAGTAAATATTAATGAAGTTCTATATGTTCTGTTATTTGAGATCTGAAGTACCTAGTTCTAATTTTGCCTTTCTTTTTACAAAAGCTTCTAATTGGCACTGCTGATGGAGGCATTAAAGCTTGGAATGTTGACGCTAAGAGAGTTGTCTGTGATCTCAATACAACTGAAGCATTTCCTAGGTACTTCAATTACTGTCGGCAATTAAAAATAAATTACTTTATGCTCCTGATTCACATTTTTGTTTGGCTGTAGTGTCTTGGACCTAAAATGCAGCCCCGTAGAACCAATTTTTGTTTCTGCAGCAGCATCCAGAAGGTATTTCTTCATAATCTCAACTTTCAAATGAATATTTTAATGCAGTTAACTGGAAGTGATGATCTTAATTGCATGACTTTGCAGGATTGGCTCAAGTTATATTGATAGTTGGGGGTTTGCTTCATTAACTGTGTGGAACATGAAGACATGGAAAGCTATGGTATGTGCACTGAACTTCTTGTTTGAATACTGTTGCCAGTTTGTACAATACTGAATTTCAGCTTGCATGAAGACAGTCCTTCCTCTTGGTGAAGATCCACCGGCAATAACTTCCCTATGCTTTAATCACAACGGAAAAATTCTAGCGGCTTCTGCAATTGATGGAATGATACACATGTTTGGTATCCTTTTATAATTATAAGGTTTGATGTAATAGTTGAGTGGCTAAGGCTTTATATATGATTTTGAGGACACCTTTTCATTGAAAGGCTTATCTGCCTTTCATGTTGTGCTGTGTCACTACGGAAAAGAGAATAGTTCTCCGTTTATACACATGTCAGGAGAGTGTGTGCTTGCATATTTGCTGAGTACATGTGCCCTTAACTTGACAAAGACATGTCTGCTGGTCTACAAATTACGGGATGGCCTGCGCATGATTCTGCTATTAGCTCGATTCTCTTTGGTCCTGATGAAACTAGCATTTTTAGCTTGGGATCGGATGGAAAGGTAAGTGTTTTCATTTGCTGATTAATTTTGGCTTGCTTAAACAATATTAATATCTCATCAGTGTTCTTTGATCTATGTAAAACTTTGTGCTTTTTCATTGTGCTGAATGTGAAGAAATCATAAAATTTGATTTTTCTCTGTTAGATAATTGAGTGGAGCTTGCAAAATCAAGGTCGGGTCCTTTGGTCGAGGAATTGTGGCAGCAGGTATTTTGGACAAATTGGCACCTCAGAATTTGTATAACTCTGTGGTTGTATCCTATTTGGCTTAGAAAAAATAATGTCAATCATGTGCACTACACCTTAACTTTCAAATATTGCGATTTATGGATTTCTTTGATCATTTTGAGACTAAATATGAAGCTTTTAGTGTTCTCAACATTCTAAAAAATTTGACTTCAAACTGGAAACATCTGAAGACCATTCTTATGATATTTGTTGCTGTACAATATCACCTGCATGCATTTGCTGCCTTTTTTTTCCCATGTAAATGAGTGTTTCTTACAAAATGACTTAGTTTTGCAGTGGAACATCCCATCATGCTCCGGCTCAACTCGATGTTTCCATTGTTTCATCCTCAGTATTTTGCCTGCAAATTTTTAGAAGAGACAATGTTATTACAGGGATTTTTTTGTTCTGCAGGTTCTATAACCCTGAGTCCTCGAAACATTGTAGAGATGAGATGGCTCTGGAAGCTGAAGGGAGGAGATTATTGGTGACATCTGGTTCAGTAAGGGCACCAATTTATCAGGTCTCTCTCCCTCTGTCTCTCTGTCTTTTCAGATTCAAGTGTTATTGTCATGGTAAATTACTTATTTTTTTTTTTAAGTTGTTAACTTGATTTAGGTTCGAGGTCATTCAAGTGGATTGAGAACTCTTCCCCATAGTGCAGCAATAACAACGGTGGATTGGCACCCAACCTTGCCGATATTCTTGACCGGTTCAGCTGATCACTCAGTTCGAGTAACATCTATTTTGTAACGTCTTCTCAAATTTATATGTTCTAGTACAATCTTTTGGTCAGCTGGAGCCTGGAGGTAGCTGCATACTATTCTACGGCTGTTTGTGTTTCTCGCAGAAGTCCACACTTTGGAGTGTATCTTTGAGCAGGTTGTGTCGTGTAAGACAAATCTTTACCAATTTGTGTTTCGACAAGATGGGTTGGGGTTTCTTTCTTTGTAATTCATTGAATAGCTTAAGTTATAATGCAGCATTCATTCTTTGTTGTATGGTTTTCTCTGCAAGTAAGCGATTGTGAGGAGCTAAAGTCTACTTTGATATATAACATGTGAGGTTCACTACCATCACATTCTGAGGATGTTGAGATATTGACTATAGATAAAGTTTACGTAATCACGGACGCGTAAACCAAAGGAAAGATTGTTATCCGAGACGGGCCGGAGATAATAGCAGCTCATGCAACAGCACACTAAATAATAAGCATTTACTCTAAAAAGAATGAAAAAATAAAAAACTTGAAGACAAGACATTAAAAACTAAATATATTTGGGTAATTTTGTTTCCTTACATAAATACTATTAAGTATTTTAGATTTAATAAGATAAGATGGAATATAATAGTTTTGAATAAGATATAATGTGAAACTGTTGGTAGAACACTGGATAAATAAGAATATGATGACGTAAATTCAAGTTTTATTTGGATTTATTAAAATTAATATAAATAAAAATGAAATACATAATATCTATGTTTTGAAATTAATTTGTATGATAAAATAAATAATTAGTTAATTTTAATATATTTTAAACTAATTATTTAATTTCAAATACTTATGTATACAATTATTTAATTATATTTATATATAAATTTATTATTTATAATATCATTATATTAATTTTCTTTCAAAATGTTGGTTATTACAAGAAAAAAAAAATCGTTGTTATTGCACCACTTACCCTTACACCACGTAAACCCATGGTGACAGGCTGCATAAAATTTTGCCAGAGCGCCTTGTTTTGTGTTTTGTGCTTCTGTATCCGGTGCAGCCCTTTTTCAGTTTTCCTTGCAAAACCAAACACTGGACAATTCCAAAATTATACAGACCTGCCTCCTAATGCTATCCCATGCAACGAACATCCCCAAAATGTTTACAATCAAAGATCGAAAATATGTATTGTTAACTTTTGAAATAACTCCCGGGACCTTAATGGAGACCAATCGAACAATATGAATTTAGTATAATTGTGAATGTAATGTTAAACATGAGTTCCAATTAATTATTAACTTATAAATTTCAATAGCTTTGCTCGAGTTAGGATAGGTTTAGGACTTCTATCTTTAGAAAATCCTTACATGAAAAGTATGTTCATCAATAAATTTTCTGGATATATATATATAACAAATACTTTTACAACGTAAGTTTCATTAAACAATATCAAAAACATTATCACGACATTTTTTGTTAAAACTGACGCATTTATTAAGTTATACACAGGAGGAAAGGAGAGACAGCAATCGCTTAACGCCTTACACTAGAGAGGTATGAAATTACATTTCGACGGTTGTCTATTATCGTGAAATAAAACAGTTTGACAATCCAATGTGTAATAGTTTGGAAATTTGATATTTTGTTAAAGAAGTCTCTGTCCAACAATTAGCAAGCAATTCTCAAATTTTGTTGTTTTTTAGAAATTCACGAGAGTTTATACATAGTTGTAATATAAAAATTGGGAGAAAACCTGAGATAGAAACATTTTTTTTTAATCAACTGCGCAAATTAATGGTGAGCAAACCCACGCCAACGTTGAAAATTTTATATCAATATCGATTACCTGGGCTGGAGCGGGAGGAGCCGTGCTCACATGTCGCAGTTTCAGTTCTAAAATAAACAAGACAACGACTACATATTTAGATTGTTAACTTAAAACAGAAGTAGTGAATCATATGCTGATCCTGGAACTTGATGGTTCAAGTCCTTAAATGAAGAAAGTTTATCAAGAAACTTCTAACAAGCCATTTGTAATTTGTTAACTAATTAATTAATTTTAATATTTTAACATTAAGGGCTATTTTCGGATCTGAAAGTTTAACCGTTCGATCCCGCTTATTTCCGTTGTTAATGTTTGAAGTGTCATCGGCTCAGAGACGTGCGGCTTTAGATGATTTTGTTGGACCTGGCAGTGTCCTCCATGCAATGGTGAACGGTGGCCGACAGCTGACAGACGATGGTCGGACGGCGCTGCTCTGGTTCTTTTTTTTTTTTTATTTTTTTAGAAAAAGTAATTTTAAAAAATATATAACATATTTAATTTTACAATTTATTAGTTTTAATATTTTAACATTAAGGGGTATTTTTTTATTTATATAAAATTATAGAGAAAATTTTAGTACTTTAGTCTTTCTTTTAACTTTTCAAAATCAGATTTTCAAAAGTTGTCACTTACTTGCTTTTGCAATCTAATACAAAAGTAAATCCTTGAAACGACAACTTCTTAGACAATCAATTTGTAAATAATTTATCAAATATCAAAATAGTTGTAGCTAGTAATAAAATCCAAAAGCTATTGTCCAATAGGAGGGTCAAACACACTCTAAATCTTATACAATAAGCCCATTATTCTTAGGCACTGATGAGGCTAGTAGTTTATGCTATCCGATGTCTCAGATAGAAAGACACAATTGTTTTTACTAGAAAGTAGTGTCTAAGAAGCTCCATAAAATTTATTAGTAAATCTCACTTATGAGTAAGGGTATAAAATTATAATAAAAATTTCATTTTTTTCATTTATTATCTCTTCCTTTTGTTTCCATTTTAGCATTTTTTAATCAGCCTCTCTTCATTCTTCAACATAACTATAACATACTCCATTTTTTAAATATATATATAATTTTTTTCAATAATTCAAACAAAAGAAGAGATTTTATGTTCTTCGTCTTCTTCTATATGTAATTATTTCCAGAACTAAAAATGCCATATGATGGCAGCTCAACCAAATAAAGAAAGAAAACTTCCATTTTATTACTAATACAGTTCCTTATACAAAACTTACAAAGTCCGAACATCATATATATGAGAAAAAGATATATGTCAAAAATTACGTTCAAAATTTTTAAATTTTAGAAAGACCAAAATTCACAAAGCTAGTTATAATAATTAATGTCAATACCCATCTCAAAATGAAAAAAAAGAAAGAAAAAAATAACAGGTATTTATATTGTAAGTTTTATTACATTAATGTCTTGTACTCTATAAAGTTAATGAAATATACAAAATTAATGATTTTGGCCACTTTTATCTTGTTGATCATGGCTAAGTATTTATAGTTTGATTCATGAATAAAATCAAAGAATGCAAACATTTTCTACCATTTATGTCTGCTTTCTATCTCTATTTGATGTTGAAAAGGAAATTTTAAGAGAGGAAACGAAAGAAAGAAAGAAAGAAGAAATGGTAAATAATTCTTTTTATTATTATCAAAATTTTATCTTCTAAGAGAGAGAGAGAGAGATGGGGCTTGCTAATGAATTTGATGGGGCATAATTAACATCCGCTTTAGTGGACAACACAGCTTTTACTCTTGAGTATTCAAAAAAGTTACATGATCCAAACTCTAAAGTTTGGAAGTTGGCCTAAATTGTAGTGGAAATTAAGCAGCACTTAAAAGTCTAGTAAATCAACCATAGTGGAAGAAGCATAATCGTTGGCCCCCATCACTCAGAAGTAGCCTATCAAATTTCGAGGTATTTGTCAAGTTACATTATCCTTTGTTTTTCTTGATTTTCTTTTGGACAGAGAGTCTAATCACATCTAGCGAGCACTAAACACTATATAAGAGGGCAATCGCAAAGAGGTATCGGCAGAGTTACAGAAATGGCCAGACCCGTATTCCTCTCCTTGCTGGTCCTAACACTGATAGGAACCTCACATGGTGGTGGCATAGCCATCTACTGGGGTCAAAACGGCAACGAGGGTTCCCTAGCCTCAACATGTGCCACAGGAAGATATGCCTATGTCAACATAGCCTTCCTCAACAAATTTGGCAATGGACAGACCCCTGAAATCAACCTTGCAGGCCACTGTAACCCTTCATCTGGCGGCTGCAAAGCTCTTAGCGATGGCATAAGAAGTTGTCAGAGTCGAGGGATCAAAGTCCTGCTTTCTCTTGGTGGTGGAGTCGGTAGCTACACTCTTGCTTCTTCAGCTGATGCGAAAAATGTTGCAGACTATCTATGGAACAATTTCTTGGGCGGAAGTTCAAGAAATCGTCCCTTGGGTAATGCTGTACTGGATGGTATAGACTTTGATATAGAGAGTGGTTCAACTCAGCATTGGGATGATCTTGCGCGTTACTTATCAGCATATAGCAAGCCAGGAGCAAAAGTATACTTATCAGCAGCTCCTCAGTGTCCATTTCCTGATAGAATGTTGGGGACTGCCCTGAAAACAGGGCTT
This sequence comes from Boswellia sacra, assembly GCA_013180625.2. Lineage (NCBI taxonomy): Eukaryota > Viridiplantae > Streptophyta > Magnoliopsida > Sapindales > Burseraceae > Boswellia > Boswellia sacra. Next base: position 2,242,205 of record SNVD02009519.1, on the reverse strand, counting down.
TTTGACTATGTTTGGGTTCAGTTTTACAACAATCCCCCATGCCAATACAGCTCAGGAAATACTCGGAGACTTATTGATTCATGGAACAAAAGTTGGGCTTCATCCCTAAAGGCAGGGGCAATCTTTCTGGGGTTACCAGCAGCTCCTGCTGCAGCTGGAAGTGGGTATATTCCACCCAATTTGTTAACTTCTCAAATACTTCCTGAAATTAAAAAGTCATCAAAGTATGGAGGCATAATGCTCTGGTCCAAATATTATGATGATCGAAATGGGTACAGTTCCTCCATTAAGGCAAGTGTGTGAAGCTGCAAAAATTGCTTCAAGGAAATTAAGTGTATGAAACACTACATAAATAAATTTGCCTTACTTAGCACTGTCAGCTGGGATCCATCTATGTAGCAAATAAATTTATAAATAAAAGAGCATGTTTATCCTTTGATAATTATATTTTGATGTTAGTGTTATTATTTCCAGATTTGTGCGATTGGTTGAATCGATATTTTTGAAGGGAAGAATATGCCCGCAACCTTAAAATTACCCTCCACATTCTTTGTATTTATATTAATAATTTTTAAATTAAAAAATAAAAAAATTTAAGTATTTCTTGAATAAGTTTTCATAATACTGATAAATGCACATAAGACACATTAATGTAACGGATAAATATTTGATTAAATTAAAAATATATAGAAAATTTCCACTATATGATTTTATACTAACAAAATCAATTCTAGAATCAAATTTTTAATCGCGCTTTTATGTAACTAAGCACTAGTTCGATAATTCTATATTTATTTCACAAAATGTATTAGCCCAATTCTCTTTGGTCATGTGTTGGATGGGAATGTACGGTTGTTTTAGTGGATCACGCAGCTTTTACTATGAATATTCAAAAAGTTAGATGATCCCATTAAGTTTGGAGCCTGGCCTAAATGTTGGGGAAAACAGCAGCATATATAGTGCAGAGAAAAATGTGTCTACAAAATCAACCATAGTGGAAGAAGCACGATCCTATTATTTCATGATTACATTTTGTTCTTAGTCTTATATGTAGCTAGTGGATATATTAATAAAAGAGCATGCTTATCCTTTGATGATTATATTTTGTTTTTGGTCTTATTATTTCATGATTTGTGTGAATGGTCGAACCGATGATATACATCCTTAAAAATTACTTTTTCAATTTCTTTGTTCTTATAATATATATAAAGATTATTCTCCACCACAGTAATAAGATTTTATACAAAAGAAAATCAATTTTAGAAATCGACTTTTTAATTGTGTTGTTATCTAATTGACCAATAATCTGTTAATTCAATAATCAATATATATATATATATATATATATATATATATATATAAAGATTATGTAAATTATTTTCAAAATTAAAAATACAAGTACTTAAGTAAAAAAATAATTTTTAAAATCTAATGTAATAATGAGTATTACTTAAAACCGAATATTGATTTTTTTTTTTCGGGTTTAAAGGCTCACCCTCTTATAAGAGGCTATTACTATGTTGAAATCTCAGTAAAAGGTCAATGGAAGACCAAGATGTCCAATCTGGAAAAAACCGAAAACCTTCAACAAATCGTCGAATTTAGTGAACAATGAAGATACAATACTGGACTTGGCACCCACTTGTTAAAGCCCAAATGGATATCTGAATTGCCAACATGTATTGAGAGGACAAATTAATAAACAATATATATCATGCATGGATGGGGAAAGTAAAAGTGATAGAAATAACGAATAACGACCATGGCACCTTAAAATTATTGTCCACTATTAAATCTTTTATATGTTCTCATCAATACGCTTATGGACAATAATTTTTGGTTAATGTGTACACTATACACCTTTAGCATAAACATGTAACTTTGTGGGATGCAATTTTGGGACAATACCACTTCTGTAATATTTTGTGTGTATTCAAGGAGAGCAAGTCACGAAGTTGGGCTAATTAAACATCGTCGAAGACTGCAGTCTGCATTTATGGTAAAATTCAAGCATTCTAATGAGAATGGGGGGCAACTGATGAACTGATTAGTAAAAATCTGGATAAAACTAACTATAATTATAATACTTCCAATAGAAAGAGATTCACAATGAACCTGTAACACGCTGAAACTTGATGGTTTCTATATATGAAAGCCAATATAGAAAAATTAAGAAGAACAATAATTAAATAGATGTTATCTTTTAGAGAAAGCTTCCAAAAGCACGCATTTGCAGAAGGAAATAATGGCATCCGGGAAAGACAGAAGCTCCTGCCAAAAACACACAAAGAAATAGACATCAAATTAGTTAGCCTGAGAAATAATTCGTAAATTTCAACAGCTTTGCTTGTGTTAGGACATGTTTTAGGACTTGTGTCTTTAGAAAGTACTAGTAATTTTTGCAAAAACTACTGAAAGCGTTATGTGAAAAATGAATTTATCGAATTAATATCCAGCACTTCAAATATTTTTTTTTATTAAAAAGAAAGCCTTCTGTAAACCAAATGTAAATCGAAAATTATTTCTCAAAAGCAATAAAGACTTTTTTAACTCCAAAAATGCTATAATTACTTCCAATCAAACTGTAAGCAAATTGGATTCGAAAACATTTATTTTTTTTTTAGCAATATCAATAACATTTGCATCACCTTATTATTGGTTATAGAGACGAGAAAAGGAAAAGCAACAATCAACCCCGATAACACCTTTCACAGATCAACAATTTGAAAGCACACTATACAGAAAAGTTATAAAAAAAAATATTTAAACACACCCAATTGATCGAAGAACTATAACAATCATTATCTAGTGGCGGACTCATAAATTTTATTTAGAGGGGTACCATATAGTTTAGAATTAAAATAAATATATAATTAAATATAATAATTAATAATTAATTATATTTAAAATAATTTTTAGATAAATAAAAAATTAGATCATTTTTTATTTTTGATTATATATATGTGTATATATTTGTGTAAGACTAAAGTAATATATTATAGTTTGAAAAAGTTTTTTAACATATATATATAGAGAGAGAGACATATATATATATATATAGAGAGAGAGAGAGTAGTTTTAAAGTTTTTTTATTATAATTAAATTAACACTTTATATTTAATATTTGGATTTTGATAGTTTATAACTAGAGAATTTATTTTTTGTACTATTTGATTATCTAAATTTAAGATTATATATAAATTAATATATTAATGATGAATTGAATTCAAAGAAAATTAAAAAAAAAGTTAGATTGATGATGTAGTGTACATATATATTGCAAATAATCTTTGAAATCTATTATGATTATTTATATTATAAATAACTTCTAAATAAATTGTATGAATATATATATTATGATATTTCAGTTATACAATAACATAAAATAGAGACATATGAGTGAACCCACCCAATTCTGTAACTCTAAGAGAATTTAGTAGAAACAACACATAAAATCAAAGATGAATCCACTAACATGAGAAATAATTTTTAAAATCACTAGCATGAGTAATAATTGTTAAAATCAGGTAATTTTTATAAGAAAATATATTTATTAAGATGAAGTAATTTTTATATAAGGGTAAATTTGCGATAGTTGAAATTTAAGGGGTGCAATAACATTGTAAATTTTTAGTGGCCCCCCTCTGGTCTAACTGTAGGTCCGCCTATGATTACCTATATCCACTTCCAAAATGCGTTCAAACAATTAAATAACCATCAAGTTCCATTCCCTTTATTGATGTAGGATATTTTATAACTTATTTATGTAGAATCACATAATGGGACAAGTTTTGAACAAGATAACTGAAAACTTAAACAGGAAGGGCGTAGCTAGGTATACATAGGATAATAATTAATTAAATAAGATAGCTAAGACAATTAATTAAATAAGGATAATAATTGAACGCAAAATTAGACATATTTTTACAAAGAAATAGGAAGTAGCTAGTGATGAGCTCATGCATGACATGCATGAGTTCTAGAATTCTGCTGAGCTCATGCATGACATGCATGGCTTCCAGAATCCCTCCCATGTGAATGTATTTAGAGTCAAATTTGTTAGGCACCTCCAATTTTGAAAATCAAAGGAAGTAGCCAAATTTGATTTGAATTTGTATGCAGAATTTTTCCTATAAATATGGGACGAATTCTGCCTTGTTTAAGCATCACTGAGATTCCAGAGAGAGTCCAGAGTCTAAACCAGAGAGTTTAGGATTGAGAGAGAGAGCCAGGAGAGCTCCAGAAATTTAGGGGAGTTTTTGTATAATTCTTGTACATTAATTTTCTCTGTTAATACAAGTAATTTTTCTCCCAAATTCTGTTCTGAGTTGATCATTACATCCCAACAAGTGGTATCAGAGCCTCGTTGAGCTCCTGGAACGTCAGAACAGAAAGGAAAAATTCAGAGAAAATTTGTCCCCTGTTTCTGGAAAATTTCGATTTTTCGGAAAGTCATCGAATTTCGAATTTGAAGTGTCCAGTGTGTTCGTGACGACGTCCTGATCATTCTGCAATTTTCCGGCGACCGATCCGACATCCAGAGACGCCGCACGCGCCGCACGCGCCTCCGAACTGGTCTGCGAGTGGGCGTCACTCGCCCCACGCGCTGCACGCGCCATTCCAAGGAAGAAGACGACCACGTCAGCGCCGCGTCATCAGCCACGTCAGCGACCTTTTCGCCACGTCAGCAAGCCACGTCAGCAAATCGCCACGTCAGCAAGCCACGTCAGCCGGACACGTCATCACGCCACGTCATCAAGCCACGTCAGCACTGTGGACCCCATCTGACACGTCAGCACGCCACGTCAGAGCCACGTCAGCACTGTGGACCCCATCTGACACGTCAGCAAATCGTGGGAAAATTTCATTTTGGCCCCTGTATTTCCGGGTAATTACCTTTTGCCCCCCTGAGTTTATGAAATTTACATTTCAGTCCCTAGGAAATATCAGTTTGGCCCCTGTAGTTCTGGTGAATGACATTGTGCCCCCTTTAGTTTCTGAAATTTCAGTTTAGCCCTTAGGAAATTTCAGTTTAGTCCTTAAAGTTTCCAAGCTTAGTATTTATTGTATAAAAAGAATTTTTGAGCCCCGGAAGAGGCTATTCCACCTAATTTGACCGTTCCGGACGTAACGGTGGGCTCGGATTTTTGAAATTCAATTTCCATTTTAGTGAATTAATTATTCTAAAATGGAAGAATCATCCGGAGCCATGATAAAATTGACTGCTACAAATTACACACTATGGAGACCCAGGATGGAGGATCTCCTTAGTTGTAAGGACCTATATGATCCTATAGAATTTGAAGGGCAGAGACCTGAGACAGAAAAAGAGGCAGAGTGGAAGAAAATTAACAGAAAATGCATCGGTCAGATCAGACAATGGATCGATCATAGTGTCTTCCACCATGTAGCCAAAGAAACAGATGCATATACTCTATGGAAAAAATTAGAGAGTATGTATCAAGCCAAGTCAGCACGGAACAAAGCCATCCTGATGAGACGGCTTGTGAACTTGAAGTTGCGGAGCGGAACTCCTGTAGCAGAACATACAAGTGAGTTCCAGAACTTGGTGAATCAGTTGACAGCAGTCGAGTTACAGCTTGGAGACGAAGAACAAGCACTTCTACTTCTCAGTTCCCTTCCAGATTCATGGGAGACACTAGTGGTCTCCATCAGTAATTCAGCACCCGGAGGCAGACTTACCCTATCAATGGTTAAGGATGCCTTAATGAACGAGGAGGCAAGAAGAAAAGATGCAGGCGCCAGTCAAGATGAAGCCTACATCACAGAGAATCGAGGAAGACAGTCTCGAGGTGAAGACTGGAGAAGAGGTAGAAGCAAAAGCAGAGGCAGATCAAGGGGCAGGTCATCAGATGGGCGGAGACCCACATACAAGTGCTACAACTGTGGCAAAGAGGGACATTTGAAGAGAAATTGTCGCAGTCTTCGGAAGCAGAACCAGGAGAGTTCACAGGCACAAAGCAGCGAAGAACCACGAGTTACAGTGGTAGAAGATGTAACCATCTGTGCAGAAGAGACGTGCTTCCACACAGCGGACAAGGAGTAGAATGGGTCATTGACACAGCAGCTTCCTGCCACGTCACTCCTTGCAGAGAAATCTTCACCACGTACAAAGCAGGAGACTTTGGGATAGTGAAGATGGGAAACAACAGCACCGCCAAAATCATGGGAATTGGTGATATTCAATTCCTAACGAACGTCGGATGCAAAATAACTTTGAAAGACGTTCGTCATGTGCCAGATCTTCGACTCAACTTGCTCTCGGTAAAAGCCTTTGATCAGCAAGGTTATGAGAGCTGCTTCACCAACGGTACATGGAAGATGTTGAAAGGGGTCATGGTGGTTGCTCGAGGTAAATTATGTGACAATCTTTACAGGACTCATGTAAAGATAAACGGAGAGAGCCTTCATGTAGCAGAGCACATGGTACCTCTAGATTTGTGGCATAAAAGGCTCGGTCACATGGGTGAAAAGGGTTTATCAACCCTTCAGAAAAAGAAGCTGATCACTGTTTCCAAGGATGCAGCGTCTCATCCTTGCGACTATTGTTTGTACGGGAAACAACGGAGGGTGTCATTCAGCTCCTCATCAGTGAAGAAATCAAAGCTATTGGAGCTAGTACACAGTGATGTATGCGGACCTCTCGAAGTCGAGTCCTTAGGCGGTAAAAGGTATTTCTTGACCTTTATTGATGATGCATCTCGGAAAGTGTGGGTTTATTTCCTCAGGACGAAGGATGAAGTTCTGGAGAAGTTCAAGGAGTTTCACGCCATGGTAGAACGTGAAACGGGTAAGAAATTAAAATGCCTTCGATCAGATAACGGAGGCGAGTATACCTCTAGAGAGTTCAATGCTTACTGTCGGAAGATATGGCATTCGACATGAAAGAACGGTCCCACGCACACCACAACACAATGGAGTGGCAGAGAGGATGAATCGAACCATCATGGAACGAGTCAGAAGCATGCTCAGATTGGCTAAGTTACCCAAGCCATTCTGGGGGGAGGCAGTTCGCACCGCCTGTTACTTAATCAACAGAGCACCATCGGCACCACTGAACTTCGAGATTCCAGAAAAGGTATGGTCTAACAAAAAGCCCTCCTATAATCATTTGAAAGTGTTTGGTTGTTTAGCCTTCGTACATGTATCCAAGGAGCTCAGACAGAAGCTCGATGCAAGAACTGTTCCATGTATCTTCATCGGTTATGGAGATGAAGAATTCGGATACAGATTATGGGATCCCAAAGAAAAGAAAGTCATCCGGAGCAGAGATGTCGTATTTCACGAAGACCAAACATATGAAGTCGCTGAAAAGACAACAATATCTACAAATCCCACTAGCAGTGCCCCAGATATTGTTGCAGATTCTACCCCAACACCAAATGCTACAAGAAATGACGAGGTACTAGACGAAGTTCCAGAAGCAGATCAGGAGGAAGAAAATGAAGAGATTACTGAGCAGGGGGAGCCACAATCAACTATAGAAGCTGCTATACCTCCTGGAAATGAAGAACCTCAGCTACGACGATCTGAGCGAGGTCGGATTCCGTCGAGGAGATATCCGGAATCAGAGTACACACTGCTTATTGATGAGGGGGAGCCAGAAAGCTTTCATGAAGCTTTATCTCATCCAGACAAAGAACGATGGCTGCATGCAATGCAAGATGAACTGAATTCTCTAGAGAAGAACAAAACTTATGAACTGGTCAAACTCCCAGACGGAAAGAAGGCACTGAAGAACAAGTGGGTATTCAAGCTCAAGAAAGATGGAACAGGAAAGGTGATAAAGCACAAAGACCGATTGGTGGTAAAAGGATTCCTTCAGAAGAAAGGAATTGACTTTGATGAAATATTCTCACCGGTGGTAAAAATGTCCTCAATCCGCGTCATCCTCGGATTGACCGCAAGTCTTGATTTGGAGCTTGAACAGATGGATGTGAAGACAACATTTCTTCATGGAGACTTGCATGAAGAAATCTACATGGAGCAGCCAGAAGGGTTCGAGGTTCCAGAAAAGGAACACCTCGTGTGCAAGCTCAAAAAGAGCTTGTATGGCCTCAAACAAGCACCAAGGCAATGGTACAAGAAGTTTGACTCCTTCATGGTGAGTCATGGGTACAAAAGAGTCGCTGCAGACCAATGCGTCTACTTTCAGAAACTTCCAGGTGGAGACTTTGTTGCATTAATGTTATCTGTGGACGACATGTTGATCGTCGGAAAAGATGCAACAAGAATAAAGCAGCTGAAGAATGAACTATCAAAAACCTTCGATATGAAGGACTTGGGACCAGCTCAGCAAATCTTGGGGATGCACATTCGTCGAGACAGAAAACAAAAGAAATTATGGCTGTCTCAAGAAAAATATGTTGAACGTGTGATCCAAAGGTTCAACATGGATAGTGCCAAGCCAGCTAGTGTACCACTGGCTAATCATTTCAAGCTGAGCAAGAGATCATGTCCCTCATCCAAGAAAGAGATAGAGGACATGGCATCGGTACCCTATTCTTCTGCTGTAGGAAGTTTGATGTATGCCATGGTGTGTACAAGGCCAGATATTGCTCATGCTGTAGGAGTCGTGCGCAGATTTCTTTCCAATCCAGGGAAAGAACATTGGGAGGCAGTCAAGTGGATTCTCAGATACCTTAAAGGTACTTCGAAGATATGCTTGTGTTACGGGGGAGCTGATCCAATCTTGGAAGGCTATACAGATTCAGATATGGCCGGCGAACCTGACAGTAGGAAATCTACATCAGGGTTTGTTTACACTTTTGCAGGGGGAGCTGTCTCATGGCAGTCAAGACTACAGAAGTGTGTTGCGCTATCCACGACAGAGGCAGAATACATTGCCGCAGAGGAAGCTGGAAAAGAAATGTTGTGGCTGAAGCGATTTCTCCAAGAACTTGGGATTGAGCAAAAGGAGTATAGAGTACACTGTGACAGTCAAAGTGCTCTAGATTTGAGCAAGAATTCAGTGTACCATTCTCGAACGAAGCATATCGACATCCGCTATCATTGGATACGAGAGGTGATGGACAAGCAACTGTTGAAACTAGTGAAGATCCATACTAAAGAGAATCCAGACGACATGTTAACAAAAGTGGTCACCAGAGACAAGCTAGAACTATGCAGAGACATAGTTGGATTAGAAGCGGTCTAATTACTTTTGTTGTTACTCCCTTTCACATGGGATGGAGGGGGAGAATTGATGAGCTCATGCATGACATGCATGAGTTCTAGAATTCTGCTGAGCTCATGCATGACATGCATGGCTTCCAGAATCCCTTCCATGTGAATGCATTTAGAGTCAAATTTGTTAGGCACCTCCAATTTTGAAAATCAAAGGAAGTAGCCAAATTTGATTTGAATTTGTATGCAGAATTTTCCCTATAAATATGGGACGAATTCTGCCTTGTTTATGTATCACTGAGATTCCAGAGAGAGTCCAGAGTCTAAACCAGAGAGTTTAGGATTGAGAGAGAGAGCCAGGAGAGCTCCAGAAATTTAGGGGAGTTTTTGTATAATTCTTGTACATTAATTTTCTCTGTTAATACAAGTAATTTTTCTCCCAAATTCTGTTCTGAGTTGATCATTACATCCCAACAGCTAGGTGGCTATCCAGTGTCATACTCATCTTGCACACGAAAAGCAAAGAATGTAATTTGTTCACACTTCAACAAGATAAAGCAATATATGTTACCCGTAAATTAGTTACTGAGCCTTCGTTGCCGTCTAGCAATAGCCACCATTGTTGTCACATAGAGCCAATCTTTTATAATAGTCAAAAATTGAAGTAGGCATGTCTGCAAGAATTATTAAGCAATAAAGTGCCACAAACTCCGCAGAACCCTACGACGAAACCAAGTACCATACTCTTATAAAACCCGAGCGTTACAAATTGATCTGATTCTTCTGGATTATTGATATTTGAACCTTGGGCTTGTACTTGCCAGAGACACTTATTCGGAAGTGGCAGGCCATACAGTCCAAGATTCCCCGTATACACAGAGGCATTGAAGCCCTGAAGTTGGGTGCCTAATGGAATTTTGCCTGACAAGTTGTTATTTGACAATTCTAAAACACTCAGGCAAGATATTAGAAAAGGCTGGTAGGAATTTCACCAGAAAACTGATTTCTTGATAAATCAAGAAAATCCAATGATTTCAACTGACCAATATTTTGATTGATTCGTCCAGTTATATGGTCTCTTGATAGGTTCAAAGCAATCTATCCTACAAGACTCGTTCTCTCTCCCGAAACATTTCCACCTAATTCATTACATGAAAGGTCAAGGATCTTTACAAATCCTCGAGTATTTTTGCATTCGTACTCATTTCCTTTCCACCTCAAGAGTGCACTTTCAAAATATTCATGGTAGTTATATGACTCACTACCAATTTCAAAGAAGGCATAGTTGTTGGTGATGGTGGCACTTAAACTCCTTTCTTCAGTCATAGCAGTAAAATTCTTGACACAGTTTGGAATGGTTCCTGAAATATTATTTGAAGAAAGGTCCAAGATTTGAATATGTACGAGATGGCATAGCTGAAAAGGTATATCTCCGAGAAATTTGTTTGACTGCAGACTCAGAAGAACCAAATGTGGTAGGCTTTCCCCTATCCATGCTGGTATCTTGGCTGATATTGAATTCTTCCCAAGCTCTAAAACTCTCAGTTGTATGCAATTCCTCAAAGATGAAGGCAAATCACCAGAGACGTTATTACGTCGTAAAGACATGTTTGAAGGCCCCTTAGAGCGCCTATTGAGTGTGGAATGTTTCCGGAGAGGCCATTGTTTGCCAAACTTAGAACGATTAAACCTTGAAATTGCATCCAACAATCTGGAAGTCTTCCTGATAGTATATTACTAGAGAGATCGAGAAAAGAAATATCTGCTAAGGGTGAAAATAAGAAAGAAATTGTCCCAGAAAACTTATTTTTAGACAGAATAAGGAACCCAACTGTTGCAGGAAGAGATGGAATTGGACCCTCAAAAAGGTTTGAACTGAAATCTGTTCCCCTATGACAAACATGAAATTTCGAAGACAAATGTGGAAGTGTTCCTTTAATTATCTGGTTATGAGAGAGATTTAACTCCAGTGCTAATTCCCGAGGTTCACGTGAATCCCAAAACCAATCAGGGATAATATCTGAGATGCCCGAATTGGAAATATCAAGTAGATGATAATTTGTCTGAGATTTTAGCCATTTTGGAAAACGAGGCCCTATCTTGCAAAAGGCAAGATTTACAAACCCTAGTTGAAAAGGAGGAATCCAGTCATCGCAAATTGAAGAGTCAAAGAGTTTCCAGCTAAGCCCAAACCCTCTAAGTTGGAGAGATTTGGGAAAAAGGCTTCAGTGATTACACCTTCCGGTGAATTCCCACCAAGCCACAAACTCTGAAGTTTGTACGGGAGCCTAATGCTTTTTGTTAAAGTCCCATTTTATTGATTGCATGCAATACTTAATTCTTCCAAGGACGAAAATTTTGCAAGATCAGGCACTGATCCCATGAATTGATTGTCACCTAAATTCAGGGTTTGCAGTGCGGTCTCGGTGCATTTATCCAATAGGTTTTCAATAAAACCATCGAGATTATTGAGAGACAAGTCTAATGAATGTAGAGCACACATGTTTCCAAAGAATTTAGGAATCCCACCTTCAAGGCCACTAGATTTGGAAGATAGATGCCTGACAGAAATAATGTTTCCAATAGCATCTGGGATCGGACCTTGTAAGTTGTTATTAGCAAGATTAAGATGAACAAGGTTGCTGCTCACTTTAAACAACCAATAATCTATTGAAGAAGTGAGTTTGTTACCTGACAGACTGAGGTCCTCAAGAGATGCATTAGAATTGACGAGCGACAGAGATGAAGGAATAATTGGTGGAAGATAACACTTGTTTAGCCGCAAGGTTTTCAGGAGGGGAAGTTTGTTAACTTGTTGAAACCAATCATTAGATTTACTAACGTTGCTACAACTCAGGTCAAGATATGTCAAAGAAGAAAGATGAGAAAGTCACTCAAGGTTTCCAGCACTAATAAGTTATCATTATGGCTGAGGTCAAGATATTCCAAGCTGGTGAGGAAACCACCACCTAAACCATCGGAAGAAAGATCACGGACGTTTACAAAGCCAGTTCGGTTATCACACTGGTGTACTCCCATCCATTTACAACAATCCCCTTTATCAACTTCCTTGCCCCAGGAACAGAGCATGCCAATTTCATCCCCCAAACCTTGTTTAAAAACAAGGAGTGCTTCTCTCTCCTCCTCTATACACCTTATAATGTTAGTATCCACAATTCTTTGTCCCAATACGAACAAAATCGTAACTATTGGGACTAAATGTTGAAGGTACCTTTCGCCAAACGTAGTTATCCTCATCAAGCAGCTAACACTTCCAACACTGATTAATATTGTTTTTGAAACCCCTGAGCTAAAGTCTTCCCTTATCTTATGAGCCAGAGTCTTCAGTCTAGTTGTCAGCTCATGTTTGTTGCTTATCTAGCTGATTAGTCTTTGTTTATTTTTTTATGGGATAATATCATAAATCACCCCTTAAGTTTAGCTAATTATCATGCGGAAAGCCTTTTATGTAAATATATCAGCGCCGTCCCTAACGTTTGCGTTTAAGCTTCATCGAGGTCCAGCCAACAGATTCCGTTAGATTTCAAATTAACGTTTTGGGGTATTTTAGTAAAATTACATAATTTCCTATGAGATAATATCATAAACCACCCCTGAAGTTTAACTAATTATCATGTGAAAAGCCTCTTATGTAAATATATCAGCGTAGTCCCTAACGTTTGCATTTAAGCTTCATCTAGGTCCAGCCAAAAAATTCTGCTAGCTTTCAAATTAACATTTTGGGGTATTTTAGTAAAATGACATAATTTCATTTCAGTAAACATAAAACTAACCCTTGAATTTTCTTTTCTAATTCATATCACACAAGTATCACTATCCATAACCACCATAGCCACTATCACCACCATCAAATTCATTTAAATAAAAAAATATACGTCATAAGACTCTACCATGATAGCACCGAATTTTACTTCACCACCAACACTCATCATCTCAACTCAATCACAAAGTTATTAAAAAAAGAATCAAATATTCAAAATTAAATCCAAATTATTTCAACAATTATGTTTAAAAAAAATTATGCAAAAATTCTAAAACCCAAAACTAGCATGCTTTTCTTTCTCCTCACTAACTTCTTTAAGAATTTTCTCAACCTAAGAAAACATTCACAAACACTACGTATTGAAATGAAGCAACAAAATAAAAACAAAAAAAATTCTCAAGCTAAAATTTTATAAAGAACCAGTAGCCAGCCAAAGCTATGTTTGGAGATTGAGAGGTTGGGGTGAGAGAGGTAACTGTGGGTGTGAAAAGGAATTGAATTTTCGGCTGCGAAAAAAAAGAAGAAAGGATATAAAAGTAAGGGGAAAATGGTATTTTTAATTTTTTTCTCAGTTTCTAAACAAATGGAATCTGTTGGCTGGACCTGGATGAAGCTTAAACGCAAACGTTAGGGACCGCGTTGATATATTTATATAAGAGGCTTTATGCATGATAATTAACTAAACTTCAGGGGTGGTTTATGATATTATCCCATATGAATTATGTAATTTTACTAAAATACCCTAAAATGTTAATTTGAAAGCTAACGGAATCTGTTGGTTGGACCTGGATGAAGCTTAAACGCAAACGTTAGGGATCGCATTGATATATTTACATAAGAGGCTTTTCGCATGATAATTAGCTAAACTTCAAGGGTAGTTTATGATATTATCCCATTTTTTTATTGTAATTAGTTAGATAATTTTTTCTTAAATCTGTTGATTAGTTTGCTCTCTGTTTTTCTAGAATATGCCAGGTGGTCTGTCTCCAAAAATTGTCAAGAGTATCCTTTTATCTTTGACAAGTGGCAGCTCTATGTGTAATCATTCTCTACAATATATAAATACATAACTCCCTCAAGCCGTTTCTTCTTGAGCTGAGAATACACAAAATTTCTTGTTCTCCAAGTTGGTATCAGAGCCATAAGGTAAGAATCCTTTAGTGGTGTTCTAGCAAATTTTACATCTGCTTCATCTTCAAGATCTTATTCTCTTCATGGCAACTCACCATTCAACAACACTCTTAATCAATCTTTCCCAATCAAGCTGGATGAAGATAACTACACCGTATGGAAATCTATGATCCTTCCAACAATTAGAAGACATAGATTAGAAGATTTTGTGTTGGATACTAAGGCCTGCCCACCAAAGTTTCTTTTTGTTGTCTCACCAACTAATAATGGAACAAACTCTGCATGTTAATCCAGATTTTGAAGACTGGGTTTCCACTGATAATCTTCTTTTGGGATGGCTTCTTGCGGTCGTGGCTCCAGATGTTGCTATTAAGGTAATTGGTCAAACCACATCTCGTGATTTATGGAAAGCTCTGGAAGAGCTATGTGGTGCTAAAAATAGCTCTAAGATTTCTAATCTCAGACTTGACTTACCGACAACTAGAAAGGAACTATGTCCATAGTAATTTTCTTCTTACTATGAAGAAACTTACGGATAATCTTGCAGTGGCTGGTAGTCCTGTTCCTTTGAGTGATCTCATATCGTTTGTGACGTTAGGAGTAGATGCCGAATATACCTCCATCGTGGTTCAAATTCAGGCAAAAAAATCTTTAACTTGGTAGGAACTTCAATCAACCTTAGTAAGTTTTGAAAACAGGCTTGAAAGGTTAAACACCTTTTCCAACCTTAGCTTGAATCAGGCCTCTGCCAACCTAGCTTCTTCTAAGTAAAGGAACAATACTAATCGGCAGTCAGGTCAAGGGAATTTTGGAAATCAAAACCAAGGGTTTTCCAATGGTACAGGAGGACAGCCTAAAGGCAAAGGTGGCAAATTTGGTAATAATCCCTCTAGACCCATTTGCCAAATTTGTGGGAAAATTGGCTATACAACTCTAAGGTGTTTTTGCAGAGGTGATCTAATTTATATGGGACTGATGAACAGCAACAGAAATTTTAGACAACCACAACAACAGCGGCAGCCACAACAACACCCATCCTTAGCTTTCATTGCTTCCTTTGAGATTGTTGTTAATGATTGATGGTACGTAGATAGCGGGGCTAACAATCATGTAATGATTGATCCAGGGATGCTAATGTAAGGAGTGAATACAGCAT
Organism: Boswellia sacra; assembly: GCA_013180625.2. Lineage (NCBI taxonomy): Eukaryota > Viridiplantae > Streptophyta > Magnoliopsida > Sapindales > Burseraceae > Boswellia > Boswellia sacra. The sequence goes on along the minus strand of SNVD02009519.1, from coordinate 2,226,987 downwards.
TATGAAATCTTTTTCTGTTGGTGATGGAAATAGCCTTTTTATTAATCATATTGGTCACTCTTGTTTACCTGTTCATAATACTTCTTTAAATCTGAAAAATATTCTCTGTGTGCCTAAAATTACCAAAAATCTATTGAGTGTTTCCAAACTTACCCAAGACAACAAAGTGTTCATTAAATTCCATTCTGGTTTGTGTCTTGTGAAGGATAAACAAACTCGCAAGGTTCTGCTGTAGGGGAGAATTAAAGAAGGTCTCTATCAGATTTCTCCTACTTTCAGTCATCATGTCAAGTCTTTTTCAAGTCCACAAGAAAGGAAAAAAGAGTCAACCTTCATGCCTAAGTCCTTTAAGTCTTCGAGTTTATGTCTGTCTGTTGGTTTAACTTCAAGTTCATCTTTAAATTGTAATTCTACTGTTCCTGAGTTTTTGGGTCTAGTCCATTTTCATTGTCAGTTTCTAGTCACATGTCTGATGAAATTAAGGGGAGTTTATAAAATAGGAAGCTTGGACATCCCTCTCAAATAGAGTCTTGAGTCAGGTCCTAAAACTTTGTAATGAATCCTTCAAGATTAATGAAAATTATGAATTTTGTGATGCATGTCAAATGGGTAAATCTAATTCTTTACCATTCAATAGATCAACCAGTCAAACCGAACAGGTTCTTGAACTCATCCATTCAGACATTTGGGGTCCAGCTCCTATCATTTCTAGCTCAAGTTTTAAATATTACATTCATTTTATTTATGATTAAAATAGATTTACCTGGAAATATCCTCTTAAATCTAAATCTGAAGCTCTACCCACTTTTAAGCACTTTAAAACACTTGTTCAAAAGAAATTTGATAAAAAAAAAATTAAATGCTTGACTGATTGGGGTAGTGAATATAGAGTTTTTGTTGATTACCTTATGCAAAATGGAATTGAATCCAGAATAGCTTGTTCATACACTCATGAACGACAAGATAATGCAGAAAGAAAACGTAGGCATTTGGTAGAAGTAAGGATGACTTTACTAGCTAGCCTCTAAAATATTCGTGGGAGGCTATTCACACATTTTTATACTTAATTAACAGGCTTCCAACTCCTGTTTTGGAAGGCCTATCACCAAGGCAAAAATTGTACAATAAAATACCTGATCATAAATCCCCGAAACCTTTGGTTATTCTTGCTTTCCTTGTCTAAGGCCATATCAAAAATATAAATTCCAATTCCATTCTACCAAGTGTGTGTTTATAGGCTTTAGTGATATCCATAAAGGGTTCAAATGCCTTAGTTCTACTGGGAGAGTGTATATATCCGGCATGTAATCTTCAATGAATTGGAATTTCCTTTTAAATATGGCTTTCTCAACTTCAAGTCTGTTCCTTTTCAAGATTTGTTTCCTATTTCCTCAGTTTTTCCTCTTCCAACCTGAATAAAAGAAATTATCAAGGAAAAGAGTCACTACAATCAGAAAATTTTGAGTCATCAGAAAATAATAGAGACACGTCCTATTCTTCTCCTACTATAGTTGTACCAAGCACTACAAGAAAAATCACTATATGTGTTACTTTATTTTTGTCAGTTTGTAAGAAATTGACATCTATGGTCGAGTCAAACTCAGGCAAATGGATAAGTGTCACTCTTTTAGAAGTCTGTACAAAAATTTGTGTCATAATTTTTATAATTGACAAGTATAATAATTAAGTATTATAAAAACCCAAAATATTCCCATTTTATGGCCTTCTCTCTCTCTTTGCCTTCAACTTTTCATCTTCTTTAGCTTAGTTTCTTTCTGAAACCCTAACTTATCGTGCCTTCTTCACCATCTCAGCTTCACATCTCCACTTTACATCACTCACTTTCTTGTTTATTCAAAAAGTTGTATATTCGATTGCGACTTGTCGGCTACCTACTTGTTGGAGTCCAATAGATCTAGCTGGATCTAGTCAAAAAGTTAGCCAACAGTTCCTTTGTTTTGTTGTTTGTCCATGGAAAGCTCTAAATTGAAAGAAAATCAAGGTCATTGGTCTCCGTTTATCACTTTGGTCAGTCACTAAACTTCACAATCTCTTTGATTTTGTGTAGAAAGTTTTGGGCTTAGGGTTTTGAATCTCGTGTGTGGTACGATTGTTAATATATATTTGTATCTATAGTTAAAGATCTACAAAATTTCGTTACACTTTTTATATTTCCCAAATTTTTTATTCTTTGCATGACAAATGGACCATAGCCTATGTTGGATTCTCTTATCTTATTCCTTATTATTGCTCTTAATGTCACATCCGGTCCCTTGCCCATTTGGGGAACAGGGCCTTATGGGACACCCTCTTTTACCCGCATGGGACCTTACGGTTGTCCTCGGATGGACACAGTCCAGTATTGTCCGCTTTAGGCCCACCGATCCTCACAGTTTTGTCCACATCGGAGAACAGGGCATTATAGGTCCCATGCGGGTAAAAGAGGGTGACGGCTGGAAATGGTTTTGTAACTAAAATTTTTGCATTTGGTTTCTTTGTAAGCCACTGAAAGTTAAAGAACATGCTTTCCTCTTCTTCGTAGGCTACTAAAAGGTAATTATTCTATTTAAGACAATTATTGTATATTTTTATTTCACCCTCAGCCTATTGATTTATCATTCAAGAACTGTTAGGATTTTTTACTTCTACATTTTGGGATTTAGTGAATGGAAAAGGAATTATGGTTTGTACACTGTCATGTTCAATATTGACACAAAATTGTTACATGCTTTTTAAGTTTTTTGTCATTCAGTCTAAATTTACACACCAATTGCTAGATAAAATGTCTGCATTCAATATCAAAGCTTAAGAACACATCAATATATTAAGGGCCATTCTACTTGTTGGATGTTTGGAACTCAAGAATCCAAAGATACAAAATTAGAGATGTTAAGAAAGAATAACATCAAATTAAGGGTTGCTGAAAGGACCCGTCATTTTTTTTTTTAATTTTCATGGGGTTAGATTAGAGAGCTTGGAGAAGAGAAGAAAGGTTTGGTTGTCAAGCATAAGGTAAATGAATTATGTTCCTTGCAGGATATTTGCTGGTCACTAATAAGAGTTGCTTTGGAATTCAATTATTAAATATGTTAATTGGAGGCTGGATAATAAATCTTATTCCCTGCAGGATGATATAAGATGCTTGAAACAAGTGTTGCTTTGGAATTTTAATATGTGACTTCATTCTTTAAGTCTAGAATAATTGAGTTCATTTTGTTATTGTGCAGGGGTTTTTCATAGAATAATTTTGAACCAAGAAATTACAAATGTAAGTAAATAACATCTTATTTTTTATATTAAACCTGGTTGAATAAAGGTTTATTTCTAAATTAAAATGTTTAAATTCTAATTTATGGTGATCAAATATGGATTAGAAGCTATTATAAACATTTGGAGATTTGAACCAAGATTGAAACTCTTTTGATATGCTAAATCTATTTGGTTTTATTGTTTATTGACTATATATACTTAGCTATATTTTTTTCATGGATTAGTTAGTATTGTTGAATGGTTATATATATGAGACAAGTGTTACTTTTTTTTTTGTTTTAGTTATTTACTACTCTTTCCAAAGCATGTACTCCTAAGCATGTTTATAAGCATTCGCAAAGAAAGTAAACTCATAAGCATAATTTTAATAAAGGAGGGATTACGGACTTACCTCGACACATCTCGCAAAACAAATAGGGGTTAGAACAATATATAATAACCCTAGCATGATCTTAAGCATAAAATTAAACCCTAAACATGCTTCTTCTAAGCAAGAAAAATAAAAAAGAAAATGGGAGAGATGAGAGAATTCTGCTCTTAAGACATACCATTTTTTGGATTTAGAGTAATAGAATGCCTGAAAATCTTTATGTTGAAAAAAATTCTCGAATTCTCGAGCGTGTCTTCAAGAGGGAGAAGAGATGATTATATTCGACAATTGATGTGTCTTTTAAAGTGAGAAGATGGAGGTTTATATAGAAGAGGGGTGAAGCTAAAAAAGAAAAAACAAAACAAAAAAGGAAGGTTCATAATGCAAATTTTTTAAAATACATGACCAACAGTCGGGCGACTGTCTGACAGATGGCTGGCTATTGGGCTAGAGTCGAGCTACTAATTGCCCTCAGCCCCCTTATTTTGCTACTTTGCACCATAGTCTTTTCTGACCTTTACTTGTCGGTTGCACATAACTTCTCGAATTCAACTCTGATTTGTAATCCAAAAATTTTTACGAAAACTAGACATCCATAGCTTCGCAACACTATATGACTCATCACCAAATTCTTTATGAATTAATTTCTGTGATTTTTTGACGTCACATGTCAATATTCGAGAGGTTTTATCAATTCCCTCTCACCTTTCCTTCTTAGTCCCTAAGGGTATTTTGGTCATTTTTTTGCTTGACATTCATCTTCATTCCTTCATCGAGCCTCAAAAATTCAATGTCTACAACTTACCTCTACTTTGGAAAGGTTTGTGAGACATAAAAGTCGATAAAGTACTCTTACTTCGTCTTTCTTTCTTCCCTCTCGATATCTTTGTCTTCATCCTTATTCTATTAGGCTTTCTCATCGTCTCTCTCTTCTTCTATTCTTACAAAAAGGTGCACCCACTTGAGTGCTGAGGCACCCATTCTAAGCGTAGATGCGTCCATCTAAGGGCGAATGTACCCAATCAAGGGCTATTGTGCCTATGTGAAAGTTAATATGCCCATCCAAGGGCGGTTGTACCCATTCAAGGGCTAACGTGCCCATTCAAGGGCTAGAAAGCATCCTTATGATGCTATGATAAAACACACTTCAGTGCACCTACTTCTTAGGGTTCAGTGACACTATTTAATATGCCTATTCTAAAGGTTTGTACATATTCTAAGGGCTTAAAACACTCTTAAATGCATCTACTTCTTAAGTTTTTGACAATTTTTATTATGCCTCTTCTTAGGGCTTGTGCCTATTCTAAGAGCTTAAAACACTCTTAAGTGCACCTACTTCCTAAGATTTTCAATACTCTTCAGTTCTAAGAGCTTAAAATACTTTTAAGTGCACTTACTTTTTAGGGTTTCCTTCTTATGCATGCCCAAAAAACTTCTATCATGCACTGCTTCATGGTTTTTAGACCTTCTCATTCTTCGTGCCTTCGGCTTAGTATCGTTCATACCTTCTTTGATTTCTTTAGACTTTACATTCACTGGTTTCATGCCCCTCTTCTAAGTATTCTTCATACTTTGATCTTTTCCAGTTTTTATTTTCGCATTTACAATTTTTTTTTTTACATTCGGTTACGACATTTATTTATTATTTACGACTTTTATACGATATGGTGAATGTGCATTCTTAGAATTATGAATCAAAATATGGAGTATAGTACTTCCCTGTCTTGCGACTCATGAAAATGAATAGTGTAAGTGATTTAAACTTTTCCAAGTACATTTAATGGTTCTTTCTTTCTGCTCTTATCGTATATGATCCTCCATCCTCAAAAGGAACGTCTAAAAAAATCAAATTTTTTCAATATAAAATCACTAATAATTCATAACAATTCCTAGAAATTAGGAGAGAGTCATATATACTTGATTTTTAACTATATATCAGTGAGACAATGACATAATATTAGAAGAAGCTTAAAAGCTATTTGTTTTTATATCTTAGTTATTCATACATTTTAGGGTTTTTGGTTTTAAGTTTGAAGTTTGATCAAATTCACTTTTAATTTGACCAAAAAAACATTGAAATGAATTTTTAAATTTGATGGTCTAAATATTCTTATTCATTTTTCTTTATATATATATGACCTTTTGTCTACATTTTTTTAAACTTTACATTCATTACTAAAACTCATCTCCCAAATCAAAACTATAATTTTAATTATTTCTTATTAGAAAAATATTCTTAAAATTTATTTGAAACTATGCAACCATGTAGTTATTTTCATGTCTAATTGACTTTTGCTAAAATTTCCATAATATATAACATTTACTAACTTAATAAGGCTAATATATCAAATCGCTAGTTTTTAGAGACGCTTATCGTTAATAAAACAAATAAGCATAAGTCCTGTTATCATACCTTAAAAAAAAAAACTTATCATTTGAATATTCAAATATTTGTGTTTGATTCCATTTAGATTTCATTCAAATTCAAGTCTATTCAAATTATAATAATAATAATAATCGTCGTTGTCCTCATCCCCTCGACAACTTTAGAGCATAATATGGGGTAAAGGAAGAAAAAGAAAGAAAAACCTATTGTTGTAGGGTGGTAGATTTTTGGTAACAACAAAGAGTATCTTAACATGACCCTAAAAAGGCTAAATTATCACAGCATGGTTGTATAAAATTCTAGACCTTGCCATGTAAAATAATCTGACTGGCTTGGCTGTTGGCGGTAGTGATCTTATTGGCTGACTAATCTGTTTACAAAATAATGGTTCTTTATTACTGATTGTCGATATGTTTTGTGTAATTGGCTGGCCAATTCTATGTCGAAAAGTCTGTTGAATGGACTGAGACTCTGGTTCAGAAGAAAAACGTACATATAAAGTAATTATTTGACTCTGAAATTTCAGAAACAACAAGAAGACATTATTGATCAGTGTTAGCAGTGTTACTGCTTGATGAGGAAAACTATGTCTGCTGGAAGCTACCTTCAAAATTTAGTCCTGGTAATTGCCATTTTGCTCGTTTTGGAGCAAAGAAATGTGGATTCTAGCATTCTAAGGTGCATAGAGGAGGAGAGGGAAGCACTGCTTCTTTTTAAACAAGGCCTGGTGGATGAATATGGCGTTCTCTCGTCCTGGGGCAAACAAAAAAAAAATGATAAAAAGAAATTGTTGTAAATGGAGAGGAGTCATGTGTGACAACCGAACTGGCCATGTGAACTTGCTTGATCTTATAATATCAGACTACTCCAAGCCATTGATAGGTACAATTAGCCCTACTGCTTAAATTGCATCATTTAAGTTATTTGGACCTCAGTTTCAGTAATTTCACCGGAAGTCAAATTCCTGAGTTCATTGGTTCGCTCAGCAAATTGAGGCACCTCAGTCTAGTTATGGCAAATTGGACCAATTCCTCCCCAGCTAGGAAACCTTTAGTTGCAATATCTTAACCCCCGCGCTAATTGTAATTTGTTTAGTGTTGGAAGCTTGACTGGCTTTATCATCTTTCTTCTTTAAGATATCTTGACCTGAGTTTCATTAACCATAGTAAATCCAACGATTGGTTTCAACTAGTTCATAAGCTCCTCCTCCTGGAAACCTTGCAGCTTATAAGGATGTGTAATCTCTTACCAATAATTCCTTCATCTCAGTCGCCGGTCAAGTCTACTGCATCTCTTGAGGTCCGAGTCGCTCTTGGTTATTTAATGTTCGTAGCAAACTTCTTGTTCTTGATCTCGGCGAAAACAACTTACAAGGTTGGATTCCAGATGCTATTGGAAACATGATTTCTCTCATAAACCTCTCTCTGTAATCTAATGACCTTGAAGGTGGGATTCCTAAATTCTTCGGGAATATGTGTGCTTTATAGAGATTAGACTTGTCTTCCAATAATCTCTCTGGATTTATTGAAAACCTTTTGGTTGAATGCACGGAGAACTCATTGGAGATCTTGGATTTAGGTGGCAATGAATTCATGGGATCAATGGCTGATCTTACAAGATTTTTGTCCTTGAAAATATTAAGGGGGTGATTGTTCATAAATTTTACTGAATCTCATGCTTTAAACTTTTTTGTAGCGATTGTTTTTAAGACGGAATACTTTTCCTTTAATAATTATATCTGAATAGAAAAAGCTATATTTTCTAGCTTTTATATAAGTAGGATAAGTTCTGAATAGATTATCTATTTATTATATTCTAAAATACTCTTGATAATTTTAATTTTTAACAATCTTTTTTTATTTTTATGTTCATGCATCAATTACAAGATCAAATTGCACATCAACTCTTTCAAGCATCAAATTAATCTTATGTTTTTAATTATCCTATTATTAAAATAATATTTTTAATACTTATCTATTATTTTTTAATTATATAGTAATTAAAAAAATTCACATTATATTTGAGACACATTAATTAACAATATAATTTTTTATGACATTATAATATTCTAATTTTGATTTTGTTGTATTAATTATTTACAAATATTTGTATAACATATACAATGTACAATATATAATACTAAATAAGGGTATATATGTCAAATTACTTACTTTCAGATGTTCTTGGTCATTAAAAATAAACAACTTAAAGGCTTATTATTAGATTTAAAAAAAATAACAAATCATTCAGACATTTATATTCAGACCTATTCAAATTTCAGTCAAATTTAGACCTATTTATATTTTAGACAAAAAAATAATCGCCCTAACTCCTGAACAAAATCGTTTAAATGGGAAATTAACCAAAAGTGCTGGTCAAATTTTCAAGCCTCAAGGTTTGTAGCTTGGTGGCAAACCACTTGAAGGTGTAATCTCTGAAGACTTTTTCTCAAATCTCTCTAACTTAAAGGGTTTGGACTTAGTTAGAAACTCTTTTGTTGTGGAATTTTGCCATGACTGGGCTCCTCCTTTTCAGCTAGATATATTAGTCTTGGCTCTTAGCTTCAATCTTAGAAGAGTTATTATTTAGTTGATATCTCTGGTGTTGGAATCTTTCAACTAGATATATTAGTCTTGGCTCTTGGCTTCAATCTCAATTATTATTGAGTTGTTGATATCCCTAATGTTGGAATCGACTTAACATTTAAGCTTGTAGATATAGGAGTATACATTTTATATTCTCTAATATGCAACGTGGATCAAACAACATTTTTTTTATTTAAGATTTAAGCTTGTAGATATAGGAGTATACATTTTATATTCTCTAATATGCAACGTGGATCAAACAACATTTTTTTTATTTGTTTTTAAGTGACGAGGGATTTGAATCTGTGATCGTTAAACATGATGGTTCTGATACTATATTAAGTTTAATACTTTTTGTAAAGTTTAAGCTTGTAATTGGTTTTGGGATCTGTCACCTAAGATTCAATACTCTGTTGAGTTAAACTTCTCTTACAACCAGATTAAAGGCAGACTTCCAGACTCTTTTTCGAAATATGATGGTTAATTTGGAATAGATATCAGTTCAAACCATTTTGAGGGTCCAATTCCCGCTCTTCCTTGAACTTCAGTTGTCCTTAATCTTTCTAAAAATAAGTTTTCAGGGAGAGTTTCTTTCTTATGTTCAATTTGTCATATATCGACCTCTCTAGTAACGTACTTTCAGGAAGTCTTCCAGATTGCTGGAAGCAATTAAATGGCTTAGCCATTCTTAATTTGGCAGACAATGGCTTTTCCGGAAACATTCCACACTCGATGGGTGGCTTGAGTGAGATTCAGACATTGTCTTTGCGCGATAATAGCTTCTCTGGTGATTTGCCTTCATCTTTGAAAAATTCCACACAACTGAGAGTTTTAGATCTTGGGAAGAATGCATATTAGGAAAGACACCAGCACGGGTAGGGGAAAGCCTAGCAAATTTGGTTATTCTCAGTCTGCAATCAAAAAAATTATTTGGAAATATATCTTTCCAAATATGCCATCTAGCAGATATTCAAGTCTTGGAGCTGTCTTCGAACAATATTTCAGCAACCATACCGGAGTGCGTCAACAATTTTACTATTATGACTTAAGAATGGAGTTTAAATGCCACCATCACCAACAACTATTTGTTCGTTGGATTTAGAACTTCTACGGCACACCATGCATATCTTGACAGTGCGGTGTTAAAGTGGAATCTAGAAATCAGTTTTCTGGTGAAATTCCTTCCGACCTTTCATTATTAAATTGCCCGAGTGTTTTGGACTCGTTAAATAACAACTTGTCGGGCAAAATTCGACTAGGCACTCAACTCCAAGGCTTCAAAACCTCTGTTTATGTCGGGAATGCTGGACAATGTGGCTTGCTACTTCTAATAAGTGTCCTTAGGAAGAACCAGCCCAAGTTCCGCACACCAATACTTCAGAAGTTGCAGATCAGTTTATAACACTTGGTTTCATCGTAGGGCTCTGGGGAGTCTGTGGCACTTTAGTGCTCAGTGTTTCATGGAGACACACCTACTTCACTTTTTTGCCCAGTATGAAAGACTGGCTACATGAGACAGCAACAGTGACTATGGCCAGATTGCAATGAAGGCTCGGTAACTAATATAAACAAGGGTAATATATGCTGTTTTATCTTGTTTAAGTGTGCATTGATTATTTGCTTATCCTTTATGATGCTTCAAAATTTAACCCTATCTGGCTACCTATTTCCTGTTTTTGATTGAAGCATGTCTAATTCTACATTCAATTATTGTTCTTTTTGCCCAAAAAAAGAAAGATCGATGCGTCAGTTATTTATGAATACGGAGCAACCTATTCCTTTTTATGTTTCTTCAATTATCTAATTCAAAAATTTGTTTCATAATGTGATTCTAAATATAAACATCGTAAAACATATCGAACTCAAGGAAAGGAATTGAAATTTATGGGTTACTAATTTTTGTAACTCATGTTTAACATTCCATGCATGCTGGATTCACCTTGTTTGATTGGTCTCCTCAAAAAGTTCATAGTTTTGGGTTCTATTTCTGGCAGGAGCGCTGTCTTTCTCCTGGCATTGTGTCTGATTTATAGTGATTGTGTAGTCTTTTTGAAACAGTAGTAGATATCGTATTGAATTAATGAGATCTGTTAGTCACTACCACCACTTCCTCAGAATGTGGCATCGGTGAATCACTCCTGAGTGATGTTATCGGAGCAGACTTTCAGAGACTCCTGTTCAATTTTAAAGAGGTGGGCCTTCGTATCAGAATATGGCATCAGTTTATCAAGTTTACGGGACTACAAAATCAGTCTTTTAAGATTTTGTTAAGTTTATTCAATTTTTAAAAATCTTCACATATTTAAAATCGTAAGTTTTATGCGATTCTAAACTTTAGATAATAGTTAATTTGTTTTTGTTAATTGTATTACATATCTGTAATTAAAAAAAAAATCAACATATTGACAATTTTTGGACGAAAATGTGAATTTCTGAGATATATATATGATTTACCAGTTACCATGCAGTTTTGTCGGCACCCACTGACCGATGTTGGCTTTAAGAGTCATCGGTTTTGCTTCCAAGGCCACTTTCATCCGTAGCCCAAATAGATCAATCAAATGGTTAAGGCAGCCAAAACAGTGTCAATAGTATCCGTAAAACAATTGAAATTTGAAACTGAAATTGCATATTAACCAGACATCTATTGAGATATAATAAAAATACCTTTATATACAAGCAAACATTAAACAGACTATACATCATGCTTGAGTGGTGTAAGCAACAGAGATCCCGGTTGATGTGCAACCCTGCCTACACATGTAACACTGAAAGAACAAAAAAAAAAAAAAGTAAGAGATACAAGAACCCTCTAAGAAAGGACGCCCAAAACAGACAAGTGTGCAACGGTATTTTAATTAGCACCTCCAATAGTGACGTGATTCAGCAGTGAAACAGAAATTTCTCTAGCAATTATAGCAACATGAATTAGACTAAATATCTTAAATTCCGGGGTTTAAACCCATGAAAAGCAATTATGAGGTCCAAAACATAGAAATATCGCAACGCAATGATGACCAGAGTGAATCTGTAAACAATCCACTTCTCTAGAAGGAAGGTATCGACATCTTAAGATTTATTGAATTCAATGTAATACTCAAGCAAGCGTTCTGAGAGACAAACCTGGTCATGCTTCCATCTTAATCATCATCGTCATGATCAATTACCATCCTCAGCTTCCTTCTACTTGCAGCATTACTCATTAATCCACCAGTAGCCGCATCATCTCCTGAGTCTGCCAACTCATCATCCATGAGCTGATCTGGAAAATCATCAGCATTGTTGACAGGTGAAACAGGTAACGTATGAGAGCCAGTCCCTTCAGTTTCTAACTTGTCTTCCAGGGTGACATGGTTAAAAGAGTGATCCTGATTGGTTCCTGAAACATCCATTTCACTGGACTGATTGCGACCATCCCTATTAAATACAAATTAAGGTCAATCCCATATAAAATTTCCGAACAATAGCGATGATCTCAGCAGGGGAAACTCAAATGAAGTCATTTATTTTTTACACAGACAATTATATTTATTCAGACCAAAAAAATAGCTCCAAATCTTCAAGTGTAATTAACTAATCTGGGCAAAGGATTTTGATTTGATGTTCCTTATGTTACTGGTCAGATTAAACTATGAAATAATCTACCTTCTGGAAAGAAGCACCTTTCACTGTACATGAATATATGGAGCTCATCATGTCTGGAAGCACGAGAAAATGTTCTTTTGCTGCAACTCTTTGAAAAGAAAGCTAAAACTTTTGGAGATTATCATTCAGGTCCTTGGGTTATGGCAGAAATAACTGTCTTTTGGTACAAAAGAGGTGGTAACAGTTCTGGATATATATATATATATATATATATATATATTTCAAATGGGAAGAGGTTTTCCGTTTTTGTTTTCCTCTAGCTTAAGGAAAGATTGTATTAGACAAACTGTTTTCTGTACTCTTTCCCTAATATTTGTTAATCTCTTTGTCTATCTCTAGTCCACTGATATACTTAATAGTTTTACTCATTTATTTCTAAAGAAAAGAATCCAACTGAAATTTACATTTCTTATTTAAAAGAGAGAGAGAGATAAAATACCTTTCCATAACATCTTTAGTAATGTCATTTTCAGAGTCTATATCCGTTCCCTCAACCAATGTTTTTTTGAGCCTGCCATCCTTGGACTTCGCAAGAAGCTTAGATTTCCTACGTCAAAATGATAAAAAAAGATAACTTAAACAACAGAAGAGAATGTGAGAGATGAAAGCTGCCGGTCGAGGTGATTCACCAGCTCTATGACTATAATGATCTAGGAAAAAGTCAAAAGGTACCAATAAATAAATAAAAACATGTTTAAATAGAAACCCTTTCTGTAGGTGACATCATACTGGTAGCTTTCATTTGGAATATGGGTAACAGCAAAATTGAGAAAGAGATGCAAATAAATTTACTATATATATATATAACGAAAAGTTGTATTAATGAAGATTCAAAAGAAAAAAACGTGGACCAAAAGACCACAACTAGAAAAGGTGTCATAGAGAGGCCTCCATCCCGAACAATGAAAACCCAAGAACAACTGTCAAAATTCTACAAAAACCGACTTCTCCTTGGATAAAAAGGAATACATCTATACAAAATTAAGCCACCACAACTTCCCACTTAAGATGAATTTAATAGATTAAAAACAATGCACTGATGTACAATGTTTCTCATATCATGCAAAGAAACTCAAGTGGGCATGCATTCACATACTCATTCATTATCATCACCGATGAGAAATAATACTAGTAACCTACTAGGATCAAAGGTTTAACCAAGACATCTTTGTGTGCACCATTGAAAAAAATGCATAAAGCAGGTAAAAAATGGAAATACAATAAGATATATAATTGATAAGCAGATTGTGTATTTGATATTGTTTGATGTTGAGTATGCTGTATAAAGAAAATCAGGGATCATAATCATTTTTGTCGACGAAATATTAGATAATTATACACCCATTAGAGGCTCGATATTTTATTATAAAAGAAAAGAGAAGGAAACTGAAAAAGAAATGAATAAATAAATATAAACAGACTACACTATAAGCTCCATTATTATGTATTAGAGAGAGACTTACTTGAAAACAGAGCTTAGGGTTTCATCATCAGAATCATCTGGGGACTTTCTTTGCATATTCGTTTCTTGTGATCCCCCACCAAGCAACCTGCTCTCACCATCATTTCTTTTGCTCCTAAATGTTAAATATTAATTAGTTATCATCTGCATTTTGTGTTTGTTCAACATTAATAGCAATGAGGTAGGTCTTTGAGCCAGAAATTAGCTCTTCTAATAGCAGTATTGAAGCCAAACTTGAATTATCGATGAGAGGATTTGTTGATGCAAAGATGGTTGAATTTATAAAGAGAATTAATCTCTCCACCAAATGGGTTAACCTTTTAGAATAGACATCTAAATCCCCTGACACATTGTATTTCAAAAAATCTGGATACAAGGATCTGGACACAAGGCTATAGGTGGTTTTTTAGTGTTACACGATAGATTATGATTAATGAAGAGGAAATTCTATGGCTGCGAGACTATTAAGAAGAGAAATCTACAAGGTGATTGTATGTATGATCCATGCCCAATTGTACTGAAAGTAAGCAATCCAGAAAGAAACATGCTCACTGAGTAAATTGAGCTGAAAATGATGATGCACGGATGAAAATAAAGACGAAAGATAAAAAAGGTTGTTAATGAATGCTTTTGTAGTAATTTGGAAGTAATGTCCACATGTGATCATGTTCAACAAAGATTTACTCAACTAGTATCTAGAAAGAGTGCGTGTGTGTGCAATTAGTGGAGAAACCTGACTTTCGAGCAATACAAGACATATATATGTACTCTATAAATGTGTGTGCGCGCACGCGCATGCACAATTACAGGCTCGACTTTGTGCAGTACAAGACATAACTCAGATAAGAGTGAACAGAACAAAGCTCATTGCAAAGTTATACTTGTTTGATGAGGCTAGGACAAGCTAAGTACACATCAAGTGGCCACAGTTTTGCAAGTATGCCACTTTTAAGTCAAATCCACGCTAGATATCAACATCCTTCAGTCACTTAATAAAAAATGCTTGCTGGAATGGTATGACCATTTAGAAATCAAGCTAGTATGCGACATGATTAGAATGATATAGGAAGCAATACTCAAGAACACCTTGAAACTCAAAAATATAAATCTGTAACTACCTATTCCTGAATGATAGCAACGTTTGTTCGTCAGAATCATCTGTTTCATCTATAGAAGAGTTGTTAAGTTCTTCATCTCTCAAGTTCATGGGGGCTTCAGACTTCTTCTGTTTAGGAGGACGTAGACCAAGTTGCTTGAGCTTACGGGAGATTTGAGCAGCCGTGAATCTTTTACCAGCATCCAGTGCATTTGCAATCATGTAGCTACACCTCTTATGGTCTTTGAACCTACGAAGAACAAAGCAGCCCATATTAATTATTTTTAAGCCCATAATACTATGAATCCCCAATTATCTTAAAGTGTCTCTCTTGAGGTGGGTTGAGAACATCAATGATAAGGTTAGAGCTGTCATCATTCCCAATTTTCATTTTAAGAATTAAATTGTGGGCAGATACCAAATCTTAAGACTGTAAAAGTGCAAACAAGTGAATTAACACAGCAAATTCTAAGGAAAAGAACAGATGCAAGAGATCCTCCTGGAAGCCAAATCAGGATTAGCAGGTCTTGTACGAGGAATTAAAGGTGAAGGTGGCAAACTGGCAACGAGTAAGAAAAGTTTAATTTATACTTACTGCTCAAATAGAACTTTGATCATAGCCTCTTGATCACTGTTAAAGGCACGCACTCTTTTTCTCGTGTTCCTGTCAAAAACATTACAGCATTAGAAATTTATTTTGGAAAAAAAGGAGATACCATTATACAAAATTTCACTGAAACATGTTCTCCAATTTCTTAACTTTGGTTTGAAGGACGTCTCATCCTCACACCAGAGGATCAATCTCTTGACAACTCAGTCCAAGAGTACAAAAACTGTGGCATTCAAAATTAGCAAGCACTTACAGAGGTTGCTTCAGCATAGTTCCTTCTAAGTCATTTGAGTTGTGAAGAGCATTTTCATTTTCCATTGCATTTCGTTCTAATCCAGGTTGCTCAGAACCGGCAGGAGAGGGTTCACCAGGATTGCGCACCCTTTTCTTCGATGCAACTTTGAATCCTAGCTGCTTAAGCTTGTTGGATACTTGAGCAGCTGAAACTTTACCGTCAGCATCTAGGGAATCCGCTATAAGATGACTACAGTTCTGATTATCTTTAAATCTACAAAAACCATAATATCAAAACATATGCAGCAAAGATTATTAGCGAAACCACTCTAGCAATATTAAAGTAAGAAAATACAGCATACAAGCACTTTTTAAACTCAAAAGGGAGATAAAAAAAACAATCATACAATCAGCTCATTAGAATAAAAAGATAACCAAGTATGCTTTGTGATATCACTGTATATGTATTTTGAGATATCTTCTGAGGAAAATAGTTGCTACGGTAAGAGACAATGGTCTCGAACCACACTCACTTCTCATAAAGATCTGCGATTTTCATGTCCCACTCAGAACTGGGAACAAGTCTTCTCTTTCTTTCAGAAACCTTTTCAGATCCATCTTGGAAATTTATCTCACTGCACGAGCCAAATACACGCGAGTTCTAAATTGAAGTACTTTAAATTAAAGAACCATAATATTCAAGGATTGTCAGAAATATCATACTTTTCAGAATTTTTTTTCGCATCGATCTCACTGTTTATAAAAGTTGTCATGCCTCCCTGCACTTCAACAAGATTTCCTCCATTTCTGCATGAAAAAGAATGGTATTGTATGTATCGTTCTAAGAGTATTAAGTAAAGATGTAACCATCAATTATGCGATCAAGAGGGGAAGAAAATTAATATCAAATCAAAGATATGTTCAACTTGGCACACAAGCTAGTAATAATCTGGATCTACCACTTACCTCAATAATGTTTGAAATAGCATCCTTTTATCTCCTCTAAAGTTTAAGGAAATATATTTACACGCCCTCTTGACATAACAATTTCCCAAAATATTAAAACATAATAAAGGGTGAAACTGTAATTCTGTTCTAAGAATAACATGGGAATTTATATGTCAAAAGGAATGTAAGTGAATTTTTAAAACGTCAAGGGGGGTAACTTTTCTCCATATCCTAGCGGTGTAAGGTGTCATATACGCGTAATCTGGATCATCCAACTTCATATTTCAAACGTTTCCATTATTAAACCAAATACGGAAGTACAAACAACAAAGATTGCTAGGATCAAAAACCCAGACTTACTTCTGATATCCTACTTCATGAGAAATCATCACATCAGCTTCATCTTCACCCAGTGCATCCGCTATACTTCTACGGACCCATCTGGCTTGCGATGGGCCAGCATCTCCAATTTCTAAACCATTTTCCAAATTTCTGCATTTCTTCCTTATGTTCTGAAGCTCATGCAATAAATATTCAGCGTTAATGTAATGGCATTCTTTGCGAGTCTTCCAGAAGAGAATTTCAACAAAAAGAAGGGGCTGGTTCTTCATTCGTTTAAGCATTTTGTGGACCAATCTCGTCAAATAGTCAACAATATTTGCATAATCTTTGCATGGACATGCCTTCTGCTCCACTAGGATGTCATGGAATATAGTGAGAAGCGATAACTGCAAAATTTTGAACCAGATGATATATCAATGAGATTCAAATTCATGTGATAATTCAATATTCTCGAGAATACTGTTTTAAATCTTAACCTGATATAGCATAGGAGCGAGCTCCAGGTCATCAGTGACTCGCCGCAACATGCAAATTATATAGTGATTCGTACGGTTGGAATTGCTCTTATAAAACTTAAGCAACCAGCACAATTTTTGAATAATGCTGCAATTTACAAGAGCTGAAAGGAAAGAAGAAACCTTAAAATCAACTTCATCAACTGCTGCTGGCGGCTCATCATTAGAAGAATCACCACTGCTGCAAGAAAGATAATCATCAGGATTATCAGACTTTTTGCTATTCGTCTGCAGCAGATCGACTTCAAGATTCTCAATCTCAGGCACTGGCATTTTAGGCTCATCCATCTTAACAGAGATGTTGTTTTCGTTCCCATTAGAAGGTGCATTTGATTGGCTTTCCTTCTCTGACGTGCAAGCATTGGCTACGCAATTCTCATTCTGAACGCTAGCATGAGTACCAGACAGTTCATTTCCAGCTTCCTTATTGCCTTTTATCTGCTTCTTTCTCACCTTTCTCGATTTTCTGGAAACCTGACCATAAAACATACAATTTAATGACGTCATTCATTCGCAGAAGAAGAGAAAGAGAAGGTGCAGAACATATGAAAATACAAGAAATCATGTAAACTTTACATTCAGAGGGCTTTCATACAAACATTAAGAACTTTCACCTGACAATAAAAATCCAAAGAAAAACAACCCACATATGGTAGTGATGTAGGTGTAACGTGACAGGTATGACACTAACACTTAAAATCACCAGCTTGATGTTAAAATAAGCTCATAACACTTAATATTGTTGCACTACGTTTGCATATTCAAAAATATTTCTTTCAGAAACTTTAAATAATAATAATAATTATTATTATTATTTATAACATAAATAATAACGATAATAATGATGATGTAATATAGAAAGTTCATGAGCGCAACTGTTTGGTTGAGAAAAGTAACTGCAAAGATTCGCATTGATATTGCATTTTCCAAGAGCAAGATGGCGTCTACACACTAACCAACTTGGTTCCTTGAGATGCAGCATAGAATTTCATTCGATTAGTCAGAGCAATTTATGTCCAAATTCGATGCATGCTAGCAAGAAAATTGTATAAACTTAAATTAATGGAAAAAGAAGTAACTCAAAGAAGATCTAATACTTAAAGAATAAGATATTAAGAATTATCCTTAAAAAGCCTATAATCAAAGAAGTTGCAAATGGTATACAACCGATTTCGCAATTTATATTAGATGAGCAGAGGATCCGGATTCTTTGAGATAATCACAATTTATTGTTTCCCAATTCAAAACTACCCTGTAAATTAGAAAACATACCCTTAATGCACCACGTGCTTGAAGATTCTCCATGAGCCGAACAAGTACATGAATCATTTCTACTAAATCTGCAAGATCACTGGAAAGATGAGCAATAAAGTTAGCATCAGAAGCAATAACGTTACCTGTGCACAGTCCAGTAAACTTTCTACACATGCATCACAAAGTATATGATTTCGCACAAGAAAAAAATTGTCCATATAAACACATAATACGAATAATACACAAAGTGCCACGACACAAGTACATATCTCTATCTGAAATGTTTAGAATAAAATCTGAAAGTATTTAAAAAAAATTACAAAATAAAAAACAGGAAAATACGAGGCGGGGCATTTGTCTAACATGTTCATGCTCCCACTAATGATTATGTAATGCCGATTTCACAGTTAACTGAAAGTTTCAAATTATGGGACAAGAGGTAAATATAAAGAATTTCAAAAAATAGAATGAATTGAAGTCTTGAAATTGAAGGGAAACCTTTTTGGCTGTTTGTGATTGTCAAACGTTTTGATTAGGTTGAAGAGAAAATGAGTCATCCCTTGGTCGGTCTGATCATAAAATAACTTGTAAAGAAGGATGCGGGCAGTTTGTGGCTCCCTAGAATCTTCTGGTAATAACTTAAGCACCAAATCTAACATGCAAATCTACAGGATAGAAAACCAAAGAATATTAGAAATGTAGGCAATGATAAAATATAAGTCAATCAATATAGGCAAGCAAAATTCATTTTATAAATGTAATTAACAATTGAGATTTCCAGTCTTTGATTTTTTTTTTTTTTTTGTTGGACACATCTCTAACAACTGTACACCTTTCCCAAACAAATTAGAGCATCGCCAAGCAAATTCACCTCATTTTTAATAAGATTATGTGCGGTTAGCCTTAAAATTATCTTTCTATTACAAAGTGCATTATAAGAAAATCTCTTTCTTCTGTTTACTTCTATCTGTTTGGTATTACTTCATATCTTTCTTCGACAGACAGAAACTCACCAAATAAGAATATGACTACACCCTAAAGTTACAATCTACAATTGTCCAATTAGTGTAACTTCACTTTACCGACTTTTAAGATTTCTCTCCAGTCCTGTGGGAAATGCAAAGCAATAAAGGAACACCAAATTTTTCCAATAACCCATTAAGTTAGTCGGGAAAATATATAGAGATTATAGATAGCAAGTTCTTTTATGTTTTTCTTAGCTAAAGCATCACTTTGGTTTTTCTTGATAAGCTGTCTGAAGAATTACTATATATCCTGTTGTAATTAATCAATAAATGCCAAAATAAACACTCTGATAACAAAAACTTTATTTAATAAACAACTATCAATGAGAGAATTTTACAGAAGGAAGCGTCAAACAGTTAAAAAAATCTAAACTCAACAGACAAGGCTTACTCAGAACAGTAAAATCATGCCGAAATAAGTACAAAACTTCTATCAAAAACTTGAAGGATCAAAGTAAACAAAAAAAGACAGCTAAGAAAGTCCAAGCATTTAAAAGCATGAATAGATAAGGAGGTATCACCATATTTTTCATAAGAGAACCCGCTGCAGACAAAAACTTATAGTTATTTGTTTCCTTCAAGCCATCAAATGCTTCACGCCATCTTGAAATGACCAGTTGAAACATTGACTCGTCCATTGAAGACGCAATTGGTCCACATAAGTTGCCTTTAAACAAAGTGCTAGCAGCATATTCATCGGTGGAAATGTCAAATGTGCCGGTTTCTACGGTCAGCTGTTTAATCACAAAAGTATACACTGAGAGTTACTGAAAAGACTAATTTTTAGCAGTAAGAATGTCCATCTAGTAAGAACCTCATTAAAGATATACATACATACATGTATATATATATATATATATATATATATATATATATATGAGTCCACATCGTGGGATCGAGGTCCCAGATCCAGTTTCAATTATCACCCAACGAAGTGAATGCAATATCCACTAAATTTCACTCAAAATATCTTCTTATCACAAAAATTGCACTAAAAAAGCTGCCCACTGCTCTTAAAGCTATAGTGAATCCCCGTCACCTAGTCACCTTAGAAGACAAATTTCAAAACACAACTAGAAAGATGAGTACCCTTCTCCCTTACCTTAGAAGAGGCAATTTTGTGATATTGAAACGAAGTAACAAACTGTGCAACCCGGAAGAAAGTAATGATATCACTGCTCTGAATTGCCTGATGCTCTTTCTCGATATCCTCACGGATTGACTGCATCAAAACTGATGAACATTTTTTTTACATTTGAATATTGGCTATGATACCAAAGAGAAGCAAATGAAATGCAGGAATCTAATAAAAGACTTTCCACAGATCTACCATTATAACTTCCCGACAGGAACTGGTTCACAAGATCATGGAGCAACTTTAAAACATTATCCTTCGTTGAGGGTAAACTTCCATGGTCCCATACAATCCTTTTATTTACACCCTTGTGACCTTTATGAGGTTTAAGCACTGGCATCTGAGAAGCAGAAGGGTTTCCCTTGAACACTGCTTTAGAACCATCCTTCCAAAAGACACAACTTAAGCTACTAAATTGCATGTGTAGAAGTCTTATAAACATCAGTACTAGGTGAAATTTCATACCACAGAGAGCCTTGTAAATGTTCCACTAAATTGTGAATGACGAACCATATTCTTATGCAGTCCTGAAAGCCTTCTTTTCTCTTCTTCCTCTGCTATTATGGATTTGAGACTATCAAGAGAATCTTTTGTGTCTACAGTCATCTGCCACATAAAAAGTCAATAGAGCCAACAACAGACTTACACCTTCAATCAGCTGACTCTTTGCATACCATCTCAACAACAGACAGAAGCTTAAAAGCTCAAAAATTTTAAAAAGTTGGAAAATGAGCTGTTTTTATTCAATCTGTACATACCAAAATAAAGCTAGCCTACATAGCTTTTTCAGCAATATTTCACTCAATTCAAATTAGCTTTCCATTAGAATTTTCAAATAAAAGATTAGCAGAACTGCATTGCTAACCGTTTTACAAAATCTTTAAAAAGTTTTAAAATCCATTTGTACGTTTTGAGAAGTTGCAAAAACAATTGTTTTCAATGTTATTAAAATACTATTTCTACTTTCATAATACAGTTAAAAAAAAACATACTCTTTCGTCTTAAATGCACCAAATCAATTTCTAATTTTTATTTTTTAATTCACTAAAGAAATAATTGATATAAGTGTATCCTTTGCCATTTACCAGAAAAATAAACCAAAAAAAAAAAGTCAAAGGCAAAGTTGCGTACCTTGGAACACTTTAGATGAGCTTTAGCAACTAATTCTGGATCCTGACCCATAAATATGTAATGAAAAGTTTCCAGAAGAAGCAAGTTGTCCTGCCGAAGATAGGCACAAGAACCACCAGCATGTTGGGATATAACGACAATTATGTCCATTACATTCTCTTTAAACAAAAGTTCCAGAAATTGATCTCGCAATGATAAAAATTGACTAGCAGAACCCCCAGCCTTCTGCTGCAATGGAATATCTTGGATCGCAAGCAAGTTCCGGAATAAAGTCAGAACTAACTGGACTAGCTTCCAGTCATCCTCTGTAAATGCTTCACTGCATAACATCCAACTATCCATTAATTAAGCAACAAAAACAAATGAAGACGATGAGACGAAGCACGATACACGGAGATATAGAAGCTAGGAACAATTACACTATGCTACAAATAAGAAAAGAAATAAACCTAAAGAGTGAGACAGAGACCATGAACAGAATTGACCAAAATAAAGATATAAGCAGGGACACTGTTAACATTTATTGCCACTTAAAACTAAACTTGGTCACAATTTGTGAACTCGGTTCCAGTTCTTTTTGCACTATGTATACAATCAAATCATTAGCAGTAAAATGAAGCATGGATACAAAAGATACAAAAGTATCGTCATCTACCATTCCAAATTTTCTAGTGGGCCTTCAAGAAGTGATACAATCACCGCAACCGTTTCACTCCATGTAATCGCAGACTTCAAACCCCAAAGATACTCTGTCTGTTGAGGGATATCATTCGATGTGGGCTCAACCGGCATTGTTAAAAACACCAAAACCTTCACTGCAAATTTAGAAGTGAAAAAAGTATACATAAAAATTATCATAACACTTTAATACTAGTAAATTAAACAAACAAACAACAAGAATAACTATAATTACCTGCATTTAATACCAAGTTACGATCATTTTGGCAGTGTTCGATGATTGGAATCAAATCTTTAGACACAATGTTCCATTTACATACTTGCTTGAACACTTCTCGCGTTTGCGGGTCGTCACGCCTCAAAAATCTCAGCAAATCCTTCAAATTATCTACTATCGGGTAAAGCAAATCAATTTATCGCGATATAACTCAATCAAATCAATTTTTCTCGTTTTAATAGGAAATGAAACCCACCTAAACAGTACTCTCCCCTGGAGTAGCCGATCCGGTTGCCTCTTTCGTCCTCTTCGGCGATGCCAATACCGGCGCAGATCACGGATAAGCCTTCCATGTCCATCTTTACTGTGAGTTAACGTTAGGGTTTCGTAAGAAGAGAAAGCTGATAGGATTTCAAATCAAGAGATCTGAAGTTAGGGCTCTTTGTGGCGCGAACTTATTTGATAAGCGAGTGTTCCCGCGCTCTGGAGGTGAGGTGAGACATGATTTGGTAGCACGAGATCATTGAAGAATTTTTGCAACCTGTTGATGTGGCACGATATGGTTGGCTCTTATTATTTTACTTTCTCCAATTGATCACTAAATGGCTTAAAAAATAAATGACTTGTCGTTTATTTTTGCAGGTACCCCAACGACATACCCTTTCAATATGGATAACATGACGTTCGATTTTGTTTGTCAACTTGCCCTTCACAATACAACGACATGTCGGTTATATAGCTCACAAATGAACGACGTGAAGCTACTAACCTGTCTTAGACTTTCTATTTCAAAAGCCGTCCATGTAAAACTTCTTTAAATAGTCATAAACTATGAGTATGAAATCTATCTTTAGAAAATACTTCAAATACCAGCCAAGATTTTTAGAAAATAAGAAATTAAAATGAAAAACATAGATAATGATAATATCGTAGTAATTTGTAAATAAAGTTTAATATCTACAATTTGGCAAAATTTAAAAAAGGTAGAAAATTTATATATAATAAATAATCATCAAATTTATAGTACAAGTTTAAAGGCTTTATATTTTTCTTTATATTATTTAGTTAGAAAACATAATTACCAAAACAATTTATAGGACAAATATTTTTCTTCATGTTCCTCTCTAAACTCTAAAATCAAATGTTAATACTATTTTTTTATTTAATAACAAAAAGGTATACTATACAACTATTTACGCCGTTCAAATTGATTACACATTAAGTATTACTAGAAAATTTTAGTCCAAAAAAAAATCTAACGGCCCGATTTCGATTATACTTTAAACTGCTTTATTTTCAGAACACTTGAAAGCAAAAACGCATTATATTTTCATCTATATAATAAAATAACTTGTAAAATTTATAAATTTTTCATGAATTTTATGAAATTAGCAAGTATATGTCCTCTTTTTTCATACATGTTTTTTATTGCACGACGCTCCAACCCTTTCAAAATTTTTCAGTCAATACCGTTACATTATATTATATCTTAATGTCGTTGAAATGAAAGTTAATAACACATGCCAAAGCCTTGCTTAAAATTTGTCTCTCGTTGAAATGAAAATTAACGAACAAACACAAAATTCATGCCTAAAACCTTTAGCCCCACAAGAAACACACATCAATACGGTATCGTCATAAATATATTGTTACCCTTAATTCTTTGAAATCAAATTAGGTTTATAATTGGCCCATTCTGATCTGATTTGATTTATTTTCTATTTTTTTGTTGATAATGATTAATGAGGTGAGTGAACCAATATCTACCCATCACCAGATTGGTTCACCAATAATATTTGACTATTTGAACAAGCTTTTCTTACAATATTTTATTTCAAATTGCTTGTTGATATCATTGAGTTATTATACGAATCAAATAAACGGATTAATAAAACTCAGCATTAAAAAAAATCTCTCCGGCAACCCCCGCCCCACCCGCGGTTTCCTTAAAAATTATAAACACCCCTTTGTTTAAAATGTATCAATAACATCCACAATTGCTATTTAATGGTTGTTTGATTTTTATAAAATCAAATGAAAAACACGTTGAAAATTGTCGAAGAAAATTACTATAGAAAACCCAAAAGTGACTGATTGGGGCACAATAGAAGGTCGGTCGTGAGAAAAATGACGGTAGGAGCCATGGTCAAAACAAAGGAAAAAAATCACTATTTCAATAATTTAGGTTGAAATCAACATTCACATTTTTTTTCAATTATCTTTCAACCAATTTTAAATATCAATACCGTACAACAACAATTTACTCTATTTTAAATTTTCGTTATTTCAAATTTTCAATTATTTAATTCGTCATTTAGAAGCCACACAGTAGATTATTGATACTTTTGAAACAAAGAGGGAGGCAACTAATTACCTTAAAATTAGGGGTTTGGGAATTAAAAAAAAAAAAAAGAATCAATATAAAAAGAAAATTGAGGTTCGCAGAGTTGGATAAACGCCGTCGCTTCGCATTAAATTGCAATGCTTCAAGTGTTTTGAAAAGTTAGCGCAAATAGTAACCCAAAAAAATTATAATTTCTTCGATACGAACTAAGCGCTCACTCTCTCTCTCTGTCAGCGCCTCCTCGGCTACTCCTCTTCATTTCCGCCAAATTTAGCGGCGATTTCTCCAAACACTTAACCATATCAAAACGACACTCTTAGTCGCCCCTTTAAATCCCGTCGCAATACTTTGTTTCTTCACCCCTCTTTCCCTCTTCACAAGTTGTTCTCATTTTGTTCCTCCAAGCAATGGCTCAGGTGGTTGCTACTCGTTCGATTCAGAGTTCGTTTCTGTGTCCGACCTCTGGATCCGCACAAGAGCTAGCCGAGAAGCTGAAGCCTCAAAACTTTGCTTCGAAAGTGCTGGCGGCGCGTGACCAGAAGACGATACTCACATTTTCTTCTCGTAAGACCACTCAAATCACCGCTCAGAGATCCACGCGTGTCGAGCCTCAAGTCGTCCCCGTCTCTCCTGAGGATGTACCGAAAGTTTGTGTTGTTTCTGCATTCTTATTACAGTGACTATTCTTTTATATGCTGTTTGGTTGGTTAGAAAATGCGGGAAAGACATAATTATTCTGAGCTTCTGTTCGTTTATGTTGATAAATGGATAAAGCGACAGTGCTGAACTTAGGCGAATGCTAATGTTTAGCTAAATGGAGATAGAAAAACGATGGTTGTTTGCTTTTTGTTAAAAACAAAAAAAATTGAAGCATTTCTAAGCTTTATTTATCTTTGTAGTCTGTTTGGTTATGTGTCTAACTTTGTTCCTGGATTGTAATTGTGGTTTAAGCCATTAGTTTGTTGATCAGTTGTTTGAGGACTAGAAACTGTGTGTAATTTGGCATTTTTCTGTTTGATTAGTGAATTATACTCTGCGGGGTCAATTTATTTAAAGTTCATTGGTTTCAGCATTTGGAATACTGAACTCTTTGTTGTTGTGGTTATAATCAGAGAGAAGAGCAATTTGAGCATTTAGGGGGACTTCAGCATTTAGGTGACACTTCAGTGGGCATGTGGAGCAAGCCAACGGTTAGACGTAAGACTAAGATTGTATGCACAATTGGTCCCTCCACCAACACAAGAGAAATGATATGGAAACTGGCTGAGGCTGGAATGAACGTTGCTCGTTTGAATATGTCTCATGGAGACCATGCATCTCATCAAAAAGTAATTGATTTGGTCAAAGAATATAATGCACAATCCAAAGACAATGTTATCTCAATCATGCTTGACACCAAGGCAGGTTTTACCTTCATTATGTTTTATTATTACTTCAGGTGCCTCTAGTTTGTAAATTTTGCAATACTGAGGTTATGTATGAGAGATGGCTGATTGTGTCTTCCTATGAAATCATCATTTGCCTGTGTGGTTTATACAATATTGACATTAGCCTCTGCATCATCTAGTGCAGGTTTTGATATGAATCATGAAGATACTTTTGATTTCAATTTTTTTTTTTTGTTAATTGGTAATTATCCATTTATTTATTTATCAGGGACCAGAGGTTAGGAGTGGTGACTTGCCACAGCCAATAAGTTTAACAACTGGGCAGGAATTCACTTTTACAATTCAAAGAGGGGTTGGAACAGCTGATTGTGTCAGTGTTAACTATGATGATTTTGTTAATGATGTAGAAGTGGGCGACATGCTTCTTGTTGATGGTATGTTAGCTGATCTGTTATTTGTTCTTTTTGGAGGAAGGGTGTTCTCTCTTCCACTCAAGTGAGAGTTTATGATGCTATCAAATATTTGGGTCTCTTGCCTTAAACTAATAAATTGTTGATTAAGATTATCAGTTAATGTTTTTTCTATATTTAACATATAATTCAAGTACCATATCCTATAATATTGTCAAACAAAATTTAAGTTTACTGATAGATATGTTGGTGAGAATATTTAACATACAATATTGGGAATGGTAACATATTTCTTGCCATGATCTGTGGGCTTTACTAACTCTTGATTTGTGATATAGGTGGTATGATGTCATTTTTGGTGAAATCAAAGACAGAAGATTCAGTAAAATGTGAAGTTGTTGATGGAGGAGAGCTTAAGTCTAGGCGGCATCTGAATGTTCGAGGAAAAAGTGCAACACTGCCTTCAATAACTGGTTAGACCTCATAAATGTCATCTATAGCAATTCTACGTTCTCTAACTTCCCTTTTCTTTCTAAACTGGTAAATAGTTATTTTGTTTTGTAAATGGACTCAAATGTTTTCACTTCTTTCTGCAGAGAAGGACTGGGACGACATCAAATTTGGAGTTGACAACAAAGTTGACTTTTATGCTGTTTCCTTTGTTAAAGATGCACAAGTAGTTCATGAATTGAAGAATTATCTAAAAGGTAAGTTCTTGGTTTTAGATCTTATAATGTGGAAGTAAATATGAATTACATGCTTTATTTTCTGTTAGATTTACTGTATATAACCTTGTTTTATCTGAAAATGCAGGCTGTGGTGCAGATATACATGTCATTGTAAAGATTGAAAGTGCAGACTCTATCCCAAATTTGCATTCAATTATCACAGCATCCGATGGGGTGAACACCTGGATCTTTTTACACCATTGACTTTATGTTTTATTTGATGGTTTTATACATATAGACACTAATTTGGTTATCCTGATTAATTAGAATTTTAGTTGAGATTAGTTCACTCATAGTTTCTTCAATAATGTTTTGCACACCTCTTTTTTCTTCTTATCTTATCACAAGAAGATTTGCTTTCTGGTTTTGCTTGTTAGCACCACATACATCTCCATTGAAATCCTGCTGTTGAAGCTGTTTGTTTGTTTTACCTTATATATTAGTTTTAAGATTTTGTTGTGATTTTTAATCTAGAAGAATTTGAAAATCTGTGTTTGCAAGGATTTAGAAAGGAAGGAAAGAATTCTGCCTACTTTTGGAGTTGCCTTAGGCTTCCCAAAGATTTTGAGAAGTCATCCTGTCTGTACACATATATTTATTTCTTAAAAATGCATTAAATTAGATGTTAGAGTTATCTCTATTTGAATATGTCACCCACACATATGTTTGTGCAACAAGATAAAAATCCTTTCTCTTCCAATGTTGGTGAGGATTTTCAGTTCTGATATCTTGAAAAGATTAGTTTGTTTTGTTGTTTACCACTGTATCTTCAGGAATTTTTCACTATGTATTGGCAGTAACACAGCTCTTCTACTTTTAGGCAATGGTTGCAAGGGGAGATCTTGGTGCAGAACTGCCTATTGAAGAGGTTCCACTTCTGCAGGTATTATCACTTTCTGATAGAAGAGTAAAGTTAAGGATGACCTCACTTTTGAAGGCATTTTATGTATCTGAGACAAGAAATTATATATTTTCTAATATATAAAACTATGATAAACATAGGAAGAGATAATAAGGACATGTCGTAGCATGGGGAAAGCTGTTATTGTGGCCACCAATATGTTAGAAAGCATGATTGTCCATCCAACTCCAACCAGAGCGGAGGTATCTGACATTGCCATTGCTGTTCGAGAGGGTGCTGATGCTGTTATGCTTTCTGGAGAAACTGCCCATGGGAAGTATGTTTATTTATTTATTTTGACTTAAATTGCTATCAATTTGAATGATGGAGGATATCGTTTGTGAAAATCATGCATATTGAGAATTATATGGATTGGGACCAGCCACAAAACCTACCCCAGAAAGTTTTATTAAATTTTTCCATGTGAAGTTGTTTTCCATTCAGGGGATTTCTACTCAGTTTTTTCACTCTGTTGATTTCTACAAGATCTCAGAATATAATTGCATGGTTTAGACTATGAATCTGAGGCTCCAATTTGTCTAAAACTGTTTGATATAGCTTCATATTCACAAAGCATGTCAAGTTAGATTTATTGAAGTTGCAAGACTTGAAAATGACATTTGGCTGTCGGCTATTTTTGACCTACTAATAATGTAGATGCTGTAGATGTAAAAGATTATGCTTTTAGACAGGTTAATGAAGTGACTTTGCTTCTGTGCAGGTTCCCATTGAAAGCTGTGAAAGTTATGCACACAGTCTCCTTACGGACTGAAGCAACCATAACTAGCGGTGCAATGCCACCTAATCTTGGTCAAGCCTTCAAGGTTACCTAAAATTTTGCTTCAAATTTATTAATCTGTATTCAGTTTTGTATTTGTGTTTTCAATTATTTTCTTTTCCCTTCCATTTTGATTGTCAACTAGAATATTTACTGGAGGCTTTTTGCTTTCTGTAGAACCACATGAGTGAGATGTTTGCATACCATGCAACCATGATGTCTAACACGCTTGGAACCTCAATCGTTGTCTTCACTAGAACTGGTTTCATGGCTATATTACTGAGCCATTATCGACCTTCTGGCACGATATTTGCCTTCACAAATGAGTGAGTTTTATATCTTACTGAATCCCAAATTTGTCATTTGCTGCTCGTATGGTCTTTATCCGAGTTATTTAGTTACTTTGTGCTAAAAAAGCAAAATAAAGAGTCTTATGCTTCATTGTGTTGGAAACATTGGCACTGCAATCAAACTTATTCTGCACGGCTATTGATTAGCTGAGTAACTTCAAACATATGAAATGACAGCTAACTTAGGATGTCTGATTGGAATCGTTAAACCCAAAAACTTATGGTGGTTCATGTTATTTGTCTATTGAGAAATATATTGCAATCGTCCTATGAGATCATAAAAGTCCTGAAGAAGGCATCATTATAACTTCTTGATAAATTTGAAGGCTTGTTCTTATTTGATGCATTTGTCAACAACCATGCAGGAAGAGGATACAACAGAGGTTGTCTTTGTATCAAGGGGTATGCCCAATATACATGGACTTCTCAGATGACGCCGAAGAGACTTTTTCAAATGCCTTAGCTTTACTGCAGGTAAGTTGTCATGGTCTACTTATCAAATTCCTTTGAATTAGATTGTGAGTCAGATACATTTGTTTGCTCATCATTTGGTTTATAATTAACCTGAAGCAAACACCACATTGGACAATTTCTGCACAGGGTAGGAAAGGAAAAATTGTTAGATAGAGTTCAATTTTAAAACCCTTGCTTTTTCTTTTTTAAATGAGGATCGTGATTGTGCCCCCAACATGGGATATTTCATGAACTATAGATGCTATAATTTTTGGAATGGAAGAATGCCAACTGTTTTTTAGGAAATTTTCTCTAAAAATGAAATGAAGATTGCTTTTCCTATGTTCCAAACAAAAGCTCTCTGTCTATTGTTGCGTTTCTCTTCAATAGCTCCTCATGGATGTTTTCAATGAAATACGTTATAAAATTGTTCTACACAAACATGCAGAAGCAAGGGATGGTAAAGGAAGGGGAAGAGGTAGCACTTGTCCAAAGTGGCAGACAGCCCATCTGGCGGTTCCAATCCACTCACAATATTCAGGTCCGGAAAGTTTAGAGTAGAAGAAAGGCGACATATAATTTCTCGTTGTTGAGAGCAATCTTATCAGCTTTAGGGATGGCGTAGTGTTAGTAAAGTGATTTTAGACTGCTATGTTGTTATCTGGACAGGCTTCAGGGTTCTTTTAATCTTTTGTTTGACTGTTTGTTTTATTTATATTTCATATAATTTTTGGCAGATACTTGTTTTTCTTGGTGCTTTATTTGAAGGACATTTATGAATTTACAGCCCTCTGGTGCTTAGCAGTACAAATTTGAGAGTTGAATAAAGTTAACTATTTCATATAAATTTGCCATTATTAGATTGTTGAATAAAATGGTGCCGAATTTGCAGCAGAATAAACTTTGAATGTCGCCAGATGTTAAGATGATTTTGCGCCATGGGGTCACGGACAAAGCTGTCCAGCGTGTACCCAAAAAAAAAAAAAATTTAAACACACCATCCAAATTCCCCACGCGTACGTGAAGCCTGATGTGCCTTGTAGAAATCAGTTCATCACCGTTTACTTAATTTATGTGCGATAACATGCGAGCACGCAATTAAAAGATCTTACATAATTAAGAAAATAAAATAGAAATGAAGAAAAGTGCTGGCATGATAGGGTTATCAAGCCACCAGTAGATTGCTTGCTAGAAATTAAGGGCAACACAGAATCAACTGATGTATGGATAAGATAAATTTGGTTCTGTAAGATCGTTCGGCCAATCAGTTTTACCCCGTCAGAGGTCTATTTGGGCCGCACGTCTTGATTCATGCGTGGATCGGATCGTATCATATACATCAACAACTCTTGCCGATTACCTAATTTTCAGAAGAGTAGTCCTATTGGGGCGCACGTCTTGATTCATGCGTGGATCGGATCATATCATATCCATCCACAACTCTTGCCAATTAACTGATTTTTAGAAGAGTAGTACTATTCAGCCTCTACTTTCTAACTCTTAAGTCTTCATTTTAATTTTATATTTTTTTTGATAATTTTATCCTAAAATAAATTATCAAAAAGTGATAAAATTCTAAATATTCCCATGTTTTTTAATGGTGTTGTAAATCCTAATTCTGTTAAATATTTTATATAAGTACTATCTGAAACTCCTAAACAAAAAATCTAATTTAATGGGTGTATCTTATTCTTTGAACCATGGAGAAAGAATTCGCGAGAAACCCTAAATTCTTTTTTCTAAAAAAAAAATTAAAGTCTTGTTTTTAAAGTTATTAAAATCTTGCATATCAAATTTTGTTTTGGAAAAATTGAAAAAATAGATACAATCAGGGACCCTAGTTGAAATTTGGACACATCCTAAAAAATTTTCATGCCATAGACACTTTCTTGACAAAAAGACCAAATTACCCTTATGTATTCAATTTTTTTCCAGAGCCTTATTTCCTTCTCTTCAGACGAAAATTACCGAAACTCATCTCCTTCTCTTCAGACAAAAATTATCAAAACCCATCGACACCGCTCGAAACGCAAACCAACACGAGCATCGGTTAAGGATAGACACATCAAGCAAGATGACGCAGAGAGAAGCACCCATCGACATGGAGGGTCCCTAATTGTGATTTATTTGATTGTAATTCGTTTGATTTGATTTAGTTTTTAGAGAATTTGAATTAAGGATTTGAGTTTCCGACGGATTTGTGAACTTTTTTAGGGATAAATCAAGTGTTATAATGTGATTTTTGTGGTTTGATGTGTGTGAAAACCGACAAAACGAGTTATGAATCCAGTGTTATATCGCGATGCAGAAGACACTCGACACTCGATAACTACCTGTCGAGTCGTGCCAAGTTGTATAATGTCGCGTGTCAAGTGTTTGTTGAGTGGTGTAATGTCGAGTATCGAATGTTTGTCGAGTGGTGAAATGTCGAGTGTCGAGTGTTTATCGAGTGGTGGTGTAGTGACGAGTGATGGTGTAGTGTCGAGTGTCGGATAATTGTCAAGAGGTGTAGTGTCGAGTAGTGAAGTGTTGAGTGTTGAAGTATCGAGTGTCGAGTGTTTGTCGAGTGGTGGTGTAGTGTAGAGTGTCGAATATTTTGTCAAGTGTCGAGTGTCGTCACAACACCACTCGATATTTTACCACTCGATATTTTACCACTCGACATTTTACCACTCGACATTACACCACTCGATAAACATTCGACACTCGACACTATACCATCACTCGACACTATACCACCACTCGACAAATACTCGACACTTGACATTTCACCACTCGACACGACTCGACAAGTAGTTGTCGAGTGTCGAGTGTCTTCACAACTCGTTTCGTCGGTTTTCACAAGCATCAAACCACAAAAATCACATTATAACACTCGATTTATCCCTAAATAAATTCACAAATCTGATGGAAACTCAAATCTCCAATTCAAATTCTCTAAAAACTAAATCAAATCTAGCGAATAATAACCAAATAAATTACAATTAGGGACCCTCAGTGTCGATAGGTGCTTTTTTCTGTGTCGTCTTGCTTGATGCTTCTATCCTCAGGTAATGCTTGTGTTGGTTTTGTTTCGAGCGTTGTCAATGGGTTTCGATAATTTTTGACTGAAGAGGGAAATAACGGGAAATAAGGCTTTGGAAAAAAATTGAATACATAAGGGTAATTGAGTCTTTTTGCCAAGAAAGTGTTTATGGCATGAAAATTTTTCAGGATATGTCCAAATTTCAACTAGGGTCCCTAATTGTCTATTTTTTCAATTTTGCCTTTTGTTTTTCATGCCATCTTTTCAAAATTATTTTTACGAACTCTGCAATCCGCCTAGTGCACATACCAAGTCTTCAAATTAAATTCTCATGAATTACAACATAAAATAGTCCTCTAATTTGCGAACTTCTATTTTCTATTAGAATTAAAAAATTAAAAAGTAGATAGATGGAAATTTTCGTCAAGCTTTCAAAGAGAAGAATTTCAAACATTTTGCATTTAAGAAACTTTTAGAGATCTTCTCTTGCTTGTCTTGGATAATTTTGTGGAGAGTGATATCCTTTTATTTTCTTATCAGAACTTCATAGCATTTATTTTGAAGAAGTTATCTTGGTTAGTTGATATCCTAAAGAAGTCATTTGAATATTTGAGTATAACAAGGTATAAATGAAAAATTATAAAAGGGTAATTTGAGAATTAATTGGGGTCTAATGAGAAAAATCTAGATATTTAAAAGTTTTAATAGAGTGAATTTAGAAACGAGAGTTGAGAGTTAAAAAGTGGGAGTCAAATAGATCAACTCTTTTAAGAAGTGAGCGCCTATGCACCAGGGCAAACCTGATAACGAACACTAAGCTTTGGACTTAATTTATCGATTTGACTTTGTGCAAAGAGTTCAAGTCAACAATCCATATTAATCTCTTTGATGTAGGCAAGTATGAATATAATAATAATAATAATAATAATGATCAAGAAACGAAGCTCATTTTTATTCATTACCTAGATAGATAGATTACACTTGAAAGCAAAGCAAGTAAACGATATTAATCAATTATCGTATTCTAGGTTTTGGATACACCACAATTGGCGCAGGCAACCTTGAGTACTGCATGCACTTGGGCTAGTGCGGACCCTGGCAAGGAGAAACCAAATACAAGAGCCAAGACATAGCAAACTCAAAACAACCCTTATTTGTCTTACAAGCACCGTCTAAATCCACAATGCGCCTTGCAGAATTCAGCTTGTCACTATATATACTTGATTTTACCAACATTAATTGTATTCTTGATCCACGAATGCGATCAGCTCTGCGTAGACTTTAACCCAAAAAAGTCTTTTAAGAGGCTTCAGGATGGAGATGTAGCAAGGGTTTAAAAAGAACTACATTGTTAAGAAACAATCTAGTTCAATTGATTGGAAGTGCGAAGTAGATTGAGACTAGGTTTAATTGAATAAAATATGACGAATTTAAAATGCATAAAACAGAAATACCATGAAATAGATAATTATGATAATAGCAATGACAATTGGGTCTTATTGCAAGTTACACCTTTATCTTTTTAATTAATCACTAACTAGAGTTCTTCTAATAGTCATTGACGGAGAGAGGGCGATGTAAAATTTTCAAAATCAGAAAATGTCACGTGGTATTTTACTAACCTTAGCAGAGGTGTGTACGTGGAATTAATTCATAAATAAATTATATGACAAATTCAAAATACATAAATTAGAAATGTCATAAAATACATAACTTTGACAATAACATTGACAAATATATCTTATTTCAAGTCACACAACTACATCTCTCTAGTATCTCTAATAAATAATTAAAGAGATGTACATGTAATTATTTCCAGTTTCATTATTCTCAAACAAGAGAAAGCAGGAGCTTTAACACAAATATATAATATTCTTTCGCACACTTCTCTTAATCAATTTACCGTAGCCAGTCTTCTTATCGAAGTACCTGGACCAGAGCATTAATCCTCCATAATTTCGCAACTTCTTTATAACCGGAAGGACACTTTTTTTCGGGACGGAGGGAGGAAGGCACCCGCTACTGGCCGCCACAGGAGCCGCCGGTAACCCCATAAATACCTTACCTTTCTTTGTTGATGAAGTCCACTTCTTCCACGAGCTCATAAGATTCTTGGTGCTGCCTGCACGACACTCGCACGGTCCATTGTTGTAGAATTGCACCCAAACATAGTCAAAAAGTCCCGTGTTAAGGACCTCCCCAAGTGTTTGTCAGGGCAGGGACACTGAGGAGCAGCCGATAGATAAGCTTTTTTTTTTTTTTTTTTTCCCTCCCTTGCTATACGCTTTTAGGTAGCGTGCAAGATCATGCAATGAAGGTTTGATCCATGCTCGATGCCAAAATCAATACCATCTAATATGGCATCACAAGTGGGCGATCAGATGATTTTCCACCCAAGAAATTGTTCTACAAGTAATCGGCGAACTTTTTTGCATCGGCTTTTGAAGCTAGTGATGAGTAGCTTCCAAAGCCACCACCGATAGAAAGCATCACCTTAATTCCACGCGGCAATTTCTTATGCCTGTGATTGCGATCTTGCAAAGGTTTGCAGCTGCGTTGCAATGGCCCGTAACGTCCAATAGGTGCTTTAGGCCATTACCAAATCTGGTGAGAAACGCTATGTTTACGAAATCATAATTTCCAGAGGCACATGTTTCGGTTAGGGTCTCTTCATTGCCGTTTTGACCCCAGTAGATGGCGATGCTGCCAGCAAGAGAGAGTTGAACTAGAGACAAGAATTGGAGGGGAAGAAGTAGCACTGCAGCTGGAGTTGTCATTGTTGAAAGAGCAAATTTGCCAACTGAAGTGTTTATGCTTTCATTATGCCAAGGCATTGGCCGCTTGTATAGAGTTCAGCAAACTCCCAAGCATCAGGAAGAAATAAAAAAAAAAAAAAATGACCAAAGTCATGAGAGCTTGGAGTTACGTAGAATGCTTTGCTCTTTGACATGCGAATTTAAGATGGGGATATCAATATAGAATTCTAAAAGATATGGATACTTGTTTACGATGTACAATTTCTACAGCATGAAAAGTCCTCCCGTGCACATACCGTGATGATCTAGTTGTTATATTTAGTTTTATAAATCATTTGACGATACTTAACTTCCGAGTTTAACAATAAACATTGATGAGCTCATGCATGACAGCATGAGCCTTCCAGAATCTCTTCCATGTGATTAAATTGTTAGTCAAATTAGTTAGGTACCTCCCATTTTGAAAGTCAAAGGTAGTGGTCAAATTGATTTGAAATTGTGTGCAGAATTTCCCTATAAATATGGGACGAATTCTGCCTTGTTTATGCATTAGAGAAACTCCAGAGAGAGTTCAGGAATTAGAACCAAGAGAGTTCTGAGTGTTAGAGAGCCTTGTTGAGCTCCAGGAAATTTAGGGAAGTTTTTTGTGTAAATCTTGTATATTGATTTTCTCTGTTAATACAAGACAATTTTCTCCCAAATTCTGTTCTGAGTTTGCATTGCATCCCCAATAAGTGGTATCAGAGCCTCGTTGAGCTCCTGGAACGTCAGAACAGAGAGGAAAAATTCAGAGAAAATTCGTCCCCTGTTTCTGGAAAATTTCGATTTTTCGGAAAGTGATCGAATTTCAAATTTGAAGTGTCCAGTGTGTTCGTGAGATCGAGGTGAGTATTCTGTAATTTTCCGGCTACCGAACCGACAACCAGAGACGCTGCACGCGTCGTCTGCCTGATCTGCGAGTGGTCCTCACTCGCCTCACGCGCCACACGCGCGTCTCAAGGAAGAAGACGACCCACGTCATCGCCACGTCACCCGCCACGTCAGCGCACTTCTCGCTACGTCAGCAGACCACGTTAGCAAAGCCACATCATCGTGCCACGTCACCTGACACGTGTCGCCACGTCAGAGCCATGTCAGCACAGTGGTCCCCACGTTGCCACGTCAGCAAATCACTGGAAAATTCTATTTGGGCCCCTGTATTTCTGGGTAATTGCATTTTGACCCCCTGAGTTTATAAAATTTACATTTCAGTCCCTAAGAAATTTCAGTTTGGCCCCTGTAGTTATGGTGGATAACATTGTGCCCCTTTTTTTTTAGTTTCTGAAATTTCAGTTTAGCCCTTAAGAAATCTCAGTTTAGCCCTTAAAGTTTCCAAGCTTAGTATTTATTGTATAAAAAGAATTTTTGAGCCCCGGAAGAGGCTATTCCACCTAATTTGACCGTTTCGGACGTAACGGTGGGCTCGGATTTTTAAAATTCAATTTTCATTTTAGTGAATTAATTATTCTAAAATGGAAGAATCATCCGGAGCCATGATTAAATTGACTGCTACCAATTACACATTATGGAGACCCAGGATGGAGGATCTCCTTAGTTGTAAGGATCTATATGAATCTATAGAATTTGAAGGGCAGAGACCTGAGACAGAAAAAGAGGCAGAGTGGAAGAAAATTAACAGAAAATGTATCGGTTAGATCAGACAATGGATCGATCATAGTGTCTTCCACCATGTAGCCAAAGAAACAGATGCATATACTCTATGGAAAAAATTAGAGAGTATATATCAAGCCAAGTCAGCACGGAACAAAGCCATCCTGATGAGACGGCTTGTGAACTTGAAGTTGCGAAGCGGAACTCCTATAGCAGAACATACAAGTGAGTTCCAGAACTTGGTGAATCAGTTGACAGCAGTCGAGTTACAGCTTGGAGACGAAGAACAAGCACTTCTACTTCTCAGTTCCCTTCCAGATTCATGGGAGACATTAGGTCTCCATCAGTAATTCAGCACCCGGAGGCAAACTGACCCTATCAATGGTTAAGGATGCCTTGATGAACGAGGAAGCAAGAAGAAAAGATGTAGGCGCCAATCAAGATGAAGCCTACATCATGGAGAATCGGGGAAGACAGTCTCGAGGTGAAGACTGGAGAAGAGGCAGAAGCAAAAGCAGAGGCAGATCAACAAACAGAAGGGGCAGATCAACATATGGGCGGAGACCCACCTACAAATGTTATCACTGTAGAAAAGAGGGCCACATGAAGAAAAATTATCGCAGTCTTCAGAAGCAGAACCAGGAGAGTTCACAAGCACAAAGTAGCGATGAGCCACGAGTTACAGTGGTAGAAGATGTAACCATCTGTGCAGAAGAGACGTGCTTCCACACAGCAGACCAAGGAGTAGAATGGGTAATTGACACAGCAGCTTCCTGCCACGTCACTCCTTGCAGAGAGATCTTCACCACGTACAAAGCAGGAGACTTTGGGATAGTGAAGATGGGAAACAACAGCACCGCCAAAATCATGGGAATTGGTGATATTCAATTCCAAACGAACGTCGGATGCAAAATAACTTTGAAGGACGTTCGTCATGTGCCAGATCTTCGACTCAACTTGCTCTCGGTAAAAGCCTTTGATCAGTAAGGTTATGAGAGCTGCTTCACTAATGGTGCATGGAAGATGTTGAAAGGGGTCATGGTGGTTGCTCGAGGTAAATTATGTGATAATCTTTACAGGACTCATGTAAAGATAAACGGAGAGAGCCTTCATGTAGCAGAGCACATGGTACCTCTAGATTTGTGGCATAAAAGGCTCGGTCACATGGGTGAGAAGGGTTTATCAACTCTTCAGAAAAAGAAGCTGATCACTGTTTTCAAGAATGCAGCGTCTCATCCTTACGACTATTGTTTGTACAGAAAACAACGGAGGGTGTCATTCAGCTCCTCATCAGTGAGAAAATCAAAGCTATTGGAGCTAGTACACAGTGATGTATGCGGACCTCTCGAAGTGGAGAGCTTAGGCGGTAAAAGGTATTTCTTGACCTTTATTGATGATGCATCTCAGAAAGTGTGGGTGTATTTCCTCAGGACGAAGGATGAAGTTCTGGAGAAGTTCAAGGAGTTTCACACCATGGTAGAACGTGAAACGGGTAAGAAATTAAAATGCCTTCGATCAGATAACGGAGGCGAGTATACCTCCAGAGAGTTCAATGCTTACTGTCGGAGATATGGCATTCGACATGAAAGAACAGTCCCACGCACACCACAACACAATGGAGTGGCCGAGAGAATGAATCGAACCATCATGGAACGAGTCAGAAGCATGCACAGATTGGCTAAGTTACCCAAGCCATTCTGGGGGGAGGCAGTTCGCTCCGCCTGTTACTTAATCAACAGAGCACCATCGGCACCACTGAACTTCGAGATTCCAGAAAAGGTATGGTCAAATAAAAAGCCCTCCTATAATCATTTCAAAGTGTTTGGTTGTTTAGCCTTCGTACATGTATCCAAGGAGCTCAGACAGAAGCTCGATGCAAGAACTGTTCCATGTATCTTCATCGGTTATGGAGATGAAGAATTCGGATACAGATTATGGGATCCCAAAGAAAAGAAAGTCTTCCGGAGCAGAGATGTCGTATTTCACGAAGACCAAACATATGAAGACGCTGAAAAGACAACAATATCTACAAATCCCACTAGCAGTGCCCCAGATATTGTTGCAGATTCTACCCCAACACCAAATGCTACAAGAAATGACGAGATACCAGAAGAAATTACAGAAGCAGATCAGGAGGAGGAAAATGAAGAGATTACTGAGCCGGGGGAGCCACAATCACCTATAGAAGCTGTTGTACCTCCTGGAAATGAAGAACATCAGCTACGACGATCTGAGCGAGGTCGGATTCTGTCGAGGAGATATCCGGAATCAGAGTACACACTGCTTACTGATGAGGGGGAGCCAGAAAGCTTTGATGAAGCTTTATCTCATCCATACAAAGAATGATGGCTGCATGCAATGAGAGATGAGATGAATTCTCTTGAGAAGAACAAAACCTATGAACTAGTCGAGCTCCATAACGGAAAGAAGGCACTGAAGAATAAGTGGGTATTCAAGCTCAAGAAAGATGGAACAGGGAAGGTGATGAAGCACAAAGCCTGATTGGTGGTAAAAGGATTCCTTCAGAAGAAAGGAATTGACTTTGACGAGATTTTTTCACCGGTAGTAAAAATGTCCTCAATCCGCCTCATCCTCGGATTGACCGCAAGTCTTGATTTGGAGCTTGAACAGATGGATGTGAAGACAGCATTTCTTCATGGAGACTTGCATGAAGAAATCTATATGGAGCAGCCAGAAGGGTTCGAGGTTCAAGAAAAAGAACACCTCGTGTGCAAGCTCAAAAAGAGCTTGTATGGCCTCAAACAAGCACCAAGGTAATGGTACAAGAAGTTTGACTCATTCATGGTGAGTCATGGTTACAAAAGAACCGCTGCAGACCAATGCGTCTACTTTCAGAAACTTCCAGGTGGAGACTTTGTTGCATTAATGTTATATGTGGACGACATGTTGATCGTCGGAAAAGATGCAACAAGAATAAAGCAGTTGAAGAATGAACTATCAAAAACCTTCGATATGAAGGACTTGGGACCAGCTTAGCAAATCTTGGGGATGCATATTCGTCGAGACAGGAAACAGAAGAAATTATGGCTGTCTCAGGAGAAATATGTTGAACGGGTAATTCAAAGGTTCAACATGGATAATGCTAAGCCAGTTAGTGTACCACTGGCTAATCATTTCAAGCTGAGCAAGAGATCATGTCCCTCATCCAAGAAAGATATAGAGGACATGGCGTCGGTACCCTATTCTTCTGCTGTAGGAAGTTTAATGTATGCCATGGTGTGTACAAGGCCAGATATTGCTCATGCTGTAGAAGTCGTGAGCAGATTTCTTTCCAATCCAGGGAAAGAACATTGGGAGGCAGTCAAGTGGATTCTCAGATACCTTAAAGGTACCTTCGAAGATATGCTTGTGTTACGGGGGAGCTGATCCAATCTTGGAAGGCTATACAGATTCAGATATGGCCGGAGATCCTGACAGTAAAAAATCTACATCAGGTTTTGTTTACACTTTTGCAGGGGGAGCTGTATCATGGCAGTCAAGACTACAAAAGTGTGTTGCGCTATCCACGACAGAGGCAGAATACATTGCCGCAGCGGAAGCTGGAAAAGAAATGTTGTGGTTGAAGCGGTTTCTCCAAGAACTTGGGATTGAGCAAAAGGAGTACAAAGTACACTGTGACAGTCAAAGTGCTCTGGATTTGAGCAAGAATTTAGTGTACCATTCTCGAACGAAGCATATCGACATCCGCTATCATTGGATACGAGAGGTGATGGACAAGCAACTGTTGAAACTAGTGAAGATCCATACTAAAGAGAATCCAGCCGACATGTTAACAAAAGTGGTCACCAGAGACAAGCTAGAACTATGCAGAGACATAGTTGGACTAGAAGCAGTCTAATTACTTTTGTTGTTACTCCCTTTCACATGGGATGGAGGGGGAGAATTGATGAGCTCATGCATGACAGCATGAGCCTTCTAGAATCCCTCCCATGTGATTAAATTGTTAGTCAAATTAGTTAGGCACCTCCCATTTTGAAAGTCAAAGGTAGTGGCCAAATTGATTTGAAATTGTGTGCAGAATTTCCCTATAAATATGGGACGAATTCTGCCTTGTTTATGCATTAGAGAAACTCCAGAGAGAGTTCAGGAATTAGAACCAAGAGAGTTCTGAGTGTTAGAGAGCCTTGTTGAGCTCCAGGAAATTTAGGGAAGTTTTTTGTGTAAATCTTGTATATTGATTTTCTCTATTAATACAAGACAATTTTCTCCCAAATTCTGTTCTGAGTTTGTATTGCATCCCCAACAAACATCACATGAAGAGGACTCCAATACTCCATGTAATTGAATCTAAGGTCAATAAAAGAATATTTTTGGTTGATACTTGTGTAGTTATGTCTGTGTCTGGACTCCAAGACCTTTCTGTACAGCCCAAATTTTCAATGGGTAAGCTTCAAAAATTTCATATAACTAAGATATTCACTCAAACGCATTCCTCGAAAGATATTGATTTTTTTACTTGGTTTCTGAATTCTCATAATTTTTTGTATAATTAATATTGTTGTCAAACATTTATTTTACATTAATACAAAGAAGTCATTGACTATTGATCATCATGATCACTGATTATCTATATAATCGTCATCTAATTTAGTTCCTCATACTCATGCTGCCCTTCTCCTTTGTTTTCGTTCTGACGCGTTAGTCCTTGGAAGTGACATGATTAACAACCTTAAAACGTATTAAGATGCACTCATATACACACGACAATTTGTAGGTGAGAATCAAAATTTATCATAAAAATTTCTTTGGTCAACATATATGATACAAGGGCTGTGCTTGATATGATTATACACCGAGATATGCTAGAGAGAGGCAGCTTTGGCTAGTGTGCTAGCTGCCCTGGGAGTGGTGCTATATATATTTGCTGGATACGAGGAAAACAAGAAAGTAAATGATCATGGAGATTGGAGAGTAAGAGTATGCATCAGAAGAGTGCAGAAACCCAAGGAGAGTTGGATAAAGTGGCCAGATTTCGTAACAAACAAACAATGTGCAAATCGTTTTATGAATGAATGTTGAAAAGGGAGAGAAAAACAGAGTTGTAATCTTGATTTTTTATTAACTGAATTGAATGAATGAATTACATACGTATGAGCTGTTATAAATACATTGATAACAGAATAACTACTTCATATGAGCTGGCACTACACCTCTGATACATTGACACCTAGCAGATGAAAATCACTCATTCCTAACTAACTTTTCTCTTAGCTTCAATACCTTCCCTCAAGCTTAGCTGGAAATCTTTGATCAGCAACTTATCTATCGGTTCAAACAGCAAGCTTGTTAGTTGAACTGATACTCAGCATTCCTCTAAGTAATTCAAAACGTGCTTCAGGCAATGACTTTGTCACAATGTCTGCAATTTGATTAACAGTGGATATATACTTGACAGACAATTGTTGAGTTAGTACTCTTTCTCTGATAAAATGCACATCCACCTCAATGTGCTTGGTTCTT
Source organism: Boswellia sacra (assembly GCA_013180625.2). Taxonomy (NCBI): domain Eukaryota; kingdom Viridiplantae; phylum Streptophyta; class Magnoliopsida; order Sapindales; family Burseraceae; genus Boswellia; species Boswellia sacra. Next base: position 2,183,820 of record SNVD02009519.1, on the reverse strand, counting down.
GCATGAAAAACAGGATTAGATGCAAGTGACTCAGCTCCTTTATTGTCACACCATATTACTGGAGATTCATTCAATTTAATTTTCAATTCATTGAATAAACTTTGAAGCCAAATGAGTTCAGTAGCTCCTTGAGATAGTGCCCTGTACTCAGATTCAGTAGATGATCTAGCTACTACCTTTTGCTTCTTAGAAGACCAGTAAATCAGATTATCTCCAAAGAATACACAGCTGCCTGAAGTGGATCTTCTATCATCAATAGAGCTTGCCCAATCTACATCAGTATAGCAAGTGAGTTTAAGTGAAGTCATCGGTTTGAACAATAATCCATACCCTTGAGTTTCTTTAACATATCTCAACACTCTTTTACATGCTTGCCATTGTAAAACTGTTGGGGCCTTAAGAAATTGACTTAGTTTGTTGACAGCAAAGGCTATATCTGGTCTGGACATTGATAGATATTGAAGGGCACCAATGGCACTTCTGTACACACTTGGTTCTTCAAGTAGCTCACTGTCAGCAGTTGATAGTTTCACATTTGGCACCATAGGAGTCTTAGCTCCATTAGCTTCTGACAAATTAAACTTTTTTAGCAAATCTTCTGCATACTTTCTTTGTGATAGGATTAAGCAATCTTTGTTTCTGTGTACTTCAAATCTAAGAAAGTAGCTGACTTCTCCAAGTGTCTTAAGTGAGAATCTTTTGTTCAAGTTACAAATGATTTGCTGAACTTGAGCTTTGTCACTGCCTGTGACTAGAATATCATCAACATAGACTAATAAGAGAATGATTTGATTGCCATTATGATATATAAACAAGCTTGTATCAGCAATAGACATTGCTGGAACTAAAGTCCATGTGTTATTAAACTTGAGAGCATCAAATTCAGTTTGCATAGCTTTCTTCCAGTGAGGACAGGATAAAGCTACAGAAACTAATCTAGGAGTAGATGTTGTTAGTGAATCAGCAAGATATACCTTGGGTTTGAAGATTCCATTCTTACTTCTTGTGACCATTGGATGACTAGGGTGAGATGGTTTAGTCAAAGCTTTGGCAGCAAGCTGTGTAGGAGATGAAACAGGTGGAGTATTTTGTGGGGAAACAGAAGGGCTGGAAGGTGGCAGACAATGCTGTGATAGATTTGATGTATTATGCTCATGAGTGATAGGTAGATCATTGTGACAATTGGCTTGAGAGTTAGAAGCATGGTGAGTAGAAGTGGACAGAGATGAGCCAGGTAAATGACTGGATAGTGGAATGAGCCAATAAGAGAGTATATTTGTTTGAGAAGGTGGATTTGAGCTGGAGGAAGAATCTAAAAATGAACCTGACTTAAAAGAAAAATCTTGTTCATGAAAGGTTACACTTTTTGAGATATACACTCTTCTAGATGAATGCAAACACAAGTAGCCTTTATGATGGCTACTGTATCCAATAAAAACACATTTTGAATTATGAAAAGAGAATTTGTGTTTGTTGTATGGTCTGAGGTTGGGAAAGCAAGCACATCTGAAGACTTTTAACATATTGAAATTAGGATGTAAAGCATAGAGTTTCTGATAAGGAGTCAAGAGGTTTAAGGTAGTAGTTGGTAACCTGTTTAACAGGAATGTTGCTGTATGAAATGCATGCCACCAGAAGTTAAGTGGTAGAGATCCTTGAGCAAGAAGTGTAAGACCCATCTCAACTATTGTTCTATGCCTCCTTTCTACCCTGCCATTCTGCTGATGTATATAAGGGCAAGGATGCCTAAAATGAATTCCTTTTTCAGCAAGAAAAGAGGACAGAGGCCTGAATTCACCTCCCCAGTCAGTTTGTAGGCATTTAAGTTTATGACAAAATTGTCTTTCAACCATAGCAAGAAAAAGAGGAAAAATGCTGGCTACTTCTCCTTTGGAATGCATTGGATATATCCAGCTGTACCTGCTGAATTGATCAACAAACAAAAGATAATAATGGAAACCATCTATTGAGGTGATAGGTACAGGCCCCCACACATCTGCAAACACAGTTTCCAAAGAGTGTGATACAATACTAGTTGAGATTGGATATGTAGAATGACACTGTTTACCCAATCTGCAGGAATCACAACTTATTTTGTTGTTTATATTGCTGGAAAACAAGCCAGTAGTTTTGGCTACATGAGTCAACACTTGTACATTAGGATGGCCTAATATGTAATGCCATAGAACAGAAGGTTCACATTTATTTACAACACATGAAAACAGGGAAATTGCTTGTGAAGAATCGGTGCTCAATTCTGAAGAAAGAGAACTATTATTTGATCTATAGCAGTTTACAGCAAGGCTAACTTCTGGAGAGATAGATTGCTGATGCTGAGAAGAATGTGTTGGAGAATAAGTGATCTTATACAGACCGTCTACAAGATGTGCTTCCAACAGAGTTTTTCCTGAACTTTTATCCTTAACAAAACAGAAGCAAGGATGAATTTCAAGTATAACATCACTATCAGCCAGCAGCTTGGACACACTAAGCAGATTCTTAGTGATATGTGGCACATGTAATACCTTTTTTAATACTATAGTTTTAGAATGCTGTAAATCAAACAATGTTGTAGAACCAATGTGTAAAATAGAAATATGATTACCATTTCCAACTTGGACTTTGTCTGAGCCATGGTATTCCTCTTTCATATCCAGATTCTGCAGATTGTTGGTTATGTGGTTAGTGGCACCAGTATCAAGGTACCAGGAGTTATCTACCACAGTGTTTGGAGCAGCAATATAGGCCTGAGAATTTACTTGATTTAAGCTGTTAAATTGTCCTGTATCTTTAGAGTTGTGATTAGATTGTCCACCTTGAAAAGAAATGTCAAATCTATGATAGCTTTTAATGCTACATGACCAGTTTTTCCACACAGTTGACATACAGGCCTATTATTAGTAGAGCCTCTTCCACCATTGTTGTTTCCATCTATTTGAAATCTGTTTGATTGAGATCTTCCTTTTCCTCTGCCACGTTGTTTGTTATAACCAGCATTCTTAAAATTTTGAGAACTTGAACTGAATTGTCTCTTGGCTATATTAGCACTGTGATCAACATGTACAACATGTGAAGAATGATGCTGAGCAAGTCTTAACTCATAGCTCTGCAACTGATACTGAACTTCTTCCACAGGGATGTATCCAACCTTGGAATTTATATTGACTACTATGGCATCAAATTCAGGTCCAAGTCCATTTGAGATATGTAGGATTAGGTCTGATTCAGAAATTTTTGATCCTATAGCAAACAATGTATCTGCAATACTTTTCATTTTTAGAAAATACTCAAATACTGACATTGCTCCTTTCTTAGTTGTTTGTAATTCATGTTTAAGGTGCATGGATCTGGCTTGTGATTCAGTATAATACAGTCTTTCTAAAGTATTCCATAAAGACATTACTGAGTTACATCTCACAACATAGCCAAACATAGATTCAGTGATTGAAGAAAGCAACCAGCTCAAGATGAACTTGTCAATACGTTTCCACACTAGAAATTCAGGATTAGATTGTTTAACACTCTCACCAGATGAAGAAGAGTTTTGAACAGTTATTAAAGAAGGTGGACAAGACTTATCTCCATTAATGTATCCTTCAAGATCATATGCTTCAAGAGTTGGAAGCACCTGTGATCGCCAGTAACCATAGTTGTTTCTATGTAATTTGATGGAGAGTGAAGGTAGTGCTGACGGCAGAGAAATAAGAGGAATAGAGGCAGATGAATTGCTTGAACTTCCTGGAAATTGTGTGACTAAATTCGGCACATCATGATGAGATCCATGTAGATTAGCACCTGACATGTTTGGCATGAAATTTCCAAGAAAGTTATTACAGTTCCTCGAGAAAGTTTCAGCTCCAGGAAAAATTTCAGCTCCAGAAAAAATTTTCAGCTCCAGTAAGGTTTGATGATTAAGGATCAGCCATATGATTTTAATCAGAAGGCTCTGATACCATGTTGAAAAGGGAGAGAAAAACAGAGTTGTAATCTTGATTTTTTATTAACTAAATTGAATGAATGAATTACATACGTATGAGCTGTTATATATACATTGATAACAGAATAACTACTTCATATGAGCTGGCACTACACCTCTGATACATTGACACCTGGCAGATGAAAATCACTCATTCCTAACTGACTTTTCTCTTAGCTTCAATAATGAATCAGTGAACTATCCAGCTTTCTTTACATAGTTATAACTACGTGCATTTTGTCCATCAATCAAAAAAAATACTACAGTTTATGTATATTAGAAAGTTGTAATATGATCAACCTTTAGCAAAATAACTAAAAATGCAGAAAAGTGCTGGTATGGTAATATTATCAAGCGACCAGTAAATTGCTGGTAAAAATGAAGTACAAAGCACAATCAATTAGATCTATATAATTATAATATAATTTTAAGTTTACCCCTTGAACTAGAATTTTAACCGTATACGTGTGAGTTTAATTAATTCTAATATTTTAACCTTCAATAACATTGGAGATCACAATCATTTTCCTTGACTTCGTGTAAATATTTGAAAGTTAATAATCCGTGCATGTTAATCTTTTGGAAGTAACAAAGCATTAGGAAAAACATTCATGAGAAAATAAGCATCATACTCAATATTATTATTCATATTAACTAGATAGATGGATTACATTTAAAAGCAAAAGCAAGTCAATCTTTATTGAGTCTCACATTGGGTTGGATGAGTGAAAAATGGGGTTTTAGTGTTTATAGAGAGGTTGGGTATTCCCTCTAATTAAATATAGTTTTAGGTTAGACAGCATATTTGGAGTTCGTTACAATTTATTTAGGCAACCGATCTTACCAATACCATGCTGCAATTTGGCTACTTTATCCAACTCTCCTGGGGTTTCTACACTCTTCTGATGCATACTCTTACCCTCCAATCTCCATGATCATTTACTTTGTTGTTTTCCATAAAGAAAAATAAGTTAATTTACTTTTATATTCATGAGACAGCATCATACTCATTGTTATTCATATTAACTAGACTAATGGATTACATTTAAAATCAAAATAAGTTAATCTACTTTTCATTGAGCCTCATATTGGATGAGTAAAAAGCGGGGTTTTAGTGTTTATACAGAGGTTGGATACTCCCTCTATTTAAATAGATTTTTATGTTGGACACCGGATTTGGAGTTCGTTACAACGTATTTAAGCAACCGATCTTAACAACACCATGCTGCAATGTGGCATACAAGAATCCGTTATCCCATGTAATATTCAAACTTTAATATATGAAGGTATTACACTCTTTACGCTATTTAAGTTATATCAATGATATATATTTGCCTATATATGTAAATTTATCCTTTTTTTAGGAGTACACTTATACCTGTTTCTAATTAGTCCTAGGGTATAAGTTAGCTATTATATATAAATTAATTTTAGTTAATATCATTTTTACGCTTTATATCATTTGCATTTGCGTTCAACTAGGGTTTTGAGTATAAGCGGCTATGAGAGTAACTCAGCGTACTTTACGATAAGTGAGAACTCTAATTTCATTAGATTGAGTTAATAATTAAAGAAAATATTTCTAAATTAGAATTTTATTGTGTATTCAAGGATTTTTCATGTTAAAGTAAAAAATAGGAATTTAGGAGTATTGATTAGAATACAACTCCTCGTAGTTCACTTTGATAAGAGATAAGAGTTTCACTGTAACTCTGTTTATTTATATTTTGAGATATTATCCATGAGTCTAGATTTTTTTTTTTACATTAGAAATTAGGTTCTATATACGTTGAAACATATTAGGTTGTAGTGATTGATTACTATTTACGTGCAATATTGACTATTATACTGTGAATAGGAATTTAATTAGAAGAGTCTGTATATATGCTGATTCCATGAATTTTAATCTATGAAAACTTTAAATATTTTAAGTTAATATTTTTATTACGATTTTAAGACATGAAATTAGATATCATAATTTTTTTAATGTTAAAATTGTGTATAAAACTGTTTTATAAAGATTTTTGAAACTGGTTTTACATGCTGAAAATTAAATTGTAAGAAAGTCATACTTGAATTCATAAATTTTATTTCCTACCAATCTATGTCCAAAAATTTTTAAATTTTTTATGCTAGTTCATTTACATGTTTACAATGATTCTATAAATTTTTGTAATTTTAGGCCCAGTATTTAATTCTATAAAAATCCTCGAAGTGAGCTGGTTACGCCCAAAATATAACGCGGTTATTGTAGTATACGTTGAGGTGTTGAATCCACAAGGAGGCTTTCGATAAAAGAGGTTCGTAAAACAAAAATATTAAAAAGATAATAAAAATATAAAATTTAACTTTGAAGTGATTAGTTCTAAAGAAAATTCAGTGTTTAATAATTGGAAACAATCGATGGTAATTAAGAAGTAAGGCATCGAGAATCACTTATATGTTTTGTAAATCTAATCCCCACTTTGATTTAATAATTATAACTCAATTGAAGGTTTCACATCCCAAACAATCAATCGAAAAATATGTATAGTATAGCATAAATGATAAACACATGTATTTGATATGCATAAACTCTTTACAAGCAATATTTAGCAACAACATTCATCCTTACAAGTTATCCAAGAGCGACAATATATCACATGACAATATTGTAGTAAAAGACTAACTCATAAAATGAAAGTGCCAGTAACAATTATAATTCAACACGAATCACATAAAGAAAGCATGACTGAATTTATATGAAATTGAGAATTATAATTTCTGGACTAAGAAGAAATCACAAGATGAGAAAGAGTTTAACACATAAACAAACATACAATCTTTATAGCCCTTGAGGTAGAATGAAAGTGGAGAAATAGATAAACTACACATACAAGTTCATCTCTAGCCTTACCAAGAGTTCTAGCCTAACTTACAATTCATTCTTATCATTTCTAAAGAGAAAATACAAGAGAGAATTGTAATATACAATGATAAAATGTGAACTCAAATGATTTTTTCTCCCCCCCATTCAATTCCTCAAGTTGTCCTTAAATAGGTGATGAAATGGAACTATTACACCAAACCTCCACCAATTTTTTCACATTGTCGGCCACCAAATATTCCACCAACTTGCAGCTGATTTTTGACCACCAAATGGACCGAATTAGGCTTTGTGGAAAACATGAAAGTTGTAGCATTTTGTCTCAGCTTTCCATGGCCACCAGATTCATGCAATTTGGACAAGTATTCTCTAAGATATGGCCCAAATACTGGACATGGGTCGGGCTGAGAAACAACTACAATTTGGTTTTGTTGTGTCTCAATTTCGGCCCATCAAATGTTGGATTTGGGGTTTTGATTGTTCTTCAACTTTGTGTAAAATTGAGACATGTTGCTCCAGGTTCAATAATATCTCCATTTTGATCTATAGATTGAGAGTTATGTCTATTTTATTAAACCTGCAAAAATGATTTCCATTAATCACAATTTAAAGACAACACTTTATTTCAAGATAAAGACTAAAGAAAATGCAAAAGAAATGAAACAAATGTAAAAGAGGCATAAGCAAAATAATTATGCTAAAATATCATAAAAGCTTTATAATACTGTCCAATTAGCATTAATTATTTATGCTTAAGAGTGTACTTTCATGCGTTTATCACAATCCCCAGCCAGCTTATTGCTAGTCCCTAGCAATTCAAGCGTAAATGAAGCATGAAGAACTACTTTAGCATTTCAAACAAAAAGTCAGTTCAAGATCACAATTGCTATAAAGGTTATTTCAATCATAACTTCCAAAACTGAGCACATGTGAATCAAGCCAAAACCTTCTTACCATGAATCACAACACATATATCCTTGAAAATTACTCTATGTAAAAGCCTCAACTCCATATCCTCACAGGTGAACAACTGTTTAAAAAGGCTAAGATTTCTCTCATGGAGTTGGAAAACAGAATAAACACTCAAGAAAAGGTCACATTTAAGGACAGATAGACAACTAACATTGATCCAAAGATAGGAAAATCCAATGTTTAGAATCAAAACATTCTCGCAACATGCTACCTTTAGGACTTCATTTATCTTGAGTGAATAAATACAGCTTGGTGAGAAAAGACTGTTTCATAAAACTTCTTTTTTCTAAAATTGAATAAAGACATTATTGAATCGAACTGACTTCTTCTCTTTTTTTTTTCTTCTTTTTTTCTTTTCTTTTTTTTCTTTTTTATGTTTTTTTTTCACAAGAATTGAAATTTCATCTTGAATCGTCCCTTAGCTCAATTCGAGTAATGACATTCTAAACAAGGATTAATCAATTCAAAGGATCAATGAAAGTTCGTAAGCTGTTTTCTCAACCTCTCCACTCACTCACAAAAGATGTGTGAGATTAAAAAAAATGTGAACTTAAACATGAGAATTCTCTTGGCTATATACATTGAATCATCCATCTTACCACAAGGCTTATCATTGTGCTCAAAATAATTTCAGAAATCATTCTTTGATAACCTAAATAGAAAAGATGACTCAAACCAATAATTTTGAAATCATACCTAGATAGAAAAACAAACCCATTTAGACAAGAATTACCGAGAACACATGCAATAAACAGCTGTGCATGAAATACAATTCAAAAATAAAAAACAAATCAACTAGTTAGAATGCGTTTCAAGAGGTCAAAACTATACTCCTTACTCTGCCATTCTGGATCTAATAGATCCAGAATGCGTCTCAAGAGATAATGAACTCTTTACACAGCCATTCTCAGACTAATAGATTTTTTTTTTGAAATGCAATGCAAAATATATGCCTCCTATCTACCCCCAACCAGAGTGAAACATTGTCCTCAATGTTTAAATGTAGAAAGAGAAAGTATAGGAGACATCACCTAAAGCTTCAGTTATTCAAGAGAAACAAACCTGAAAAACACTTAATAAAATATTGTGAACAAAACCAAAAGTAAGAAAAGTTACAAACGAAGTGTCAGATCCAATTTTCTCTCATTGCTCATTCCCACTGACCAATTAATTTGAGATGCTTCAGGGTCAGGTTCATAAACAAAAGGTTGCAATTTATCAATTAGTTCATCAGCAGTTGAGGCAGAGGCAAGGATCTGTTGTGCTGATTGTGAGATAAATCTTTGTTCCACAGCTTGATTAACAAAACACAATAAACAATCAAAGAAATTGTTGACATTCAACAAACCTATGGGTTTCTGGTGGATATTGAGTTGGGCCCAAGAGATAACTTGAAAGATTTCTTCCATTGTTCCAAAACCTCCTGGTAATGCAATAAAGGCATCTGCATTTACAATCATACGAGCTATGCGTTCATGCATGGATGAGACCTGTAATTCCTCCCCAATTGTTTTCCCAGCAGCGTTAACTAAAGCTTTAGGAATAATGCCTAAAACTTGACTTCCTCTTGAGTATGCAGTTATTGACATACACCCCATTAACCCACGGTTACCTCCCCCATAAATTAAATGAAGTTTTCTCTCAGCTAGAACCTTACCAAGATTATGAGCTGCTTCTACAAAAGCTATATTTTTATCAGGTTGAGATCCACAAAATACGCATATATTTCGGAATCGACGAGCTGAGGTTCCCTCCATTTTGATACAACTCACTAGCTATGTTTATGCAAATGAAGAACATGAGATGTATTTATAGAATACAAAAAATAGTACAATAATGACATCTATATAGGCAGCTCAATTGTTTGTCTGACAAACGTTGAAAATAAAATAAAATAAAAATAAAAATAGAAATTCAAAAATAACGACAAGCATGCATATGTACAAGTAGTTGTGATTGTGGCTCACATCTTCCTCTGGTTTTATGTCCAGTAACGGCTGAAACAACTTCTATGAGTTGGGGATATGCTTCCCATCCAATTTTCTTATAAATTGACAAACAGGGTCGTTTTGAGTCAGATTCCCGAGACTATAACGTTCTTGCTCTTCTCGAAATTGTGTCTATAATCTTAAAATCTCTCGATGCACAAGTCCACAAGGATGCGTCTCAAGAGTCAACAAGATATTATCTAGGGACTCCTTACTCAGTCCATCCTTAATGAACTGAATCTTATCTTCTCGATTTATAGACACAAATCCTAAAGAGCGACATCGCTTATTACAGGTCCATCATGCACATTTGTGACAAACTTGTAATTTATTTGCTCTCCGCTTTTTCGCGTAAGAGCTTTTACCCAAACCAGGCATGAAGAAAACAAAGGCTTTTGAACATTCACCAGATAATCAAACTTTGACTTCAATTAACCATCGTAAATCAACAGGTAAACCTATGAGCATTAGTAGTTTTAACCTTGCAAACTGTGCTTTGTAAATTTTGAGTAATGCATTTGGAGGAAGAAAAGGAAAATGTCTACGAAGGTTTGAAAGAATCGTATCCATTTTGAAAGATAAAAGAATGCACGATTTTTGTTTCGGTTACAGTTTTTAGGGAATTGAAAAACTGACTTAATTAGTCACAGAGTACCATATCCGTCACTTAACCGGGAAGTAAAATAAAACATGCAAAAGAAAATAAAAGCAAAAATAGAAAATAAAGTAAAAATTATAGGAAAAACATATAATAAAAGCAAGACAACGAGATAATGAAAGCAAAAATAAAGTCAAGATATGGTACAGATAGATGATAGAAGCAAAGACAAAGTCAAGATATGGGGTAGATAAATAATAAAAGCAAGGACAACCAAATAATAAAAACAAAAATAAGATCAAGATATGGTACAAAAGTCAAGATATGGTACAGATAGATGAGATAGACAGAACCTGATTAATTAGGATAGACAGGAGGCTCAAGAAAGATCTCCTCGAGATACATAAACTGACTTTCCCTTTCCACATAATTTTTCAACCGTTGCCTATTAAATTTGAAAATTCGACCATCAGTGGGGTCCTCAATCTCCACCGCTCCATTGGGAAAAACATGCTTTACGATAAATGGTCCAGTCCATCGAGATCTCAACTTTTCAGGGTGTAAATGCAATCGAGAATCATAAAGATAAACTCGTTGATTTAGCTCAAAGTTTTTCCTCAAGATTTGTTTGTCGTGAGCCGCTTTCATCATAGCCTTGTAAATCTTGGAGTTGTCATAGGCATCATTCCGCAATTCTTCTATTTCAGACAATTGTAACTTTCTTTGAAGACCTTCAACACTCAAATCAAAGTTAAGGGCTTTGACAGCCCAATAAGCTTTATGTTCTAGCTCAACAGGTAAATGATAAGCTTTCCCATAGACAAGGCGATATGGAGAATCCCTAGAATAGTTTTGTAAGCAGTGCGGTAAGCCCATAATGTATCAGAAAGGTGAAAAGACCAGTCTTTGCGATTCGGGTTAACAGTCTTTTCTAGAATCTACTTGACCTCCCTATTTGCGAGTTCAGCTTGCCCATTTGTCTGTGGATGGTATGCGGTGAAAATCTTGTGAAGAACACCATACCTGCGCATCAAAGCTTCAAAAGAACGGTTACAGAAATGTGTCCCTTGGTCACTGATGATGACACGTGGCGTACCATACCTAGACAACACGTTTTCTTTTAAGAATTTTACCACGGTTGTGTTATCATTAGTACGACAAGCCATAGCCTCCACCCATTTGGACACATAATCAACAGCTAGAAGAATATAAAAATAACCAAAAGATGGAGGAAAAGGTCCCATAAAGTCAATACCCCAACAGTCAAATATCTCAATAACAAAAATAAGGTTAAGAGACATCATATGACGGCGAGATAAAGCCCCTAACTTTTGACATCTTTCACATGAACGACAAAAATTGTTAGTATCTTTAAACAAAGTGGGCCAATAGAGTCTACACTGTAAAATTTTTGCAGCAGTCTTTTTTATTGAGAAATGACCACCACAAGCAGTGCCATGGCAAAAGTTTAAGACACTAGCAATTTCACTCTCAGGAATGCAACGTCGCATAATTTGGTCAGCGCAATATTTGAAAAGATAAGGATCATCCCAATAAAAATTACGCACCTCAACCAAGAACTTACGCTTATCTTGTACGCTCCAGTTAGATGGAACTTTCCCGCAAACCAAGTAATTTACACTTGGCTTATAGTGAAAAGATGTTTATCAGGGAAATCATCTTGAATGGGTTGGACATTAGTGGAATCATGGAACTCAAGACAGGACAAATGATCTGCTACAACATTTTCGACACCCTTCTTGTCCATAATGGTTAGATCAAATTCCTGCAAAAGAAGAATCCACCTAATTAGACGGGCCTTAGCATCCTTTTTAGAAAAAAGGTACTTCAGAGCTGCATGGTCAGTAAACACAGTAATAGGTGAACCAATTAAATAAGAACGAAATTTGTCCAAGGCAAAAACAACAGCTAATAGTTCCTTTTCAGTAGTAGAATAATTCATTTGAGCATCATTTAAGGTTCTACTAGCATAGTAAACAACAAAGGGTTTGCCCTCCCTTCTTTGACCAAGGACTACTCCTACAGCATAGTTACTGGCATCACACATAATCTCAAATGGAAGGCTCCAATCAGGTGACTGCATAATAGGGGCAGTGGTGAGTTTGGCAATTAATGTCTAAAATACGTCCTCACAAGCTTGAGTCTACAAAAATTCAGCATCTTTCAATAAGAGGTTACACAATGGTCTAGATATAGAAGAGAAATTTTGTATAAACCTCCTATAAAAATCAGCATGCCCTAAAAAAGATCGGACATCTTTTATCGTTTTGGGTGTAGGTAATTTAGAGATCAACTCGATTTTAGTCTTGTCAACCTTCATTCCTCTTTCTGAAATAATATGTCCTAAAACAATCCCAGAAGACACCATAAAATGACATTTTTCCCAATTAAGCACAAGTCCTTTTTCTTCACACCTTCTCAAAACAGATTTTAAGTTAAGTAGACATGAATCAAAAGAGTTACCAAAAACAGTCAGATCATCCATAAAAACCTCCATGCATTTTTCAACCATATCTGAGAAAATACTAAGCATGCAACGTTGAAAAGTAGCAGGTGCATTACATAATCCAAATGGCATCCTACGAAAAGCATAAGTACCAAAAGGGCATGTGAAGGTAGTCTTATCCTGATCCTCTAGAGCTATCTCTATCTGGTAATATCCTGAGTACCCATTGAGAAAGCAATAAAAGGGATGACCAGCTACACGTTCCAAAATTTGGTCAATAAAAGGCAATAGAAAGTAGTCTTTTCGGGTGGCTGTGTTTAATTTCCTATAATCAATGCACATCCGCCATTCGGTTACTACTCTAGTTGGAATAGACACTCCTTTATCATTTTGAATCACAGTTACTCCAGATTTTTTAGGCACTACCTGTTGGACTTACCCATTGATTATCAAATATTGGATAGATTATACCTGCATCTAATATTTTTAAGACTTCTTTCTTTACCACTTCTTTCATTGTTGGATTAAGTCTTCTTTGGGGGTCTCTACGAGGTTGGGTACCTTCCTCTAGATGGATTCTATGGGAGCATATTAATGGAGAAATACCTTTAATATCAGCTATAGTCCATCCTAGTGCAGACTTATGTTCTTTTAACAAGTTTATCAATTTTTCATCTTGTTTAACACTAAGTTCTGAAGAAATAATAACAGGAAAGGTATCACCTGCTCTCAAGAAAACGTGCTTCAAACCTTTGGGCAATGGAGAAAGTTCAACTTTTGGAGCCTCTAAGTTAGAGGGTTTTGGCTTCTCTCTTCCACGAGGCAATTCTTCAAAGCGTGGTTGCCAAAATCGAGTCCTTTTATCCTGTGAGTCAAAAACACCAAACACATTAGTCGTATCATCAGGATAAAATAAATCTTCAAATTCAGAATCGAGAAGGTAGTCTAAAGAGTCAAAATCATGTTTTCTATAAGCCTCCTCTGAGATAAGTGTGTCTATCATATATGAATGGTAGCAATCGTCCTCCTCTCGTGGTTGCTTTCCAATATGGAAAATATTCACCTCAAGAGTCATATTACCAAATGATAATTTCATGAGACCGTTCCTGCAATTAATAAAAGCATTAGCAGTGGCAAGAAAAGGTCTCCCTAAAATAAGAGGAATTCTGGACTCCATATTAACCACAGACTGAGTATCCAAAACAAGAAAATCAACAGGGTAATAAAATTTATCGATCTGTAATAAAACATCTTCCACTATTTCCCGTGGTTTCTTGACTGATCAGTCGGCCAATTGTAGAACTACGGATGTGGGTTTTATCTCTCCAAGTCCTAATTGTAAGTAAACCGAATAGGGCATGAGATTGACACTTGCTCCCAAGTCTAACAATGCTTGACTGATTTCATGGGTCCCAATCTGGCAGAAAATTGTAGGACACCCTGGATCTTTGTACTTGGGTGGGGTTTTCTGTTCAATGACTGCATTTACCTGTTCCGTCAAGAATGCGGTCTTCTTGACATAGTGCTTTCTTTTGATGGTGCATAGATCCTTGATAACTTTGGCGTAAGCCGGAACCTATTTGATTACATGCAACAAGGGAAGATTAATCTTAACTTGTTTTAAGTGTTCTAGAATCTCACCTTGAACTTTCGAGTTTTTTCCATTAGATCTGAGAGCTTGGGGAAAAGGCACTGGAATCGAAAATTTCTTTTCAAGTTCTTTCTCAAAAATGTCCTCCTTTTGCGGGAGAACATCTTTGTTTTTCATGGTAGGATTGATTGGCAATGTAGGCTCATTTAAGATCTTACAACTTCGAGTAGTGATGGCATTTACCTCTTTGAGATTTTGTGTGTCAGAAGTAGAGGCTTGTGCCATGTGTTGCCCTTTTGGATTAGATTGAGTTTGAGATGGAAACTTCCCTCGCTCTTGTATGGTCAACGCACTAGTTAGCTTAGTGATTTGACTTTTGATTTCCTTGTTCTCTTCCACCACTTGTGCAAGAACTGTTTTAAATTTTTGGTTAGTCTTATTTTGGGCCTCCATAAATGCTTGTAAGATGTCCTCTAAGGAATTCCTAACTTGTGGTGCATTGTATTGAGGTGCATGATAAGACTTGGGTGGTTGTTGTTCCTGTTTCCATTGGTTGTTGTTTTGGGGGTTAGATTTCCAACTAAAGTTTGGGTGGTTTCTCCAGCCAGGGTTATAGGTTTCAGAATAGGGTGAATAAGGCTTTTTGTACATCCCTAAGGCGTTACATTGTTCCTCGTACACCCCTCTTATCTCACTGTAAGTTGGACAATCCTGAGCTAAGTGTTCCACCCCTCCACAAACAAAACATGGATCTTGTGATTCAACCTTAGCAACTGTATGGGTGACCTTCCTATCTTTGATTTTCAAGACTTCCAATTCCCTAGTTAAGACTTCTAATTGGGCTTTAAGGTTGTCCTCTTCCCTAAGATGGTAAATTCCACTAGATCGTGACCTATTTGTGCTATCTGTAGCACTAGGTCCAGTCCATGTGTGGGCTTTTTTAGCTAAGTCTTTGAGGAATTCTAAGGCTTCCTCAGGGTCTTTTTGAAGAAACTCCCCGTTGCACATCATCTCAACAAATTGGCGCTCCCTAATTGTGAGTCCCTCATAGAAGTAACTAACCAAGCGCCAATTTTCATACCCATGATGAGGACACATGTTTAACAACTCTTTAAATCTCTCCCAAGTTTGGTACAAGGTTTCACTATCTTTTTGAGAGAAAGAGGAAATTTGTCTTTTCAGGCCGTTAGTCTTATGTTGTGGAAAATATTTGTTAAA
This sequence comes from Boswellia sacra, assembly GCA_013180625.2. Lineage (NCBI taxonomy): Eukaryota > Viridiplantae > Streptophyta > Magnoliopsida > Sapindales > Burseraceae > Boswellia > Boswellia sacra. The sequence continues at coordinate 2,168,144 of SNVD02009519.1, read as the reverse complement.
AAACACTTGGATCATTTCTGTCCAAGTTCCTATGGATCTCGGCCTTAAAGAGTATAGCCAACTCTTTGCCCTGTCTTTTAGAGAAAAAGGGAAAAATTTTAACCTGACAGAATCTATGGCATTGGCCTGACTATGAAAGGTGCCCACTACTTATTCAAATTCTCTAACATGCACATACGGGTTTTCACTATCTAAACCATGAAAAGTTGGTAAAAGATGTATCATCACAGGGTGAAAGTCCAATTTTGGTGTATTAGGTGGAAATATGATACATGATGGTGTGGCTGTGCGGGTAGGATGCAAGTAATCTTTTAGAGTTTTAACGGAGTTGTCCTCATGTTGGCTCATTGTATCAGAATTAGAAGATGAAGATGAACTAAGAATTGGTTTTTCTTCGGTTGCAAAATCTTGTTGTGGTTCTAATTCTGATTTTTTCATAAATCTTCCTCGTTTGTCTCTAGATTGCTTCATACATCACTTACAATTTGTCTCTCTTTTTGTTTTTTTGTTTTTTTTTACACAAGAAAGTTCTCAAATAAAGTCAAAAAGCAATAAGATAACAAAAGTTAGAGAGAATAATAATAATAATAATAATAATAATAATAATAATAATAATAAAACAAGGTGGCACAGCCAACCTTTGACAAGTATATATAGAATAAATAAAATAAAATAAAACAAACAAGACGGCAAAGCCGGCCTTTAACAAGGAAAAGAAACAAGGCGGCAAAGCCGACCTTTAACAAGTAAAAGAAACAAGGCGGCAAAGCCGGCCTTTAACAAGTAAAAGAAATAAGGTGGCAAAGCCGTCCTTTGACAAGTGAAAGAAATAATGCGGCAAAGCCGACCTTTGAAAAGTAAAAGGAGCAAGGCGGCAAAGCCGTCCTTCAATAGTTCTAAAGAAAATCCAGTGTTTAATAATTGGAAACAATCGATGGTAATTAAGAAGTAAGGCATTGAGAATCACTTTATATGTTTTATAAATCTAATCCCCACTTTGATTTAATAATTATAACTCAATTGAAGGTTTCACATCCTAAACAATCAATCGGAAAATATGTATAGTATAGCATAAATGATAAACACATGTATTTGATATGCATAAACTCTTTACAAGCAATATTTACCAACAACATTCATCCTTACAAGTTATCCAAGAGCGACAATATATCACATGACAATATTGTAGTAAAGGACTAACTCATAAAACGAAACTACCAGTAACAATTATAATTCAACACGAATCACATAAAGAAAGCATGACTGAATTTATATGAAATTGAGAATTATAATTTCTGGATTAAAAAGAAATCACAAGATGAGAAAGAGTTTAACACATAAACAAACATACAATCTTTATAGCCCTTGAGTTAGAATGAAAGTGGAGATAGATAAACTACACATACAAGTTCATCTCTAGCCTTACCAAGAGTTCTAGCCTAACTTACAATTCATTCTTATCATTTCTAAAGAGAAATTACAAGAGAGAATTGTAATATACAATGATAAAATGTGAACTCAAATGATTTTTCTCTCCCCATTCAATTCCTCAAGTTGTCCTTAAATAGGTGATGAAATGGAACTATTACACCAAACCTCCACCAATTTTTCCACATTGTCGGCCACCAAATATTCCACCAATTTGCAGCTGATTTTTGACCACCAAATGGACCGAATTGGCCTTTGTGGAAAACATTAAAGTTGTAGCATTTTGTCTCAGCTTTCCATGGCCACCAGATTCATGCAATTTGGATAAGTATTCTCTGAGATATGGCCCAAATACTGGACATGGGTCGGGCTGAGAAACAACTACAATTTGGTTTTGTTGTGTCTCAATTGCGGCCCATCAAATGTTGGATTTGGGCTTTTGATTGTTCTTCAACTTTGTGTAAAATTGAGACATGTTGCTCCAGGTTCAATAATCTCTCCATTTTGATCTATAGATTGAGAGTTATATCTATTTTATTAAACCTGCAAAAATGATTTCCATTAACCACAATTTAAGGACAACATTTTATTTCAAGATAAAGACTAAAGAAAATGCAAAAGAAATGAAACAAATGTAAAAGAGGCATAAGCAAAATAATTATGCTAAAATATCATAAAAGCTTTATAATACTGTCCAATTAGCATTAATTATTTATGCTTAAGAGTGTACTTTCATGCGTTTATCATGAGCTGACTCATAGATTTGTACAGTTTAACATTTTTCTGGTATTTGAGGAATTAATTTAATTAAAATACTTTTGCTAATAAAAGTCTATAGAAAAATCCGTGGAACATCATTTCCATATCTTGTGTACATTTGTAAATTTTTAGAGTCATTGGTATAAGGAATTTAGAGATAAAATTCGTAGAATAGTTATTGTTCAGATTCTAGGCTTTTGAACAGTTTAGAGTTGAATTTAATAATATTATTGGTTTGATTATTTTCTAGGATTTTTCGATCATCTGAACAGATAGAAGTAGAGTTATTTGATCTGGATTGGAGATAAGTGATACTTATATCAGTGTGCCTTATTTTGACAAGTATGAAATATTTATGATTTCGACATGATAGATTTTACGTATTCTTTTAAAAATTGGAAATTGTGTTACGTGATTATATTTAAGACATCCAATTATATTTTCAGATTTCTTTACATAGGGTGTAATAAAATAAATTATTTATTTAGAATGTTTTTATAATTAAAATTATTGACAAATTTTCAAACCATTTTATCTGTAATTATCTCTAAATACGAAACGTTTTACTCAACTTTTTTTTCTCTAAAATTTCTTATAATTTATTTAACATCAATTTTAAAGTTTTTGAACTGATTTACTTATAATATGAATTTTTACATCCATAATTATCATTATTTTTAAGACTTATTTTATATTTGAATATCTTATGATTTATGAGGATTTTGAAGCAAGCTTGACATTATACTCATTGTCCGTGGTACCCAGTTTGTTATGTTATGATATGATATGGTTCCAGCTAGATATATATTTTGTTGTGCACAAATATCATATGGTATGTATGACTGTGATTCGATCCTATGATAAGTTATGGCTGCGTGACATAAGTTGTTTTGAAGTTGTTTGATTTCCCTTATGAATCTGTTTTGGAAGACCACTTTAATATGCTTTGATAAGTTTAATTATGTTACAATTAAGTTTTATGTAAATTATTATGATACTATGAAAATAATTATTGTTTCTATGTTTTACTTGCATACTAATATACGTATTACTTATTGAGTTGATGGCTTACCCTTCGTCACCTACATTTTTGTAGATTATGTTTCATAGATATAAGACTTGTTGGATTGAATGATTAGAGCAGTTTCAGAAATCTTTGCTTTTAGCGCGAATAAGAATGTTGCTACATTGTATTTTTTTAACTCGATTTATTATATTAGTTTTAGTTTGTAATAATGGGATCATTTTAACCTTAGAGTTTAATAACTTATTTGGATAATTTGTGGTTTGATATTTTAATAACAAAGTTAGTTACACTCTAATTTTGGTATGTGTATATCATGTGCCTCATTCGGGGTGTTACACTCACATTTGCGGTGCAGTTACAAAATGCCATTGTCTCTTCCATTCATTGCTATAAGACAATAATCTACAACAATTTGGAAGTTTCCCGTTCGATCTTTCGAGAGCGTGGCTAACCCTATACGCCACAGCGCTTACCAAGTTTTGTGGGAGTTCCACAGCTGCACACCTTTATTGCTACCATAGTAGTTACTAGGCTTTGCATGGTATGCATATCAATGCTATTTTAATTACTTTATTGTCTTCTTGATCCACTAATGTAAGCAGCTGTGGGCAAACTTAAATTAAAAAACGAGTGTAAGTGTGACCTTCAGGATTGTCTTTTGTGGTCACCATTAATTATTGGCTTTGATCATCAATACTTCGTCTAGATAATACTTTTACTGACGGTGTTACCCTTATATAATTATAATAAAAAGCAATTATGCAAAAAGACTGAAACTAAGGAGACTTTTAAAAAATATCACAAGCTAAAAAATTTAGATATTTAAAAAGTTTTCTTTTTTTAACTTAATGACATTAAAATCCCATAGATAAGGATATGAGATAAGGAGTACTGTCAGCAAAAAAAAAAAAAAAAAAATTATTGGTTAGTCATGATGAGCTCATGCATGACATGCATGAGTTCTAGAATTCTGCTGAGCTCATGCATGACATGCATGGCTTCCAGAATCCCTCCCATGTGAATGCATTGAGAGTCAAATTAGTTAGGCACCTCCAATTTTGAAAATCAAAGGAAGTAGCCAAATTTGATTTGAATTTGTATGCAGAATTTTCCCTATAAATATGGGACGAATTCTGCCTTGTTTAAGCATCAGAGAGATTCCAGAGAGAGTCCAGAGTCTAAACCAGAGAGTTTAGGATTGAGAGAGAGAGCCAGGAGAGCTCCAGAAATTTTAGGGGAGTTTTTTGTATAATTCTTGTACATTAATTTTCTCTGTTAATACAAGTAATTTTTCTCCCAAATTCTGTTCTGAGTTTCATTACATCCCAACAAGTGGTATCAGAGCCTCGTTGAGCTCCTGGAACGTCAGAACAGAGAGGAAAAATTCAGAGAAAATTTGTCCCCTGTTTCTGGAAAATTTCGATTTTTCGGAAAGTCATCGAATTTCGAATTTGAAGTGTTCAGTGTGTTCGTGACGTCGTCCTGATCATTCTGCCATTTTCCGGCGACCGATCCGACGTCCAGAAACGCCGCACGCGCCGCACGCGCCTCCGACCTGGTCTGCGAGTGGGCGTCACTCGCCCCACGCGCTGCACGCGCCATTCCAAGGAAGAAGACGACCACGTCAGCGCCGCGTCATCAGCCACGTCAGCGACCTTTTTGCCACGTCATCCGTCCACGTCAGCAGGTCGCCGCGTCAGCAAAGCCACGTCAGCCGTCCACGTCAGCATACCACGTGTCGCCACGTCAGAGCCACGTCAGCATTGTGGACCCCACCTGCCACGTCAGTAATACGTTGGAAAATTACATTTTGGCCCCTGTATTTCTGGGTAATTACATTTTGACCCCCTGAGTTTATGAAATTTACATTTCAGTCCCTAGGAAATATCAGTTTGGCCCCTGTAGTTCTGGAGAATAATTGTGCCCCCTTTTAGTTTCTGAAATTTCAGTTTAGCCCTTAAGAAATTTCAGTTTAGCCCTTAAAGTTTCCAAGCTTAGTATTTATTGCATAAAAAGAATTTTTGAGCCCCGGAAGAGGCTATTCCACCTAATTTGACCGTTCCGGACGTAACGGTGGGCTCGGATTTTTGAAATTCAATTTCTATTTTAGTGAATTAATTATTCTAAAATGGAAGAATCATCCGGAGCCATGATAAAATTGACTGCTACCAATTACACACTATGGAGGCCCAGAATGGAGGATCTCCTTAGTTGTAAGGATCTATATGACCCTATAGAATTTGAAGGGCAGAGACCTGAGACAGAAAAAGAGGCAGAGTGGAAGAAAATTAACAGAAAATGCATCGGTCAGATCAGACAATGGATCGATCATAGTGTCTTTCACATGTAGCCAAAGAAACAGATGCATATACTCTATGGAAAAAATTAGAGAGTATGTATCAAGCCAAGTCAGCACGAACACAAAGCCATCCTGATGAGACGGCTTGTGAACTTGAAGTTGCGGAGCGGAACTCCTGTAGCAGAACATACAAGTGAGTTCCAGAACTTGGTGAATCAGTTGACAGCAGTCGAGTTACAGCTTGGAGACGAGGAACAAGCACTTCTACTTCTCAGTTCCCTTCCAGATTCATGGGAGACACTAGTGGTCTCCATCAGTAATTCAGCACCCGGAGGCAGACTTACCCTATCAATGGTTAAGGATGCCTTAATGAACGAGGAGGCAAGAAGAAAAGATGCAGGCGCCAGTCAAGATGAAGCCTACATCACAGAGAATCGAGGAAGACAGTCTCGAGGGGAAGACTGGAGAAGAGGTAGAAGCAAAAGCAGAGGCAGATCAAGGGGCAGGTCATCATATGGGCGGAGACCCACATACAAGTGCTACAACTGTGGCAAAGAGGGACATTTGAAGAGAAATTGTCGCAGTCTTCGGAAGCAGAACCAGGAGAGTTCACAGGCACAAAGCAACGAAGAACCACGAGTTACAGTGGTAGAAGATGTGACTATTTGTGCAGAAGAGACGTGCTTTCACACAGCAGATCAAGGAGTAGAATGGGTAATTGACACAGCAGCTTCCTGCCACGTCACTCCTTGCAGAGAAATCTTCACCACGTACAAAGCAGGAGACTTTGGGATAGTGAAGATGGGTAACAACAGCACCGCCAAAATCATGGGAATTGGTGATATTCAATTCCAAACGAACGTCGGATGCAAAATAACTTTGAAGGACGTTCGTCATGTGCCAGATCTTCGACTCAACTTGCTCTCGGTAAAAGCCTTTGATCAGCAAGGTTATGAGAGCTGCTTCACCAACGGTACATGGAAGATGTTGAAAGGGGTCATGGTGGTTGCTCGAGGTAAATTATGTGACAATCTTTACAGGACTCATGTAAAGATAAACGGAGAGAGCCTTCATGTAGCAGAGCACATGGTACCTCTAGATTTGTGGCATAAAAGGCTCGGTCACATGGGTGAAAAGGGTTTATCAACCCTTCAGAAAAAGAAGCTGATCACTGTTTCCAAGGATGCAGCGTCTCATCCTTGCGACTATTGTTTGTACGGGAAACAACGGAGGGTATCATTCAGCTCCTCATCAGTGAAGAAATCAAAGCTGTTGGAGCTAGTACACAGTGATGTATGCGGACCTCTTGAAGTCGAGTCCTTAGGCGGTAAAAGGTATTTCTTGACCTTTATTGATGATGCATCTCGGAAAGTGTGGGTTTATTTCCTCAATACGAAGGATGAAGTTCTAGAGAAGTTCAAGGAGTTTCACGCCATGGTAGAACGTGAAACGGGTAAGAAATTAAAATGCCTTCGATCAGATAACGGAGGCGAGTATACCTCCAGAGAGTTCAATGCCTACTGTCGAAGATATGGCATCCGACATGAAAGAACAGTCCCATGCACACCACAACACAATGGAGTGGCCGAGAGGATGAATCGAACCATCATGGAACGAGTAAGAAGCATGCTCAGATTGGCTAAGTTACCCAAGCCATTCTGAGGGGAGGCAGTTCGCACCGCCTGTTACTTAATCAACAGAGCACCATCGGCACCACTGAACTTCGAGATTCCAGAAAAGGTATGGTCCAACAAAAAGCCCTCCCTATAATCATTTGAAAGTGTTTGGTTGTTTAGCCTTCGTACATGTATCCAAGGAGCTCAGACAGAAGCTCGATGCAAGAACTGTTCCATGTATCTTCATCGGTTATGGAGATGAAGAATTCGGATACAGATTATGGGATCCCAAAGAAAAGAAAGTCATCCGGAGCAGAGATGTCGTATTTCACGAAGACCAACATATGAAGACGCTGAAAAGACAACAATATCTACAAATCCCACTAGCAGTGCCCCAGATATTGTTGCAGATTCTACCCCAACACCAAATGCTACAAGAAATGACGAGGTACCAGACGAAGTTCCAGAAGCAGATCAGGAGGAAGAAAATGAAGAGATTGCTGAGCCGGGGGAGCCACAATCACCTATAGAAGCTGCTATACCTCCTGGAATTGAAGAACCTCAGCTACGACGATCTGAGCGAGGTCGGATTCCGTCGAGGAGATATCCGGAATCAGAGTACACACTGCTTACTGATGAGGGGGAGCCAGAAAGCTTTCATGAAGCTTTATCTCATCCAGACAAAGAACGATGGCTGCATGCAATGCGAGATGAGATGAATTCTCTAGAGAAGAACAAAACTTATGAACTGGTCGAACTCCCAGACGGAAAGAAGGCACTGAAGAACAAGTGGGTATTCAAGCTCAAGAAAGATGGAACAGGGAAGGTAATGAAACATAAAGCCCGATTGGTGGTAAAAGGATTCCTTCAGAAGAAAGGAATTGACTTTGATGAAATCTTTTCACCGGTAGTAAAAATGTCTTCAATCCGCGTCATCCTCGGATTGACAGCAAGTCTTGATTTGGAGCTTGAACAGATGGATGTGAAGACAGCATTTCTTCATGGAGACTTGCATGAAGAAATCTACATGGAGCAGCCAGAAGGGTTCGAGGTTCAAGAAAAAGAACACCTCGTGTGCAAGCTCAAAAAGAGCTTGTATGGCCTCAAACAAGCACCAAGGCAATGGTACAAGAAGTTTGACTCCTTCATGGTGAGTCATGGGTACAAAAGAACCGCTGCAGACCAATGCGTCTACTTTCAGAAACTTCCAGGTGGAGACTTTGTTGCATTAATGTTATATGTGGACGACATGTTGATCGTCGGAAAAGATACAACAAGAATAAAGCAGCTGAAGAATGAACTATCAAAAACCTTCGATATGAAGGATTTGGGACCAGCTCAGCAAATCTTGGGGATGCACATTCGTCGAGACAGGAAACAAAAGAAATTATGGCTGTCTCAAGAAAAATATGTTGAACGTGTGATTCAAAGGTTCAACATGGATAGTGCTAAGCCAGTTAGTGTACCACTGGCTAATCATTTCAAGCTGAGCAAGAGATCATGTCCCTCATCCAAGAAAGAGATAGAGGACATGGCGTCGGTACCCTATTCTTCTGCTGTAGGAAGTTTGATGTATGCCATGGTGTGTACAAGGCCAGATATTGCTCATGCTGTCGGAGTCGTGAGCAGATTTCTTTCCAATCCAGGGAAAGAACATTGGGAGGCAGTCAAGTGGATTCTCAGATACCTTAAAGGTACTTCGAAGATATGCTTGTGTTACGGGGGAGCTGATCCAATCTTGGAAGGCTATACAGATTCAGATATGGCCGGAGAACCTGACAGTAGGAAATCTACATCAGGATTTGTTTACACTTTTGCAGGGGGAGCTGTCTCATGGCAGTCAAGACTACAGAAGTGTGTTGCGCTATCCACGACAGAGGCAGAATACATTGCCGCAGCGGAAGCTGGAAAAGAAATGTTGTGGCTGAAGCGGTTTCTCCAAGAACTTGGGATTGAGCAAAAGGAATACAAAGTACATTGTGACAGTCAAAGTGCTCTGGATTTGAGCAAGAACTCAGTGTACCATTCTCGAACGAAGCATATTGACATCCGCTATCATTGGATACGAGAGGTGATGGACAAGCAACTGTTGAAACTAGTGAAGATCCATACTAAAGAAAATCCAGCCGACATGTTAACAAAAGTGGTCACCAGAGACAAGCTAGAACTATGCAGAGACATAGTTGGATTAGAAGCTGTCTAATTACTTTTGTTGTTACTCCTTTTTCACATGGGATGGAGGGGGAGAATTGATGAGCTCATGCATGACATGCATGAGTTCTAGAATTCTGCTGAGCTCATGCATGACATGCATGGCTTCCAGAATCCCTCCCATGTGAATGCATTGAGAGTCAAATTAGTTAGGCACCTCCAATTTTGAAAATCAAAGGAAGTAGCCAAATTTGATTTGAATTTGTATGCAGAATTTTCCCTATAAATATGGGACGAATTCTGCCTTGTTTAAGCATCAAAGAGATTCCAGAGAGAGTCCAGAGTCTAAACCAGAGAGTTTAGGATTAAGAGAGAGAGCCAGGAGAGCTCCAGAAATTTTAGGGGAGTTTTTGTATAATTCTTGTACATTAATTTTCTCTGTTAATACAAGTAATTTTTCTCCCAAATTCTGTTCTGAGTTGATCATTTCATCCCAACAAGTCAAATGTGGTTGTGATATCTTAATTTTTTCATGCGGAATCTATTTTTCAAACTCACGCTTTAATTTTATTATTTTGATAGACTAATTAAACAAAAAATGACAAATTCAGAGTATATAAATCAGGAATGTCATGAAGAAATACATAATTATGACAACAACAAAGAAATTGAATCCTCTTGCAAGTTACACTTACATCTCTTTAATATATGAAAAGAGATGTACGTGTAATTATTTTCCGGAAATGCATTATTCATGAAACACACAATAGAAAGCAGAAAATAAATAAATATACAATAGTAGCTAGTTCTTTCACACACTTTTCTTGATCAAGGAACTATACCCGGTCTTTTTATCAAAGTACTTGGACCATAGCATTACGCCTCCATACTTGGGCGACTTCTTTATAACCGGAAGGATTTGTTTGATCAGCACGGAGGGAGGAATATACCCACTTCCAGCCGCTGCAGGAGCTGCTGGTAACCCCATAAATATTTTTCCTGCCTTTATTGTTGAAGTCCACCTGTTCCATGAACTTATAAGGCTCTTGATGTTACCTGCACGATACTGGCAGGGTCCATTGTTATAAAATTGCACCCAAACATAGTCAAAAAGTCCCGTGTTAAGGGCCTTCCCCAAGAACCTGTCAGGGAAGGGACACTGAGGAGCGGCTGATAGGTAAACTTTTCTTCCTGGCTTGCTATATGCTTTTAAATATCGTGCAAGGTCATCCCAATATAGGGTTGATCCAAGCTCGATGTCAAAGTCAATACCATCTAATATAGCGTCACCAAGTGGGCGATTAGATGATTTTCCACCCAAGAAATTGTTCCACAAGTAATCTGCAAATCTTTTTGCATCCGCTTTGGAAGCAAGTGAGTAGCTTCCAATGCCACCACCGATAGAAAGCATCACCTTAATTCCTCGTTTTTGGCAAGTTCTTATGCCTCTGCTAGCGATCTTGCAAAGGTTTGCAGCCGCGTTGCAATGGCCCGTAAGGTCCAATTGAGGCTTTCGTCCGTTGCCAAATTTGTTGAGGAAGGCTATGTTTACGAATGAATATTTGCCACTGGCGCATGTTTGGTTTAGGGTTCCTTCATTGCCGTTTTGACCCCAGTAGATGGCGATGCCACCAGCAAGAGATAGTTGAACTAGGGACAAGACTAGGAGGGTTAGAAGTAGGGCAGCAGCTGGAGATTTAGTTCCCATTGTCGCAAACAAATGTGCCAATTATTAATTGAAGTGTTTATGCTTCCATTATGCCAAGGGAGTGGCGCATTATATAGAGTTCAGAATACTCTGAAGAACGGCCAATAACTATATAAAAATGAGCAAAGTCATGAGCTGTCTTCAGGCTTGGAGTTACCAGGATGCGTGCAATTCTCTTTTGAAATTCGAGTTAATTAGATGTGGATTAATATTAGTATATAATTTCTAAGAGATGGAGAATCGACTTCTGGAGAATATATATGCAATTTCTCGATTAGAAAGTCCTCCAGTGATGTCCTCTAGCTGGTTGGTACATATATATAGTTTCATAAATCATTGGACGGTAATCAAATAATGTCTTTAAAAATTAATATCACATGAAGAGAGGACTTTACGGGATTAAAGGTCAATATAAGCATATTTTTTATTGATAGTTTTATGTATACACTTATGTAGTTAAATATGTAGGTGCGCCTGGAATCTAGGACCAACCTGTACACAGCCCAAGTTTTCAAAGGACAAGCTAAAAAGATATAGCGTTACTCAAACCTTCCTTGGGAGACATTTGTTTAGTTGTTGAACTCTCATGATGATCAATTTTGTATATAAACGTCGACGTCACTTATGATTGCGCTGTATACTTCATGGGGCGCCACTAATTTGTCTTTATTAACCAGCCAATGCTCATTGTGTAGTTTTAGCTGCTAGCAATACACTGTAATTTTATTTATTATATATACAACTTCTGTTTCTTTGTCCCTGCCATAATGGTCATTAATTTCAAACTTATAATGTGTCTCGCATGCAGTAATGTAGCAGTTTCTTTAATTTCTATTATATTCTTTCAAGTAGTAAATTATACCAGTCTCCTACATCTTGATTACAATTACAGAGAAGTCCTTAATTATCCATCACCATCATTGATGATCTATCATCGTCATCTTTAGTTCGTCATGCTCTTCTTCAACTTTGTTATCATTTTGACACGTTTGGGTCCTCTTACCCTTGGACCAATAAGAGTATATAAAAATTCGTTCCCACAATTGGCCGGCCAAGTCACGCAGATAAATCCTAAATTTCTCTAGTTGGAACTGGCATGATTAACATCCTAAAAACATGCTTATACGCTCTCACATATATAAACATGAAGCAATTTGTTGCCTGGTGAGGATCAAAATTTATCAACTGAATATATGTATATACATGCACACTGATGTAATGATTAAGTTTAGTGGAGATCGGAATTACAATTACTTCAAAGTTATGAAGAGGATTAATCCATGTGTTTAGGTCAAGAAAAGGATTTTTTTGGTCACATATATAGATGTTATTTTCTTTGTGTATGGAATCTAGGACCTAAATATAGAACCCAGGTTTTTAAAGGATAAGGTACAATAACATATCATATTAATTAAGCATTAGAGGACTTAAAATATTAATGTTAAGCCCACATCTATAAACTTAAGCTTTTAGAAAAGTAGCAAACTTAATATAGTATCATAGCCATAATGACTAAACGATCCCAGGTTCGAATCCCCTTCCTCTTATTTAAAATTAATTAAGAAAAATTATTGTTTAGCCCACTTGTAAAATCCCTTTGCAAGTGCAAGGGGCCCTTGCATGTGAGGGATCATATTAAAAAGCTTAAAGTATTTATGTTAAGCTAATATCTACAAGCTTAAGTTTTTAGAAAAATGGCCAACTTAGCATTAAGGCATTCTACTTGTAAGATCACTAGCTCAAACCTTTCCTGGGAAGATGTTTGTTTACGTATAGTTTCTAAACCCTCATAAGTTTATATATAAATATGTTGACGCCACCTGTAACAGCTAGCGCTATACATCATGGGGCACCACTAAGTTGTGTTTATTATATAACCAGCAGCAAGTTCTCATTGCGCGGAAGTTCTAGCTGGTGACATTATAAAGATTTTATCTATTATAAAACTGCATGCTGTGTCTTTGTTACTGCCTTTATGGTTGACTAAATTCAAAGTAAGTGTCTGGTCTATCTGTTGCAGAATAGCAGTTTCCTTCTATTATGTATCTTCTTGCAGAACTTCAATTAGTGTATTATAGCAGTCTTCATCTTACAAATTAATTTATATTAATCTTACAGGGATGTCCTTAACTATTCTTCTGATCATTCATGAACTATCATCAGTAGCCTTAGTTCGTCATGCTCCTCTTCTTTTTGTTTTCCTTATACTCGTTTGTTCTCGTCCCCTGGGACTAGGGATATAAAAATTCTTTCCTATTGGCCGGCGAAGTCAACCAGGAAATATATATATCTATATATATATAGACACACACTACAGGCAATGCATGTTATATATGTAGTTCTAATTTAACGGAGAGAATTAAAAAATAACACAAATTTGGAGTTTCGTTGAAAAATAATTATTGCATTGAAAATTTAGATACCATAACTCTTGTTTGACAGACTATCCAAGTTTTTTTTTTTTTTTTTTTTTGCTCATCAATTGCTTATCGATTTATCAGTTTTAGAGCTCCAAAATAGAAAAAATAATTTTGTCAGTTTATTCGTAAGCCATATCATCTAAATTTTTAACATCTCATCCATTTTCAAACACCCTCCTCCCTTATTTAAGTCCAATTTCACGATTCTTTCTTTAATCAGCCTTTAACAAATAACATAAAAATGTAGAAAAGTGCTGGTATGGTAATATTATCAAGCCACCAGTAGATTGCTAGACAAAAATGGAAGCGTGTAGACTGTAGAATCAATTAATCTAGGGATAAACTGGATCGAATAGAATTATCAATAATTCTTGACTTACTAATTTCATACAACCCAAACTTTACAATCTAATACGATAGTTTACATGCAAAAATTTATTCTACAATTTGATATGACAGTCTATACGATAAAAATTCATCGAGGAAGGAAAAAAACAAAAAAAAAAAGGAAAGTTACATATCTGATAAGATTTTGATATACAAACTACTACATCAAATTATAGGATTTATATTAGATGATGGATATAAGTCAATATTGTTATAAAATGATAAGATGGAAAAGGTAATACATCTAACATCGAGCCCATCCCATTCAGTTTTTAGCCAATAAAGATTTATTTAGGCCACCAGTCTCGATTTATGGTTAGATTATTTTGTCATATGCGTTAGCAACTCCGGCCCAGTAGCTTTTCATAATTGTGCTGGTACGATAACTATTGTCAAGCCACCAGTAAAATGCTGAAAAAAATGAATGAAGTACAAAGCAGAATCAACTAATCTGGGAAATAATTGGACGTCCAGTCTTGATTCATGCTTAGATGATATCCATTAATGTCTTCCACATAGCTGCGAGAGGGAGGGGATTCATATTCAAATATGAAATCGTTACTTAAGTCTATGTAACTATGATATTATATCAAGTTTACTACTTTAATTACCCAAAAGCTTAACTTTATAAGTGTGAGCTTAATTAACTCTATTACTTTAACCTTCAATAATATTTTTCCTTGACTTCGTGTAAAGATTTGAAAATCAATAATCCATGTTAATCTTTTGGGAGTAGCGAAGCATCAAGAAAAATATTCATGAGACAGCATCACACTCATTGTTATTCATATTAACTTGATCGATGGATTACATTTAAGAGCAAAATAAGTTAATCTACTTTTCATTGAGTTTCATATTGGATAAGTCAAAAGCGGGGTTTTAGTGTTTATAGTGAGGTTGGGTACTCCCTCTATTTAAATAGATTTTTACGTTAGACACCGGATTTGGAGTTCGTTACAATGTATTTAAGCAACCGATCTTAACAACACCATGCTGCAATGCGGCATACAAGAATCCGTTATCCCCCCACATTTTGCGGTGCAATTACACGATGCCATTGTCTCTTCCATTCATTGCTATAAGACAATAATCTACAATAATTCGGAAGTTCTCGTTCGATCTTACGAGGGCGCGGCTAACCCCATCACCGCCACAGAGCTTACCAAATTTTGTGCCACAGTTCTACAGCTGCACACCTTTATTGCTACCATAGTAATTACTAAGCTTTGCGTGGTATACCTATCTATGCTATTTTAATTACTTTATTGTCTCCTTGATCCACTAATGCGAGCAGCTGTCGGCAAACTTAAATTCAAAAACGAGTGTAAGTGCGACCTTCAGGATGGCCTTTTGCGGTCACCATTAATTATTGGCTTTGATCATCAATACTTCGACCAGATAATACTTTTATACTGATGGTGTTACCCTTATATAATTATAATATAAAACAATTATGGAAAAAGACTGAAACTAAGCAGACTTTTAAAAAATATCACAAGCTAAAAAATTTAGATATTTAAAAAGTTCTTTTTTCTTAATAACATTAAAATCCCATAGATAAAGATATCGAGATAAGGAGTACTAACGGCAAAAAGAACACCTATTGGTTAGTCAAATGTGATTGTGATATTTTAATTTTTTCATGCGGAACTTATTTTTGAAACTTACCCTTTAATTTTATTATTTTAACAGACTACATTAAATAAAATATGACAAATTCAGAGTGTATAAATCAGGAATGTCACGAAGAAATACATAATTATGACAACAACACAGAAAATTGAACTCTTGCAAGTTACATTTACATCTCTTTAATATATGATTAAAGAGATGTACATGTTATGGCCATAACAAAATCTGGGCCTAATTATTTCTAAATCAGTAAGTCCATTACTGAAGCCCAGTATCTGGGCCTAGTTATTCCTAATTCAATAAGCCCATTACTGAAGCCCAGTATCTGGGCCTAGTTATTTCAAATTCAGTAAGCCCATTACTGAAGCCCAACATCTGGGCCTAGTTATTTCTAATTCAGTAAGCCCATTACTGAAGCCCAACATCTGGGCCTAGTTATTTCTAATACAGTAAGCCCATTACTGTAGCCCATCATCTGGGCCCATCATCTGGGTCCCACAATGGCCCATCCCGGCTCCTATATAAACCCTCCGGATTATCGTTCAAGGTATGCACACTTTTCTGAACTTACTCTCTCTCTAGATTTCCTTCACTTTTGAGAGCTTCTCTCTCTAGGAAATTCTCCCAGAAAAATTCCGGAGTGCCGAAAACTGACTTGAGTGTCGGAGGGTCACCGCCGGCACCCCTGACTGTTTTTCTTTGCTCGCAGGACTGGACCCGACGTACGACCTGAGCTCCGACCCGCTCCCCGGCCGTCCGGAAACCGTGCATCTATAGTTGGCGCCGTCTGTGGGAACGACTATCTAAGCATCTTTAGTTGTTGCTCCCATCCAAACGTGTTCAAACACATCATGAGTCCCGAATCCCAACACTCAACCTCCCTAGAGGTTGACGAAGAAATCGAGGTCGAAGCACCTCCCCGACGCCGAAGGGTAGTTGATACAGGGAGGGCATTAGTGATATCCTCTGGGGTGTGGCCTAACCTCAGGCAACCCCAACTCCCACTTAGAAGACCGAAGAAGAGCAAGGCAAATCGGTTAACTACCATGGAACATACCATGCGAAATTTCAGTGAACAGATGAATCGTATGGTGACTATGTTCAACCAAGCATTTGAACAAAGTGCTCAGCAGGCTGCTGCTGGGAATAACCCAAGGAGTGCCATGGTAGTGCCTAATGTCCCGACGGAGGTCAGTGGGCATCCTGACCTAGTCACCCAGACTACTGGATTGCCTCGCCATCAGGTCATTCAACCAAATCTTCACCATCCTATTGCTCTCCATGCTGAATATTCACCTCACTCAGCAGCTCATTTCACCACCCGCTGCTCTTTAACCCGGATATATGCCACTGGTAAGGAACTGATGTTAGGGGGTCATCGCACCATCAGCCCTCTCACTGTAGTGATCACCCATATCAATCAATTGGTAAGGATTTTTGGAAGTCCAGGATGCACCCCATTTGCGTCCTTGATAGCTAACACCTCGAACCACCCCGCCAGATCCATATGTGCCATCAAAAAGGACTCCATTTCCATGTCAAACCCCATCTCCAATTGCCTAGTCGACTGAACTGGCCTCACCTCTGCGCGCCCAGCGCCTTGCATGCCTTCCCCCTGCGAGCCCAGCGCCTCGCATGCCTCCCCCCGCGCGCCCAGCGCCTTGCATGCCTCCCTGTGCGCCCCCAGCGCCTTGCATGCCTTCCCCTTGCGTGCCCAGTGCCTTGCATGCTTTCCTCCTGCGCGCCCAGCGCCTTGCATGCTTTCCTCCTGCGTGCCCAGCGCCTTGCATGCTTTCCTCCCGCGCGCCCAGCGCCTCGAGCTCGTCTCTACGCCCCCCGCCTTTGCGAGCTCGCCTCGCGCGTTTGCATGCTTTCCCCCTGCGTGCCCAACACCTTGAATGTTTTTCCATAGCGCTCCCTACGCTCACTTGCTTCTCCCCTATGCGCCCCCGCGCGCATAACAGCTCGCCCTCGCGAGCTGCAGCGCGCCCAGCATCCTCATTGCTACACTCTAATGGGCCCAGCCTCCATGTCGCCACTTTGTGGTGTGCTACCCGTGCGCATGCTTGCTACCCCGCAAGCGTCCCAGCCCGCATGCGTGCATGTGCTAGTGTCCATGCACTACGTTGCCCCCAACGTGCGCATAGCATCGTTGTGTCGCGCCCAACTCCCGTGTGTGCTCCACACATCATGCCCGTAACCCATACGTGCATGTTACCTCACTATGCGACGCCCATCTCATGTGCGTGCCATACTACGCTCGCTACCAATTCATGCGTATTATTTCGTTGCGCTACACATCCCCCTGTGTCAGCATTCACATTACCTTGCGCTTCCCCTCGCGCATCAATCACGCCACACAGCGTCTCCACGCCTTGCTTAAACACTCACCCATGTGCTTCTAATGGGCATGCACCCTTGCAGGCCCCTCCAAGCCATGGCGTAGCACAAGGCATGTTATGCCAGCCATGTGCGAAGATCAAGGGTGTAACAGTCAGCCTCCCACCACTTTTCAACCTCCAGTTCATTATCTGAGGTGACAAAAAAAAATGCTGGGGGATTGTATCGAAAATCCGCGGAAGCACGCCCGCGGAAGAAAAATTATTCAAGTTTGAAAATCCGCGGAAGCACGCCCGCGGAAGAAAAATTATTCAAGTCTGAAAATCCGCGGAAGCACGCCCGCGGAGGAAAGATTATTCAAGTTTTAAAATCCGCGGAAGCACACCCGCGGAGGTCCGCGAAAGCACACCCGCGGAGGAAAAATTATTCAAGTTTGAAAATCCGTGGAAGCACACCCGCGGAAAAAAAAATATTAAAACTTGAAAATCCGCGGAAGCACGCCCGCGGAGGAAAGATTTTTCAAGTTTGAAAATCCGCGGAAGCACACCCGCGGAGGAAAAAATATTAAAACTTGAAAATCCGTGGAAGCACGCCCGCGGAGGAAAGATTATTCAAGTTTGAAAATCCGCGGAAGCACACCCGCGGAGGAAAGATTATTCAAGCTTGAAAATCCGCGGAAGCACACCCGCGGAGGAAAAATTATTAAAACTTGAAAATCCGCAGAAGCACCGCCCGCGGAGGAAAGATTGTCAGTTTGAAAATCACACCCGCGGAGGAAAAAATATAAAACTTGAAAATCCGCAGAAGCACGCCCGCGGAGGAAAGATTGTTCAAGTTTGAAAATCCGCGGAAGCACACCCGCAGAGGTCCGCGGAAGCACATCCGCGGAGGAAAAAATATTAAAACTTGAAAATCCGCGGAAGCACGCCTGCGGAGGAAAGATTATTCAAGTTTGAAAATCCGCGGAAGCACACCCGCGGAGGAAAGATTATTCAAGCTTGAAAATCCGCGGAAGCACACCCGCGGAGGAAAAATTATTAAAACTTGAAAATCCGCGGAAGCACGCCCGCGGAGGAAAGATTGTTCAAGTTTGAAAATCCACGGAAGCAGACCCGCAGAGGTCTGCGGAAGCACACCCGCGGAGGAAAAAATATTAAAACTTGAAAATCCACGGAAGCACGCCCGCGGAGGAAAGATTATTCAAGTTTGAAAGTCCGCGGAAGCACACCCGCGGAGGAAAGATTATTCAAGCTTGAAAATCCGCGGAAGCACACCCGCGGAGGAAAAATTATTAAAACTTGAAAATCCGCGGAAGCACGCCCGCGGAGGAAAGATTGTTCAAGTTTGAAAATCCGCGGAAGCACACCCGCGGAGGTCCGCAGAAGCACACCCGTGGAGGAAAAAATTATTCAAGACTGAAAATCCGCGGAAGCATACTCGCGGAGGAAAAATTATTTAAGTCTGAAAATTCGCGGAAGCACCCCCGCGGAGAAAAAATTATTTAAGTTTGAAATTTCGCGGAAACACCCCCGCGGAGGAAAAATTGTTTAAGTTTGAAAATTCACGGAAGCACCCCCGCGGAGAAAAAAATTAAGGTTTGAATTTTCGCAGAAACACCCCCACAGAGAAAAATTAAGGTTTGAAATTTTTCAGAAACCTCCCCCCACGATTTTAAGTAAAAGTTTTCAAACTTTGCGGAAACACCCCTGCGTGTAAATAAACAAATTTTGAAGAAATTACCGAAGGCCCCCCGTATTTACTTGAATTTTTTCTGGGAGGCCCCTGCATGCTACATGAACAGTGCAGTAGCATGCAGCGCCACCAGGCCTCGCCCCTGCGCGCGCCCAGCGCCTCGCCGCTCGCCCGCGGCTAGCGCGACCAGGCCTCGCCCCTCGCCCCTGCGCGCGCCCAGCGCCTCTCCCCCTCGCCGCTCGCCCGCGGCTCGCGCCCAGGCAGCGCCCAGGCTGCGGGCCGGCTGCACCCAGGCTGCGCGCCCAGGCAGCACCCAGGCTGCACGCCCAGGCAGCGCCCAGGCAGCGCGCCCAGGCAGCGCGCCCAGGCAACGCCCAAGCAGCACCCAGGCTGCACGCCCAGGCAGCGCCCACGCAACGCGCCCAGGCAGCGCCCAGGCAACAGCCAGGCTGCACGCCCAGGCAGCGCGCCCAGCGTGCCCAGGCAGCACGCCCATGCGAGCCATGCGCACACCCTCCATCACACCCGTGCATGTCTCTCCTTCTTTCACACACAATCACATACACACACATAGGACATAATCCGTGCAAGAATTTTTGCATTCAAAAACTATACCTAATTCATTCATATGCAAAAAAAAAAAAAAAAGAGTACTCACTTGTGGCGTCTTGAAATTCTGGCTCGGGTTGAAAAGTTCTGTTTGCTGGTGTCGCTTGCACTGCTGGCCTCCTGGGTACTCTCTCCTATTTTTGAGTAAACCCTACTCCCCAACACTTGTGTCTTATATAGAGCATCAATTTAAGGTTTAATGAATCGCATCTTTTGGGCTGGCCCCTAACACATTTAATTTATAGCCCAGAACAACTAAATAGTCCCTACGCCGACCCATTGGTCAACTTGGGACTGGGGGGACTACTGTTATGGCCATAACAAAATCTGGGCCTAATTGTTTCTAAATCAGTAAGTCCATTACTGAAGCCCAGTATCTGGGCCTAGTTATTCCTAATTCAGTAAGCCCATTACTGAAGCCCAGTATCTGGGCCTAGTTGTTTCAAATTCAGTAAGCCCATTACTGAAGCCCAACATCTGGGCCTAGTTATTTCTAATTCAGTAAGCCCATTACTGAAGCCCAACATCTGGGCCTAGTTATTTCTAATACAGTAAGCCCATTACTGTAGCCCATCATCTGGGTCCCACAATGGCCCATCCCGGCTCCTATATAAACCCTCCGAATCATTACTCAAGGTATGCACACTTTTCTGAACTTACTCTCTCTTTAGATTTCCTTCACTTTTGAGAGCTTCTCTCTCTAGGAAATTCTCCCAGAGAATTCCGGAGTGCTTGAAACTGACTTGAGCGTCGGAGGGTTACCGCCGGCACCACCGTCGGCACCCCTGACTGTTTTTCTTTGCTCGCAGGACTGGACCCGACGTACGACCCGAGCTCCGACCCACTCCCCGACCGTCCGGAAACCGTGCATCAACAGTACATATAATTATTTTGCAGAAATGCATTATTCTGAAACACACAATAGAAAGCAGAAAATAAAAAATATATAATAGTAGCTAGTTCTTTCACACACTTTTTTTGGTCAAGGAACTATAGCCAGTCTTTTTATCAAAGTACTTGGACCATAGCATTACGCCTCCATACTTGGGCGACTTCTTTATAACCGGAAGGATTTGTTTGATCAGCACGGAGGGAGGAATATACCCACTTCCAGCCGCCGTAGGAGCTGCTGGTAACCCCATAAATATTTTTCCTGCCTTTATTGTTGAAGTCCACCTGTTCCATGAACTTATAAGGTTCTTGGTGCTACCTGCACGATATTGGCAGGGTGCATTGTTATAAAATTGCACCCAAACATAGTCAAAAAGTCCCGTGTTAAGGGCCTTCCCCAAGAACCTGTCAGGGAAGGGACACTGAGGAGCGGCTGATAGGTAAACTTTTCTTCCCGGCTTGCTATATGCTTTTAAATATCGTGCAAGGTCATCCCAATATAGGGTTAATCCAAGCTCGATGTCAAAGTCAATACCATCTAATATAGCATCACCAAGTGGGCGATTAGATGATTTTCCACCCAAGAATTTGTTCCACAAGTAATCTGCAAACCTTTTTGCATCCGCTTTGGAAGCAAGTGAATAGCTTCCAATGCCACCACCGATAGAAAGCATCACCTTAATTCCACGTTTTTGGCAAGTTCTTATGCCTCTGCTAGCGATCTTGCAAAGGTTTGCAGCCGCGTTGCAATGGCCAGTAAGGTCCAATTGAGGCTTTCGTCCTTTGCCAAATTTGTTGAGGAAGGCTATGTTTACGAATGAATATTTGCCACTGGCACATGTTTGGTTTAGGGTTCCTTCATTGCCGTTTTGACCCCAGTAGATGGCGATGCCACCAGCAAGAGATAGTTGAACTAGGGACAAGACTAGGAAGGAAAGAAGTAGGGCTGCAGCGGGAGATTTAGTTGCCATTCCTGAAAACAAAAATGCGCCAATTGAAGTGTTTCTGCTTTCATTATGCCAGGAGTTGGCTCCTTAAATAGAGTTCAGAGTACACCCGAGGACAACCAAGAATTATATTATTCATACCCGATTCAATACAAAATAGCGCCTAAAGTCATGAGTTGTCTTCCAGTTTGGAGTTACTAGGATGCTTCTCTCTGAAATGTGATCAGCCAAGTTGGGGATTTATGTACAAAAAATTAATTTCTAAGACATGGAGCCTTGATCGCTTGAGAAACATACAAATTCTCAAGCGATGGAAAGTCCTCCCGTGAACTTATGATGATCAAGTTGGTAGTTAACTTATAACATATTAAAAATATGATATGAAGAGGACAACAAAATAATTTTTTTGGTTCATACATATATATATCAATGTTATTTTCTCTTTGTCTGGAATCTAGGTCCCTACTATAGAGCCCAAGTTTTCAACGGATAAGCATAAGCTACACTAATATATCATATTAATTAAGACAAAGACATTCTACCTACAATTAAGATCACTCAAACCTTTCCTCGAAAGATATTTGTTTACTTGTACTCGTAATTTTATATATGCATATGTTGACGCCACCTATAACTGGGCTCTACATCATAGGGAACCACTGAGTTGTGTTTATTAACCAGCAGCAAATGCTCATTGGGTGGAAGTTCCTGCGGGCAACGTTATAAAATTTTTATCTATTAAACAACTCCATGTCGTGTCCTTGTTACTGCCTTTATGGTTGATTAATGGAAAAATTGAAAAAATAGACAGGGGTTGTAGTGAAAATTAGACACATCATGAAAAATTTTGATGTTATAGACACTTTCCTCACAAAATGACCAAAATACCCCTTAAAAATTAAATTTATTACAAAACTCTTCATTTTCCTCTTTTTCCATATCGTCTGTTGTTGTTCAGCCTTCTACACCACTCGACAGCGTTCTACACCACTTGACACTGTCCGAAATGCAACAAGAGGAATCCGACACGACAATCCTTTGAGGATACAAGCAATAGGACTCAAAGAGAAGCAAGAAAATTCAGTTCGGGTAAGTTACTTCGTCGGTTTTTTTGCTTGTTTTATTGATCGTTTGAAATGATATTTGTGTTATAAAAAATGAAAATGATGTTTAAATTAGGCATAATCCGAAGAAATAGAGATTTATATACGAAATTAAACATTGGAATTTCTTAGGGTTTTGGGCTAGATTTTAGGGATTTTGAATTTGGGATTTGAGTTTCGGATCAATTTTTGTACTTATTCTGTGTTTATAGGGCTAAATAAAGTGTTATTAGGTTGATTTTGTGGTTTGATGTGCACAAAAATTGTGAAAACTGACGCTTTTCATCGCAATGAAGACGATGACGAGTGTCGATTTTAGACTCGACACTCAACAATAATTGTCGAGTCCTATCGGATGCACCAATCGACACTCGTCATTAGGGCATTTTCGTAGACATCGACATGCCGAGTGTCAGTTTTACGTAAAATGATCTGATGGCGAGTGTCGATTCGCGCATTCGATAGGACTCGACACGTTTGTCGGACGAACCAATTTTCACTTTCATCAAGTGTCGGTTTTAATGTCGGTTTCTTTGACCAACCGACATTCGATGAAAGTGAAAACAATTGTGTCAAGTGTCAGATACGTCAACTGAAGAGTTTTACAATGTCGGATTATGAATCCGACACTCAACTAGGCCGACATCCGACACAGTCATATTGTCATATGTCCGACCTAGCGTATATCGGATGAAGGAATCCGACAAAAATTTAATCTGACAAAAGTTTCGTCGGTTTTTGTTATCGAGCGCGTCGTATGTCGTCGAGTTTTGTCAAGCGTTTTGACAGTTTGGTTGTTTTAGCCTTATTTTTTTCCTTTTTCCATGAAATTTAACTATAACGGACTTTTTTTTTTTGCAAGTTAAAGCAAATGGCAAATAAATTCGGACTTTTTCCATGAGCACTACCATGCGGTTATCACAAATTTAACAAGTTTAGACTCTATAGAATGGATTCGCACGACATTAAGTGAGAGGGAACGAAACATGTTTCGTAATACATGTTTTGGGTTTGTCCAAGACATTCGGGAGTTGTCCTTTCCGTCTTAGTTGGTGCACAATGTGCTTCAGTGGGAGGTTAACACAGTGGGGTACGATGACGAGATGTGGTTCCCTATTGAAGGTAAAAATATGGTGTTTGAACTACAATATAGTTAAATAATTTTATTTTTTAGCATTTGATGGTTGTAGTTAATTTTTTGTTACCATTATCAGCATCTTATGTTTTTTTCCTTATTTCCAAGAAGACTGATTCATTTTTATACCCACGAGTTCGGTTTGGTTACCGATTTGAGATTTGCTACCACCGTGCCACCAACACCGAATTTCTTGAATCCGTGCCCTTTGTTGGATACATACTTCGAGGGCGAGGATATGGAGCTCATGGATTTCTTTCTGAGACTTTACAAACTAAATGTGTCAGCTATGCCAGACGAGGATGACGTGCTAGAGCGTTTTTTCATGGGACGGGATCGACGCCAACATGTCTCCTGTGTGAGGTTGAATTTCGTCAACACATTAGATAATTTTAATAATTATCCATGGGGTTCAGTGTCTTTTGATAAGACACTTAAAGGAATGAAAAACGCTTTAGATGGGAGGTTAGAAAGGTATAAGAAGCGAGTCGAAGCTAAGAAGAACAAGACGACGGGGAAAGGGAAGCATGTAGAGAGATATAACTTAGAAGGGTAACCTTACGCTATTCATGTACATACTGAAAATAAATGTGTTGATGTGTTTATTAGTTTCTTTGAGATACAAATTTAAATACATAGTGTCACTAAAAAACCCTTATGTTATTAAGGTTTGGTTGTACGAGGCCGTGCTATATATTAGCGCGACATATGGGCAAGTGAGTAAGGAATTTGAGGGGAGGATACCGCGTTTGTTGAAGTGGGAGATGACATTGTGAATAATGATATACAGTTCTGCGTGAGTTTGCAGTACTCCGAAAGGAGATGACATTGTTATGGGCGAAGAACAAGGACATGCGGAAGGAGATATTTTTTGCGTGAGGCTGTTATTCTACCGGATGGCCATTTTAGATACGCTACCACGGTACGTTGCACAAGTTAATAAACAGATTTTGTGATTTCCATAATGTCACACCGCTTAACCTGACGTTATGGCTTGCTTTAATAGAGGTTCGGGCGATAACGATGAAGGTCAAGAGCCAACAGAACCTAAACCCATGGACACGAGTGTTCGTGTCACCGATGCTCCTCCCACGGGCTTCATTTCGCTCCAAAGTCACTGTCTATTTCAGAAAAAGCATAAACGGAGCCCCTTTGTCAATCCACCAGGTAGAAAGAGGGTGAGGTTGAGTCATAGAAAAAAGCCTCTAACGATCAGCATGTACAGCCAGAGGCCCCGGTTGTTCAGCCCGCAAAGAGACCAGATATTCAATCCCCCAAGGAGCCCACTGTACATCCTGGCAAGACTGCAACACAAGATGCAGTCATTGTATCCTGTAGCGACCGATGGACGCAATTTTTACTATTTGATCCACGTGCCCCCCACCAGCTGCTGATAGCATCAGCTTCGATGTATGGAAGGAGGGGGAGGAGGGCGATATTGATTTGGGCGTTTGCCTCGCTGGTCGTGAGTTCTTCAAGACATTGATGACACCATCAAAATGGCTAGCATATGAGGTTTGTTTCATTCTTTGTCGTCTCCTCCAATATTGCAATATATAATTGTAATATTTATTGACTACTATTACTATATGTAGCACATGGATAGCTACTTGTGGATGTTACGTTGTAGAGCTCGCGATATGGGCGTAGCTGGTGTCCAAAGGTCTGCTTTCCTAGACACCGCTTTTTGGGTAGGTATTTGTTAAGCATCTGAATTTATAGTTAATTTCGCTTCCTTCAATGTGCTAACTGTACTCATGAAATTACAGTTAAAAGTGAAGTCGTTGTGGAACTATACTTGGACAGATTGGATGAGATTAACTAGGTGAACGAGGATGATACGGTCCAGTTTGTCATGGGGGAGATGCCCCTTGTTGGACGACCATGGGTCGATGTTGATAGGATGAGTACTTTTATATTCAATGTGTTAGTTTGTGCTGTTTTATTTGAAATGCTGTCATTGATTTTCATGTTCTTAATTTCCTTTTCAACTCTATGTCCCTGTTAACATCGGAGATGAGCATTGGGTGATAGTCAAGGTGGATTTGAATCGCTGTGTCGTAGTCATATATGACTCATATATGGCATACAATTCTATCGACACAGTCAGAGATGTAGTCTGGTGCTTGGCAGAGTTAATACCCCGTATGGTGTCAATGGATATTTACGGTTTTCCTGACTACCTTGCAACCCCATACGACATTGAGCGCATCGAGGATTCGACACAGGTGCCACAGCAAAAGGCTGGGGGAGGATCATGCAACATGTACTGTTTGAAGTACATGGAGTTCCTAGCGGGGGGCATTCCACTAACAGCCATTAAGGCATTCACGGACGATGTCCAACGACAAAAAATGGTGTTATAGCTTTGGGCTTATTATGTTCTTCCACAGGCGGAGGAGGCCGTCTTGGCCGTCACAGGGCCTCCCCAGGTTGCATGCATCACAGAACCTGTCGATGTTGTGCCTGCGGATGTTACAGCCACCATAGGGACTGCTGATGTTGTGTCATCGGGTGTTGCGGCCACCATTGGGCATGCCGATGTTGAGCCGTAGCCCAGCACAATGCCACCATGATTTTGTGCCATGCATTTTACACATTTCTTCTAGTGATACACATATTTGTATGTGGAGAAATTGTTGTACAATTACATGTTGGTGGATATTCACACATTTTCGTATAGTTACATATTTTGTATAGTAGCACATTTTTTCCATGTATAGGGGTACGTACTTGCATAGTCAAGTGAAAAGGTTGGTACGAGAGGTACGTAAATACATTTTTTTCCGGATGTATTGTTACATACGTGTTTAATACATGAATGTTACGTACAAACATTGACAAAGCATATGCATGTTCATTTCATCATCGTTAGAATCAGCATTGTATGGTGAAGTAACAGACAAATTCATGCGGAAAGTTAAGTATGGCATAATCTTGATTCTATGCCCCCATTACCAACGCAGTCAGGTAAAAGAGGAGGAGATAGAGGAGGCCACACAGGGTAACTTGATGGGTGAGCGAGTGGGGTTCTCAGCTAGGACAGTTATACACCTGATCCTACCATCAATATTGGTTAACTAGGATTTCTGATCCTACATTATCAAATAAAAAAAGAAAACATATTAACACGTAGTGGCATGGATTTCATTCTCTCTCTTCACTAATTTGGAATTTTTGTCCTAATATACATCCACTTGGCTACTTATTATTTCAACCGCCCTAAATCAAAATTTATGTGGGAGCTCTGAGAGAGGAATTGTTTGTCCTTGTCTAGACTTTGATGTCATTTTAGCTTTTATTTGAGCAAAATGCCTCGTATTGGTGTATAATGTATAGTTTATTCATTTGAACTAGCCTCAGATGGAATAAAATAAATACACTACACGCTTAGAACCTGAAATAATATTACATAGAGAAAAATACCTTGTATGTATAAAGCATAATGAATACAAGGTATTTTTCTCTATGTAATATTATTTTATTTCGTAAAGAAGAAGAGGTTAGGGAAAGCTAGTAAAGAAGAAGTTCTCAAATCCTCCAAACCTACATAACTCACATCTCCTCCCAACACATCCACATGAACTTCTTATTTACTAGCTATTGATTCACTGTCTCCAGGACAGGAAGACCCTAACTTCTCACTCCAATAAGCCTTTTCATCTGCTTTAACGTCAACCTAAAAACATGATTCATTATGCCGTATACATACAAGGTATTTTCTCTATGTAATATTATTTTGGATTCTAAGCGTGTAGTGTATTTATTTTATTCCATCCGAGGCTAATTCAAATGAATAAACTATATATTATACACCAATACAAGGCATTTTGCTCAAATAAAAGCTAAAATGACATCAAAGTCCAGGCAAGGACAAACAATTCCTCTCTCAGAGCTCCCACATAAATTTTGATTTGGGGGATTGAAATAATGTGCAGCCGAATGGATGTATATTTGGACAAAAATTTCAAATCAGTGAAGAGAGAGAACGAAATCAATGCGATGATGTGTTAATATGTTTTCCATTTTTCTTTAATCATGTAGAATCAGAAATCCCAGTTGATCAATATTGATGGTAGGATCAGGTGTTATAACTGTCCAAGCTCAGAACTCCACTCACTTACCCATCAAGTTACCCTCCGTGGCCTCCTCTGCCACCTCCTCCTCCACCACCTGACTGCGTCGGTAATGGAGTATTGCATTAAATCTCACATATCCTGAAACTGTGACTCCATATAACACGTAAATGAAAGTTAGACAAAATCACGTAAATGAAAGTTATTCATTTGACCTAGTCTCCGATAGAATAAGATAAATAGACTACATCGCTTACAGCAAACAAATAATATTACATAGACAAAAAAATCCCCTTTCTTACGTTTGGTAGACATCATCCCCTTTTATGAAGTAGAACTGGGTTTCGACAAGTTTGATAATTGTGCCCGGAACTTCCACACCACCTGCAAGTTCTAGACGAGCTAAACTCTCCGATAGAAAAGATTCATTTCCTCCAAGGACGACTGATTGGTCTCCTCATGACTGGTAGTAGAACCACTCTGCTATATATCTCCTCAAGCACCATCCAATCCTCACTAACTCCAACCAGAACAACTAACAGAGCATATGCATATAGTAATGTTTCAGTCGTATACCAATAGGCATAATAACCATGGCACGTCAGTAGGTTCATACGTTTGTAAACAACTAATACATGTGCACAAGGAAGCTGATCAAGATCAAACACCCTGCACTTGCATGTCCGAGCGTGCATGTCAACGATGCTAACACGGTCGTTGCCTCTCACCTTGTATATAATAAGAGAGATACCACTAACCCTCATACATTCACCCTTTTTTAAACGCTCCCCCATCAACTTGTTAGCCCATGGCGAGAGATGTAATTCTGAGTTAGCTTCATAGAACCATTGCTGTAAGTTCGTCCAGTAATAATCTACTAACAACGTAACCGAAAGAAATCGCGCATGTCGCAAGTAGTTGTTCATCGACTCAGCTATATTTGTTGTCATGATGTTATATCGCCGGCCATGAAACTATGAACGTCCCCATTTTTCAACTCTAATCTCTCGAAGATAAGTTGCTGCCGTAGGCATATACGATTCACTTGGCCATATATGATAGTTGCAATCAGCACAGTGATATATCCTTGCAGCTCGGGAGTATATATCCAACAAAGTCTTGTCCTTGAACGTGACTTTCAAGTTACCTTTCAGATGATGCATGCACAATCCATGTAGTGCATGAGGAAAAACTTTTACAACGGCTCGTTAAATGCTACGATGACAGTCAAAAATGAAAAAAAGATCTCTGACGTTTCGTACAATATGATCACGCAACTGTCTCATGAACCAGTTCCACGAGTCATCATTTTCATAATGCCCAACTCCAAATGCCAATGGGTATCTTTGTTTATTTCCATCCATATAAGAAGCCAAAAACATTGTACCTTTATATTCCCTTTTCAAAAAAGATCCATCAACTACGATAACTAGCCTAATTGATGATGCAAATCCAGCAACAGAGGCCCCCATACCCATGAAAAAGTATCTAAAATGGTTGTTGTCATCAGTTTCTAAAGTCCTTTTGGTCCCCGGGTTTGCTTTCTCAATCATGTACATGTACTGGGGGAGTAGTGTGAATGATTCCTTATGAGATCCATGAAGTTCTTGCAAAGCTGCCTCCTCTGCCCTCCATGCCTTATTGTATATGATATCAACACCCAATGACTCCTGAAAATTAGATATAATATTCTTCGGATGATATATTCTCGATGCCTCAACGAATTTACTCTTAATATGTTTGTCAATGACATGTGCAGTTGCCTATTTGTGGTTTGAGTGAAGTCCGGCTTCGGAGCATGTGTGATGGTTCTCATATTTTTTCACTTGGAAGAAATGTGAATCGGCTACCTTTGTGGCACGTAAAAACCATTTACAAGATTCAGCATGGCATACAACCTCAAACCTTGTTGCGTTTGAGTTCCTCACCTTGAATTGAAAGTTGCGCCTTAATGCCAAATTTGATAACTTCTCACAAAGCTCCGTTTTGCTGTTAAACATCTACCCAACTGTAATCTCAATCCCATCAATTACAAACGATGAAGTGACACATCCGAAAAAGGATTGTCTCCCAAGTATAGGAGTGTAGAAGTAATAAAACCCGGTGAGACCGGGGTCGATCCACGAGGAAGGGAATTTAAGCGTTACAAATTGTAAGCTAAATAAATGTGATATGGATGATTCAAAGAGGTGACATGATAATATCAACAAGTATGTAAGATGGTAGGTGGTATTATCGACCATTCAAATATAAAACAAAAAGCAAGAGGAGGTAAAAGCATCCATAGAAATAGGTGGTATAACCAACCATAGTAAATTAAAGAACAATTTCATAAGGTGGTAGAACCTACCATAGTAAATAAAATAAAAAGTTCATAAACAATAGAATAATTAAAATACAAGAGGAATTAACACAATAACAATGAAGGCTAAGGTTAGGGGATCCGCCCTTGATATTTCAAATAAGGATAATTAACCCATTTTAGTTATATGAATTATATTTGTTTCATCACCAATATTTATACCACTTCTTGTAAATGGGTTCAAGCATCCAATGTGCCAATCACCATATGTCTACAACAAATCAAGGTTCCTAACTAGATTCGTGTCGGTAAGGAAGAACCATACATCATCTAGAAAGGATCCAAGCATTTGATGTGCCAAGGATTGTCGACAATGGATCAAGACCTCCACTTTACGAGTGGTGTCAAGATTGATTAAGAAATTAATATAAATCATATTGAATAAACATTATAAGATTAAGATTATTAAGCACATATTAAGGGTTAGAGAATCCTTATTCTCATATCAAGGGTTTCACCCTTTCACCTTAGCAAAAGAGAAATTAGAAGAACATTATAATAGAAAGAAAATAAAATGCAAGAAAAAGGAAATTCATTAATAACATAAACACACAAAACACAATACAAGATCCTAGCCAAAGCCAAAATGTTCCAGCCAAGGCCAAGATGCCCTAATGGGTCACAAGGCACCTCTATTTATAGATACATCCAGGGGCAAACTTGTCAAATTACAAGGGCATAATTGTCAAATATTAGTTGTAAATATCTTTGACAATTGGGATCATTAGGCACCGACTTTGACCATCAATTTTGACATCGAAATGTTGTGAATTTTAATCACATGTCTTCATGAAAGTTGTAGATATTTCTCTCAGCTTTCTAGAACATATTGATTTGCACAATTTGGATACGTATTTTGAGAGATACGGTCCAAATACTGAGGCCTGGTCAGACTGGGCCGAGACTGTAGATGGGTTCACTTCAAGCCCAATTTTGGTCCACTAAGAGCCCGAATTTGATGATGCTTGTGAAATGCAATCTTGTAGACAATTAAATCAGCTTTCCAAAACATTAAGAATTGCACCATTCTGATATATAAATAGAGAGTTATGCCTATTTTACCGAACCTGTAACAAAACCAAAATTAAGAGAAATTAATTCCAAAGATGCAAATGCTACAAGTATGCTTAAGTTGAGGAATTTAATGACACTATTAATGCAATATGATGAACTAAACTCTTATTAAATATGCATATTTAAGTGTTCATCATGAAGCATCATCCCCAACTGTGGATGATGAATGCACAATAGGCGGCATCCACCTGAATGTGTTAGCCCGACGGCTGTCATTCTCAGAGTCCAAATTAGCTTCTTCATGTATAGGACTTGCATCTATTCTCAGCTCATTATTCGACACCGAATCTTGTTGATGTTCGTATAGTGTTACGTGCATAGTGAATTGGAGAAGGAATGGTAAACAGCACATCCTGGTTCACATCATTCAACATCTCTGTCTGTTCATCATTATCTAAATGTGAATCGTCTACATCCTGCCCATCAACAATAAAATTATTCAAATCCTCACTGAAATCTTCGATACGAACAGTGCAATTATTATTCTCATCATCGCCATTCTCACTAACATGATCACTACCATCATCATAATCTTTATCACCATCATCGTCATCATTAACATTATCACTAGCATTATTAACATCAATATTGCCTAAACTCTTAAACTCTCTAATGCTATTGAGACGACGTACTAATCTCGATGGCATCGATGTGGGCACCCCTTCCTCATTTTCATCTAACACTCCAACTGACTCATACCCTGCATATCCTGAATATTGCTCAAACTCAATGTCAACGTCATCATTGAATTGTGGTTGTGCACAAACAGGAGTGGACTTACTTAATTGGTTACTTGCACTTGCTACGCGAAACATGGAGGGATGAGAAGAACTTTGTCGCCTTCGTACTGCATCAGATCCTGACATCTGTCTTTGCTTCTCCCTATCTTCAACTTTGATAATTAACGGTGTATATGACTGTTGGTCCTCCAAACAATATTGTATAAAAAAACAAACATCTTTGTCAGTCTTAATAGGAGTCGGCATTGGCAGAACACCCTTAAAACCAAATTTAACCTCTAAAGTCATGTTATGCTTACGAAGATCGCAACCCATTTCAATACTAATACAGTCAACCAACTCATTATAGGTAGCACACCTACGAATTATCAATGGCCCTCCTACCAGTGTATAAATAACCGCCATTCTCTTACATAATCCAAGAACCATTATATAGAATAAGGATGCTCAAAGTTTCCATATCCTGCATGATAGAAACATATCATATAAGGTCCGTGGACAAAAAATCATTACGAAATTGCTTAAATAGGTCACAAAAACAATAATTCTGCCCAAACGCTCAACATATCTCGACAGAATGCACTCGACTCAAGACACTCAATGCACGACACTCGACGAACCACACTTGACACATAAACTCGACTAAATACACATCCGACAATCGACACTATCGACTTTACACTCGACGCACTAACTCGAGACTCGACGAACCGCACTCAACACACGAACTAGACTAAATACATATCCAACAATCGACGCTATCGACACTACACTCGACCCACTAAATTGACCCCCGACCGTAGACTCGACACAATCCCTCGACACTTGACATTACCCCTCGACATGTCGAGAGTAGATCCGACACATCGAGCAAAGTCGCTTGACAAATCGTGTCTTCTTCCCCCTCGACTGCGATACCAGATTTTCTCAACGAAGTTGCAGTTTCCAGCAAATTTTGACAAAAACCGCATAATCTCTAAGCTTAGTTCAGATACATATCCTTATTTTAAGCTACATAATGCGGTTGATAGCTACCAAAATAATAAATAACAAAAACATTACAACCTACTTCAATATTCTTACGCCATTTAGAGAGAGATTAAGGAGAGTTTATCTTACCTTGTTGCTCAGCTTCAACTCTATGAGTAAACAATGAGATGAAATGAAACAAAACTGTTGAAGAGTGTTTCGGACAGTAAAGAGATGGAAGGAGTGACGATGGTTTGTTTATTTTTCTTTCTTCTTTCTTTTCAATTTTTAAGAGGTATTTTGATTATTTTACGAGGAAAGTGTCTATGGCATGAAAATTTTTCATGATGTGTCGAATTTTCACTACAGGCCCCTAATTCTATCTATTTTTTCAATTTTCTCTTGATTAATTAATTCTTCCTTATTGGCAGGCCAAATCAAAAAAAAAAACACTTTAGATAATGGATGCTCTGTAGTTGTAATTTAATAAAGAGAAAGTATAAATGACCCAAATTTAAAGACTCGTTTAAAAATACTTCACAGATTAAAAATTTAGATACTATACTCTTGTTCAATAAACTGTTAGAGTATTTTTTTTCCAATAAGTCGCTTAAACTTCACAGTTCAAGATCTGTTGATCTAATGGTTTTAACACTTCAAAATAGAGCATCGTTTATTCAGCATAAGTTGTAGCATCTAAGGATTATTAACGTCTCATACATTTTTCAAATACTCCCTCATTTAAGTCCAATTTCACATTTCTTTCTTCAATCAACCTTTTCAGTGTATTGCTCGATAAAAATGGAAGTACGGTGTCGACTGTAGAATCAAGTAATCTAGGGATAAATTTGGTCTAATAAAATTATTGGGCCATTAAGGTAGCATATCTATGTTCT
Source organism: Boswellia sacra (assembly GCA_013180625.2). Classification (NCBI taxonomy): domain Eukaryota; kingdom Viridiplantae; phylum Streptophyta; class Magnoliopsida; order Sapindales; family Burseraceae; genus Boswellia; species Boswellia sacra. The sequence continues at coordinate 2,133,883 of SNVD02009519.1, read as the reverse complement.
TCATATATCCAGTTCAGTTTTTAGCCCATTAGAGATTTATTTAGGTCACCACTATTGATTAATGCCTATAAAGTAGTTCTATTTAATCTCTAGTTTTGAACTCTTTGTCCCCCACTTTTATATTTATATTCTTTGACAATTTTATCTCAAAATAAAATTACTAAGGAGAATGATTCAATTATTAACTGAATCTACCCATTTCCAACCAGTTTTTGACTTGGTTTTTATGAATTTTTGTAGTGCTCCTCTTCTTACAGTGTTCTTGATCTTCTTGCTCCACTTTTCTGCTAAACATGTTTGGCAATGGTATCAAGGTCGCTTTGCACATCTCAATGAACGTAAGCATTATGATTGGCCACACAACTCCATAATCGAGTGAAATCCAAAATAATCCAACAAACCTATCAATTAAAATCAAAACTTTCAAATGTCTTTTGCATATCGTACGTAAATTGGAGTACAATTATGGTATTCAAATTCTGTTAAAAATCAACTACAAGGATAACTCTCTGAACTGGGAATGACAATCCAATAGAGTTTCGGTTAAGGGATTTATAGAGGTGGAAAGATCATTCATTTAAAGTCTAAGACTCTTCAAAACGTCTAGTCCACAATTACAAAGATGAAGAAGAGAAAAGCAAAAGAATAAATTTGTTATGTTTATTAGTCGTTAAGATATGTGTATTAGTGGATAAAGATTGAGGAAGAAGCACCATATTAAGAGAGAGAAAGAGAGATGAAACCTAATTAAAAGATAAAATAATAATTATCAAGGGGAAGAAAATGAGTTTTTTTTAATATTAAAAAAGGTAATTTGAGAATTAATTGGAGTTTAGTGAGAAAAAATATAAAATATAAATATTTTATGTGGGCTAATTTAGAAGTGGGGATTGAAGAGTTTGAAAGTGGGGCTGAATACGACCACTCATGCCTATATTATGTCATGGCCATTAGCGACTCCTGCCCATTAGCTTTTCAGCAGTGGGAATCAGGGCATGCTTGATAGCCTAACCCATTAATGCTTTCAGGTCTTGGTTGTTAGACGCCATCGTTTACTTTGACAACGCTCAAAGACTCAAAAGTCAATAATACAATCTAATCTTTTGCACGTGAAAAGGCAAAACAAAAGAAATTAGATGACGATGATGATAATAATAATAATAATGTAACGGTAAGCAATTAAGCATCATGCTTATTTTTATTCGTAAGTAAATAGATAGATTACACTTAAAAGCAAAGCAAAGCATTTTATTTCGTGTCGATTACACACTTTTCTTGAAGCTGATTTGCAGCTTCACACACTAGCCTGAATGGAAGAACTATACCCATTTTGATCGTCATAATATTTTGACCAAAGCATCACGCCCCCATAATTGGCAGATTTCTTAATTTCAGGAAGTATCTGAGAAGCCAACACATTGGGTGGAATATACCCACTTCCAGCTGCAGCAGCAGCTGCTGGTAGCCCCAAGAACAACTTCCCTCCCTTAAGGGATGGAGCCCAATTGTTTTTCCATGAATTTAAAAGGTTCTGAGTATTTCCTGAACTGTATTGGCAAGGTTGGTTGTTGTAAAACTGAACCCAGACATAGTCAAAAAGCCCTGTGTTAAGGGCAGTCCCCAAAAGCCTATCAGGAAACGGACACTGAGGAGCTGCTGTTAAGTACACTTTTTTCCCTCGCTTGCCATATGCTGACAAGTAACGAGCAAGATCATCCCAATGCTGAGTTGAACCACTTTCTATATCAAAATCTATACCATCCAGCACAGCATCACCCAAGGGACGATTACTTGAGCTTCCACCCAAGAAATTATTCCACAAATAATCTGCAACACTTTTTGCATCAGCTGCAGAAGCAAGAGAATAGCTGCCGATTCCACCACCAAGAGAAAGCATGACCTTGATCCCTCTACTCTGGCAACTTCTTATGCCATCGCTGACAATTTTGCAGCCCCCAGATGAAGGGTTGCAGTGGCCCGCAAGGTTGAGTTCAGGGTTCTGGCCATTGCCAAATTTGTTGAGGAAAGCTATGTTGACATAGGCATAACGTCCTGTGGCACATGTTGAGGTAAGGGAACCCTCGTTGCCGTTTTGGCCCCAGTAGATGGCTATGCCGCCAGCGGCATGCGATGTTCCAGTCAGTGGAAGAAGTAGAAGGGAGAGGAATATTTGTGCTGCTTTAGATGTTTTGGCCATTTCTGCAAGTACGCCAATATCTACACCAGTGGTTGCTCCTTTATATAGTGTTCAATTAGATAGACTTGATCAACATTGTCCGTCCAAAAAAAATTACCAAAAAAGTGGAGAATTGTTATATTATATTATCCTACAATTTTGACTGAGGACCCGTGATTACAGGCCACTTGACTGTGCACCGAAGATCACACCTCCTTTATTAATTATTTGATTTTCATTTTTGTTCATAAGAAATCCTTTAGTTTAATATTAATTAAATTAAAAAAAATCTTCATTTTTAACAACCATATCTAAATTGTCTAATTTATAATTCATTTTGATAGGATATTTTATTTATTTTAAAAAATTAATTATTTTTGGAATTTTGACCATTTAGTTATTGTTAGGGATTTTAAACTTATTTATAGAGTAAGTTTATATTCTTAATCTCCTATTACTTAGGATATTTTAAATACTAGAGATTGTTATTGATTATGAATACAAATATACTTTCTCACTATGAAATTTTCTATTATTCCTCTCCTTTCTTCTTTTAATTTTTTTCCATTTTCTTTTCTTCAACTACTCTCTCTTTTTTCTTAATTACTTTTGAAAGAGGTTGCATCACATTTACTCCTATTTGTTAGAATTCCACTCTCCTCTTTATTAGATTTCAGTAACCGACTTTGCATTAATGCCTAGGGCGGCTTAGTTCCTTCACATCCTACTCTCATTTGATTTCAAGTTAACTGACTTTGTAAATAGAAGAAGAAGAAATTTAGGAAGAAATAAAGTAAAATTTGAGAGGAAAATAATTTTATTATTAAAAGATCAAAAATTAATAATAACTAAGTCTGAAAATAATAAAACTAAAGGCTCTTATTTATAGGACCTTAAAATATATTTCTACTAAGAAATAACATCCCATTAAAAAATAGAATCCTAATCCTAATTTAATTAGAAAATACCAAAAATAAATACTATAAAATATAGGAAACTATTAATTAAGAAAGCAACCCAATTAAGAGATATCCTAATTTAGGAAGTCAAAATCTCTAATAATAGTTAAAATCCCAAAAATCATATTAAAATCCATAATTTTATATCTAATTGTAATATAATGGATCTTACGTCAATTTGTGCTTAAGTATTTGGATTTTACAAGAGAAGCTGAGAAAAACTCAGACTGCTTTACTATTGGATTCATGTTAATGGTAATGTTTCAGGTTGTCACATGGTTGATTGTGAGTTTGACCATAAGCCTTAAGGGAAATCATCTTCCAACAGCATCAATGTGGCTATTGTCCAGTGTTACCTTTTTGTTTGCTAGAATTTTTTTTGCTCTATCCATCTTTGGTTCCATTTTAAGCAGAAAAGAACCAGTAAGGATAGCTTGTCATGTTTTTTCTTTCCCTAGAGCAATATTGTTGCTGTTATGTGCTTATAAGGGGTATAAACATGAAGAGAATGATGTGATTATCAAAGAGAGTAGCCTCTATGACATTTTGAATGATGAAGCCAATTTCATCAATAAAATGGATTATGTTGCTCATGTTACTCAATTTTCAGATACAGCATGATTTATTTTTACATTAGGGATAATTAAGTCTGTTCAATAATTAGTTATTTAAAGTTTAATTGAATTAGGAATTTTATGATTTAGATATTTTGACTCAATTAGAGATCTTAACTTTTCCTAATTTGATTCAAACCCAAATTGTTAGTTTAGGGATTTTGACTCAAATAGGGATTTTGACTTTCCTAATTTGACTCAAATTCCAATAAGGTTAGATTAGTATAAATATAGGTTATTATTATTATTTTGTTAGACTTTATACAGACATTATTCAAATGTTGATATTTCATATTGGAGAAAATATTCAAACAAATTGTTAAGTTGTTTGATGTGTGAGTGTTAGTTGGAGATTGTTTGTATTTGTTCTTGCTTTTGATTTATTCTTGTACGGATTCTCCATCAATTTGGTATCAGATCCTAACGTCAATTCTGTAAAATCATCCTAAATTTTATAAAATCATCTAGTCGCTGTTTGTCACTGTTCATTATCGAAGTTACTATTTATCGTCGGCCAACGACGCATCGCCCATCACCAAATACATCAAATCGTAGATCAAGTCATCCCTATTGTTCTTCCCTTCATCATCGTCATGAGAATCCCACCGAAAACCCCTCAAAACGCCCAAAAATCGTTCTTCGCCGTCACTGTTCATCACCGCCGACCAACGAGTGATGTCTCACCTCCACCACCAAGTCATAGATCTGCATCTCCCCATCAACTTTCTCTTCTTGGCCGACTACTAATTCCTACCGAAAAGTCTTCAAAACTCAAAAATCAGATTGTAGGCTTGCTTGGATAATACCAGTCAGCCCCTGAACCTTTGAATAGTTATATGGAGTCCTCTAATGCATCAGAATTGGTAGTTTAACCCCTTTTTGTACATTATTCCATACCTTTGATATTTGCAGTTTAGTCTTGATGGCTTACTGGGCTTCTCAAAGCAACTATGAATGTAAGGAACATAAGATTGTCTTTAATAAACGTTTAGATTTTTATGGGATTCGTTGTCGTCCTTATGTGAAAATTAATCTTCCTGACTTCCATTGACATTATGTTAAAGAGATTCTTCACTGGTTTGATAGCTTGGAGCGATATTTTTATGATATAGATCTTCCAGAAGATATGATGGTTGATTGTGGTGCGATCCAATTGAGAGATTTTACTTTTGCATGGTGGATGGTTAAGCACAAATATCTAGGAAAAATGGGAGAACTTCTAACATGGGATGAGATGAAATATTTAGTAATTGATACTTTTATACCTTCACATCTTAGGTCTAGATATATGCCTAAGCGTCAAAAGTGATAACTTATCGATCTGAAAATTATGATTATTATGATAATAAAGTTAATTTGGATCGATTAGATAGATTAATTGTCCAATACTATGAGTTTTGTAATAACTTATCTATTGTCACTCGAACACCTCCCCAAAGTAGTCATTCTTCTATCTTTACCTCATATCCTTGTGAGAAAGTCTAACCTACCAAGTGTAAACTTATAGAAGATAAAGGTCTATGTGCAAGAGAAGTAGTTAAGAAAGATGTTGAGAAAGTAGCTATGGATAATGAACTTCCAAGTAACATTGATCATGAGGTTGAGATTCATGTTTAAGTTAAGATTGAAAAGAGTTCTATAGTGAGGTGGAGCTTATGGGTGAATTCAAGTCTATGCATGTTGAAGATTTCAAGGTTGAAGAGTATCCTATTGAAGTTGTACTAGTGGTTGATGAGAATCCAATTGAAATCATCCATCATCTTAAAAAAGAAGACTGCACATCAAATAATGAAGTTGAAGTCTCCACACCAAAGATTGAAATTGAAGTCTCCAAACCAAATATTGAAGTTGAATTATCTCACGAAGAAAAAATTTTTGAGTCTCTAAAACTACTTCAAGAAGTTATTGCCAAGTCTAATACCGAAATTGATTTCTTGAGAGTCTCTACTGTGTTGGATAAATACTCAAACCAAGGCATGCTTGTCTCTAGTTTGAAGTCTCCTATGACGTTGATTGCTTCTTCACCAACATTGACATCCATTATTGTGATATTACTTTGTGTTCAATCGCTTGTGGTCTATGTTTTTGAACTATCATGAAGTGCAGACTTGGATCGGCAACGTTCTTATATTTGTACAAGATATGACTCGGTGTTTTATCGTGTTTTGACAACATCCGCTTTGAGCAACTCGACAGGAGTCGAGTTTTTCAAGCGAGGGAGAATTGATGCAGCATGATTTATTTTTACATTAGGGATAATTAAGTCTTTTCAATAATTTAGTTATTTAAAGTTTAATTGAATTAGAAATTTTATGGTTTAGGGATTTTGACACAATTAAGGATCTTGACTTTTTCTTATTTGATTCAAACTCAAATTGTTAATTTATGGATTTTGACTTTGCTAATTTGACTCAAATTCTAGTAAGGTTAGATTAGTATAAATATAGGGTTTTATTATTATTTTGTTAGACTTTATATAGACATTATTCAAATATTGATATTTCATATCGGAGAGAATATTCAGATAAATTGTTGAGTTATTTGACGTGTGAGTGTTAGTTGGAGGTTGTTTGTATTTGTTCTTGCTTTTGATTTGTCTTTGTACGGATTCCCCGACATTTTCCAAAGCCGGTTTCTTGAGTAAACTGTCATTTTGGTGGTTGAATCCATTAATGAGAAGGGTTAGAGTGAAAACTCTCTTGCGTGAGGAAGACCGGGCAAAAAGCTGTTATATTCTCTTCCTGGATCAGTTGAACAAACATGAACAAACTGACCCGTCAATTTTGAGGACAGTAGTCATATGCCATTGGAGAGAGATTTTCATGTCTGGCTTTTTTGTTTTACTAAAGATTCTCACTCTTTCCACCGGTCCTCTGCTTCTTAATGCCTTCATTTCTGTAGCAGAAAGTAAAGCCAGCTTCAAATATGAAGGTCATATATTAACCATAACACTGTTCACGTTTAAAAGCTTAGAATCCTTATCTCAAAGGCAGTGGTATTTTAGAAGCAGACTAATTGGTTTGAAAATGAGGTCTTTGCTCACAGCAGCCATTTGCAAGAACCAGTTGAGATTGTCTACTAATCGATGCACCCAGCTGGTGAGATAATGAACTATGTTGCAGTGAATGCTTACAGGATTGGAGAATTCCCTTTCTGGTTCCACCAAACCTGGACAACAATTCTCCAGCTTTGTATTGCCCTAGTAATTCTCTTCCATGCAGTGGGATTCGCAACAGTTGCGGCTGTGGTGGTTATAATCATCACTGTCCTTTGTCATAGTCCACTTGCTAAGTTGCAACACAAGTTCCAAAGAAAGCTCATGGTTGCACAAGATGAGAGACTGAAAACTAGTACTGAGGCACTCGTGAACATGAAAGTTTTGAAGTTATATACATGGTAAATCCATTTCAAGAATGTGATTGAAAGTTTACGGAAGGTGGAGTACAAATGGCTATAAGCAGTGCAGATTCTGAAAGCATATAACGGTATCCTCCTTTGGCTTTCCCCTATTTTGGTCTCTGCAACCTTTGGAGCGTGCTCTTTCCTCAAGATTCCTCTAAATGCTAGTAATGTTTTCACTTTCTGGCGACATTGCGTGTAGTTCGGGATTCTATAAAATCCGTTGGCGATGTTATTGGAGTTGTCATTCAAGCAAAGGTTGCATCTGCACGTATTGTGAAGTTCCTTGAGGCACCAGAGCTGCAGAGTGCAAATGTTAGGCGAAAGGGCAACATGGAGAGTATGAACGATGCTATCATAATCAAATCAGCCAATTTTTCTTGGGAAGGGAATTCGTTGCAGCCCACACTCAGGAGTATTAAGTTTAGATGCGTTAGACCTGGAGAGAAGGTGGCTATTTGTGGAGAAGTTGGATCTGGCAAAACAACAGTTACAACACTTTTAGCAGCAATACTGGGAGAAGTTCCAAGCACAGAGGGAATTGTAAGTTGCTATTGTTCTTGTTGATGCACGGTTTCCGGACGGCCGGGACGCGGGTCGGAGCTCGGGTGGTACGTCGGGTCCAGTCCTGCGAGCACAGAAAAACGGTCAGGGGTTCCGGCGGTGGTGCCGGCGGTGACCCTCCGACGCTCAAGTCAGTATCCGGCACTCCGGAATTTTCTGAGAGAAATTCCTAGAGAGAGAAGCTCTCAAAAATAGAGGAATTGTAGAGAGATAATAAGTTCAGAAAAATGTGCATTTGTCAACTTACCTTGAGCAACGTTCCGGAGGGTTTATATAGGAGTCGGAATGGGCCATTGTGGAACCCAGATAATAGGCCCAGACGATGGGCTACAGTAATGGGCTTACTGTAATGGGCCCATGTAATGGGATACGGTAATGGGCTTACCGTATGGGCCCGGATAGTAGGATACAGTAATGGGCTTACTGTAATAGGCCCAGCTAATGGGATACAGTAATGGGCTTACTGTAATGGGCCCAGATAATGGGATACAGTAATGGGCTTACTGTAATGGGCCCAGATAGTGGGATACGGTAATGGGCTTACCGTATCATAAATAATTGAGCTGGGCTGGGTCATTGTGGGACCCAGATAATGGGCCCAGATAATGGGCCACAGTAATGGGCTTACTGTGTTAGAGACAATTAGGCCCAATATTGTTATGGCCATAACAGTAGTCCCCCCAGGCCCAAGTTGACCAATGGGTCGACGTAGGGACTATTTAGTCATTTCTAGGCTAAAAATTAAGTATGTCCGGGAAATATGAATGTGTGTTCGGACGTGGTGGAGGGAGAAGAAATTCAAGGGTGTGTTCGGGTGTGATGGAGGGCCGGCTCGCATGGGCGAGCGGCGTGCACAGCAAGCCTGCGTGGGAGAGTTGCTACGCACGCAGGGGCGACCAGGCCACAGCGCGCGGGCGAGCAAGTCACAGCGCGCGGGCGAGCAAGCCCCAGTGCGCGGGCTAGCATGCCACAGCGCGCGGGCGAGCAAGCACCAGCACGCGGGCTAGCAGGCCACAGCGCGCGGGTGATCAGGCACCAGCACGCGGGCTAGCAGGCCACAGCGCGCGGGTGATCAGGCCCCAGCGCGCAGGCTAGCATGCCACAGCGCCCGGGCGAGCAAAATTGGTTTCAACCTTTCCTTAATACCGATATCTCAACACACAAAGATCTTCCATATGAAAATCTATTTTAAGTACCTAGATGGTGCTAGACTTAACTGAGTTGAAGCAACCCTGGAACATGAGATGGCATGAACTTAAGGTTTACTACTCAGCAAACTAGTTGGCTATGTTCTACAGAGGATGCCACTCTCTTCAGAATTCATGACAACATCAGCGATAGTTTCTTCTAGTGGCCTGTTCTTCCACCCCAAATTCTGCAACCTCTCCGAACTAAGCTTTACTTTGTCCTCCACCTTAGTGAAACTTTTAGGGTAATTGTAGTTCGGATACATGCTCTTTAACTTGTCTACCAGTGCCTGCATTTTGATTGCATATGAAGTACATATATATCTTCCTTTAGCCTCGGGTTTCCCGTACACCAGCAAAATCGCCTCAGCTACATCACGTACATCTACAAAGGGGCCGATCATTGTCTTCTATTGATTCACGTCCATCTTTTAAAAGGTTTAGTAGTAGTAAGCTACTGGCATTTATTGTGGGTTGCAGCATGGGAGGAGCAGGCGAAGCATGCTGGGCGTGCTGGGCGCGCTGCCTGGGCGTGCAGCCTGGGTGCTGCCTGGGCGCTGCCTGGGTGCTGCCTGGGCGTGCAGCCTGGGTGCTGCCTGGGCGCGCTGCGTGGGCGCTGCCTGGGTGCTGCCTGGGCGTGCAGCCTGGGTGCTGCCTGGGCGCGCTGCGTGGGCGCTGCGTGGGCGCGAGCCGCGGGCGAGCGGCGAGGGGGAGAGGCGCTGGGCGCGCGCAGGGGCGAGGGGCGAGGCCTGGTCGCTCGAGCCGCGGGCGAGCGGCGAGGAGCGAGGCGCTGGGCGCGCGCAGGGGCGAGGGGCGAGGCGCTGGGCGCGCGCAGGGGCGCTGGGTGCTGGGTGCCCACGTGCGTGCTGGGCGCTGGGCGCGCTGGGCGCCCGCGTGCGTGCTGGACGCTGGGCGCTGGCGCGGGGCGCTGGCGCGGGGCGCTGCTACCTGCGTTCATGCAGGTTTACGTAAGTTTTACAAGGACTCCCTCCAAGAAATTTGAATAAGCACGGGGGCATATCAGCAAATTTCAAAATTTCCATTATATAACCTCGGGGGTGTTGGTGTAAAATTTCAAAACCTTTACTTAAAATCAGGGGGTGTTTCTGAAAAATTTCAAAACTTTATTTTTATTTCGTGGGGGTGTTTCCGCGAAATTTCAAACTACAATTTTTATTTCACGGGGGTATTTCCGCAAATTTCAAACCTTTATTTTTATTTCGCGGGGGTGTTTCCGCGAAATTTCAAACTTCAATTTTTCTCCGCGGGGGTGTTTCTGCGATTTTTCAAGCCTTAATATTTTTTCCTCCGCGGGCGTGCTTCCGGGGATTTTCAAACTTGAATAATTTTTCCTCCGCGGGAGTGCTTCCGCGGATTTTCAAGCTTTAATATTTTTTTCCTCCGCGGACGTGCCTCCGCGGGCGTGCTTCCGCGGACGTGCTTCCGCGGGCGTGCTTCCGCCGCGGACGTGCTTCCGCGGGTATGCTTCCGCGGACGTGCTTCCGCGGACGTGCTTCCGCGGATTTTTAGATTTGAATAATTTTTCTTCCGCGGGTGTGCTTCCGCGGATTTTCAAACTTGAATAATTTTTCCTCCGCGGGAGTGCTTCCGCGGATTTTCAAGCTTTAATATTTTTTTCCTCCGCGGACGTGCCTCCGCGGGCGTGCTTCCGCGGACGTGCTTCCTCGGGTGTGCTTCCGTGGACGTGCTTCCGCGGATTTTCAATACCATCCCCCAGCATTTTTTTTCTACCTCAGATAATGAACTGGAGGTTTGAAAAGTGGTGGGAGGCTGACTGTTACACCCTTGATCTTCGCACATGGCTGGCATAACATGCCTTGCGTTACGCCATGGCTTGGAGGGGGCTGCAAGGGTGCATGCCCACGAGAAGCATATGGGTGAGTGCTTAAGCAAGGCGTGGAGACGTCGCATGGCGTCATTGATGCGCGAGGGGAAGCGCAAGGCAATGTGAACGCTGACACAGGGGGATGTGTAGCGCAACGAAATAATACGCATGCATTGGTAGCGAGCGTAGTATGGCACGCACTTGCACGCACATGTGATGGGCGTGGCATAGTGAGATAACAGGCACGTACGGGTGGTGAGCATGATGTGTGGAGTGCACACGGGAGTTGGGCGCGACACAACGATGCTACGCGCAAGTTGGGGGCAACGTAGCGCATGGACACTAGCACATGCACGCATGCGGGCCGGGACGCTTGCGGGGTAGCAAGCTTGCGCATGGGTAGCGCACCACAAAGTGGTGACATGGCGCATGGCATCGGGCGACACGGCGCACAGCAGCGATTCATGATGCATATGGGCGTGTTAGTGGGCTTAAAATATGGCACATATCCAAGAGGATTGTGGTTCCTAAAAATAAGGAAATAGTGGCGCCAACTGTTGATGCACGGTTTCCGGACGGCCGGGACGCGGGTCGGAGCTCGGGTGGTACGTCGGGTCCAGTCCTGCGAGCACAGAAAAACGGTCAGGGGTTCCGGCGGTGGTGCCGGCGGTGACCCTCCGACGCTCAAGTCAGTATCCGGCACTCCGGAATTTTCTGAGAGAAATTCCTAGAGATAGAAGCTCTCAAAAATAGAGGAATTGTAGAGAGATAATAAGTTCAGAAAAATGTGCATTTGTCAACTTGTGAAAAACTTACCTTGAGCAACGTTCCGGAGGGTTTATATAGGAGTCGGAATGGGCCATTGTGGAACCCAGATAATAGGCCCAGACGATGGGCTACAGTAATGGCTTATTGTAATGGGCCCATGTAATGGGATACGGTAATGGGCTTACCGTATGGGCCCGGATAGTAGGATACAGTAATGGGCTTACTGTAATAGGCCCAGCTAATGGGATACAGTAATGGCCTTACTGTAATGGGCCCAGATAATGGGATACAGTAATGGGCTTACTGTAATGGGCCCAGATAGTGGGATACGGTAATGGGCTTACCGTATCATAAATAATTGAGCTGGGCTGGGTCATTGTGGGACCCAGATAATGGGCCCAGATAATAGACCTAGATAATGGACCACAGTAATGGGCTTACTGTGTTAGAGACAATTAGGCCCAATATTATTATGGCCATAACAGTAGTCCCCCCAGGCCCAAGTCGACTAACGGGTCGACGTAGGGACTATTTAGCTATTCTGGGCTTGGAGGTAAGCAGTGTAAGTGACCCCAGATGATGGGCTTCAGTAATGGGCTTACTGAATTAGAAATAACTAGGCCCAAATGATGGGCTTCAGTAATGGGCTTACTGTAATGAGCCCAGATCATGGGATACGGTAATGGGCTTACCGTATTATAAATAATTGAGCTGGGCTGGGTCATTGTAATGGACCCAGATAATGGGCCCAGCTAATGGGCCACAGTAATGGGCTTACTGTGTTAGAGACAATTAGGCCCAATATTATTATGGCCATAACAAAACTGTTGATGCACGATTTCCGGACGGCCGGGGGAGCGGGTCGGAGCTCGGGTCGTGTGTCGGGTACGGTCCTGCGAGCACAGAAAAACGGTCAGGGGTGCCGGCGCTAGTGCCGGCGGTGACCCTCCGACGCTCAAGTCAGTATCCGACACTCCGGAATTCTCTGGGAGAAATTCCTAGAGAGAGAAGCTCTCAAACTAAAGGAATTGTAGAGAGATAAAGAGTTCAGAGAAAATGTGCATTTGTCAACATGTAAAAAGTTACCTTGAGCAACGTTCCGGAGGGTATATATATGAGTCGGGATGGGCTATTGTGGAACCCAGATAATAGGCCCAGAAGATGGGCTACAGTAATGGGCTTACTATAATGGGCCCAAATAATGGGATACAGTAATGGGCTTACTGTAATGGGCCCATGTAATGGGATACGGTAATGGGCTTACCGTATTATAAATAATTGAGCTGGGCTGGGTCATTGTGAGACCCAGATAATGGGCCCAGATAATGGACCCAGATAATGGACCACAGTAATGGGCTTACTGTGTTAGAGACAATTAGGCCCAATATTATTCTGGCCATAACAGTAGTCCCCCCAGGCCCAAGTTGACCAATGGGTCGACGTAGGGACTATTAAATTATTCATGGGCCCGAATAATGGGCTACAGTAATGGGCTTACTGTAATGGGCCCATGTAATGGGATATGGTAATGGGCTTACCGTATGGACCCGGATAGTAGGATACAGTAATGGGCTTACTGTAATAGGCCCAGCTAATAGGATACAGTAATGGGCTTACTGTAATGGGCCCAGATAATGGGATACAGTAATGGGCTTACTGTAATGGGCCCAGATAGTGGGATACGGTAATGGGCTTACCGTATCATAAATAATTGAGCTGGGCTGGGTCATTGTGGGACCCAGATAATGGGCCCAGATAATGGACCCAGATAATGGACCACAGTAATGGGCTTACTGTGTTAGAGACAATTAGGCCCTAATATTATTATGGCCATAACAGTAGTCCCCCCAGGCCCAAGTTGACCAATGGGTCGACGTAGGGACTATTTAGTTATTTCTGGGCTAAAAATTAAATGCGTCAAGGGGCCAGCCCAAATATGTGATCTATTAAACCCTAAGTTGGTGCTCTATATAAAACACAAGTATTGGGGAGTAGGGTTTACTCAAAAATAGGAGAGAGCACCCGGGAGGCGATCAGTACAAGTGACCCCAGCAAACAGGACTCTCCAACCTGAACCTGGATTTTCCAACCGCCACAAGTAAGTACTTTTCACTTGTGTATACACTTTAGAGTGCATGAAAAAATTTTTTCTTTAATGCAAAAATTTTGTACGGATTATGCCCTACGTATGTTTATGCGATTGTGTGTGAAAGAAAAAGAAATATGAATGAGTTTTTGGTCGTGGTGGAGTCCCTGGGCGTGCAGCATGGGCACGCTAGGCGTGCTGCCCGGGTGCGCAGCATGGGCGCGCAGCATGGGGACGCTGGGCGTGCTGCCCGGGTGCGCAGCATGGGCGCGCTGCCGAGGTGTGCTGCCTGGGCGCGCAGCATGGGCGCGCTGGGCGTGCTGCCCGGGTGCGCAGCATGGGCGCGCTGCCTAGGCGTGCTGCCTGGGCGCGCAGCATGAGCGCGCTGCCTGGGCGCACTGCCTGGACACGCTGCATGGGCGCGCTGGGCGAGAGCCTGTGCGCGCGGGGCGAGCAGGCGAGAGCCTGTGCGCGCGGGGTGAGCGGGCGAGAGCCTGTGCGCGCGGGGCGAGCGGGCGAGGGCCTGTGCGCGCGGGGCGAGCGGGCGAGGGCTTGTGCGCGCTGGGCGAGCAGGCGAGGGCCTGTGCGCGCTAGGCGAGCAGGCGAGGCCTTGTGCGCGCTGGGCGAGCAGGCGAGGGCCTGGGCGCGCTAGGCGAGCAGGCGAGGCCCCATGGGCTGCTGCCCGGGCACGCAGCATGGGCGCGCTGCATGGGCGCGCTGCCTAGGCGTGCTGCCTGGGCGCGCTGGGCGATTGCGCGCGCGCTGGGCGCTGCTCGCGCGAGCGCTGGGCGCTGGCCTTGCTGCCTGCGTCATGCAGGTTTACGTGAATTTGCAAGGACTTCATGCAGAAAATTTGAATAAGTACGGGGGCATATTAGCAAATTTCGAAATTTTCATATAACTTCGGGGGTGCTGGTGTAAAATTTCAAAACCTTTTACTTAAAAATTGCGGGGGTGTTTGTGAAAATTCCGAAACTTCATTTTATTTCGCGGGGGTGTTTCTGACAATTTTTCAAACTTAAATAATTTTTTCCCGCGGGGGGTTTTCTGCGAATTTTCAAACTTAAATAATTTTTCTCCGCGGGGGTGTTTCCGCGAATTTTTAAACTTAAATAATTTTTTCTCCGCGGGGGTGTTTCCGGGAATTTTAAACTTAAATAATTTTTTCTCCGCGGGGGTGTTTCCGCGGATCCGCGGGCGTGATCCCGCGGATTTTTCAGACTTGAATAATTTTTCTTCCGCGGGCGTACTTCCGCGGGTCTGCGGGTGTGCTTCCGCGGACTTTCAAGCTTTAATAATTTTTCCTCCGCGGGTGTGCTTCCGCGGACTTTCAAACTTGAATAAACTTTCCTCCGCGGGCGTGCTTCCGCGGACTTTCAAGTTTCAATATATTTTTTCTTCCGCGGGTGTGCTTCCGCGGACATTCTAACTTTGAATACTTTATCCTCCGCGGGTGTGCTCCCGCGGACTCTCGATACAGTCCCCCAGTAATTTTTTTTTTTTTTTTTACTCACCTCTTCCTTCCCTCAGTAGACTTGGTTTGATGACTAACGACCCCTCTTTGACTGTGCAGATGGCTAGAGTCAAAACCACTGTAAGGTTGATACGGGGGGAACCGAGTCATCAAACCCAGTCTTCCAGGGACAAGGATCCGGCGACCAACCGTAAAGAAGTTAACGAATTTTATCAAAACTTCTTGGGTCCGGATCGGGAGTTGGGACAAAATTCTGTCAACCATGAGGTGGTAAACACTGAAGGGGACAGCGACTGGTCGTCCTCTGCTACCTCGGATAGCGAACCGGAGGCCGAAAAGTGGTGGGAGGCGGACCATATTGATAACCAGCTTCCAGAAGACCGATTAAAGACATATAGAGCCCATTTCCTTATCCCCGCTTCGGTCATCCTGTTTCTTCCAAGGAAGGGTGATCGGTGGAGTAAGCCACCCCGCGGTGTCATTGGTCTAAGCTTAGAGCTATTGAGAGCTGGTCTCCGGGTGCCTTTTGATAACTACGTTCGCCGTATACTCGATGCTATGGGCATCGCTCCTTCCCAACTGTCGGCCAATGGGTGGAGGCTTCTGATAGCTTTTCAAAGTTTATTCAGAAGTGCCGGCCTTGGCGACCCTACCACCAATCATGTTAAGCACATATTTGCCATTCACCCGCCGAATGGAGAGAAGACGGGTTACTATTATATATCCCAACGAGGGAAGACGGATGACCCCAACCGCCTTTTTGGCATTCCTTCCCATGTGAAAGAATGGAAGTTTAAGCAATTCTGGTGTGGTGGCGGTTGGAAGTATCAGGAAGGTGCTCGTCCAAAGGGGGAGAAGTTGAAGATTAGGAGGCATTTTGGTGTTTGTGGTACCATATTATAATGGCTCCTTATCTGACTTTGTTATGACCACTCTTGATCGACTGACATTTTTTTCTGTTTTTGTTGCAGCTTCTTGGACCAAGCGTCCGCTGTTGTCTCAAAAAGAGAGGGACGACTTGCAAGTGGTACTCAAGCTACCCGTGGATGCGAAGAACGTGAATAACCTCACTGATCGGGAGCAATTGGCCCGTCTTGGCTTATCACCTCCCATTCCTCCGGAAGGTAAGCTGGGTCATTACTTTTCGATCTTATTCATCAAACATGTACTTGCAGTCTTACCAATTTTATTTTCGTGCAGCACTATTCCCATTACATCCTACCAAGAAGCGGTTTGCTCAACTCGTAGCCAAGATGCCACTTAAGCCTTTCACTCATGACAAACCTAATTCATCCCAGAAAAAGCGGAGTGGCAGTCCTCCAATTCTCGGACCTCAGAAGAGGAGAGCTAGTAGTCACAAGGAGGCTCCCGTACGGAAGCCAGTTCCTGAAAGGTCTGCCTCCGTTCAGCCTGCGGGTGAAGTGGCAACCTCCCAGCCTACTAGGAGCCGTTTACCTTCAACCACTCAGCTACCCAAGCGCTTTACTTTTGACAGTACGGGCTTTCAGGGCGGCTCAACATGTGGAGACTACCTTCAGGAGTTGTCTCAAAATGCTGCACGCCTCATGCCTACCAATGTCTTTCCAGGAGACGTAAGACTCTCATACTTTGATGCGATCGCCGTCGGGATGGGCATCATCCTTCAGGTTAGGCTTCATTGAAACCCTCTCTTCCTTTTTTCTTTATACTTTGACAGTCATGCCTTAACTCCTTCCCTCTCCTTGGCTTCCTTTCTGTAGGCGACAGGACCCTTGGCTCAAGGGGAGTCTACCAATACCAACCTCCTCAAGGAAGTAAACCTTCTCACTTCCGAGGTTGACGACTGGAAGGCGAAGCATCTAGTCTGCCTTGACAACTTAACCGAGACGGAAAGTAGAATGGCAGAGATGAAGGAACAGATTGGTAGGCTGGAGGCTGACTTGTCCGAGGCCAAGAAGGAGGCAGCTATCCAGCGTAAAAGGGCCAATGATTTTAGCCAAGAACTTCGAGAGAGAGCTACTGCTGAGCAGGGTAGGATAGGCAAAGCAGTGGCTCGCTTCCGTAGGGGTCGCATCTACCAGCAAGCTATGGAACGCTCCTACATTGAGGGAGTCAATGGGGTGCGTAGATGGTTCCATGACCGCCATCCAGAGATTGATCAGTCACCCATAGCTGAGGAGTTAAACTTGGTGGAAGAGCCTATCCCTACAGCAAACCCCGATCCCGAGCAATTCCGTCGCCTCACCCTTAAAGATGAGGATTATGAGTCGACATTGGACACAGCAGCTTGGGAGGCCAAGCAAGGTGACTCTACCTCACCGTCTTCAGACGAAGAAGGAGGTGATGAGGCCACTTCTTAGGGATAGTTGGAATTCTTCCAAGTAGGTAGATGCTTATTCATAGGAATAACCATATCACGGCTGCTCTCCAGGCCTTGATTTTACCTTTTACTGTCTTTACTTTCGATTCAATGTACTAGTTGAGGATGTGTGGCATCCCTCAACCAATTTTCAAATAATAAGAACACTAAAAATTTTTTTTTTTTTTTTGGCGTTGTATTCTTTTACTTGTTCCATCTCATTGCAATTTGGTTATACGTGTGCTTTAAGGAGGTGCAGTCACAAGAATTCTGAATAATCTGAGCACTTTATTAATAACCTCTTTATTGGTCTCCCTATGGAGTTGTTACACATGCATAAGCTCCTGGGCGGAGTCACTGCATATAGAGAGAGGTTACAAGTAGTAGCTCGAGATTCCACGGACGAGGGAGCAACCTCCATCCGAGGTGACCAGTCCGTATGTGGATGGACGGGCGACTGCTTTGACTCGATGACAACCCTCTTAGTTAAGCCATAATGCTTCGTCAATGGGTTCTCGAGTATTTTGTGGCACTTGACCGTCTAGTTTATGACCACGGGAGGTTCTCCTCGATTGTTAACAACTTATGTGCCTTCTCTTTAAAGGCCATATTGTAGCACTCTCGGGAGGCTCGCTGTTCACCCCTAACTTCTCCTACGCCAACCGGCGTTGGAAATTTTAGGACATGATGATAAACACCCATCACGGCCTTGAAGTCATAGAGTGACGGCCGACCAAGGATGGCATTATACACTCCCGGATGGTCTACCACGAGAAAGTTTACCATCCTGGTTGTTTGCAGGGAACCTTCTCCCAAGGTCACTGGTAATGGAATCATTCCTTCAGGAATGACTTTTCCTCCAGTGAATCCTATCAGGGAAGTCTGGATGCCTCTCATATCTTTGCGGTTAAGACCCAACCGATCAAATGCATCCAGTGTCAGTATGTCAGCCGAGCTCCCGTTGTCAATCAACACTCTTCGTACCCTTTTGTTGGCCACTATCACTGTGAGGACCAAGGCATCACAATGTGGGTGATGGATGCCCTGCGCATCTTGCGATGAGAAGGAGATAACGTCATGACTTCCTACATTGGTGGAAGAGGCTGTCAGGTTGACCTCGTGGTGAGTGAGGTCGTTTCTAGCTTGCCTGACCAGATGCCTTCGGGCTTGGGAGCTCGAACCGGCCACTACTCCTCCAAAGATTGTGGCTACTTCTTCCAACGGCTCCTTCCCTTTGTCATTTTTGTTGGATGACTCAGGGGGCCGATAAATATATTCCTGCAGCTGGCCATCCTTGATGAGACTCTCGATCTGTCTCCTCAATTCGAAGCAGTCGACAGTATTATGACCATGGGCTTGGTGAAAGTGACAATACTTTCTCTTATCCCTTGCTTTTGGATTTGTCCGTAAGGGAGCGGGTTCTTTCAGGAGGCCTTTATCCTTGATTTCCTTAAGGATATCCTGCTGTGGCATGGTAAGCAACGTAAATGTACGGTGCTCCTCCTGAGGTTGATCATGATGCTCTTGACGGGGTCGGTTAGATGACCCTTGTAACAGGAAGTGATCATTTCGGATTGTGTTACGTGCAGAGTGTCGGTCCGAAACTGATTTACGATTTCTATCATGAGGCGTTCCTCTATGATTATCGTACGGTCTTCTATCTGTACGCGAGGAATTGGGTACCACCGGAGTTTGCCCAGGGTAATTGGCCTGAAAGATTTCCTCTGCATCAGCATGGCTAGAAACCCTTGTTAATGCTTCTTGATAGGTACATGGGAGGTTGACGGAGAATTCCCATGCTAGAGGGAGCTCCCCCCTGATTCCTTGAACCAAGCCTTGCATGGCGTAACCATCATGAAATAGGTCAACTCGTGAAACCTCCCGCTGATATCTATTCAAGAACGCACGAAGGGTTTCATTGCGACCCTGCTTGATTGAAAGAAGGCTCTGCGCTGGTCGACTCCGCATTTTCATATTGTTGAAATGTGTGAGAAAACTGCGGGCAAGTTCATCAAAGCTGGAGATGGATGCAGCTGGTAGCCTTCTATACCATTGCCTAGCTGATCCTCCAAGGGTGAGGGAAAAGGTTCTACACATGATTCCCCCTGAGACCCCTTGTATTTCCATATGCGAAACAAAAGAGTCTAAATGCTCTCTGGGGTCTGTCGTCCCTTGATAAGGCTCAAGTTGCGGCATCCGGAATCCATGTGGATATCTCTCCCTTAGAATATCCTCAGCAAATGGTGATTCCCATTGTGGACGACCATCTTCTTCACCTCCTGAACGTTTAATTAGCTTCTCCAGCTTATGGATTTTTTCATCCATTTCTCGTTTGAACTCCGCATAATGATTGTCTGATGTCCCCTCCTCCGAGACAGGCATTGAGGAATCATCTGGGCGATGATTTTTAACTCTGGAAGATGGACTGGGGCGATTTCTTTTTAACCGATAATTACCCCCTGGAACGTAAGGGCCATGATAAGAATAAGCGGGCTGGTCAACATGACTTCCCCTTGGTACATGTTCAACACTCGTATGGTGCCTCTTGTTCAGGGAGTGTCGAAGGTCCACTGCTGCTAGCTGTTGTTCAGATACAATGTGTGAGGGAGGGGGAATCTGTGGGCGACCATACCCCCCTTGAACAACAGGATGGGGAGGATTTGGTTTAATTTCCTGATGGCGAGGCAATCCCGTAGTCTGGGCGACTAAATCAGGACGTCTACCAACATCTGTCTGGTCATTCGGTTCTACCATGGCACTCATTGGGTTATTCCTAGCGGTGTACGCAGCCTGTTGAGCATTTTGTCCAAATGCTTGGCTAAACACAGTCACCATACGGTTCATCTGTTCACTGAAATTCCGCATGGTATGTTCCATGGCAGTTAATCGATTCGCCTTACCCCTCTTCGGTCTTCTCAGTGGAAGCCGGGGTTGCCTGAGGTTAGGCCCTACCCCAGAGGATATAACTAACGCCCTCCCTGTATCGACTACCCTTCGGCGTCGGGGAGGCGCTTCCACCTCAATTTCTTCATCAACCTCTAAGGAGGTCGAGTGTTGAGATTCGTGACTCATGATGTTTTTGAGTACGTTAGGATGAGAGCAACAACTAAAGAGGCTTAGATTGTCGTTCCCACAGACGGCGCCAACTGTTGATGCACGATTTCCGGACGGCCGGGGGAGCGGGTCGGAGCTCGGGTCGTGTGTCGGGTCCGGTCCTGCGAGCACAGAAAAACGGTCAGGGGTGCCGGCGCTAGTGCCGGCGGTGACCCTCCGACGCTCAAGTCAGTATCCGGCACTCCGGAATTCTCTGGGAGAAATTCCTAGAGAGAGAAGCTCTCAAACTAAAGGAATTGTAGAGAGATAAAGAGTTCAGAGAAAATGTGCATTTGTCAACATGTAAAAAGTTACCTTGAGCAACGTTCCGGAGGGTATATATAGGAGTCGGGATGGGCTATTGTGGAACCCAGATAATAGGCCCAGAAGATGGGCTACAGTAATGGGCTTACTGTAATGGGCCCAAATAATGGGATACAGTAATGGGCTTACTGTAATGGGCCTAGATAGTGGGATACGGTAATGGGCTTACCGTATCATAAATAATTGAGCTGGGCTGGGTCATTGTGGGACCCAGATAATGATAATGGACCCAGATAATGGACCCAGATAATGGACCACAGTAATGGGCTTACTGTGTTAGAGACAATTAGGCCCAATATTATTATGGCCATAACAGTAGTCCCCCCAGGCCCAAGTTGACCAATGGGTCGACGTAGGGACTATTAAATTATTCATGGGCCCGAATAATGGGCTACAGTAATGGGCTTACTGTAATGGGCCCATGTAATGGGATACGGTAATGGGCTTACCGTATGGACCCGGATAGTAGGATACAGTAATGGGCTTACTGTAATAGGCCCAGCTAATAGGATACAGTAATGGGCTTACTGTAATGGGCCCAGATAATGGGATACAGTAATGGGCTTATCGTATCATAAATAATTGAGCTGGGCTGGGTCATTGTGGGACCCAGATAATGGGCCCAGATAATGGACCACAGTAATGGGCTTACTGTGTTAGAGACAATTAGGCCCAATATTATTATGGCCATAACAGTAGTCCCCCCAGGCCCAAGTTGACCAATGGGTCGACGTAGGGACTATTTAGTTATTCTAGGCTTGGAGGTAAGCAGTGTAAGTGACCCCAGCAAACAGAACTCTTTAATCCGAGCAAGAATTTTCCAGTCGCCATGCTTGTAGGAGAATCAGTCCGCATGGGCGAGCGGCGTGCACAACAGGCTCGCGTGGGCGAGCTACTATGCACGTAAGATGACCTAGCGAGGTCCTGGGCGCGCGGGATCGAACCCGCGAGGCCTTGCATGAGCTAGGGCGAGCGGGCGAGGGCTCGGGCGCTGTGGGTTGCACAGGGCGCCGGGTGTTGCATGCATGGGACGCTGGTGGGCTGTTCTTTCAATTAATTGCTCAAAGTTCATGCTGCATGCTAAATGCCAAGCTCGAACCCGTTCCCTTTATCATATCCAAACATAAGGTTTGGACCACCGAGGCCACGAGCAGAATTGGTTCAGGCTGAGGGCAGATTGCCAAGCCTTGAACCCATGCGCGTCTAGACTTTAAGGTTTAGACCACCAAAAAAAAAATGAAAGGCAGGCTGTGCGTGGGTCGCAAGGAAGAAGTAGGCGAGGTGCGTGAGGGGCGCAAGGGAGAGGCAAGCTGCGGGGCGCTGGGCGCGCTGCCTGGGCACGCTGGGCGTGCTGCCTGGGCGCACTGCCTGGGCACGCTGGGTGTGCTGCCTGGGCACGCTGGGCGCGCTGCCTGGGCGTGCTGCCTGGGCGTGCTGCCTGGGCGCGCTGCCTGGGCGTGCTGCCTGGGCGTGCTGCCTGGGCGCGCTGCCTGGGCGTGCAGCCTGGGCACGCGGGCGATCTCCTGCGCTGCCCTGCGCGCGCGGGCGAGCTCCTGCGATGCCCAGCGTGCGTGGGCGAGCTCTCGCGATACCTTGCGTGCGCGGGCGAGCTCCAGCGATGTTCTGCGCGTGCGGGCGAGCTGCTGCATCCCCATGCGTGCGCAGGCGAACTGCTGCACCCCCATGCGCGCGCGGGCGAGCTGCTGCGTCCCCATGCATGCGCGGGCGAGAGAGAGAGAAGCAGGCGAGGGCTGGTTCTGCGCGGGTCTCGCAGGGGCGAGCTCGTGGCGCTGGGCACGCATGGACGAACTCACGGGGCGCTGGGCGCGCCTGGGCAAGTTCGCGGGACGCTGGGCTCGCGGGGGAGGCGTGCTGGGCGCAAGGAAGAAGCGGGCGACCGGCGAGGAGGAGAGTCGCGGGCGGCGTGGCCGAAGGCCAAAGGGCAATCGCGTAACCCATGCATGCGGGTTACGTGATTCTGCAGGGGTCTCCCCGCAAAACTTTAAAGTTTTTATATATATTAGTTGCAGGGGTGCTTGTGCAAAGTTTAAAAACTTTTACTTAAAATCGCGGAGGGTTTCTGAAAAATTTCAAAACTTTATTTTTATTTCGCGGGGGTGTTTCCGCGAAATTTCAAACTGCAATTTTTTCTCCGCGGGGGTGCCTGCGCGGGCGTGCTTCCGCGGACGGGCTTCCCCGCACGTGCTTCCGCGGACATGCTTCCGCGCGTGTGCTTCCGCGGACGTGCTTCCGCGGATTTTCAGATTTGAATAATTTTTCTTCCGCGGGTGTGCTTCCGCGGATTTTCAAACTTGAATAATTTTTCCTCCGCGGGAGTGCTTCCGCGGATTTTCAAGCTTTAATATTTTTTTTTTTCTCCGCGGACATGCCTCCGCGGGCGTGCTTCCGCGGACGTGCTTCCGCGGGTGTGCTTCCGCGGACATGCTTCTGCGGGTGTGCTTCCGCGGGTCCGCGGGTGTGCTTCCGCGGACTTTCAAGCTTGAATAATTTTTCCTCCGCGCTTCTGCGGACTTTCAAGCTTGAATAATTTTTCCTCCGCGCTTCCGCAGACTTTCAAGCTTGAATAATTTTTCCTCCGCGGGTGTGCTTCCGCGGGTCCGCGAGTATGCTTCCGCGGACTTTCAAGCTTTAAAAATTTTTCCTTCTCGCTTCCGCGGATTTTTCAGACTTGAATAATTTTTCTTCCGCGGGCGTTCTTCCGCGGGTCCGCAGGTGTGCTTCCGCGGACTTTCAAGCTTGAATAATTTTTCCTCCGCGCTTCCGCGGATTTTTCAGACTTGAATAATTTTTCTTCCACGGGCGTTCTTCCGCGGGTCCGCAGGTGTGCTTCCGCGGACTTTCAAGCTTGAATAATTTTTCCTCCACGCTTCCGCAGATTTTTCAAGCTTGAATAATTTTTCCTCCGCGGGTGTGCTTCCGCGGGTCTGCGAGTATGCTTCCGCGGACTTTCAAGCTTTAAAAATTTTTCCTCCGCGCTTCCGCGGATTTTTCAGACTTGAATAATTTTTCTTTCGCGGGCGTTCTTCCGCGGACGTGCTTCCGCGGACATGCCTCCGCGGATTTTCGATACCATCCCCCAGCATTTTTTTTTTCTACCTCAGATAATGAACCGGAGGTTTGAAAAGTGGTGGGAGGCTGACTGTTACACCCTTGATCTTCACACATGGCTGGCATAACATGCCTTGCGTTACGCCATGGCTTGGAGGGGGCTGCAAGGGTGCATGCCCACGAGAAGCATATGGGTGAGTGCTTAAGCAAGGTGTGGAGACGTTGCATGGCGTCATTGATGCGCGAGGGGAAGCGCAAGGCCATGTGAACGCTGACACAGGGGGATGTGTAGCGCAACGAAATAATACGCATGCATTGGTAGCGAGCGTAATATGGCACGCACTTGCACGCACATGTGATGGGCGTGGCATAGTGAGATAACATGCACGTACGGGTGGTGAGCATGATGTGTGGAGTGCACACGGGAGGTGGGCGCGACACAACGATGCTACGCGCATGTTGGGGGCAACGTAGCGCATGGACACTAGCACATGCACGCATGCGGGCCGGGACGCTTGCGGGGTAGCAAGCATGCGCATTGGTAGCGCACCACAAAGTGGTGACATGGCGCATGGCATCGGGCGACACGGCGCACAGCAGCGATTCATGATGCATATGGGCGTGTTAGTGGGCTTAATATATGGCACATATCCAAGAGGATTGTGGTTCCTAAAAATAAGGAAATAGTGGGGTGAAAGTTGCTTCCTAAGGTTTTGGAAATGTAACTTCCCCACTAACTTAGTGGTGGAGAGGGTTCAACCATGTCCTTGAGAACAGGAATGACAGTGGGAAGTTAATTCCCATATTCCATGCCTCCATCCCACTCATGGGTAGTTATGCTCATGAGGGAAGTGGGAAGTGACTCGGGGTGGTTACTTCCGGAGCGGGAAGTTACTCGGCGGAGTTAATTCCATGCCATGACCTTTAACCATGGGTGGTTATACCCATGAGAGGAAGTGGGGAGTTACGGGTAGTTAACTCCCATGATCTCCACTTATGGGGGAGTGGAGGATTATGTGGCAGCGTAGGAGCGCGCCACCTAGCTAGTAGTTGGGGATGCCAACTACATGGAACCTAGCAACCAGGGTTGTTGGTTGGCTATATATATGTACCAAGATGGTGGGCTGGAAGTAGGTAGACCCTCCAGGGGGAGGTCTCCAGGTAGAACTCTACAGGGGTAGAGAGTGACACAAGGGGAAAACACTTAGCGAACGAAGTAGCTAGTGTGAGTGTCATTGTGAGTGTTTCCAGCACACAATCTTGGGGCTGATTGTATTCTTTTTACTCTTTTCAATTTATCGCATAGGGGAGAAGCAAGTGAGCGCAGGGCGCGCTATGGAAAAAACATTCAAGGCGCTGGGCGCGCAAGGGTGAAAGCATGCTAGGCACTGGGCGCGCAGGGGAAGGCATGCTAGGCGCTGATCGCAGGGGAAGGGCATGTGAGGCGCTGGGCGCACAAGAGGAAGGCATGCCAGGCGCTGGGCGCGCAGGAGGAAAGCATGCTAGCGCTGGGCGCGCAAGGGGAAGCATGCAATGCACTGGGCGCGCAAGAGGAAGCATGCAATGCGCTGGGCGCGCAAGAGGAAAGCATGCTAGCGCTGGGCGCGCAAGAGGAAAGCATGCAATGCGCTGGGCGCGCAAGGGGAAGCATGCAATGCGCTGGGCGCGCAAGAGGAAAGCATGCAATGCGCTGGGTGCGCAGGAGGAAAGCATGCTATGCGCTGGGCGCGCAGGAGGAAAGCATGCAATGCGCTGGGCGCGCAAGAGGAAAGCATGCTATGCGCTGGGCGCGCAAGAGGAAAGCATGCTAGCGCTGGGCGCGCAAGGGGAAGCATGCAATGCGCTGGGCGCGCAGGAGGAAAGCATGCTATGCGCTGGGCGCGCAGGAGGAAAGCATGCTAGCGCTGGACGCGCAAGGGGAAGCATGCAATGCGCTGGACGCGCAAGAGGAAAGCATGCAATGCGGTGGGCGCGCAGGAGGAAAGCATGCTATGCGGTGGGCGCGCAGGAGGAAAGCATGCTATGCGCTGGGCGCGCAGGAGGAAAGCATGCTATGCGCTGGGCGCGCAAGAGGAAAGCATGCAATGCGCTGGGCGCGCAAGAGGTAGCATGCAATGCGCTGGGCGCGCAAGAGGATAGCATGCTATGCGCTGGGCGCGCAAGAGGAAGCATGCAATGCGCTGGGCGCGCAAGAGAAAGCATGCAATGCGCTGGGCGCGCAAGAGGGAAGCATGCAATGCGCTGGGCGCGCAAGAGGAAGCATGCAATGCGCTGGGCGCGCAAGAGGAACCATGTGGTCGTGGGTTCGTTCCCCACAGACGGCGCCAACTGTTGATGCACGATTTCCGGACGGCCGGGGGAGCGGGTCGGAGCTCGGGTCGTGTGTCGGGTACGGTCCTGCGAGCACAGAAAAACGGTCAGGGGTGCCGGCGCTAGTGCCGGCGGTGACCCTCCGACGCTCAAGTCAGTATCCGGCACTCCGGAATTCTCTGAGAGAAATTCCTAGAGAGAGAAGCTCTCAAAAATAGAGGAATTGTAGAGAGATAAAGAGTTCAGAAAAATGTGCATTTGTCAACTTACCTTGAGCAACGTTCCGGAGGGTTTATATAGGAGTCGGAATGGGCCATTGTGGAACCCAGATAATAGGCCCAGACAATGGGCTACAGTAATGGGCTTACTGTAATGGGCCCATGTAATGGGATACGGTAATGGGCCTGTCTCTTATACACATCTAGATGTGTATAAGAGACAGGTAATGGGATACGGTAATGGGCTTACCGTATGGGCCCGGATAGTAGGATACAGTAATGGGCTTACTGTAATAGGCCCAGCTAATGGGATACAGTAATGGGCTTACTGTAATGGGCCCAGATAGTGGGATACGGTAATGGGCTTACCGTATCATAAATAATTGAGCTGGGCTGGGTCATTGTGGGGCCCAGATAATGGACCACAGTAATGGGCTTATTGTGTTAGAGACAATTAGGCCCAATATTATTATGGCCATAACAGTAGTCCCCCCAGGCCCAAGTCGACTAACGGGTCGACGTAGGGACTATTTAGCTATTCTGGGCTTGGAGGTAAGCAGTGTAAGTGACCCCAGATGATGGGCTTCAGTAATGGGCTTACTGAATTAGAAATAACTAGGCCCAAATGATGGGCTTCAGTAATGGGCTTACTGTAATGAGCCCAGATCATGGGATACGGTAATGGGCTTACCGTATTATAAATAATTGAGCTGGGCTGGGTCATTGTAATGGACCCAGATAATGGGCCCAGCTAATGGGCCACAGTAATGGGCTTACTGTGTTAGAGACAATTAGGCCCAATATTATTATGGCCATAACAGTAGTCCCCCCAGGCCCAAGTCGACTAACGGGTCGACGTAGGGACTATTTAGTCATTTCTAGGCTAAAAATTAAGTATGTCCGGGAAATATGAATGTGTGTTCGGACGTGGTGGAGGGAGAAGAAATTCAAGGGTGTGTTCGGGTGTGATGGAGGGCCGGCTCGCATGGGCGAGCGGCGTGCACAGCAAGCCTGCGTGGGAGAGTTGCTACGCACGCAGGGGCGACCAGGCCACAGCGCGCGGGCGAGCAAGTCACAGCGCGCGGGCGAGCAAGCCCCAGTGCGCGGGCTAGCATGCCACAGCGCGCGGGCGAGCAAGCACCAGCACGCGGGCTAGCAGGCCACAGCGCGCGGGTGATCAGGCACCAGCACGCGGGCTAGCAGGCCACAGCGCGCGGGTGATCAGGCCCCAGCGCGCAGGCTAGCATGCCACAGCGCCCGGGCGAGCAAAATTGGTTTCAACCTTTCCTTAATACCGATATCTCAACACACAAAGATCTTCCATATGAAAATCTATTTTAAGTACCTAGATGGTGCTAGACTTAACTGAGTTGAAGCAACCCTGGAACATGAGATGGCATGAACTTAAGGTTTACTACTCAGCAAACTAGTTGGCTATGTTCTACAGAGGATGCCACTCTCTTCAGAATTCATGACAACATCAGCGATAGTTTCTTCTAGTGGCCTGTTCTTCCACCCCAAATTCTGCAACCTCTCCGAACTAAGCTTTACTTTGTCCTCCACCGTAGTGAAACTTTTAGGGTAATTGTAGTTCGGATACATGCTCTTTAACTTGTCTACCAGTGCCTGCATTTTGATTGCATATGAAGTACATATATATCTTCCTTTAGCCTCGGGTTTCCCGTACACCAGCAAAATCGCCTCAGCTACATCACGTACATCTACAAAGGGGCCGATCATTGTCTTCTATTGATTCACGTCCATCTTTTAAAAGGTTTAGTAGTAGTAAGCTACTGGCATTTATTGTGGGTTGCAGCATGGGAGGAGCAGGCGAAGCATGCTGGGCGTGCTGGGCGCGCTGCCTGGGCGTGCAGCCTGGGTGCTGCCTGGGCGCTGCCTGGGTGCTGCCTGGGCGTGCAGCCTGGGTGCTGCCTGGGCGCGCTGCGTGGGCGCTGCCTGGGTGCTGCCTGGGCGTGCAGCCTGGGTGCTGCCTGGGCGCGCTGCGTGGGCGCTGCGTGGGCGCGAGCCGCGGGCGAGCGGCGAGGGGGAGAGGCGCTGGGCGCGCGCAGGGGCGAGGGGCGAGGCCTGGTCGCTCGAGCCGCGGGCGAGCGGCGAGGAGCGAGGCGCTGGGCGCGCGCAGGGGCGAGGGGCGAGGCGCTGGGCGCGCGCAGGGGCGCTGGGTGCTGGGTGCCCACGTGCGTGCTGGGCGCTGGGCGCCCGCGTGCGTGCTGGACGCTGGGCGCTGGCGCGGGGCGCTGCTACCTGCGTTCATGCAGGTTTACGTAAGTTTTACAAGGACTCCCTCCAAGAAATTTGAATAAGCACGGGGGCATATCAGCAAATTTCAAAATTTCCATTATATAACCTCGGGGGTGTTGGTGTAAAATTTCAAAACCTTTACTTAAAATCCGGGGGTGTTTCTGAAAAATTTCAAAACTTTATTTTTATTTCGTGGGGGTGTTTCTGCGAAATTTCAAACTATAATTTTTATTTCACGGGGGTATTTCCGCAAATTTCAAACCTTTATTTTTATTTCGCGGGGGTGTTTCCGCGAAATTTCAAACTGCAATTTTTATTTTGGGGGGTGTTTCCGCGAAATTTCAAACTTCAATTTTTTCTCCGCGGGGGTGTTTTCGTGAATTTTCAAACTTAAATAATTTTTTCTCCGCGGGGGTGTTTCCGCGAATTTTCAAGCCTTAATATTTTTTCCTCCGCGGGCGTGCTTCCGGGGATTTTCAAACTTGAATAATTTTTCCTCCGCGGGAGTGCTTCCGCGGATTTTCAAGCTTTAATATTTTTTTCCTCCGCGGACGTGCCTCCGCGGGCGTGCTTCCGCGGACGTGCTTCCGCGGGTGTGCTTCCGCGGACGTGCTTCCGCGGGTATGCTTCCGCAGACGTGCTTCCGCGGACGTGCTTCCGCAGATTTTCAGATTTGAATAATTTTTCTTCCGCGGGTGTGCTTCCGCGGATTTTCAAACTTGAATAATTTTTCCTCCGCGGGAGTGCTTCCGCGGATTTTCAAGCTTTAATATTTTTTTCCTCCGCGGACGTGCCTCCGCGGGCGTGCTTCCGCGGACGTGCTTCCTCGGGTGTGCTTCCGTGGACGTGCTTCCGCGGATTTTCAATACCATCCCCCAGCATTTTTTTTCTACCTCAGATAATGAACTGGAGGTTTGAAAAGTGGTGGGAGGCTGACTGTTACACCCTTGATCTTCGCACATGGCTGGCATAACATGCCTTGCGTTACGCCATGGCTTGGAGGGGGCTGCAAGGGTGCATGCCCACGAGAAGCATATGGGTGAGTGCTTAAGCAAGGTGTGGAGACGTTGCATGGCGTCATTGATGCGCGAGGGGAAGCGCAAGGCCATGTGAACGCTGACACAGGGGGATGTGTAGCGCAACGAAATAATACGCATGCATTGGTAGCGAGCGTAATATGGCACGCACTTGCACGCACATGTGATGGGCGTGGCATAGTGAGATAACATGCATGTACGGGTGGTGAGCATGATGTGTGGAGTGCACACGGGAGTTGGGCGCGACACAACGATGCTACGCTCATGTTGGGGGCAACGTAGCGCATGGACACTAGCACATGCACGCATGCGGGCCGGGACGCTTGCGGGGTAGCAAGCATGCGCATGGGTAGCGCACCACAAAGTGGTGACATGGCGCATGGCATCGGGCGACACGGCGCACAGCAGCGATTCATGATGCATATGGGCGTGTTAGTGGGCTTAAAATATGGCACATATCCAAGAGGATTGTGGTTCCTAAAAATAGGGAAATAGTGGGGTGAAAGTTGCTTCCTAAGGTTTTGGAAATGTAACTTCCCCACTAACTTAGTGGTTGAGAGGGTTCAACCATGTCCTTGAGAACAGGAATGACAGTGGGAAGTTAATTCCCATATTTCATGCCTCCATCCCACTCATGGGTAGTTATGCTCATGAGGGAAGTGGGAAGTGACTCGAGGTGGTTACTTCCGGAGTAGGAAGTTACTC
The DNA here is from genome assembly GCA_013180625.2 of Boswellia sacra. NCBI lineage: Eukaryota > Viridiplantae > Streptophyta > Magnoliopsida > Sapindales > Burseraceae > Boswellia > Boswellia sacra. The sequence continues at coordinate 2,103,457 of SNVD02009519.1, read as the reverse complement.
GGCGGAGTTAATTCCATGCCATGACCTTTAACCATGGGTGGTTATACCCATGAGAGGAAGTGGGGAGTTACGGGTAGTTAACTCCCATGATCTCTACTTGCGGGGGAGTGGAGGATTATGTGGCAGTGTAGGAGCGCGCCACCTAGCCTAGTAGTTGGGGATGTCAACTACACGGAACCTAGCAACCAGGGTTGTTGGTTGGCTATATATATGTACCAAGATGGTGGTCTGGAAGTAGGTAGACCCTCCAGGGGGAGGTCTCCAGGTAGAACTCTACAGGGGTAGAGAGTGACACAAGGGGAAAACACTTAGCGAACGGAGTAGTTAGTGTGAGTGTCATTGTGAGTGTTTCCAGCACACAATCTTGGGGCTGATTGTATTCTTTTTACTCTTTTCATTTTATCGCATAGGGGAGAAGCAAGTGAGCGCAGGGCGCGCTATGGAAAAACATTCAAGGCGCTGGGCGCGCAAGGGTGAAAGCATGCTAGGCGCTGGGCGCGCAGGGGAAGGCATGCTAGGCGCTGATCGCAGGGGAAGGGCATGCGAGGCGCTGGGCGCGCAAGAGGAAAGCATGCAAGGCGCTGGGCGCACAATAGGAAAGCATGCTCGGCGCTGGGCGCGCGGGAGGAAAGCATGCTATGCGCTGGACACGCAGGAGGAAAGCATGCTAGCGCTGGGCGCGCAAGGGGAAGCACGCAATGCGCTGGGCGCGCAAGAGGAAGCATGCAATGCGCTGGGCGCACAAGAGGAAAGCATGCCAGGCGCTGGGCGCGCAAGAGGAAGGCATGCCAGGCGCTGGGCGCGCAGGAGGAAAGCATGCTAGCGCTGGGCGCGCAAGGGGAAGCATGCAATGCGCTGGGCGCGCAAGAGGAAAGCATGCTAGGCGCTGGGCGCGCGGGAGGAAAGCATGCTCGGCGCTGGGCGCGCGGGAGGAAGGCATGCTAGCGCTGGGCGCGCAAGGGGAAGCATGCAATGCGCTGGGCGCGCAAGAGGAAGCATGCAATGCGCTGGGCGCGCAAGAGGAAAGCATGCCAGGCACTGGGCGCGCAAGAGGAAAGCATGCAAGGCGCTGGGCGCGCAAGGGGAAGGCATGCAAGGCGCTGGGCGCGCAAGGGGAAGCATGCAATGCGCTGGGCGCGCAAGAGGAAAGCATGCTAGGCGCTGGGCGCGCAGGAGGAAAGCATGCTCGGCGCTGGGCGCGCGGGAGGAAAGCATGCTATGCGCTGGGCGCGCGGGAGGAAAGCATGCTATGCGCCGGGCGCGCAGGAGGAAAGCATGCTAGCGCTGGGCGCGCAAGGGGAAGCATGCAATGCGCTGGGCGCGCAAGAGGAAGCATGCAATGCGCTCGGTGAGAACCTTTAAAGCGGTTTGTCGAGTAGCTGGCTAAGTGGGGGCTTAGCGCTATCGCAGGGCAATCCGCATATCAGAAAAAAAAGTCCTGTGACTTGTGGTAAGGAGAGCCCAGGTTGGCTAGGAGGGCCAAGTTGGCGAAGAGGTCCAGTTTGGCTACGAGGGCCAAAGTGGTATTCAAACGGGGGTTTAATGTATCTTGCGTAACTTGTCTCTACCTACTCACATTCTGGTTATCTTTTGAGCATAAGGTCTGGGGAGACGCTCAAAGATAGATTGCCACAGTTAGAGGCGCTGGTTGGCATACCACAAGCTCAACAGAAGGGGAGCTTGATGGAGCAATCGGAGATGCATGGGGCTGAGATTGCAACTTTGCACGGAACATTGGTGGAGTTCATGCGTGAGGTGAATATTCAGCATGGAGAACAATAGGATGGTGAAGATTTGGTTGAATGACCTGATGGCGAGGCAATCCAGAAGTCTGGGCGACTAGGTCAGGATGCCCATTGACATCCGTCAGGACATTAGGCACTACCATGGCACTCCTTGGGTTATTCCCAGCAGCAGCCTGCTGAGCACTTTGTCCAAATGCTTGGTTGAACATAGTCACCATACGGTTCGTTTGTTCACTAAAATTTCGCATGGTACGTTCCCTGGTAATTAATCGATTCGCCTTGTCTCTCCTTAGTCTTCTAAGTGGAAGTCGGGGTTGCCTGAGGTTAGGCTCCACCCCAGAGGATATCACTAAAGCTCTCCCTGTGTCAATTACCCTTCGACGTCAGGGAGGTGCTTCTTCCTCGATTTTTTTGTCAACCTCTAGGGAGGTTGAGTGTTGGGATTCGTGATTCATGATGTGTTTGAATAAGTTTGGATGGGAGCAACAACTAAAGAGGCTTAGATTGTCGTCCCCACAGACGGCGCCAACTGTTGATGCACGATTTCCGGACGGCCGGGGGAGCGGGTCGGAGCTCGGGTCGTGTGTCGGGTACGGTCCTGCGAGCACAGAAAAACGGTCAGGGGTTCCGGCGGTGGTGCCGGCGGTGACCCTCCGACGCTCAAGTCAGTATCCGGCACTCCGAAATTTTCTGAGAGAAATTCCTAAAGAGAGAAACTCTCAAAAATAGAGGAATTGTAGAGAGATAATAAGTTTAGAAAAATGTGCATTTGTCAACTTACCTTGAGCAACGTTCCGGAGGGTTTATATAGGAGTCGGAATGGGCCATTGTGGAACCCATATAATAGGCCCAGACGATGGGCTACAGTAATGGGCTTACTGTAATGGGCCCATGTAATGGGATACGGTAATGGGCTTACTGTAATGGGCCCATGTAATGGGATACGGTAATGGGCTTACCGTATGGGCCCGGATAGTAGGATACAGTAATGGGCTTACTGTAATAGGCCCAGCTAATGGGATACAGTAATGGGCTTACTGTAATGGGCCCAGATAATGGGATACAGTAATGGGCTTACTGTAATGGGCCCAGATAGTGGGATACGGTAATGGGATTACCGTATCATAAATAATTGAGCTGGGCTGGGTCATTGTGGGACCCAGATAATGGGCCCAGATAATGGGCCCAGATAATGGACCACAGTAATGGGCTTACTGTGTTAGAGACAATTAGGCCCAATATTATTATGGCCATAACAGTTCTTTTCCTCTACTGTAGTTGTCAAATTCGTAAGAACCTTGAAGAATTTTCTCGTCGTATTTGCCCTTCACTTATATTTTCAGGAAGTCTTGTTAGTTATGAGCAATTTATATTCATGATTAATCTGGTCCATGAATATAATATGTAGGTTCAAGTTTATGGCAAGATTGCCTATGTAAGTCAAAAAGCTTGGATCCAGACTGGAAGCACACAAGAAAATATTTTATTTGGTTCTGCCATGGATGGCCATCGTTACCATGAAACGCTTCAGAGGTGCTCATTGTTAAACGACCTTGAATTGCTTTCCTCTGGTGATCTTACAGAAATAGTGAAAGAGGAATTACTTTAAGCGGTGGTCAGAAGCAGCGAATTCAGCATGCTCGCGCTCTCTATCAGAGTGCTGATATATATCTACTGGATGATCCATTCAGTGCTGTGGACGCCTATACAGCTACGAGTTTATTTCATGTAGCTACCTTTTTCCAACAGCATCCTCTTTTCTCCGATAACTTGGTTTTTGTCAAAGCTCACTTAATCATTTTGTAGGAATATGTTATGGAAGCACTTTCAGTTAAGACGGTATTACTTGTGACTCATCAAGTTGACTTCCTGCCCCAATTAAATTCAATTTTGGTCAGAATAATTTCAACATCTGGAACTTTCTCCAAATTTCTCTCATAATTCTTTAATTCTCTTTGTTTGCATTGTCTACTCTTAGCTGTTGTCATGTCATTCTGTCCAAAGCGCTTCCAGCATTATAGCCATAGGTTTCTGTTGGACGCCTCCACAAGATAGATTTAATTAGGATGCGACTCGCAAGTATATTTAAAAATTAATCTTTCTCAGCTCTGTTGTTTGAAGCAAGCTTTATTTTGCTTGCGGTTAATGCCAGATGGGGAAATACTATGTGCAGCTTCTTATCATCAAGTATTAGCCTCAAGCAAAGAATTTCAGGACCTTGTCAATGCACACAAGGAAGTGCTGGCTTCGAGAGACTTGCTGAATTTACTTCTCCCGAGGCACATAGAATGCCTGCTAAAGAGATTAAGAGGATTTATACAGACAAACAACTAAAGGTAGCCAAAGGTAATAAGTTGATCAAACAAGAAGAAAGACAAATAGGTGACATGGGATTTAAGCCATACATACAATATCTGAGTCAGAACGAGGGCTTTCTATTCTGCTTCATCGCCATTCTTTCTTACCTTGCATTTCTGATTGCTCAGATAGGACAGAACTCTTGGATGGCTGCCAATTTAGGAAATCATCATGTTAACACATTACAGTTTGATAGTGGTTTACTTGCTGATTGGATTTGCCTCAACACCACTCTTGCTATGTACAACTTTCTCTGCGGTTATTTTAAGTCTTCAATCATCAAAATCTTTACTTTCACAGTCACTAATTCCCCTTTTCGGAGCACCTATGTCTTTTTATGCCTCTACGACTTTGGGAAGGATATTTAGCCGAGTAAGCATCAGTATTTTTTTTTTTTTTTGGGTGTCCTCACAAGGGAATGATGAAACTATTATTTCTCTATGTTAATTTGTTTTTGGTCTTAATGTAGGTATCTTCTGATTTGAGTATCATCGACCTTGATGTCCCATTTAATATAGTCTTCGCCGGTGGTGCTGTAAAACCCATTAAATTTTTTTAAGTAAGCCTAGCCCATTGTTATTTTAGCCCAGCCCATATATTCATTTATATGTCATGTATTTCTATTAGGATTAATTAAGACATAATTAGAAGAAAAAAAATTCAAGAAAAAGCAGAGGGGGAGACGGGAGAGAAAGAAGTGAAAAGGCAAGAGGACAATTTTGATTTTCAAGAGGAATTTGGAGAGTTTTGAGGTAATTTCTTCAACTTTTACTATAATTAAATGGAATATTTGATATTAGAGAGAAATTAGATATATTAGAGAATTTTTTTAGAGATAGAAGGAAGAGAGAGAAGGAAGAACAATGGTGAAATTGGAAGTTTTATACAAAGTATTTCACATTCTTGTTGATTTTATGGAGTTGGTTTGAAGAAATTAAAGTTTTGATGATAATTATGGAAAATAGGGTTCTGTGAACAGTATAGATTTCGAAAATTATAGCAATCTGATGGCTTGTAATCTGATTCTGAAATTTATATATGTTAAAATAGACATCCTAATAAATTGTTTAAAGTTGGATTCACTGAAAAATGTTGAGTATACAATTTTATATGAATTTTCGAAGTTTACTGTTTACTACTGGAAATTTAATTTTTCCTGCAGAAAATCTGTTTTGGGTAAGTTATTTGAGGTACCTAGAGATCATCAAAAATTATGAAATTTGGGATATGATTTTGTTTATATGTCTAGTTTAAAACTGGAGATTTTTGTGATTTTACGAATTTGGTACAAATTATCATGTATTTTGGAATAGGGAGAGGTCAGTTCTGGAAATGAGTTTACAAAATTTGTGTATCTGAAAAAAATGAAGGATTTAAGGGATCTAATGAACACAGAATGCTATGCAATTTGATATGATATTAGGTATGTATGTGTAGAAGACCTTTATAAAATATTAGACCAATTGGATAAGTGAATTAATTATTAAAAATCGGAGAACCAGAATTGATCAGTTTAAGAAGTGTGAAATTAAAGAATTTTATTTGGTTTTTTCCCTTAGGTGAGACTGCGGTTCCTAATACATACCGGGATTCGATCGCAGAAAGGGTTGCCACACAAGTTGATCCACGAGATTATGAGTGGGAAAAATACTATTTTTAATCAACAATTGAACTATAAATTATAAATTTCTATTTATTTATAATTGTTAGCAAAACTTTATTATGTTAATAAATAGATATTCCTTTATTCTAGTATGAAGCATATTTTATAGTTTATCAAATTTTGTCTATGCAGTATCGGAAAATGATTGTTTAATGTTTTAGAGATTTAAAAGTAAAGAATTGAATTTTTATGTTTTACTAAGATAGTACCCAATTCATTCAGATAGTAAAATTATAGAGGTCTTTGGGACCCATTCAGGCACACATAGAGGCTTTGGGCCGTGTGATCTGGATGTTTAGCCCTTTGGGGGCAGCTCTGCGCATGCGTAGAATCAGTATAGTGATATCTTGGCCTGAGCGATCCTAGCCCCGCCAGGTCATGATCAGTCAGATTAGTTTGGGTACTTGATTAGTGAAACTGTAATGACTTAGAAATTTAAATTAAGAAATGAGTTTTATGAGATTTAGAAACTTAATATATTTATCATGTTGAATGTTGAATGCAAGTAGAAATGCTTTAGAAGATTTTTATATTCAAATTTAGATTTTGTGAAAGCATAGAAATTATTGAAAGAATTGCTTCCTCGTTTTTGTATCTTTTCTAAGTAGTTTTCTTATTAATGTTAGTAAAGCATAATTTTTAATTAATTTATTATTATGATATAGTATTTTATTTTATGCAAATTTTTATCTATTTTAATGACTCTATCCCACTCACTGAGGTTATACTCACCCTATTTTCTTTTCTTTAAAAACCCCTTTTTCCCCAGGAGATTGCAGTGTTCAGTCGGAGCGCCAATAGCTGCTGGAGGTTGGCCATTTGATGATGTTTTGAGAGCTTTCTTTTTTATATTTTATTGTATTATTGTAGATGGTTTTCTTACATATGTAAATATTTTGATATCATATATGTATCAAAGATTTGTTTCAGTTTCTTTTAGACATTTTTGTTTACTCATCATGTTTGAGTTTTTTAAACTTATATTAAAATTTTAGTTGTAAACTTTTTGAATCATAATTAATTTTATTTAAGGCCGGAGGCTAATGTTGTGAATATTTTATTTTAATAGAGGACTCAAGGTCCTAAAAAGGAAGTTGGTAGTTATATAAATATTTTGGAAGTGTTGAATTTTATGTATTTGACAGGGGGATTAGTCTAAAATACAGGGGAGACTCTGTCAAATTTTCTTAAAGTTTTTCTAGCACAGTTTTAGGCACGATTCGCTCGTGTTAGCTAGGAGCGGGTCATGTCAACTTGGTATCAGAGCATAGTTTTTAAGATTTTGTTAACTTTTTCATGTTTGCATAAACATAGTTTTGGAATGATAAAAGAAGCATTATATTTTGTAGGCATCATCATGAGCCAACATACAGGCAGACCTCGCACTAGAGCCAGGGGTGGACTGAACCAAACTGCAAATTCTCCACCACCACCACCTGAAGGTGAAGAGGAAAATGAACATAGTCGTGGAGAGGAAAGACAGTCAAATGCGAGAGAAAATGAGAATAGGAATCACCGTGACCCTCCTATCATTATACACTCAGTAGATGCACTAGCCCAGTTTGTTGCTACTGTTACTCAAAATCAAGGGCGTGTTAGGGAAGAGAACACTATTGAGCGGGTTAGGATGTTGGGTGGTCAAAGCTTTGATGGTAATGTTGATCCTCCTAGTGCAGAGGCTTGGTTAAGCAAGCTAGAGCGTATCTTTGGAGTTATGGGGTGTATTGATGAGCAGAAGTTGCTTTTTGCTACATTTTTATTGGAGGATGGAGCATACCACTGGTGGGAGTCAGTTCAGCGTCGTCATCCATCACAGGAAGTTATTACTTGGGCTTTGTTCAAAAAGGAGTTCTTTGATCACTACTTTCCTGCTGTGTACAAAGATATCAAGCGTAGTGAGTTCTTGAGACTGGTTCAAGGGTCCAGATCAGTGGAGGAGTATGAGAAGAAATTTTTAGAGCTCTCCAGATTTGCTCCTTCTATTGTGGCTGATGAGGAGGAAAGGTGTAAAAAGTTTGAAGAAGGATTACGTAGAGAAATCAGAGTTGTACTTGCTGCCAACAATTATGATGACTTTGGTAAGTTAGTTCAAGCTGCTATGAAAGTTGAGAGAAATTTGGGAGAGGCTAACCGAGCTGATTCAAGCTATAGACGTCAGCAAAGTTGGCCAGTTGATAGTACTAGCCATCGACCAAGCAAGAGAGGGGGCAGTTATTCAGCTTATTCTGATAGTTATAAGAGTAGTCAGAGACAGGGTCCACCAGAGGGGCAAAAACAAAGTTCTAGGTAGATTAGTAGAAAGGGGAGCATACAACATGATGATCAATCCAGAATGACTCAATTCCCATTATGTGAGACTTGTGGCAAGCTTTATGAGGGAAAGTGTCGGTTTGGTAGACCTGGTTGTTATCATTGTGGTCAGAAAGGGCATATCAAGAAATTTTGTCCTGCTTTAACTCAAGGTAGCAGCCTTGTTTAGAAAGATAGAGGACCTGGAAGGCTTCAAACAGGGACATCTACTTCTTCAGTTAGAAACCAGACGAATACCTCAAGAAATAGTAATAATCAACAGGGTAGTCAGCCAGTTCGACAGGCACGGGTTTTTGCCATGACTCAGCAGCAGGCACAGGCTACGCCAGAGGTGGTTACGGGTACGTTGACTATCTTTTGTCGTGAGGCCCATATTTTGATTGATCCTGGATCCACCCATTCCTTTGTTTCATATATGTTTGCTATGTATGCTGATAGAGATTTGAAACCGTTGGAGTGTACTTTAGCAGTAGCCACACCTATTGGGGATTCCATCTTAGTAGGAAATGTTTTTAAGGATTGCGTTGTGAAGGTAGGGAATCATGATCTATTAGCAAACTTGATTCCTTAAGATATCCGAGACTTCGATGTGATATTGAGAATGGATTGGCTTGCAACTCACCATGCATCTGTAGATTGCTTCAAGAAGGAGGTGGTGTTTAGAAAACCTGAAACACCTGAATTTATTTTCTATGGAGATCGACGAATCCTCTCTACTTGCATAATATCTGCTCTTGAAGCTAAACGATTATTTGAAAAGGGGTGTTCAGCCTACCTAGCTCATGTGATTGATACTTCAGTGAGTGAAGCAAGAATAGAAGATATTCCTATTGTACAAGATTTCCCGGATGTGTTTCCAGAAGATTTACCGGGCTTACCACCAGATAGGGAAGTTGAATTCACAATCGATTTAGCTCTGGGAACAACCCCTATTTCCATGGCACCATACAGAATGGCTCCAGCAGAGTTAAAGGAGTTAAAAGTGCAACTGCAAGAGTTGGTTGATAAGGGGTTTATTAGACCTAGTGTTTCACCATGGGGAGCACCGATCTTGTTTGTTAAAAAGAAGGATGGAACAATGCGGTTATGCATAGACTACCGACAGTTGAACAAGGTGACAATCAGTAACAAGTATCCTCTTCCTCGTATTGATGATTTGTTTGATCAGTTGCAAGGTGCAAGGGTTTTCTCTAAGATAGATTTGCGCTCAGGTTACCATCAACTCAAGATTAGAGAGGCCGATGTACCTAAGACTGCTTTCAGAACTCGTTATGGGCACTATGAATTTCTTGTAATGCCATTTGGGTTGACTAATGCTCCAGCAGTTTTTATGGACCTTATGAATCGAGTATTTCATCCTTATCTGGATCGCTTTGTTATCGTGTTTATTGATGACATATTGGTGTATTCGCGAGACAAAGAGAGCATGCAGAACATTTGAAGATTGTTTTGCAGACCTTGAGGGAGAAACAACTTTATGCCAAATTCAGCAAGTGCCAGTTTTGGCTGGACAAAGTTGTGTTTTTAGGACATGTGATATCAGCTGAAGGGGTGTATGTAGATCCTCAAAAGATAGAAGCTATTGTTAAATGGGAGAGACCCACTAATGTAACAGAAGTCAGAAGTTTTCTTGGCTTGGCAGGTTATTATAGGAGATTTATTGAGAATTTTTCCAGAATTGTTGTTCCATTAACACGGTTGACTCGTAAGGAGGTGAAGTTTGAGTGGACTGATGCTTGTGAGCAGTGTTTTCAAGAGCTCAAAACACGATTAACTTCGGCACCTATACTTACTCTTCCATCCGGTAATGAGGGGTTCGTGATTTACAGTGATGCCTCTAGACAGGGGTTAGGTTGTGTTTTGATGCAACACGGTAAGGTGATAGCTTATGCTTCAAGGCAACTAAAGAAGCATGAACAAAATTATCCCACCCATGACTTAGAATTGGCAGCAATTGTATTTGCACTCAAGACTTGGCGACATTACTTATATGGGGCAACATGTCAAATTTACACAGATCACAAGAGCCTCAAGTATTTATTCACTCAAAAAGAATTAAATCTTAGGCAGAGAAGATGGATTGAGCTTATCAAGGATTATGACTGCACAATTGACTATTACCCAGGTAAAGCAAATATAGTAGCAGATGCACTCAGCCGAAAGTCCTCGAGCTCTATAGCCTATTTAAGGGTGACATATCTACCTTTATTGATTGAATTGAGGTCTTTGGGAATTAAGTTAACAATTAATGACTCAAGTGTGCTACTAGCCAATTTCCATGTTAGACCTACTTTAATTAATAAAGTTAGAGATGCACAAATACAAGATCCTCAGTTAATGAAACTGATAGAAGAGGTGAAGAAAGGCTTACGATCAGACTTTGCGGTTAGAGATGATGGAGCCTTAGTTATGGGAAATAGACTTTGTGTGCCCAACATTGAAGAATTAAAGAAAGAGATTATGGAAGAAGCTCACTTTCCAGCCTATGTAATGCATCCAGGAAGTACTAAGATGTATCATAATTTGAGAGAACATTATTGGTGGCAAGGTATGAAGCGGGATATTGCAGAATTTGTGTCTCGGTGTTTAGTTTGCCAACAAATAAAAGCTGAGCACCAGAAACCTGCGGGATTCTCTCAACCACTTCCTATTCCTGAATGGAAATGAGAACACATTATCATGGATTTTATGGTAGGACTTCCCCGTACTATGGCTGGTCATGATGGTATTTGGGTAGTGGTAGATCGTCTTACAAAATCTGCACACTTTTTACCTGTCAAGGCTACTCATTCATTGAATAGACTAGCTAGTATTTATGTAGCAGAGATAGTCCGTCTTCATGGTGCACCTGTGTCAATAATATCATATAGAGATCCACGTTTTACTTTCAGATTTTGGCCTAGCTTGCAAAAAGCTTTAGGCACAAAATTGAATTTCAGCACAGCTTTTCACCCACAAACAGATGGTCAATCTGAGCGTACCATTCAAACTCTTGAAGATATGCTTAGAGCTTGTGTATTGGAGTTTAAAGGCAATTGGGATGTTTATTTGCCTCTAATGGAATTTGCTTATAATAATAGTTACCAATCCAGTATTGAAATGGCACCTTATGAGGCTCTATATGGAAGGAAATATAGAACACCAATATGTTGGGATGAAGTGGGTGAGAGGAGACTATTGGGACCAGAACTGGTACAGGATACAAATGAAAAGATAGTTATTATTAGAAACAAGATCGACAGAAGAGTTATGATGATAAGCGTAGAAGAGATCTGGAGTTTCAGGTGGGAGATAAAGTGTTCTTAAAGATATCTCCTTGGAAAGGTGTGCTTCGTTTTGGTAAACATGGAAAACTAAGTCTGCGTTACATTGGACCTTACGAGATTATCGAGCGTGTGGGTACAGTTGCTTACCGTTTAGCTTTGCCTCCAGAATTGTCAAAGATACATAATGTGTTTCATGTCTCTATGCTCCGAAAGTACGTGTATGATCCAAGCCATATCCTTTAACAGCAGCCAATTCAATTAAAAGAAGACTTGACTTTTGAAGAAGAACCATTAAAGATCATAGAATGGAAACAGCAAGTACTTCGTGCCAAGACTATTCCATTGGTTAAGGTATGGTGGTGAAATCACTCGAAAGAAGAAGCTACGTGGGAGCGAGAAGACGTTATGCGAGCTCAGTATCCACATCTCTTTCTCTCAGGTTAGTAATTTCGAGGACGAAATTTTTTTTTAGGGGGGTAGTATTGTAAAGCCCATTAAATTTTTTTAAGTAAGCCTAGCCCATTGTTATTTTAGCCCAGCCCATATATTCATTTATATGCCATGTATTTCTATTAGGATTAATTAAGACATAATTAGAAGAAAAAAAATCAAGAGAAGGTAGAGGGGGAGACGGGAGAGAAGGAAGTGAAAGGGCAAGAGGACAATTTTGATTTTCAAGAGGAATTTGGAGAGTTTTGAGGTAATTTCTTCAACTTTTACTATAATTAAATGGAATATTATGATATTAGAGAGAAATTAGATATATTAGAGAATTTTTTTAGAGATAGAAGGAAGAGAGAGAAGGAAGAACAATGGTGAAATTGGAAGTTTTATACAAAGTATTTCACATTCTTGTTGATTTTATGGAGTTGGTTTGAAGGAATTGAAGTTTTGATGATAATTATGGAAAATTAGGGTTCTATGAACAGTATAGATTTCGAAAATTATAGCAATCTGATGGCTTGTAATCTGATTCTGAAATTTATATATGTTAAAATAGACATCCTAAGGAATTGTTTAAAGTTGGATTCACTGAAAAATGTTGAGTATACAATTTTATATGAATTTTCGAAGTTTACTGTTCACTACTGGAAATTTAATTTTTCCTGCAGAAAATCTGTTTTGAGTAAGTTATTTGAGGTACCTAGAGATCATCAAAAATTATGAAATTTGGGATATGATTTTGTTTATATGTCTAGTTTAAAACCGGAGATTTTTGTGATTTTACGAATTTGGTACAAATTATCATGTATTTTGGAATAGGGAGAGGTCAGTTCTGGAAATGAGTTTACAGAATTTGTGTATCTGAAAAAAATGAAGGATTTAAGGGATCTAATGAACACAGAATGCTATGCAATTTGATATGATATTAGGTATGTATGTGTAGAAGACTTTATAAAATATTAGACCAATTGGATGAGTGAATTAATTATTAAAAATCAGAGAACCAGAATTGATCAGTTTAAGAAGTGTGAAATTAAAGAATTTTATTTGGTTTTTTCCCTTAGGTGAGACTGCGGTTCCTAATACATACCGGGATTCGATCGCAGAAGGGGTTGCCACACAAGTTGATCCACGAGATTTTGAGTGAAAAAAATACTATTTTTACCAACAATTGAACTATAAATTATAAATTTCTATTTATTTATAATTGTTAGCAAAACTTTATTATGTTAATAAATAGATATTCCTTTATTCTAGTATGAAGCATATTTTATAATTTATCAAATTTTGTCTATGCAGTATCGGAAATGATTGTTTAATGTTTTAGAGATTTAAAAGTAAAGAATTGAATTTTTATGTTTTACTAAGATAGTACCCAATTCATTCAGATAGTAAAATTATAGAGGTCTTTGGGACCCATTCAGGCACACATAGAGGCTTTGAGCCGTGTGATCTGGATGTTTAGCCCTTTGGGGGCAGCTCTGCGCATGCGTAGGATCAGTATAGTGATATCTTGGCCTGAGCGATCCTAGCCCCGCCAGGTCATGATCAGTCAGATTAGTTTGGGTACTTGATTAGTGAAACTGTAATGACTTAGAAATTTAAATTATGAAATGAGTTTTATGAGATTTAGAAACTTAATATATTTATCATGTTGAATGTTGAATGCAAGTAGAAATGCTTTAGAAGATTTTTATATTCAAATTTAGATTTTGTGAAAGACATAGAAATTATTGAAAGAATTGCTTCTTCATTTTTGTATCTTTTCTAAGTAGTTTTCTTATTAATATTAGTGAAGCATAATTTTTAATTAATTTATTATTATGATATAGTATTTTATTTTATGCAAATTTTTATCTATTTTAATGACTCTATCCCACTCACTGAAGTTATACTCACCCTATTTTCTTTTCTTTAAAAACCCCTTTTTCCCCAGGAGATTGCAGTGTTCAGTCGGAGCGCCAATAGCTGCTTGAGGTTGGCCATTTGATGATGTTTTGAGAGCTTTCTTTTTGATTTTTTATTGTATTATTGTAGATGGTTTTCTTGCATATGTAAATATTTTGATATCATATATGTATCAAAGATTTGTTTCAGTTTTTTTTAGACATTTTTGTTTACTCATCATGTTTGAGTTTTTTAAACTTATATTAAAATTTTAGTTGTAAACTTTTTGAATCATAATTAATTTTATTTAAGGCCGGAGGCCAATGTTGTGGATATTTTATTTTAATAGAGGACTCAAGAACCTAAAAAGGAAGTTGGTAGTTATATAAATATTTTGGAAGTGTTGAATTTTATGTATTTGACAGGGGGATTAGTCTAAAATACAGGGGAGACTCTGTCAAATTTTCTTAAAGTTTTTCTAGCACAGTTTTAGGCACGATTCGCTCGTGTTAGCTAGGGGCGGGTCGTGTCAGGTGCTATCACAAATGCTTGTACTAATCTTGCAGTTGTTACCTGGCGAGTCCTATTTGTTTCAATACCACCGATTTACTTGCTTCTACACTTATATTCCATTCCTTCTGGTTAACCTCTATCTCTTTTAATCTATCTCATAAAATGAGCCCATTTTTAATCAAAAAATCAGTCTTAACTTAACAATAGAATTCTCATACTATATTTAAAAAATTATGTTTTTAATTTAAATTATTAATATTTTTTTAAGAAATTGATTAGTATGTCTATATTTTTTTCAAATAAAATTTTAAGATTTTAACTTTTAACTAAGCTAATGAAATAATTTTTAACTTGAGACAGTAATAATTAATAAAAATAGTTTAAAATTGTTATTTATAAATTCTAAAAAAAAAGTTGGGTTGTTAAAAAATTCAATTTGATTTAAAGATAAGCCTATTTTGTTAAAAGAGATGTTTAGGAGTTCAAAATAAGCACTTAATTAGTCTCTTTAAGATACATATGTGCTTTTTTAATCAAAATTTAAAGGTTAAAGATAAAAAAAAAATTTTTTATGTATCTTTACCCATTCGAACCAAATACGAAAAGGAACGATCATAAACATGATACGGTCCATTTGGGCCACGTCATATAAACCCAAATGGATCGTGCTAGACCTCTAAAATTTTTTTAATATTAGACACGATACAATTCGAAATACTATTTATATTGGGTTAAGCACAATATAAATAGTATTATAGATCCAAAAAAAATTAATTCATATTGACACAATATAATACGTTTTACATTTCTATTAATCTATTAATGATGGTGAGAGTCGTCTGAAATATAACTTAAATATGGATTTTTGTTTGCCCTGTATCTGCTCCCTTTAGGGGTAGGTTACCATTTTTGCTTTTGATGACAACAATTATTGAAAGTTTGACTTCCATATTATATGCCCAAATAACAAATGTACATCCTTTCCTGCATCATCAAGCACATTAATTTGTTTCATTATCAGGTTCATGCTGCCATATCAATTTCGATGTTAAGGCCTTCACTGGAATTTCATCAATTTCACACAACCATTACTTGAAGTATAGTAGCAAGGCCTCATTTTCAGGGGGTGGAATCATAATGGAGCTTGGATCAGAAACAGCATGATAGTGCCTATTGGCAATATATATGGATAGCATCTTTTTTCTCACTTAGTAAAGCAGAAATAGAACTGAGAAACCATTTGACGGGTCATTTTGCTAAAAATTGAATTGCAAAGAAGGTTGAATTGAATGAATTCTTTGGAAAAAAGCTTTGAACGTTTTGATGAAGTTTTAGTTTCACTATGTCTCAGGAAAACTTGCAGAGTATGATGAGCCAATGAAGTTAACAAATAGAGAAGGTTCATTGTTTGGGGAGCTTATGAAGGAATACTGGTCAAATTCGCACTCTGCAGAACCACATTGAAGCTAACAATTATCTTGATTTTCTTATTTAGTTGTCTTCTCTTGCCTTACAGCAAAAATATGTGTGACCATGATGTATTTAAACTCCTGGAATGCTTCTTTATTTGTCAAAAGCAAGAAATAGGCATGAGAATTTCTAACAACTCTTCTATGTTACATATTTGAAGAATATATTTATCCTGTGTCTGAATTAATATTTTCAGCAGATTTTGAATTATTTTAAAAGTTTTAATATTTCTTCTACTTTATGTGAATAAAATAAATAATAGTTCTTCTTACAAAAAAGAAAAAGATAAAGAAAAAGAAAATAGTTTCAATTTTTTATGTTCAATAAAAACACCATTTATTAATTAAAAAACTACATAAAAAAGTAGTTAGAATAAATATCTTATCTGGAAATATTTTATAAAAGTACTTTTGAGTTAGTTTTCTAAACTTTGAAAAAAGAAACAGGATAATGGTTATTCTAGTTCGCTTCCAAGAAAGGAGTTCATAAGTTGTACACTGTTCCTCAAAATTCATTTCAAATTTCTATTTCTCATGAAAACATATAACACAATCTATTAAATAACTTTGTAAAGTAAAATTAGAAGTGGAAGCATGTCTGCCAATTATATACTCACAATTAGAAACCCCGATGTCATCTTATGTTCTTCATCCAGAACGCCCTTTACCGCTTCAAAACTCTCTTCATTTTCCATAAATCCTCCAAATTTCTCAAAATTACTTCCAAGTCCATGTCTTCACCAGCCCTTCTCTCACTCTTTCGGAAAAGCTCTGTTTCGGGTTTGCTCTAAACCGTTTGAAGCGGAGGAGGAGTTGTCCTCCACAGAAGATGAGTGGCTCAAGAGACTTCCAGATAAGAGCAAGCCTTTGTACTCTCATAGCTTGCCTTGCATTGAGGCTTGGCTAAGGAATCTGGGGTTTTACCAGAGTGAAGATGACCGTGCTGTGTGGTTGATTGAAAAGCCTGATTGGCACGCTCAGTTGTCGCTTGATGTCACTGACCTCTACATAAGGTAAAATTTTGCGCTTCTTTTTCATCTGGGCTTTTGTTATATTTTTCAATTCATGTTAAATTTTTTTTTTTGAGGTTTTGAGGAATTGGTTGAATGCCGTTGAATCAGGGTGTTTGCTGTTAGGTAGTTTGAAGATAGTTTTGGTTTTGTGTTTCTCCCGCTTTAGTGCATTATGGTGCTGAGAAATTTCGCTGACTACATGAGACACTTAAGACTCATGAACAATTGAATTGACTATTGATCGTTTACTTTATGCTGTAGTTAAGAGTTTGAACAATACATGGGTGATTAACGAGTTTGATAGCTAGGTTGGTAACAACATTTGGGTAAAGACAAAATATTCTTCAGAGGCCTTTTTGCATTTATTCAGTGCCACTAAGTGAGTGTGTTGGTGCCTAATTAATGTCATGTGCTAGTGAATGGGGAGATGGCTATGCTTATGATTGCCAGGGAAGTTTGAGCTTGAGAGCATCATAATGCTACCTCCGTGAAACCGAAATTCACCTGTACTTTTATCCTGCAATACCTGCCAAAATGTGTGAGCTTCTAATGTTTTTCCTGCAAATCCTCAAAAGTCGTCCATCACACCACTCATAGAATCTTCCTACAAGCTAATGTCAACTCACTCAACACTTCTGGTGCTTTTTGTTCTTAATCCAGAAGCTGTGGGCTAGGCTGCACTATTTCGAATCAGCCTGATCCATCTCTATGTTGGAGATGATCCAGGCTCAAGTGATGGGTCATACTAAGCTGTAGTATATTTCCACTACTGTTCGCCATGTTCTTTTCCTTTTGGAGCTTGTGAAGTTGCAGTGCTTTGTGCATGGCATGGTATTGAAAGCGATGTGGCATGTTCAACCTAATTGTTAATGATTTATTAGATGTGATCAACAAGTTATAATTGATAAGATTGGAGTGCTGCAACTACACTTGAAAGCTTTACAATCAAAAGGCTTCAGGATAAGGAAGAGTGAAGCTGTTTTTCCGAATATAAGAGTGGTAATGGGAATTACTGAATCAATACCCTGCTAACGATCAACTTCTTAAAAATATAAAAATTCTTTGGTCATAAAATGACATAATTGGATCATAATTACAGCAAGAATGCTAAGATCAATAGTGGTGAGTAAAGAAAAAGTAGGACAGCAGTCTGTATCAGTTGTGAAACTTTTACATTTTCTGTTTTGTGCTTTCTAATTTGAGGATATCAGTGAATTATTTGAGAAGGTTTGGCTATGTCCAACAAATACTGCAGTTACTATCATTCCGGAGCTTGGTGCAAGGATGCTTGTGTGACTCCTGAGTTAGATATCAATCACTTGAAATTGAAATCATTTTGGATAGCTTTCAATTTTGAGTACAAAAGCCCCCACTTCCAAGTTCATGCTCTGCTCTCTTTTGAAAGGATCTAATAGCTAATAGCCTATGTAATTTTCATGTACTTTGGATATTGCTTTTTGTTGCAGTCATTCTCTTAACACTCTTTTCTCATGGTTGAGTAGCATTCTCTTTATATCTGCCTGTGCCGGAGGTTTTCTGCCAGTCTTTCTGTTCGTCTAGTTTAGAATGCTGATCTTTTTGATATACATAGTTAAAAAAAGATGGTTGTTGTTTGATAACTCAATTCACACGAATCCCACCTCAAACAAAGTTATTTTTGCCTGATGAAATACCTTCGAATGTAGATAGGTTGAGAGCTAGAGATTTGCATAACCAAAATGTTGTTGGATTTAGTTATTTTATTGATGATGGTTCCTATAATGTTCACAGCTCACAAACAATACAATGAACAAAGATTCTGTTTTAACATTCTTCAACATACTTTAGTTGATATTTACTGCAAGATGATTGTGTCTTGTGGTGCAGGTACTTGAAGAGCGGAGCTGGGGATCTGGAAAAAGATGTGGAGAGGAGATTCAGTTATGCATTGAGTAGAGAAGATATTGAGAATGCCATTCTTGGGGGACCATAAATAAGCAAGAACTCTTTAGTTCCAGCATTTGCAACGTCTGATTGGCAAAATTTATGAAGTTAAATCGTCTCTAGGACGTGGAGCAGCACACTATTTGCTCAAAATGTCACAGTTTGTCCTCTTCCAAAACCAGAATGCAATTCTGCAAGTCTTCTGTATAAGTAATGAAATATTTGTTTTATAAGTTCATCTCATCGGTTTGGCTCTCTGCATTAATTTATTTTAATTTGAGATTTTTTCTTTTCTTTTTTCCAGGAAAATTTTTCTGCGAAAATTCTTGTGACCTCCTATATGCACGGTGTCATGTTATCAAAAAAATTTTTTCTTAAGATAAGAAGAATTTTTTTAAAAAAAATTTATTTCCAGAAATTGCGGATGTTTCAGTTAAATTTTGAAGTCATTAGCTTATATTTTGGTCAAAGAATGGAGAAATTTCTAAAAATTTTCCCTTGATTTATATGAAAAATTAATAAGATATAAATACTTGAAATTAATGGGTTAATTGTGGTAATGGCTAAGTGGAGGCTTTTTGTTTTTTGTTTTTTTTTTTATTAAGTTTTAGAAGATTCAATTTTTATTTTATTTTAATTTATTTTTTAGTTTCGACAACTCAATTTTAATTTTAAGCAATTAGTTACAGAATTTATCTTCGGAAATATAGTAGAGGCTCTAAAAATTCAGTCCAATCCAAAAAAGGACTTGGAAGCTTAATAAAAAGTCAGCTTTTCTTGAGTTGAAAATGCATAAAAGGCAACTATTTTCTAATAAAATCTAGTATTTCTTAAATTCTATAATAGTTTCTACAACTCAAGTTTAATTTTAAGCTATTAGTTACAAAATTTATATATGTAAGATAATGTAAAACTTTTACAAAAGTACCTTAGCTCTAAAAACTGTTTATTTATTACTTCTTTTAAAGTATGGTTGCAAGCAAATAACCCTGCCCTTTTATTAAATTTCAAAACCCCTCCTCCATGGTACCTTCCCATCATTAATACGGCATCGTTTTTCTCTCTTTTTAATTTATTTATTTTTTTAATCCGGCGAAGTTCTGGATTCATACATTGCTAGAGTCGCAATGTGCCGCCATTTCTTTTCCCGCCAAAGGCTGGCATCATCCTCCTTGAACCTAAACGCCATCGTTTTTAATCTGATCCCACCCTTAGGCATGCCTTTGCGTTTCCTCATCTCTACCATCCAGTTCAGATCTGAACCTCAAAATCTTTCTCTTGTTTCCGTCAATGGCAATTGTACGTGATTCAATCACAGACTACAGCAAAACGCAGCGTATAGTCCTCTTACTCGACCTGAATCCACTCCTTCATCTTCAAGACCCAGAAGCGTACCTGAACGCTCTCTTAGCCTCAGCAAAAACCCTAATTTCCTTGCCTTCACTCTCCTACTCTCTCTTCTCTTTCAAGCCCTTCTTCTCCTCTCTCTCCCCTCTTCTCTCCTCCTCAAAGCTCCCCTCTCCTTTCCCTTCTCTCTCCTTTGACCGGCCCGACTCCACCCTCCACTCGCTCAACGCTTTCCTCTCCAGTCCTTCTCTTAAGAATTTCTCCTCCAAAACGGCGCAGTTTTCGTCTTCTCCACGGGCTGTCAACGTCGCCGCGTCCATGCGCCAGCTGGTTCATGACTACGCTTGGGACCCCGACGATAAGGTAAATAATTCCGCTTCTGTGAGGTCGAATTTGGTGGTTTTGCTTTCGCCAGTTGTCAAATCTATGAAATGTTTGGGTGAGTTTTTGGATGTTGATGTGAGTGATGAGTGTTTGGGTGATGTGGCTTTGTTTAACAGGAAGTTTCGTGGCTTTTTTGAGAGTGTAAACGCTGCGTTTTGCAGTAGGGATATTCATTTCAGTTGGGTTGATGTTAAGTATGAATTAGATTGTAGTAATATCGATGAATTTGAACTGAAATCTAGGGTTTTTGATAGTGGGACTAAGGATTTGGGTTGGGGGTTTTGCTCTAGCGATTCTATTGTTTTGGGTTCTGCCCTTGTTCATTTTGAGTTGATTTATCCGATTATTGGGGTTTCAGCATCCCATTTGTTTAATTGTAATAATGATTACTGTAAACCAATTCGTGCACAGCTGAATCTGGAAATATTAGATGTTAGTGGGAAGCCTTTAGAATGCAAGGTAGGTGATCTTGAATTGGTCTATGTGGAGATCTTTTCTAGGAATAGAGTTGACGACGTTTTGATTCCGACTGATTTCATGGATTCGAAAACACCTGGATGTGAAAAGAATAGATTTTGGGGACAATTTGGTGAAGGAATCATTAAGCTCCATGTTAAGGCAGTCTATAACTGCAAGGAGGGTGACAAATTTGAGGGACGGTTATTGGATTCTATTCTTGTACATGAGTGTTTAGGAGAATCTGTGAACAATCGAAATGAGAATTCTAGTGAATTTTTTGCCGATAAGGTTCTCAAGATTCTAGCTAGGGAAATGGGTGGGTCACTGCCGAGGAAGGGTATACCCATTTGGCAAATTTTCTTGAGTTTCCTTTACAGAAAAAGTTTCTGGGCTTTAGTATCTATTTTAGATGGCAATGGTGAATCACATCTGGGAATCCTTAAGCCTTTCACAATTTTTTCGGCTCTCTTATCTATTGTAAATGATGGGTCCAGTTCTAACAGTAAAGCACATAAAGTTGGTGGAGCAAATTCATATCCATTTGCTACGAAAATGGATGATGAGATTTGCAAATCCAATACTATTGCTGCAGTTGGGGAAGTTAAAGGGAAAAAGAAAAAAAGTTCTTCACATTTGCTTCAGGATCTCACTTGGGTAGCCTTCTGTAAGGCTGCTTTTGGGAGCACTGTGATAGATTTGGAAGATGTCTACTTGTCAAGGGGATGTAATAATTCAAAGAAGTTGAAATTTTTGAAGTGTTGGATGAAACAGATTGAGAAATCTAGCAGTTGCAGCTTGATGATAGGGAAGAGATCCTTGCTACAGACAGAAGTCCCAAAAGAAATAGAGTATAGACTGGCTGCGTTGCCTCGAGAAAGTGAACGGCCAATTTCTTCATCTGGGTCAGTGGGAGAAGAGTCAATGGCTGGTGCTTCTAGAATAAAAGATGATTCTGCCCTTAATGACCACTCCGAAACTTCTGAAAGTTTTTTCAGCAATCTTTCCAGCAAAATACAAAAGGGAGTGGAATCTGAAGGAGTAGACTTGGGGGCTTTGGCAGAGCGACTTGTGAACTCATCAGTTTATTGGTTATATCAAAAGCTTGAAATAAAAAACACTTCAGAGAGTGAAACCCCAGTAGTAAAACCTGATAAAGCTTACAGCATGGTTGCTGTTGAACTGTCAAAGCTTTTACTAAGGGAGCCCAAGGACTTGATTGCAATTCACAAAAATGATGGTCGAAAGGCTAGCGGATTTGCATCAGAAATTATAGTTAGAGAGTATCCTTTTTAATATTTCTTTATATATGATATATTTGGGTTCTTTTAGAAATTATCCATATATTCTGTGTTGGTTCTTTCATTGATCTTACATGGGTTGCCATTGGCTTTTCTTTATTCATTGATGCTATACTATGCTTCTTTTAGAGATTATGTGTATATTGTGCATTGGTTCTTTATTAATCTTACATTGGTTGCAATTTGCCCCAAAATGCTGTGTCACTTCCTTAATAGCACAAAGATATGAACTGCAAATTTTGCTTCGTATGGAGATTCTACAATCAGATGTCGGAGAAAGTGTTGAGGAGCCTGTGAAACAAAAGTTCGTGAAACAAATTTGCTTGCTTTTTGAGGCCATTCAGTGTCACCTACAGGGTGGCTTCTTTGGTGACTGGAGCCTTGTTAATTATGTGCAAAAGATCATTAAAAGTAGGTAAGTTTAGTTGCAGACACCAAAATTCAGATTTTTTTTTTTATTTCTTTAAAGAAATGGCTTCAGAAGTTAAGGCAAACAACGCTTGATTCACTATTATGATGCTGCAATTGCTACGCAGCATGTAGGCTGGTTGTCTTTATCTTCAGTATCTTCTTTGGATGAATCATACCACATTACATTTAATTAAACCTTAAATCATTGGCAAAATTACATGTAGCATCATCTTTGTCCACTTTCTTGAGTATTTCCAAATTGAATGTTAGCTTCAGCACAATTAATTTTTCCTGTTAAATGGCATCCCATTAAGTAATGCTTGAATGTGCATAATTTCAGGTATGGTGACACTCTTGGAGACGTGGTTCATAGAATCTACTTGAAAATGGACCTGTTACTGTTTGCGAAAGAGGATGAACCTCCTAATAGTTTACATAATAGTGAGGAAAGTAATCCATCCTGGAGAGAAGAGATCGGTGAAAATGGTAGAGTAAATAAATCTGTTTCAATGGAAGATGAGCCCTTACGACCACAGGAAGATGATGATGAGAGTCCCCAAGTGTTTACAAGGGAGGAGCATGCTCGTAGAGTGCTGGAAGCTCAAGAGAGGAGAGAAAGGGCTCGAAGATTTTCATCTTTCACAAGTTGGGTACCAGATTTGCAGAGAGTTTGGGCCCCAAAGCAGCCTAAGGCTGTGAAACCAAAGACACTTCGGAAGTTGTCAAACAGAAAGGACCGTAAAAGGGCGAGTTATGACAAGGTATGTGAGACTCCAATGACGGGAAACAAACGTTCTTGTTCACTAGGAAGTAGTACTGATGATAAAGACAACCAAGATTCTGGGACTCGCTTGTCCGGTTCTGTTTCTAAAGCTTTGTTTCAAGATGACCGGTTGTATAAAATTTTTTAAGCAGCGGCACCGATGAATGATTAGTGGCATACTGAAAGCTTACGTTAGAATAAAGGTTTAATGAGAGCTGCCGTTCGTCTGAAGTTTTAACCGTAATTGGTTTGACTTCATCATTTGAGTTTGTACCTTTTTTTCTATCGACTCTAATTTTTTTTTCTTAAGTTTTCTGTAAAATTAACATGAATTTGTATCATTGTGGTGATTTCACCTGCATAACGCCGTGTACATCAAAGAATTACCATGTCATAATCATATACAAAGAGGGATTCTGTTATCTTTTCCGCAAAGCCTTTAGTCACCCTTCTATATTTCTTCGTAATGTGTATAGGCTTTCTACTCTCGTAGGATGTAATCATCGGCTATACAAAGTCGAGGCATCTACCAGATTGCCTTTTTGTATAAAATAGTTATTAGTTTTTGTAGTAGTTTTAATTGAGTTATAAAAATATATGTTAACATCTCCAATACCATGTAGTATCATTTAAGATGGTCTGCAGTATCATGATTTGAGATTGTATAATTTTATTGTAAAAGTTATTTTAATAGTACATTTAATAATTTTTAATTAATAAATTAGTTTTTAATAAAATTTTTACGATTTACAGAAATATTATATAATTTCAGAAGTGTTAATATATTTTAATAGGATCCACTCCGGACCACTCGGCACTTTATAAATAGGAAACTAGACAATTAAACCCACTGGATGGAATCCATTGAGGTTCATGGGCCTGAGACTACACCGTTTATCAAGCCTGTTTTCAAAGAAAATACACTACTGCTTCATGAGAGCCATTACTCTTCTTTCCCGCCATTTCTCAGCTGCCAAACAAGTACAAGCTCTTATTTCGTCTCTACAGAACACATTTCCAACGGAAGACTTGTGTGGTAAAATATTGGACCAATACCCCGATATCAAAACACTGGAAAAACTCCATGCCAAGGTATTAATTGACCAACGTCTTCAAGCAAGCCCATCATTGGGCATAAAACTGATGAGAGCATATGCTGCTTGCGGACAAACAGGAGTGACGCGCCATATATTCGATGAAATTACTGAGAAAAACGTTGTTTTCTTCAATGTAATGATCAGAAGCTATGTGAACAACCATTTGTACTGTGCTGCTCTTCTTGTTTATACAACCATGTCTAGCCTCGGAGTTGATGCTGATCATTATACATACCCTTGCGTCTTGAAAGCATCTTCTGGGTTGAATAATTTGCAAGTCGGATTGCAAATTCATAGTGCTGTTGTGAAAGTTGGACTGGATACTAATCTGTTTATTGGAAATGGGTTGGTTGCGATGTATGGAAAATGTGGTTGTTTGATAGAGGCTCGGCGAGTTCTTGATGAGATGCCAAATAGAGATGTGGTTTCTTGGAATTCAATGGTTGCCGGGTATGCGCAAAATAGGAGGTTTGATGATGCATTGGAGGTTTGTAGAGAAATGGAATCATTAAGGATAAAACCTGATGCTGGTACTATGGCTAGCCTATCGCCGGCTGTGACTAACACATCCTCTGGTAATGTTTTATATGTCAAGGAAATGTTCTTGAAATTGGCTAAAACGAATTTAGTTTCTTGGAATGTGATGATTGCAGTGTATGTTAATAATTCAATGCCTGCTGAAGCAATTGATTTATATTTACAGTTGGAAATGCATGGAATTGAGCCTGATGCAATCACTAGTGCTAGTGTTCTTCCTGCTTGTGGGGATCTTTCAGCTTTATTGTTAGGAAGGCAGATTCATCAGTATGTTGAGAGGAAGAAACTTCAACCGAATTTGCTGTTGGAGAATGCATTGATTGATATGTATGCAAAGTGTGGAAGTTTAACAGAAGCTAGGTTAGTGTTTGATGAAATGAAATTTCGAGATGTTGCATCATGGACCTCTATGATCTCTGCTTATGGGATGAGTGGCAAAGGTTCTGATGCTGTTGCACTCTTTTCAAAAATGCAACTATCAGGTCTATCTCCAGATTCCATTGCTTTTGTTTCAGTTCTCTCAGCTTGCAGCCATGCTGGGATGTTGGAGGAGGGGCAGTATTATTTTAACTTAATGACTGAGCAGTATAAGATAATTCCTAGGATAGAACACTTTGCTTGCTTGGTGGATCTCTTAGGACGAGCAGGGAGAGTAGAGGAAGCATATAGTTTTATCAGAAAGATGCCGATGGAACCCAATGAAAGAGTTTGGGGGGCTTTGTTGGGTGCTTGTCGAGTGCACTCTAATATGGATATCGGCCTTCTTGCTGCCGATCATCTATTTCAATTAGCCCCTGAGCAGTCAGGGTATTATGTCTTGTTATCCAACATCTATGCAAAGGCTGGCAGGTGGGAGGATGTAACAACAGTTAGATCAATCATGAAGAAGAAGAGAATCAAGAAAATGCCGGGTGCCAGTAATGTTGAAATCAATTATCAGGTTTACACCTTTCTGGCTGGTGATCAATCGCATAATCAGTCCAAGGAGATATATGAAGAGTTAGATGTATTAGTGGGGAAGATGAAAGAGGCTGGTTACATTCCTGAGACTGATTCCGCCCTTCATGATGTGGAGGAGGAAGATAAGGAGTACCATCTGGCTGTTCACAGTGAGAAGTTGGCCATTGTCTTTGCAATTTTGAATACTAAGCCCAAAACGCCAATCAGAGTTACCAAGAATCTTCGTATTTGTGGTGATTGCCACATTGCAGCCAAGCTTATCTCTAAGATTTCTGAACGTGATATCACTATCAGGGATACCAATCGCTTCCATCATTTCAAGAATGGTCTTTGCTCATGTGGAGATTACTGGTGACATGTTTAGAGAGCTACTCCTGTCTCATCACTCTGCAACATATTGCTTTGTCTGGGATTTGATGGGGCTACTTTTAGAAAAAGACAGGTTTGTTACTACAAAAATCATAACATGGGATTGTATGGGAGTTACATTGGTTATGAAATTTTTGCTGAATCCTGCAGACTCAGTGCAGCCTGCTGCATAATTTCTTGAATCCATTTATTGGACTGTCCAAGCCCCATGTTTAATGCTCCAAAAGCATTAGTCTTCCAGAGTGACAGAAGATGGTGTAATCATGACTGCCATTCAGGCGATTACATATATGACTTATGAGATGAATGATGGATGAAAACTTGTTATATGTTAGTGGCTTATCAGGAGACTTCATTATTCCAATTAGGGCACAACTTGAAGGTGAGCTTTGACTGGGTCCACAATGTGAAAATGGTTATTAAAAGCGGTTCAACAGCAGATTACTGCAATTAGGTTACTAATCCTGCTTAAAGTTTACCTTTGACGGGCTTCACAATGTGAAAATTGTCATGTGTTAGTGGCTCCCGGAAGATTTTTACGACTGCAATTGGACACAGCTTTAAGTTGAGCTTTAAGGTTGGGTTCACAAACCACATTGATGGATAATCTGTACTGATTTCTCGCTCGTGTGTTCTCTGAAACATCGAAGTTGAGCAAAAGAATGCATTTATGTTCAATTATTATTCTACCCAATACTTTATTTAGAAGTAAATACGGAGGTTAGACACATTCTTACTGATACATGTCCTCTAATTGTAACTAGGGTTTAGTAGACTTAAATAAGCTCCTGATGTAACAGAATCAAAGCCGAATACTTTCCCATTTGTCTTCATCTAAACTGTCAAACCCCTTTAATTGTTAGGACATATTCAAACCTTACTCTCCGTGTGAGACCAATCTCTTTCTTCATGAGTTTCCTCTTGGGATCTTTTATATTGAAAGCGATCACTTGATGATGTGAAGTGAGGACAAGAGTTGTAAAAGCTGACCAAGATAAGCCCTCTTTCGCATCTTTTTTGCCACTCATTTATGATGAGAAACGAGGTTTTTCAAGTTAAAAAAAAAGGAGGAAGACGTAGAAAGAGGAAATAGGAGAATCAATAGAAAAAATTTAAGGGAGAATTAGAGTAAAATTTGAAAGAGAAAATAATCTTTTTTGTTAAAAGATAAAAAATCAATAATAACCAAATCTAAAAATAATATAACTAAAGTCTCCTATTTATAAGACCTTAAAATATAGTTTTATTATGAAATAAAATCTCATTAGGAAATAGAATCTCAATCCTAAGTTAATTAAAAAATACCAAAAATAAATATTACGAAATATAGGAAACTCTTAATTAGAAAAGCAATCCAATTAGAAGATCTCTCAATTTATAAAGTCAAAATCCCTAAGTTATTAAAATTCCTAAAATCTAATTGAAATTTCTATTTTTATTCCTAATTATAATCTAATGGGTCATACATCAATTCTCTCCCACTTGAAAGAACTCAACTTCTGACGAATTGTCATGGACGAAATTGTCAATACACAAAAAAACACCATGTCTTGTCTTGCACAAGTATTGAAAAGTCATCAACCCAAATCTTCTCTTGGTAGTTGAATGACATAGGTATATATGATTGAAGTTTGGATTATGAGTCAATATCCTTTGACGAGGAACAACGATATTCACCATGGAAGACTTCACTAAGGATGTTAACCAATGATAAAATTAGATGGACTCAAATATGAATCACAACCTATGAAATCAATTTTTTGAATGATCTCATCAGATTCTTCATATATAGGCTCCACATCATCATTATAATTCATCTTGCCCTCGATTTCAATATCACATTTAGATTCATGCCCATCTTCAAGATCAATCTCTCTTACTTCATCATCTCTACTAGAATCATCACATTCATCCTTATAGTTCTTAAGAGTTGCACCCAAAATTTCTATGTTTGGTAGATGACTCGGCCATAGGGTCTCGTTTTGGGAGAAGTTGTGCTAATTGAGACTGGATATTATTAAGGGCTTGTTTTATTTGTTGGTTATCGATTTCTAAAGCATCCATCCTGAGATTCATCTTATTTTCCAAAACATATATCCTAGTGTTTATCCTATTTTCTGAGGCTTGCATTGTTGAAAGTATTGAAATTGGTATTGAAGGACAAATTGTAGATAGCGACAAAGAGATTCTGATGGTGGTCGTGGTGAACAGCAACTCTAATGAACAGTGACTTCGAATATGAAAAGTAATTTATTGTAAACAGTAATTTCAAAAGCAAACAGTGACTGTGTGATGAATACTAATAGTGGCTTTTTTTTAAGGGTGATGGCAGATGAAATTGGGGTAAAGTTAATTGATAATGATCAAGATACCAATTGCTCTAATATTAATTGATGAGGAACGAGGTTCCTCAAGTTAAAAGAAGGGGAGAGAGATGTAGACAGAAGAAATTGAAGAATCAATAGAAAAATTTGAAGAAGAAATATAATGAAATTTAAGAGAGAAAATAATCTTTTTGTTAAAAGATAAAAAAATCAATAATAACAAAGTCTGAAAATAATATAACTAAAAGCTCATATTTATAAGATCTTAAAATATAATTCTACTAAGAAATAAAATCTCATTAGGAAATAAAAGTCTAATTCTAGTTTAACTAGAAAATATCAAAAATAAATACTATAAAATATACGAAACTATTAATTAGGAAAGCATTCCAATTAGAAGGTCTCCCGATTTAGAAAGTCAAAATCCCTAATAATAGTTAAAATTCTTAATTTATCAAAATCCTTAAAATCAAATTGAAATCCCTAATTTTATTTTTAATTATAATATTTCGGATCCTACGTCACAAATACAATAACCCACGACTG
This sequence comes from Boswellia sacra, assembly GCA_013180625.2. NCBI lineage: Eukaryota > Viridiplantae > Streptophyta > Magnoliopsida > Sapindales > Burseraceae > Boswellia > Boswellia sacra. Next base: position 2,074,371 of record SNVD02009519.1, on the reverse strand, counting down.
CCATTAATAACTGCAGCCACGATCTGCAATGGTGTGAATTGTTGAAAAGTCAGAGGATTCCTATGTGTTTTCCTTGACGATTTCCAAATCATATTGAATAGTAGCACTACTAGAAGCAATATATCAAAGCAAATGATCAAGGCACGGCTAATAGATGAATTTGGATGACTTTGTTCAGAACTAGAACTGCATAGCTTTCCACTGTTTCCTGAACCACCCCCCACAAAACATTGTCCACAAAATTCTCCAACATATTTATCTTTTTACTTCCTCTCGACACCCTGTATTGCAGACAACCTAGAACCAGATATGTATAATATGAAAATTCTGTCCATCAAACGTTTATAGCATCCCAAAAAAAAATTATTTGACCCTCTAGAAAAGAAAATCAATGAGGCAGTGGAAATTTCAAGTTCCCACAATCATAATAAGAAAGAAGATCATGATTGGATCATACAAAAATCTCTTATCATGAGAGACAAAGTGTAACAAGTTCAAATATAAAGAGTGAAGCAAAGCAGTTCCAGTGGAACTTTTTAAATGTTATTTACTGCAAGGAAAGCAAAATTGAAGTAAATTCATGTATAGAGTATGATAATGACTCCATGGAACCTGGAATGGCCTTAAGTCACAACCCTTCTCCTCTTCTTTGCTTCAACAAGTAAACGTCGAAAAGTTTGAAGTAAATTCAAACCAAAAATCAAAGGAAGCCCAGAAATCTTCTCCAACCAAATGTCTCTTCTTAAACCCGATGACTAGTTAAATTCTTTAAAGAATAATAAAATAAAATAAACGTCAACTTCCTTTCCCTCTTTGCATGTGTAGAGACGTCAAAACAGCCAGTAAACGAACAAAAGAGGCTTGATTATTAAAGAAAGAATTTTGACTTGAAAGCACACGAAATATAATAATATAACAATAATGCTATTATTCTGAAACGTCTTGGAAAATTGGACGTGTATTGTCTTCTTTCTCAGTGAGAAACATGGTTAGTTCAACATTTTACGGCAATCAATAGTCATATCTTATAACCTTCTACTTGAAATCTTTCCGAAAATACAGAGTATGACTTTGAAAGTGAGACTTCGTGCTCTGGACCTTTAAGGCAATCCAAAATCGAATTCAACTTTAATTAATTGCTAAATAAAACAAAACCCAGATGAGCACCTTGCATTACGATCCCTGGAACTTTCGGATCATGGTACTTTTTGGTCATTGCCAACCTTCAATATCGATTCTTTCATATTATTGAGTTAAGATTCACAATTGCAAGGCTTTATTGGAAAAAAAAAAGGCACTAATATTTCAAAGATAATTCGAATTGGAAGAATCTTGGCTCTTTGACTAGATGTAACTAGAATATGATGAGGAACGGGGTTCCTCAAATTTAAAAAAAGGGAGGGAGATGTAGACAGAGGAAATGGGAGAAATAATAGAAGAAATTTAGGGAGAAATAGAGTAAAATTGAGGGAGGAGACAATCTTTTTACTAAAAGATTAAAAACCAATAACAACCAAGTCTAAGAAATAAAATAACTAAAAACACTTATTTATAGTGCTGACAATCATAACTTAACTAGGAAATATACTTCGATTAGAAAATATAATACTAATCCTAGTTAAACTAGAAAATACCAAAATAAAATCCTAAATAAAATAGTAAACTATTAATTAGGAAATAACTCCAATTAGGATTACTCCCAATTTAGGAAGTCAAAATCCCTAATAATAGTTAAAATCCCTAATTTATTAAAATCCCTAAAATCAAAATTAAAATCCCTAATTTATTCCTAATTTGTCCTGCATCAATTCTCCTCCGCTTGAAAGAACTCGACTCCTGGCGAGTTGTCAAGGAGGAAGTTGTCAATACATGAGGAAACGCCACGTCTTATCTTACATGATCATTGGAAAGTCGTCAATCCAAATCTTCACTTCATGACGATCCAATATTGGAAGCACACATGATAGAAAAATTATTGATACTTCAGCGGCCTTCAATATTGGTAGAGAAACAATAATCCCCATGGAAGATTTGACCGTTGATCCAATGATAGAAGTAGAAGAACCCAAATATGAATCACAACCTATGAAATCGACTTCTTGAATGATTTTATGAGATTCTTCACATGTAGGTTTCACATCATCACTAGAATTCATCTTGCCCTCGATCTCAATATCACCTCTAGATTCTTCAAATGTAGGCTCCACATCATCATTGGGATTCATCTTGCCCTCAATCTCAATATCACCTCTAAATTCATGCCCATCTTCAAGATTAACGTCGCTTGCTTCATCATCTCCACTAGAATCATCATATTCATCCTCATGGTTTTTAGAAATTGTATCCAAGATCCCTTGATTCCTATATTTGGTAGATAACTCCAAATTAGATAATTTTTTTGCGAGAACAGAAGCTTGTAAGGCTTTTAAAGCTGCTAATACTTCTTTCAATCTATTTTCTAATTTATTTTCCAAGCCATCTATCCTAATGTTTATCGTATTTTCTAAAGCTTGTATCATTGAGAGTATTGAAGTTTGTAATGAATGACACATTGTAGATATTAACAAGAAGAGTATGATGGTGATCGCAGTGAACAGTATCCGTCAGTGAACAGTAATACTGATGAACAGTATCCGCGGTAAACAGTAACTTCTGTGAACAGTATGTCAATAAACAATAATTTCGGTGAACATTACTCGCTGCAAACAGTAACACTGGTGAACAGTGCATTGATAAACAGTAACTTTGTTTTTTTTTTTTTTGTGGAAGGGGTGATGGGAGATGAAATTGGGGTAAAGTAAGTTAATGATGGTGGGAAGTTAAGGGTTTATGGGTTGAACAAAAATTAAAGGATAAATAGTATAAGAGGGGATCAAAACCACGCTCTGATGCCAATTGATGAGGAATGGGGTTCCTCAAATTTAAAGAAAGAGAGGGAGATGTAGACAGAGGAAATGGGAGAAACAATAGAAGAAATTTATGGAGAAATAGAGTGAAATTGAGGGAGGAGACAATCTTTTTACTAAAAGACCAATAACAACCAAGTCTAAGAAATAAAATAACTAAAAACACTTATTTATAGTACCGACAATCATAACTTAACTAAGAAATATACTTCCATTAGGAAATATAATACTAATCCTAGTTAAACTAGAAAATACCAAAATAAAATCCTAAATAAAATAGTAAACTATTAATTAGGAAATAACTCCAATTAGGATTACTCCCAATTTAGGAAGTCAAAATCCCTAATAATAGTTAAAATCCCTAATTTATTAAAATCTCTAAAATTAAAATTAAAATTTCTAATTTGTCCTACATCAAAATAAGTTCTAATAATGCAGTATGGGAAAAGCTGTTGAGAGATGGTGTTCCATAAATAATCACTCTGTCACAAATAAGGAAGCATGAAGAGTTATTAATACCGCAAAAGCAAGCAGCGAAGGAACAATAGTTTCTTCTTGCTCTCTCTTTCGCTCTAGCCTTGCAATTCGCTATGATTCCGTTCATTCTACTTACGCTTGTATGTTCTATCCTCTCTTTGCAGCCAAAGCAAGAGAAAACAAACAACTACATAAGAACATAATGTTAGCTTCAATATGATTCTGTAGAGTGCAAACGAGACCAGTATTCCTTCACCAGCTGCCCAAACAGCGAACCTTCCATCTTCATTAAGTTCGTTGGATCGTCAAACTCCACTAGCTTTCCTGGAAAATGGCAACTACTCATCTGTTAAGTATTCAAAGTTTCTGCAGTATAACTACATGTGCAAAAACAGAAAAGATGACACTTCTGATAATATTTCCTTAGGATGATGATAAAAACAGTGGAGGATATGTGACATATGACATTCAGGTCACACCCATATTATGTAATATTTTCATTGGATGAAGCTCAAAGACAAAACTCACAGTCACTAATAACAAGTACCATGGTACAATCCATCACTGTCGGTATCCTGTAAGCCACTGTGATCACAGTACAATCTGCAAACTCAGTTCGAATAGTTTTCTGTAGAATCATGTCAGTTGCATTGTCAATTGAGGCAGTCGCTTCATCAAGCACCAATATTCGGCTTCTCCTCAAAAGTGCACGCCCCAAACAAAACATTTGCCTTTGACCCATGCTCCAGTTTGATCCATCTTCCACAACTGTATAACCAGTTTATAGATAATATCAATATCAAAATTGAATGCCAAAATATTCATAAACCAGAATACTTACCTACAGATTCTAGGCCCTTTTCTTTCTCCTGAACGGCCTCCCGAAGCTGACACTTTCCAAGAACCTTTCAAAATGCACAGAGAAATAATAAGCATGCAGTAAGTAAACTCAAAATGTACTTCCATGTACAAGAATCTCTTAGCCAAACCAACTATAGTTAGATCTTAAATAGCAACTACATGCAGAAGAAATATTGAAATGTACCTCCCAAATTTCCTGGTCTGTATGTTGAGATAAGGGACCCAAGTTATATCTAACAGTGCCATTAAAAAGAGTAGGATCTTGAGGTATTATTCCAAAACGTAACCTCAGATCATGAAGACCAATAGTACAGATGTCAATACCATCTCCTATAATCTTCCCTCCAGCTGGCTCCACCAGTCGAAATAGAGCACCAATGAGAATAGTCTTTCCACTGCCAGTTTGCCCGACAATACCGATTTTGTGCCCTCCAGCAAATGTGCAACTGATGTTTCAGAGGACAAGCTGTGTATCAGGCCTATATCGGATCTGTCTGATCATTAAGTTTGTCAGTAAAATCACCATTAATGGATATAGAAAGCAATGGACATGGTAAAAGTTTTACCTGCAAATCACAGATATCCACTTTACCCACAGCTGGCCAGTTGGGCAGGAGCCAATTCTGCTCTATCACTTCAGGGGCTTCACTTGGTACATCAGTGTATTACTTTATCCTTTCTACAGAAATGATATAGTTTGCCAAAGTACACTTGTTTTGGATTGATGTTACTAAGGAAATGTTTAAAGAAAGACTATAAGAAAATGCCATCCCAATAAATCCTGCAAAAAACAGAAGAGATGGATATAATATAAACAAAGTGTGAGTCAGTAGCTTAAAATTTAGTATAAAGAATTTCATCTCAAAAAATATTTCAAATTGTAGAAAATATCTATATGAGATTTGTTAGAAGAAAATGACTTGGAGGATTGTATATTCACCAGAGCTAAAAGTTCCAGGAGGAAGCAAAACCATGTAGAGTGCTGCTGAGGCAATAACGGCCACACTGAGTGTCTATAAGCGTAGGATCAACCACTCTTTTGCCGCAAAACTATGGAAGAAAGGGCTACTGAAAAAGAATTAATGTGGATCCATGGCACAACCAAGTCCTTGTAGCAAATCATCTCGCTGAGTCTATAGCAGGAGCCATGACAATAAGGGCATTTGAGGAGCAAGAGCGCTTTTTTGTAAAGAACCTTGACCTTGTTGATATCAATTTTAGCAATTCTCCAATCCTGTAAGCATCCACTGTAACATAGTTCATTATTTCACCACCTGAGCGCATCAGCCTCGCAGCATTGGACAACTTGAGTGGCTTCTTGTAAATGGCTGCTGTGAGCAAAGACCTCACTTGCAGACCAATTAGTCTGGTTCTGAAATACCACTTCCTTTGAGATAAGGATTCTAAGTTCTTTGAAAGGAACAGCGTTATGGCCAACACATAACCTTCATATTTGAAACTTGATTTACCCTCAGCAACCAAAATGAAGGCATCAAGGAGCACAGGGCCAGCAGAAAGAGTAAGAATCTTTAGTAAAGGAAAAATCCCAGAAATTAAAATCTCTCTCCAATTGCATATAACTATTGTCTTAAAGATTGATGGTGCAGGTGATATTTGCTTTTGTTTGTTAAATTGATTCAGGAGTCTGAGATAACAGCTTTCAGCTCGGTCTGCCTCACGCAATTATGGTATATCCTCACCCTCCAGAGTTTTCTCCCTACCCCTGTTCATCAATGGATTTAACCACCGAAATGACATTTTGCTGAAGAAATCAGCTTTAGAAAATGGAGAAACTTGGCCAACAGAACCCATTTTACTGATGCCACTGGCCTCACCATTTAAAGGAGAATACAAACCCCTTTCACTGATTTTCTCATCACTCCCTTGACATTTATTCCCTTTATAAGCGCATAACAGCAACAATAAGGCTCCAGGTAACGAAAGAACGTCTAAAGCTATTTTCAGTGATATTCCTTTGCTTAATTTGGCAGCAAAGATAGCTAAGACACACACAATTCCAGCAAACAAGAAGGTGAGGATGGAAAATAGCCGCATTAGCGTTCTCGGAAGATAACTTTGTGAAACCCCAAATTTTAAGTAAGTTTGACTTATATGTATATTGTAAAAATATGTATTATTAACATAATAAGATATGTATATATATATATATGGAGAGGGATAAAATTAGATGAGAGATGGAAGGGTGTGAGTGAAAAGCTAAGAAAGTGTGGGGGTTTAAGTGAAATACTTGTGTGATGTATATGTATAAAGCATGAGACAAGTCTAGAAAATTCATTTTTGTTCCCCCTTTCTCTTTGAACGTCCAGCACCCTCTCTCCCTCTTTTTTCCTCAATTTTTCCATGGAATCAAGAAGAGAGGAAGGAAACAAGAGGCCAAGATGTAAGAATTCACTTCTCTCTCTCTAACTCTAGCCATAACCATGCAATTGAGTGATGGTTTATTGTTTTTTGTGATATTTCATGTCAGACATATTCTGTAAATGGCTAGGAAAACATGAATTAGAGTGAATTATGGAAGAATTTAAAGATTTGATGATGCTAGGAAGCTAGAAGTAAAGTATGAGTATGAATCCTGCAGAGTTGTTTTTATGAACAGTGCCAAGTCCGAAAATTCCTATAAATTTCATGGTTGTTTGCTGACTTTGAAAATTTTATATGATAAACTAGACATCTCAAGGAGTTTATAGAATTTTGAAACACTCAAAAATTCATAGTGTGTGAATTGTAATGAATTTTTGAAGTTCTGGTTCGAAATTGAGAATTCCCCTGTTTTAAAACAGGGCAGGGGGAATGAACTCAATTTGAGGGGACAAATCAATGTTAAATTTTGTGATTTTTAATACACAAACCCTTGGTTATTTTTTCTGTTAGACTGTAAAGTTTCATGATTTTTGGAGTTGTGTATGAATTGTTATGATTTTTCAAATCTGGACTTAAAGAACTGTGAATGTTAAGTTCCAGAACTGAGTATGTAAAATAAATTCTGTTTGACTGAATTAAACTCCTTAGAAAATCATGATTTTTGGTGGAATGACTATTATATGTGTCTAGTTTTAGACTGGAAATTTTGGTAGAGATTGGATTATTGTAGAATTTTATAAAATTCTTCAAAGTTTCACTGTTCAGTGGAGAGGTCTGCAGACAGATTTGCTGTGTGAATGAAATTAAGGATTTTCAAGGGGTATATGAACTTATTTTGACTCAATAAAATTAATGGACTATAATATGTATGTCTATTTGAGTTCCATGAAGTTTGGTGATGATTGGAAATGAATAACTCATTATTATAATAATCCAACCAATATATGTGTGTTATAGAGTTTAATAAATGATGTTATTGGTTGGTTGAATTGTTGTTAACCTATAAGGGATTTAATAACTTCTAAATGGACACTAATCAGTGTGTCATGACTATGGCAATGGTTACCAGAGAGGAAAGAGAAGAAGAAGAGATGAACTTTAAATAACTACTTATCAAGAAACATATGAGAGCAAAATTAAGAGGCGAGGCTAACCAGGTAAGTAGTTAGACCCTTCTGAGGACACAACAGATGTTAACTTTTAATGAAATGTGTTTAATGATTGTGTTCGTGAATATATGTGAAATGTGTGAGATATAAAAATGTGACTGTGCCCTCATATATGTGAATTTGTTGTGATATGGCTTGAATAATATTACCAATGAAACGATGTGTGTATATGAAGAATGAAATACATGCCAAACATTCAAGGATACTATTTCCTCATGTGAGATGGCATGACAAATGAATGTCTGAAAAACCATGTGTATTAGAGTGCCATGAATGTGTACGAGTGGAAATTGAAAGAGATTAGTTATACATGGACATAGTTATGCAACGATGTGATTGAAATACATCGAAGAGTAATGGAAGGGTTGGCACTAATAAAGAATTCAATGGGGTTCTATATGTGTAGAAATGATGTCAATGTGTGGATTGTGCACATCCATAAGTGTATGTGAGATATGTAGGCTTATTGTGTTTATGAATGTATATGTGATTAATGAGAAGCCTACGTAGAACCTCAATTATGATAGTGAACTGCAATATTGTGATGTGTGAAGGCATGTATAACGGTGTGATGTGTTATGAATTCGAAATTACATGCCAAGCCTATGGGAATATATTAAATGTCGAATGTGAAATGTGATACCGTTAACTACTAGCATTAAGTGAATGAATTGTGACAAGTTGTGATTGGGTTAGAAGCTTAATATAAAGCTTCACTTATGTGATTGAAATGTGAAATGTGATAAGTGAGTGAAAGCTTAATATAGAGCTTCACTTATGTGACTGAAATGTGGAATGTGATATGTGAGTGAAAGCTTAATATAGAGCTTCACTTATGTGACTGAATGTGAAAACTGATATGTGAGTGGCATGCCACAACTTAGGATATTTGGCTCTCATAGCTTGAGGGGAGGTCTGGACCATGTGTTTCTCTAGACGAGATTCGGTAGCATGGGCCCGGTATCACCCGGATTGTCAGACTAGCCTCGAGCTATTTCAAGTGTAGGCATCTGAATGTATCCGTACTGTTACGTACTCCCATGGCTTGAGGGGAGGTCTGGACCATGTGTTTCTCTAGATGAGATTCGGTAGCATGGGCCCGGTATCACCCGGATTGTCAGACTAGCCTTGAGCTATTTCATGGGTAGGCCTCTGAATGTATCTGTACTGTTCTGTATCCCCATGACTTGAGGGGAGGTCTGGACCATGTGTTTCTCTAGACGAGATTCGGTAGCATGGGTCTGGTATCACCCGGATTGTCAGACTAGCCTTGAGTTGATTCATGGGTAGGCCTACATATGGAAACTGACTGTGAAACGAAAAGTCCTACCTTTATTAGAGAGCACTGTTCCTAAGTATATGTGACTATACTGTGGAAGCTTCCGAAATTATGTGAAATGGATATCCATATGAACAATGTAGCTAGCTTATGAAAACTCATGTGTGAATGATTTATATGTTATGGGAGCACATAAGGATGTGATAGACTTGTGGAAAGTTTATGTGTAAATGAGATGTGTATGTAAATGGGTGTATGTGATAAGCTTTGACATGGAAAAGCCATGCTTGATTACCCATAGACAGGTATTTATGGAATTAGGAATGTGACTGGATAAGAGAGTAATTGGTCTAGGAAATGGCCAATGATACAGGGTTGGCGTAGGAGCATAATTAAATGGTGCAAGGAGTGCATCTTCAACGAATCTAAAGAGATATAGGCAGAGAATTGGCATCGCTGCGCCATACCTTTCACGCTGAAGCGCTACTTGCACTGACTCAAGTAATAGAGAATAGAGAGTTGGCGCATGTGTGCCCTCCCTTGGCACAGGAGCGCGAAACTGGAATTTGTAACGGATTGGAAATCAGAAACTTGACGTCGCCGTGCTAGTTTTCTCGCATAGGGGCGCGTTCCTTGAACATTGAAATCAATGTTCTGATTTTTCTTAGTAAAGCACTGGTGGCTTGTACACCAAGAAATAAACAGTAATTAGTGATTATGAAATAAGTATTGAACAGTATTCATATTCTGAAATAGTTATCGCCATTAATTATTTTATTTTGAGTGTTACGCCAGTTCTATAATTCTAGCTGCTTACTGAGTTTCATACTCACTAGTCTGTTGTGTACCTCAGGTATTCGATCAGTAAAAGATTAAGGAAGGATTTCGGCATAACGACGATTGTGTTCCCTTGGCAAGCCCTTATCCGCTGCAGTATTACTCTGTTGGATACGGGGTGTGACAGTAGTGGTATCAGAGCAAAGGTTTAAGATTCTGTAGACAATATTAGTCATAAGCGATTAAGGGAACCAGGTCTTATGCCAAATCCTCAAGACTAAATGTTTGGAAAGTTGAATTATGAATTTCACTGTCTATTGTGTTTATATCATTGTGTTTTGTAGTGTTAAACAAAGTGGGGACAACATGACTATTGCTAGTGCAGCGACTAATGTTGAGGATCCTACTATTCATAATGATGAGATAATTGAAGTTCCAAGATCTGAGAGTGAACTTCGGGATTCTCAACGAGATAAGTTTTGGGCAAGGTTAAGCAAAAGAATTTTAGAAATGTTTAATATCTGTTATGCTAAAGATATCATTTCGTACTCTTTGCTTACTATATGTAATAATGTTGTTCAGTTGATAGAGGTTGTGATATAAGATTTCTATGAATGTTTTGAGCAAGTTAGCAACGTTGTTGGTAAGAGAATTTATGAGGTAAGGAATTACGATTAATGTGGAATGAATGGTTTACCTAAATGGATTTGATAGCCATTGTTCAATGAATTTAATAATTGTGTACATCATGATGTTAATATGAGGTTTTATCATGGCAATAAAAGAGATATAGCATAACTTATGGGATAATGCCAATTTTATCGACAAGTCAAGTTGATTATTAAAGGCCGCTAAGATTGTTTAGATTCCTCCTAATACTTGAATGAGAACGAGAACACATAATCGTGGATTTTATTGTGGGTAACATAGGATTCCGAAAGACGGTAATACCATTTGGATAATTATTAATAGATTGACCCATTTCGTACCTTTTTCTTCTTGAATACATTATTTTTACCATGGACCAAAAAGGGTAAATTTATGTCTGCAAGATGTTAGGTTCCGTGGAATATTTGTATTTAATGTTTTGATTTGAGACGAAAGGTTACACCTATTCTGAAATAAGTTGCACATGGTTAAAAGCACTACATTCCAATTTAGTATGGTTTTTATGGATAAACCGAAAGAGTCATTCAATCTTGGAAAGATATGTAACAACTTGTGGATATGATTTTAAGGCAAAAGTGATAAAGTTTGGGTAAGAAAAGAAAATCCAGTCCAAGATACATCAACTTTTATGAGACTTGTTGAGGATTGAGAATGTAGCCGATGGATCACACTGCCACTTTTATGGTTAAGTGTACCAAATGTATTATACAAGTGAATAGTGAGGGATAAAAATTTCAGTTCCTCCCGTATACTAAGTTCCAAATCACTAGAGCTGAGAAACAATTTTCTGACGACTAAGGGACAATATTAGTTATGGACTATAAAGAGCATTAGATACGGAAGGAAAAGATATTTTCAATGAGAATGCTCTGAAACAAATCCCCCATTTGTGAAGCAACTTCGGGAGTAATAAAGAATGAATATCTGATAAATATTTTCATAATTGAACGATGATATGGAATTTCGAGGACGAAATTCTTTTAAGGGGCGGAGAGTTGTGACACCCCAAATTTTAAGTAAGTTTGACTTATATGTATATTGTAAAAATATGTATTATTAACATAATAAGATATAGGGATAAAATTAGATGAGAGATGGAAGGGTGTGAGTGAAAAGCTAAGAAAGTGTGGGGGTTTAAGTGAAATACTTGTGTGATGTATATGTATAAAGCATGAGACAAGTCTAGAAAATTCATTTTTGTTCCCCCTTTCTCTTTGAACGTCCAGCACCCTCTCTCCCTCTTTTTCCCTCAATTTTTCCATGGAATCAAGAAGAGAAGAAGGAAACAAGAGGCCAAGATGTAAGAATTCACTTCTCTCTCTCTAACTCTAGCCATAACCATGCAATTGAGTGATGGTTTATTACTTTTTTGTGATATTTCATGTCAGAAATATTCTGTAAATGCTAGGAAAACATTAATTAGAGTGAATTATGGAAGAATTTAAAGATTTGATGATGCTAGGAAGCTAGAAGTAAAGTATGAGTATGAATCCTGCAGAGTTGTTTTTATGAACAGTTCCAAGTCCAAAAATTCCTATAAATTCCATGGTTGTTTGCTGACTTTGAAAATTTTATATGATAAACTGGACATCTCAAGGAGTTTATAGAATTTTGAAACACTCAAAAATTCGTAGTGTGTGAATTGTAATGAATTTTTGAAGTTCTGGTTCGAAATTGAGAATTCCCCTGTTTTAAAACAGGGCAGGGGGAATGAACTCAATTTGAGGGGGCAAATCATTGTTAAATTTTGTGATTTTTAATACACAAACCCTTGGGTATGTTTTCTGTTAGACTGTAAATTTTCATGGTTTTTGGAGTTGTGTATGAATTGTTATGATTTTTCAAATCTGGACTTAAAGAACTGTGAATGTTAAGTTCCAGAACTGAGTATGTGAAATAAATTCCGTCTGACTGAATTAAACTCCTTAGAAAATCATGATTTTTGGTGGAATGACTATTATATGTGTCTAGTTTTAGACTGGAAATTTTGGTAGAGATTGGATTATTGTAGAATTTTATAAAATTCTTCAAAGTTTCACTGTTCAGTGGAGAGGTCTGCAGACAGATTTGCTGTGTGAATGAAATTAAGGATTTTCAAGGGGTATATGAACTTATTTTGACTCAATAAAATTCATGGACTATAATATGTATGTCTATTTGAGTTCCATGAAGTTTGGTGATGATTAGAAATGAATAACTCATTATTATAATAATCCAACCAATATGTGTGTGTTATAGAGTTTAATAAATGATGTTATTGGTTGGTTGAATTATTGTTAACCTATAAGGGATTTAATAACTTCTAAATGGACACTAATCAGTGTGTCATGACTATGGCAATGGTTACCAGAGAGGAAGGAGAAGAAGAAGAGATGAACTTTAAATAACTGCTTATCAAGAAACATACGAGAGCAAAATTAAGAGGCAAGGCTAACCAGGTAAGTAGCTAGACCCTTCTGAGGACACAACAGATGTTAACTTTTAATGAAATGTGTTTAATGATTGTGTTCGTGAATATATGTGAAATGTGTGAGATATAGAAATGTGACTGTGCCCTCATATATGTGAATTTGTTGTGATATGGCTTGAATAATATTGCCAATGAAACTATGTGTGTATATGAAGAATGAAATACATGCCAAACATTCGATGATACTATTTCCTCATGTGAGATGACATGACAAATGAATGTCTGAAAAACCATGTGTATTAGAGTGCCATGAATGTGTACGAGTGGAAATTGAATGAGATTAGTTATACATGGACATAGTTATGCAACGATGTGATTGAAATACATCGAAGAGTAATGGAAGGGTTGGCACTAATAAAGAATCCAATGGGGCTCTACATATGTAGAAATGATGTCAATGTGTGGATTGTGCACATCCATAAGTGTATGTGAGATATGTAGGCTTATTATGTTTATGAATGTATATGTAATTAATGAGAAGCCTACGTAGAACCTCAATTATGATAGTGAACTGCAATATTGTGATGTGTGAAGGCATGTATAACAGTGTGATGTGTTATGAATTCGAAATTACATGCCAAGCCTATGGGAATATATTAAATGTCGAATGTGAAATGTGATACCGTTAACTACTAGCATTAAGTGAATGAATTGTGACAAGTTGTGATTGGGTTAGAAGCTTAATATAAAGCTTCACTTATGTGATTGAAATGTGAAATGTGATAAGTGAGTGAAAGCTTAATATAGAGCTCCACTTATGTGACTGAAATGTGGAATGTGGTATGTGAGTGAAAGCTTAATATAGAGCTTCACTTATGTGACTGAATGTGAAAACTGATATGTGAGTGGCATGCCACAACTTAGGATATTTGGCTCTCATAGCTTGAGGGGAGTTCTGGACCATGTATTTCTCTAGACGAGATTCGGTAGCATGGGCCCGGTATCACCCGGATTGTTAGACTAGCCTCTAGCTATTTCAAGTGTAGGCATCTGAATGTATCCGTACTGTTACGTACTCCCATGGCTTGAGGGGAGGTCTGGACCATGTGTTTCTCTAGATGAGATTCGGTAGCATGGGCCCGGTATCACCCGGATTGTCAGACTAGCCTTGAGCTATTTCATGGGTAGGCCTCTGAATGTATCTGTACTGTTCTGTATCCCCATGGCTTGAGGGGAGGTCTGGACCATGTGTTTCTCTAGACGAGATTCGGTAGCATGGGCCCGGTATCACCCGGATTGTCAGACTAGCCTTGAGCTGATTCATGGGTAGGCCTACATATGGGAACTGACTGTGAAACGAAAAGTCCTACCTTGATTAGAGAGCACTGTTCCTAAGTATCTGTGACTGTACTGTGGAAGCTTCCGAAATTATGTGAAATGGATATCCATATGAACAATGTAGCTAGCTTATGGAAACTCATGTGTGAATGATTTATATGTTTATGGGAGCACATGAGGATGTGATAGACTTGTGAAAAGTTTATGTGTAAATGAGATGTGTATGTAAATGGGTGTATGTGATAAGCTTTGACATGGAAAAGCCATGCTTGATTACCCATAGACAGGTATTTATGGAATTAGGAATGTGACTGGATAAGAGAGTAATTGGTCTAGGAAATGACCAATGATACAGGGTTGGCGTAGGAGCATAATTAAATGGTGCAAGGGTGCATCTTTAACGAATCTAAAGAGATATAGGCAGAGAATTGGCATCGCTGCGCCATACCTTTCACGCTGAAGCGCTACTTGCACTGACTCAAGTAAGAGAGAATAGAGAGTTGGCGCATGCGTGCCCTCCCTTGGCACAGGAGCGCGAAACTGGAATTTGTAACGGATTGGAAATCAGAAACTTGGCGTCGTCGTGCTAGTTTTCTCGCATAGGGGCGCGTTCCTTGAACATTGAAATCAATGTTCTGATTTTCTTAGTAAAGCACTGGTGGCTTGTATACTAAGAAATAAACAGTAATTAGTGATTATGAAATAAGTATTGAATAGTATTCATATTCTGAAATAGTTATCGCCATTAATTGTTTTATTTTGAGTGTTATGCCAGTTCTATAATTCTAGCTGCTTATTGAGTTTCATACTCACTAGTCTGTTGTGTACCTCAGGTATTCGATCAGTAAAAGATTAAGGAAGGATTTCGGTATAACGACGATTGTGTTCCCTTGGCAAGCCCTTATCCGCTGCAGTATTACTCTGTTGGATACGGGGTGTAACAAACTTCCCTTCAGGCTTACTGTCAAACTCACCATCAGCCATGTGACACCTTGAAACAATACAAGAAACCACCAATTCAAGAGTAATGCAGTCCGAGTTTTCCTCAGCTTCTCTTCTAAAATCCAAATGCCTAAGCGTAAATACACCACTGCGAGACAGCCATTAGTAATTGCAGCTCCCATCCGCAATGGTGTAAATAGTTGCAAATGTGGAGGAATTTGAAGCATTTTGGACGATGACTTGAAAATCATATCGACTAAAAGCATGTCTAAGAGCAAAATGTTCAAGCAAATTGTCAACGCATGGTTGATACATGAATTTGGTTGACTCAATTGCATGTAATCCGACTTGCATGGCTCTGCAACGGTGTCTGAACATGCAGATTCCCCACAGAACATGGTCCATAAATCCTTTGTCATTTTTGTCTCCTTTTACTTACTCTCCAACCCTATAGTGGATTGCAACATAGAATCGATCATGCATGTAAGATAAGAAATTTATTGTTGCTAAGTTTTCAAAGCATCCAACAAAAAGAAATTATAATCAATCTTTTGCCTCTTACTCAGAAGAATTAATGGGCTATTGAAAGGTGCAAGTCTGCCCAACAATAATAATAAAAAGAATATGAATGCAAGTGAGAGATGACACACAAAAATTTTATGCTTGTCATCAACAAGCCAAAAACTACAAAAATTAGTTCAAATATTAAGAGGAAAGCAAACAAAATAAAATAAACTATGGGGGAGCTGTAATTGCATGGCACTTATTGCTAATGGGTGTCAATAGGCCCGGCCACTACAGTTGAACTGACAGCAACCACCCGAGAAGCCACTGAAGCAGCTGCAGCCGCAGCAACCGTATGTATAAGCTTAACAACCCACAATCAGCTAAGCTCCACCACCACTACCCAGCAACACCACCCATTAGAAAATAAATATGCTAAGAAAAAAATATTTATTTATTGACCTCAATTGATATTAACTCAATAAATAAATAAAATATTTATTTAAATATAAATATAATTTTTGAAGGATTCTCCTCGCTACTTTTTTATTCATCAAGGTTAAGGGAGAGCGATGTTGACTAGACTAGACGAGACTATATTATATGTGACCAATTACTTGGAATTATATGAAATTTCCTTCTTAAAAGTATCGATTAATTCGACTGGCTGACTAAAACAACTGTAGGGGTGTATTTGTGATTTCTTAAACATTTGGTGATAAAGGAATTCCTTAGACCTCAAGGAATGTAACAGGCATTATTGAAGAATAATTGCAGTTTTTATGCTGGGCCAGCCTGCAAGCCATAACTCAGGGCACAGCAGGGCCCATCTCCTGGGCCAGTCCTGAGCCCGGCCTGCTAGCCGTAGGCCAGTCCGACTCCGGCACATTGACATTCCATCCCAGAAAATGCATTTGCACGGCATGTAAGAAGAGATGAGATGATGCTGATGCCTCAAAGGGCCTCAAGCTAGCTTAGCTACATCCACATAGCTTTACGTGCAAGTATTCCATGAACAAAATCCTAAACACAGAGAGAGAGAGAGAGAGTTGTGGATACCAAAAACGCCTCCCTCATGATCTTTTAGTTCAATCTCGAGAAGAAATGTTAAATGAATTGTATTACTACTACATCACGTAAAATATATTAATGCAAGATCCACATACATCGACGATATTTTAAACAATGAAACAGATCAAGAAAGGATTAGAAAGCTAATTAAACAACTGCAGCATGGTCCATGCCAAATTTGAAACAAAACAAAAAGATAGAAAATAATGAAACTTAATTTACCTTACCACAGCCACCTAATTATCCAGGAAAATGAAACCATGCATCTAACAAAAAGAGTAAGCAATAGTGTTGTCTCTTGTTCTTCAGTTTTCACTTTCTTATAATAAGAACGTAGAACAACAACTTCTTCTTCAAGTTCAAGCGATTCTTATTAATTAGTTTGGTATTAGACTCCAAACAACTTAAATATTATAATATTATTAACTTAATCATGTGATTGTGAGAGGCTTTGAAAGGGACATTAATTATTCTTCCTTGGGAAAATTGAAACAACCAAAAACACCGATAATTATTAATTCCACCCAAAAGTTGGAGGATAATGATAATAATAATTTTTTAATCTAAAATTTAATTAACCAAAACTGAGCTAATTGCCCGTTTGTGGTCTTGAAATAGAGAAGGGAATAATGCGCACTCCTTTAATATTCTAAAGCGATTTAACAAGTTTTAATTTGTCTTTGTTGTTTGTTAAATGCTACAAATTTAACCATCTTAATTATTCCCTGTAATTGTGGATAGATTCTATATATATATATATGCTATTACTTAATTTACGAGAGACTTATTTTAATTTTATAAAAATTGAACATACATTTTTTTTTCTTAAAAATTCTGGGTTGGTACCAGTTTATCTTATGGAATATATTATACAATCCTTGTGTAGTCACAGAGAAGGAAGGACTCAATTAATCTGAAAGCAAATATACTTTAATAATATAAGTTATGTTGCAAGTGTCACGATCGTAATAGGAATCCCGAATCCATTACAAAATGGAATACATACAGGAAGAAAATTGATAAATACTCCATAAATTTGGTAAGAAAAATGTCAAGCTCGCATTTACTCAACATGTAAAACTACCCTTTTACTATTAATCATCTATGAAATGAATGAATCTCACCATTAATGGTGATTTAGCCTTCTAGGGAAATGATATAATTGAGCTATAGTTTACACTGGTTTTGGATTGACATAAGTAGATTAATGTTTAAAGAAAGACCATTAGTTAGTGCTAGTAGCCTAATTTAACTCTTAAGAATCTATCTCCAAAGTATTTCAAATTGTAGAAAATATATCTATATGAGATTTGTAATTAGAAGATAGCAATGATTCGGAGGATTATATTATATACTCAGCAAAGATGAAAGTTCCAGGAGGAAGCAAAACCATGCAGCTAGCTACACTGAGTGTTTCTAAGCGTTGAATTAACCTCTCCACTCATTTGCAGCAAAACTATGGAAGAAAGGACTAGCAATGGTATGCATTGAGGTCAAGGCTCTTTGCAACTAAGCGCTCTTGCTCCACAAAATCCCTTTATTGACTTATTGTCATGGCTCCTCTCCTGCTATAGACTCAGCAAGATGATTTTCTACCAAGGACTTGGTTGTGCTACCAAGGACTTGGTTGTGCTTCGCATTAATTCTTTTGCAGTAGAAAAATAGTATCTCTGCAGGAAAAAATAGGCAATATTTTGTTAAGATTTATCAAAATGAAGGCATAGATAGACCAAAATAGCATCTCTGTAGGAAAAAAATATGCATTAATCTCAATTGCTTTTTGCACAGACAATTCCAGCAAACAAAAGGTTAAGAATGGACAATGGCCGGATTGATGCTGCTGGAAGGTGATTTCCCTTTGGGCTTATGATTCATTAAATTCACAATCAACCATGTGACACCTTGCAACATTGCTGCTAACCATGAATTCAACGGTAAAGCAGTATTGAGTTTTCCTTAGCTTCTCTTCTAAAATCCAAATACTCAAGCACAAATACAATAATCCAAGACTACCATTAATTTCTTATCAAAAACTACAAGAAGTTCAAAGCAGTCAATGGAACCTTTTTATGTTAATTATAGCTAGGAAGCAAAATTGATGTAATGTTCATAGGAAGATGAGAAGTCCGTGGTGCCTCGAATGGCCTCAAGTGAGGACCCTTCTCCTCTTTCCCTCAACAAGTAATCTTCCAAAAGTCATAAGGAAATTGAAACCAAAATCATTCTTCAAAAGTAGGATTCTAACGTCGAAGAAAATCAACATGGTTAATGGTTATTGGCTTAAAAGTAGACAAAACAGAGGAAGCATATAAACCAAATCTAAGTTCACATGTTTTGTTTAACAAAAATCTAAAACTAAACCAGTTATGAGCAATTACAGGAAACCCAAAAAGCTCCTCCAACCAAATGTGTCTCTTCGTATACCTTAATGACTAGTTAAATTCTTAAAAAAATAATAAAAATAAGTTATGTGAACCAGAAGCTATATGAGCATCTGTTGCATTATGATCCTGAAGTGAGCAATTTTGGTATTAGTTGGCCTTTACAAACCTTCATAATTGATTCTTTCATGATCTTATCAAAGAAAAAAGAAAAAAGAAAAGTTTCCACTAATATATCAAACATAATGTGGATTGGAGCAATCTTGGCTCAACTATACGTAACTATAATGAGTTCCAATAAGCAGTATGGCAAAGCTCCTGAGAGACGGTGTTACGCAACTGATTACTCTTTGAAAAATGAGGAAGCATGAGAGTTTGACTACAAATACAGCAATCTAGTGAAGCAAAAATGGTTTCTTCCTCCTGCTCTTTTCTCCCTAGCCCTGCATTTCACAATATACTGTACATTCTACTTACACTTTTATCCTCTCATCGGAGCCAAGGCAAGGCAAGAGGATACAACTACATGAGAAAATAATTGTTAACTAGCTTCAATGCGATTCAGCAGAGTGCAAATGAGACCAGTACTCCTTCACCAGCTGCCCAAACAGGGAACCTTCCCTCTTCATTAACTTCATTGGCTCGTCATACTCCAACAGTTTTCCTGAATATAGCAAGCACTCATTTGTTAAATATATAAAGCTTCTGATGTGTTAACTATCTGAATGTGTAAAAACAGAAGAGATGATACCTATGATATATTTACAGAAGATGAACATCAAAATAAAGGAAGACATATGATGTTATATGAATTGTACACCCTTATCATGTATTATTTTCATTAGATGAAGCTCAAAGACAAAACTCACCGTCACTAATGGCAAGTACCATGGTACAATCCATCACCGTCGGTATCCTATGAGCCACTGTGATCACAGTGCAATCTGCAAATTCAGTCCGAATAGTTTTCTGTAAAATCATGTCAGTTGCATTGTCAATTGATGCAGTTGCTTCATCAAGCACCAATATGCGGCTTCTCCTCAAAAGTGCACGCCCCAAACAAAACAGTTGTCTTTGACCCATGCTCCAGTTTGATCCATCTTCCACAACTATAAGGACCCGTTTATAGTTAGTATCACTATCAAAATTGAATACCAAAATATTCATAAATGCCAGAATACTTACCTAACGAGTCTAGGCCCTTGTCTTTCTCCTGGACAGCCTCCCGAAGCTGACACTTCCCAAGAACCTTCCAAAATGCACAGGAAATAATAAGCATGCAGAAGCAAACATCAAATTGTCCTCCCATGTAAAAGAATCTCTCCGCTTAAGCAACTATAATTAGATCTTAAACAGCAACTTCATGCAAAAAGAATATTAAAATTTACCTCCCATATTTCCTGGTCTGTATGCTGAGATAAGGGATCCAAATTAAATCTCACAGTGCCATTAAAAAGAGTAGGATCTTGAGGTATTATTCCAAAACGTGACCTCAGATCATGAAGACCAATCTTACAGATGTCCATACCGTCTACTATAATCTTCCCTCCGGCTGGCTCCACCAATCGAAATAGTGCACCTATGAGAGTAGTCTTTCCACTGCCAGTTCGACCAACAATACCAATTTTGTGCCCTCCTTCAAATGTGCAACTGATGCCCCGAAGGACAAGTGGTGCGTCAGGCCTATATCGGATCTGTTGATCATCAAGTTTATCAGCATAATAGCCTTTAACAGATAAAGACACTAATGAACATGCTAAAAATTTTACCTGCAAATCACAGATATCCACTTTACCCACAGCCGGCCAGTTGGGTAGGGGCCGATTGTCCTCTATTACTTCTGGGGCTTCACTCGGTACGTCCATGTACTGATTTAGCCTTTCTACAGAAATGATATAATTTGCAATAGTACACTGGTTTTGGATTGACATTACCAAGGAAATGTTTAAAGAAAGACCATAGGAAAGTGCCATCCCAACAAATCCTGCAAAAAAAAAAAAAAAAAAAGATAGGGTAATAATGTATGAGTCAGTAGCCTAATTTAACTCTAAGAATCTATCTCCAAAATATTTTGAAATTGTAGAAAACATCTATATAAGATTTCTAATTAGAGGATAGCAATGATTCAGAGAATTGTATACTCACCAGAGCTGAAAGTTCCAGGAGGAAGCAAAACCATGCAGAGTGCTGCTGAGGCAATAACAGCTGCACTGAGTGTTTCTAGGCGTTGGATCAACCACTCATTTGCCGAAAAACTATGGAAGAAAGGACTAGCATTGGTATCAATAAGGTCAAGGTTCTTTGCAAAGAAGCGCTCTTGCTCCTCAAATGCCCTTATTGTCATGGCTCCTGCTATAGATTCAGCTAGATGATTTGCAACCAAGGACTTGGTTGTGCCATTGATTCGCATTAATTCCTTTGCAGTAGAAAAATAGTATCTCTGCAGAAAAAAAAAAATGCAATATTTTGTAAAATTTTACTTGTTAAGATTCATCATGACCCACTCACTCACTCCCTCAACTCCAAAAAATGCACCAGGCAAAGTTGGTAAATGTCACATATGCATACTACAAGATTAGCACTAGATTGAGTCAAAGGATGAGTATTTGCATGGAAGATAAAGTTTACTTCACCTTCTGAATATTTAACTCAAAAAAGTAAAAATAAGTAGCAAAACATCACCTGCAAGCGAATAGCAATGTAAATCACCGGTATTGAGACGAATAGGACTTGCCAGGTGACAACAGCAAGTACTCCAAGATTAGAATAAGCATTAGTGGTAGCCCCAATAGCAAAGATTAAACTGAATGGGACATCAAGATCGACAATACTCAAATCGGAGGAGACCTATATAAAGACCAAAATGCAAACATAGTAAAATATATTAATTTCATCAACTCCTCTTATAGCCAAACATTTTATGATCAAGATGCTTACGCGACTAAGGATCCTTCCCAAAGGTGTAGAGTCATAGAAAGACATAGGTGCGCGGAAGAGGGAATTCAAAAGTTGTGAAAATAAAGATTTTGATGATCGAAGACCCAACAACACAGTAGAGAGAGATCTACATAGCAAAACTAGAGTTGATGCAAATCCAATCACCAAGTAAACAACTATCAACTTTAATGTGCTAACATGAGGATTTTCTACATTGGAAGCCATCCAAGAGTTCTGAGATACCTGAGCAATCACAAATATAATGTGAGAGAGACTGGCCAGGGAGAAGAACAAAAATCCTTTGTTCTGTTTCAGATACTGTATGTATGGCTTAAACCCTATATCACCCATTTCTCTTTCTTCTTGTTTTATCAACTGATCACCTTTGGATCCTTTAAATTGTTTGTCTACATAGCCCTTCTTTATCTCTTTAGCTGGTGCTTCTTGCTTTCGGTGAGAAGTAACCTCGGGAAGCCTCTCAGAACCAGCAGTTTCTTTGTGTGCATTGACAAGGTTCTGAAATTCTTTGCTTGAGGCCAATAATTGATGATAAGGAGCTGCCTGCAGGATTTCCCCATCTGACATTAACTGCAATCAAAAGGAGACTTACTTCAATTAACTGGTGGTAGAAAGATTAATTAGTAAAAATTATCAATACAAGAGTATTACTCAAAATAAAATTTGAAGTTTAATTGTTTGTTACGTAAGAATAAGAACCAGATTAATAAGACTGGACAACTATAACTATGCATTCTTTCATCAGTTGCTTTGAATTAAACCAAAATAATCAGTCCTAATAAGTTTTAGAATCTAATATAAGCAAATAATACTAAGATACAAGCTGTTTCTTGAACTTACAAAAAGATATGAAAGATCATGCAGCAGCCATCACTTTGCATAAATAGGAATCATCCCAATCTTTAAAGATAGGCAAATTCTTTGATAATTCAAATTGATAAGTTCATTCAGTTTTTATGAGATTAAGCAACTATGCCCTCAGGTATACAACATAACAAAAGACAAATCAGTACTAGTGCTTTAACTATTATGACATGGCCAAAAAAAAATCAGACTGCATATGTATCTGAAGTCACTAGCTATATGCAGGGGAAGCAAAGAGAATTAAAGAAGTTATTAGAAAATTTGGGACAAAGTGCCAGAAGTTGAGAGTACACTAACCAAAACAGAATCGAAAGCAGGCAGGAAGTCAACTTGATGAGTCACAAGTAAGACTGCCTTTCCTGAAAGTGCTCCCATAACATATTCCTGCCAGAATTTAAATTAGCTTCCCCTAAATGAAGGTCACAAACTAGAGCACAATGATAAAAGAAAAGTAGTAGTTACATTAAATAAACTTGTAGCTGTATGAGCATCCACGGCACTGAATGGATCATCCAAGAGATATATATCAGCATCTTGATAGAGAGCACGAGCAAGTTGAATTCGCTGCTTCTGGCCACCACTCAAATTAACTCCTCTTTCACCGATTTCAGTGTGATCACCATAGGGAAGCAATTCAAGGTCCTTCACCAATGAACACCTTTCAAGTGTTTCTTGGTATCTATGGCTATCCATAGCAGACCCAAATAAAATATTCTCCCGTATGCTTCCGGTCTGGATCCATGCTGTTTGAGAAACATAGGCAATCTTCCCATGCACTTGAATCTATAGATTTGGGAAATAAACCAGAATAAAAATCAATGTTAATGCTCATAAAATATCAAACTTGCAAAAATTGCAAATGCAAGGCAACAAATGAGGATAACAGTCTGAAAGGTTCACATGTATTCCACAATTAAAAAAGAAAGGAAAAGAAGAGTAGCAACTTACAGTTCCCTCTGTATTTGGAACTTCTCCAAGAATTGATGCTAAAAGGGTTGATTTGCCCGAACCAACTTCTCCACATATAGCCACCTTTTCACCAGGTCTAACCACTAAGTTTATATTCCTGAGTGTGGGCTTCATAGAATTCTCCTCCCAAGAAAAATTGGCTGATTTGATGAAAATGGCATTGCTCACATTATCTTTGATACCTTTTTGGCTGACATTTGCACTCTGCAACTCAGGTGCCTCAAGGAACTTCACTATACGTGCAAATGCAACCTTTGCTTGAATGACAACTCCAATAACATCAGGGATAGATCGTATAGGGTCTTGAACAAGACGTAAAGTTGCCACAAAAGTGAAAACATTGTTAGCATGTAGAGGAATCTTGAGGAAATAACATGCTCCAAAGGTAGCAGTAGAGACCAAAACAGGGGAAGACCAGAAGAGAAAGCTATTATATGCCTTCCGAAACTGCACTGCTGATAACCATTTATACTCCACCTTCCTTAATTTTTCAATGGCATTCTTAAAATGGGTTTCCCATGCGTATAATTTCAAAACCTTCATGTTCACAAGAGCCTCAGTAGTAGCCTTCAGTCTCGCATCTTGGGCAACCATGAGCCTGCTTTGGAACTTGTGTTGCAACTTAGCAAGTGGAGCATTGCATATCACAGTAATAATTATAACCACCAAGGCAGCAACTGTTGCAAGCCCCACTGCACGGAAGAGAATTACCAGGGCAATACAAAGCTGGAGACTAGTCGTCCAAGTTTGGTGGAACCAGAAAGGGAATTCTCCAATCCGGTAAGCATCAACTGTAACATAGTTCATTATCTCACCACCTGAGTGCATCAGCCTAGCAGCATTGGACAATCTCAGTTGCTTCTTGTAAATGGCTGCTGTGAGCAAAGACCTCACTTTCAGACCAATTAGTCTGCTTCTGAAATACCACTGCCTTTGAGATAAGGATTCTAAGCTCTTTGAAAAGAACAGCGTTATGGCCAATAAATAACCTTCATATTTGAAACTTTCTTGACCATCAGCAACCAAAATGAAAGCATTAAGGAGAACAGGACCGGCAGAAAGAGTTAGAATCTTTAGCAAAGCAAAAAACCCAGAAACGAAAATATCTCTCCAATAGCATATTACTATTGTCCTCAAGACTGAGGGCTGAGATGATGATATTTGTTTTTGTTTATTAAACTGCTCCAGGAATCGGAGATAACAGCTTTCTGCTCGGTCTGCCTCGCGCAACTTGGGTATATCCTCGTCCTCAAGAGTTTTCTCCCTACCCTTTTTCATCAATGGATTTAACCACCAAAATGACATTTTGCTGAAGAAGCCAGCTTTGGAAAATGGAGAAACTTGGCCAACAGAATCAGTTTTACTGATGCCATTGGCCTGACCATTCAAAGGGGCATATAGACCATCTTCATTCAATTTCCCATCACTCTCTTGATATTTATTTCCTTTATAAGCGCACAACAGCAACAAAAAAGCCCCAGGTAAAGAAAGCACATCTAAAGCTATTTTTAATGATATTTCTTCACTTAATATGGCAGCAAATATTGATAAAACACACACAATTCCCGCAAATACGAAGGTAAGAATGGACAATAGCTGCATTAGTGTTCTCGGAAGACAACTTCCCTTAAGGCTGATTGTCAAACTCACAAGCAACCATGTGACACCTTGAAACAATACTAGAAACCACCAATTCAAAGGTAATGCAGTCTGAGCATTCCTCAGCTTCTCTTCTAAAATCCAAAGGCCTAAGCCTAAATACACCACTCCCAGACATCCATTAGTAATTGCAGCTGCAATCTGCAACGGCGTAAATCGTCGAAAACGTGCTGGAATATGAAGATTTTTAGACGATGACTTGCGAATGATGTTGAATAAAAGCATGATTAAGAGCACAATGTCAAAGCAAATTATTAACGCATGGTTGAGACATGAATTTGGTTGACTCAATTGCAGGTGATCGGGTATGCATGGCTCTGTACTGGCCTCTGAACATCCAGACTCCCCACAGAACAGGTTCCATAAATCCTCTATCATTTTTTACCTCTTTTTACTTGCTCTCCTACCCTGTAGTGCATATCAACACAGAATCGATCATATATTTAAAAACAAGAAATTTTGTATTACTAAATGTTAAAAGCATCCAACTAAAAGAAAATATTATCAATATTTTGCCTTTTAATTAAAAGAATTAATATTACAGTAAAAAAAGCAAGTCCCCACTACAATATAAGGAAAAAGATTATGAATGCAAGTGAGAGATGGCACACAAGAATTTCATACTTGCCAAAAGAACCCAGAACTACAAATAGTTGAAATATTAAGATCGAAGCAAAGGAATGCATGCACAGAGCTCCATTATGGCATGACATTTATTGCTAGTGGAGCAAAATTGAAGAAATTGCATTTAAGAAGGGATGGATGAAATGCCATGGTACCTCAAATGGCCTCAAGTACTTTTCCTTCTCTTTCCTTCAATGAGAATTCTAGAAAAGGCTAGTTTTAGTGCAAATATTCCTGTGAAAGCTCAAACAAGTTCAAACCAAAAACAAGCCTCCATTAAAAAAATCCTAAACATCGAGAATGGCGAAAGAGGGATAGAGTTATTGGGCACCACAACCGTCTCACACTATCTCACTTCAAACTCGAGAAGAAAAGTCTAACGAAGTAAATACTACTCCAACACGTTAAACCATTAATGTAAGATCCACATGGACAATATTTTAAAAAATAAATGCAACAGAAGAAGTATACAAAGCAAATTAAACAACTGCACCACAGTACATCGCAGCATTTTCCAAAGTCTAAAACAACAAGAAGAAGAAAACGAAACCTACCACTATCCAGGAAAAACCGATCACACGAGACCCGGGATCTTCTTCTGTCGAAATATTGCAATGCAGCCGCTTAAATAATAAAAAAACCATCCAACGGAAAGGGTAGTCAATAATGATGTTCCTCGTTCAGTTTCTTACAATAAAAACGTAAAACAAGAAGTGGTTCTTGTTCATCAATATTAACGAAGCTAACTCAAAGGCTTGCTTTGTCCTCTCCCTCTTCCTCTTTCTGTATGAGAATGTGCAGAAAGAAAGAGAGAAGTTAACGACGAGATTGAGAATCTTTTATGATTTATATACCAAATGAGTTGGGAGCAAAATTGCAATAATAATAATAATAATTGGTGGTGGCAACTTGGAAGGCGAGGCGATGGAAAGTCGAGTGGGATGTCGTCATGGCTAACGTCGGTGAAAAGTGGACGTGTCTTGTCTTTATTGCTCTTTACAAATACATGGTAAATATTAGCTTCGCTATCTCCCACACGTTGAATTGAGGGGCGAGCTTCCCGGAATATACCACCACTCTCCGCTTATCACCCCTCACATTCCAGACTCTCTACTGTCTTGTCTTGTCTTTTTTAACCGCTCAATAATCTTTTATGCGCTACTTTTTATATTATATTATACTATAATTATAATAAACGGGTAATCTTAATTAACCTGGGCATTTAAAATTATATATGTCTATTTATTTTAAAATTTACATATTTAATAATTTTAATAATATTATATTTAATATAAAATTTATATATAAAGTTAATACGAGCGTGACTAATGGACGAAGAAACGATGAATAAAATAAAATTAATATAATAAATATTGATGAGTGATATAGTATTGAATGAATAATGTCACATCAATTTTATAAATAAAATTTATATATAAATTTTGTAAGTATAACATTACTCAATAATTTTTATATATTAAGAGAATTTTATAATTTTAAGAGAATTTATGCAATCTTTAAAAGAATTTACACAATTTTTTAATATTTAACATGTATTCTTAATCAAATGTTAATACTACCCTAACATTATCTATGATAATGATGAAAAATTTAGGTGTCGTTTGTTTGTTTGTGGATTTTAAGTTTTTATTTTAAAAATTTTTATAAGAATATATGATTGGTTTTAAATTTTTTTAAATTTTAAAATTGATAATGGTTGATAATAATTTAAATATATTGGTAAATATTTTTTTTAATATAATTTTCGAAATACATGAGCAGATAAGCCCTTATAATTTGGGACATCAGCTATATATAACTTAGCCAATCATCGCGCACGTGGTGGTTACATGCACTAAGATAGCTCCCATGTGATATGGCGCTTGATGATTGCTACGCTATACTGCAGTTAATACAGTCAAACCTCTCTGATGATAACGAGTTCTTATAAGAATTCGCCCAATGCCAAGAGATGTTCGATAAATTATGTGGTCGAACATTTCGATTTGGGTTAAGAGTAATGAATATTTATAACTAATCTACCGAAATTTCATTTTTTTCTATAAAATATTTTAAAAAATGAAGATATTCTTATGAATGAAATATGTTAAATTAATTATTAAACTATGAGATAAAGTTATAAGACACGTTAAAGTTGTAAAACAAATTGTTTGATATTTATTAATAGATTCTATTAGGTTATTTTCACTTCTCATTCAAGAAAACAATTTGATAAAAGGGTGTCTCTTTAATCACTCTTAAAAATGTTAAAAGATGGAACTTGATTGTTTCTTTAAATTGGTTATTCTTTTTATAACTTTTTATGTTGCGTATCCTTCATGTTAACATAGTTGTTAATAATTTGGTCATCACTTTCATTGAGCAACAATCAATTTTCTACCGAAATATATGCATTTTTGTAACGATTCCCCTCGCAATGGGGAAATTGCAACTGAATACGTATGTATAAGTATTATTGCTTTTGATTTGATTCCTTCATTCTATGTGACTGCACAAGAAATGTATAGTGTCTGCCCATAGAATAAGGAGATCAGTTGCTACAGATTA
The DNA here is from genome assembly GCA_013180625.2 of Boswellia sacra. Lineage (NCBI taxonomy): Eukaryota > Viridiplantae > Streptophyta > Magnoliopsida > Sapindales > Burseraceae > Boswellia > Boswellia sacra. The sequence goes on along the minus strand of SNVD02009519.1, from coordinate 2,045,566 downwards.
TCGCATAAGGTTGAAGAAAAAAAATTATTATTATTAAAATTGAAATATGGTAAAATGATCAGTCTCTCATAAATTAAACTAAAGTCGAATATATTTGTATGAGACAAAGTTTAAATTCATTCAAGTTGCATAAGTTTAGGGCACATGCCAGGCTTTATCTTATATGGTCAGATTAGAGAAGTCGGGATAATATATTTAATTTTTCCTCTCTCGTGTTAATTGGAATATTTATGTTAATGGTTGTTAAATAATAAAAATAGAATAAAATTAGATTTTACAAATTAACAATTAATTTTGTAAATAAACTGATAATAAATAAATAATTTATATCAATATATATATATATATAATTTATGTAATTATAACAGTATTTGAGAGAGATTCTTCTGTAAAATTTCAAGGTGTAACACAGTGAAATTTGTAGTCTTAATATCAAAGACAAATTAGAAATTGTTAATTAAAATGACTTGACAACGTAGTGAAGGCAATAAAAATATCGTTATAAAAGGTCGACAAGATTTGAGAGCACATTACTATGATGCCAAAAGGTTGGACCAAGTCCACCACAACGTGACGATTAGCTAGGTTTCCATCGTTAATTAAATATTATATTAAAGTATTGTCGATATCATGCACCATCGTCCAAACAAATCCATATTTTTTCTTGTTTAAAAATAGGATTTCCTAAGAAAGACAGAATAATAAACGTCCCTGTCAAAATTTACGTCCAGAAGCTTCTCACATCAACGAGTTAATGATAGGTTATTCTTTTACTTACAATATCAAGTTAAAGAATGATTTTAATTTCAGGTTTAAACATTATAGATCTAAATGATTTACATTAATTTAATTTAGAATATCATATGATTTCTGACGTTAACTCAACATTAACAATATCATTTGTGACATATAAAATTTACGATATCAATTTATGATTTCTGTAAGTTAAAACCAAACAATTGAGTATATAATCTTTAAAACGTGTTAATTAATCATGTTATAAATATTTAAAAAAAAAATAGAACGACCAAAATTAGAAGACCTCTATTATAAAATGGATTAGTTTAACAAAATTTGTATATCATGATTTTATCTGACATTTGACACTTATTATATAACTATTGAATAAGGTCATAAAATACAAATTTTTAAAAACTAATCATTTTTGTAATTTATATTTAAATTTAAAGTGTTGTTGCATATTTCACTATACATTAAGGGTGAATTTAATTAATTTACAACTTTTACTAATCTGATAACTTTGCACATAGTACTCCAATTAGGTGAGCTAACTTAGGTCGGGACTCTTTAGATTTTGGTTCGAGATATTCCAAATTCAAAGCCTCTCTATATCTATATATAAAGTTGCATAATAGACACAGTAAATAATTAAGAAATAAGAATTGATCACAAGAGCATGAATTAATGCATGGGACAAATTAAGAAGAAATTAAAGTCTGCATGAGCTCTCAATCTTGCATTGAGGTAGTCCAATCCAATCGTTTATTTTTGTTTCACTTGTAACATCAAGCAAATTAAAAGGCCAAAGACCCAATCTGCTGGCTGTCTCTGCTTCATACATAATATATATTAGAAAGAATAATGCTAGTCTTATAAATTATTTATACAAATTTTTATATACAAATTGACGCGTAATAAGTGATTAGAATAATAAATATACAAAATATACTTATTTAATAAATAGTGATGTTATATAAATAAATTAATAATGTCACTTTTTTGTATACACGAGTTTGTATACAGAGTTTAAAAGAGTAGCATCACTCTATTAATTAGAAGTTAATTGACATGAAAATCCTAATAATTAACAAATTAGATCAGCCAGCTACACGCCTAAACTTGATCAATATATTAACTAATAACCTAACAATTGATTGCCTTAAATTTTTTGATATATATATCGGGAGGGGATATTTTAACATAAATTTTTTATACAATTTATTGATACAATTTTCTAACTATTGATCTCACAAAATCCAATAATAGGGATTGAAAGTCAATTTATTATATTTAATATACCCAACTAATTAATTATCTTAACCATTGAATTTTATAAATCAATGATTAAAAAATTGTATTCAATTTTATGTTAAAAGTCTTCTGCTAAAATATCATTTCTCCTATATATATATATATATATATACACACACAACCCAGTGGGATCAAATTGAAATGGTTATTAAAGAAACTAACTTTAACTACGTATACGTATCCATATACATATACGTATATAATCGGTCAAATATATTATTAGATACCGATACTGCGAGCATTTATTAGCTAAGCAGGTGGAAAGATGTAAACCAATAATTGATGAATCAGCTCTCCTCATCATCTTTATTGATGGTCTCTAAATTCAGATTCAGGACGCTGCAGCCACAAGCTTTTCTCTTACAGTCTTCACACGGAAAGAAAAAATAAATAATAATCATTTTCACAATGACTTTAATTAATATTGGTAGAGTAAGAGCTTGACCTTTATCGCATTGTAGAGTAAGAGTAGCCTCTCAGCCTCGGGATGAGGACAAAGCAAACTACAGGAGAATTGGTTTTGGTGGGCCTTTTCGGTACACTAGTCACTAGCACAGCCTCTGATAAAACATATTTTTTATCACAAGAATCACAGACTTTTGAACCAGTCACTCTCAAGGACAATAAATTATTGCCCTAGCTAGGCCTATCAATTACGTTTATGATGATGCATGGAGATGGGTTTACAGCATCACCATCTGCGTCACCTTCATAACATAATTCTAACCAGTACTTGTTGTCCCAGCTGCCGCATGACCAGCCATGCATATATTAGCTAACTTCACACTTTGTTTCTACAGTAAACTTTTGTCTGCAATCAACAGAATCAAGGAGTTAGATTATAGTCGGTGATGTGATCATCGAGTCATTGTCATTAATCTAATTAATTCATCAGAATTAATTTTGTTTGTACTATCGGTTGGCAACTCCATTCTGAAGTTCTCTTCTCTACATATAATTTTATTATTATACTGGAGAAATGCTTTACACCTTTTAAGCTGGACATGGGGATCCTTGTAAGAGCTTCTCTCTATTTTGTGGCTGTGACGGTTGCTATCTCAATCGGATGGAAAGTGACTCTCGAGCAAACATTCAATGGCCAAGTCCAATACGCATATAGCAAATGAAGAGTTCTGTAATAATTCCCCATTAAGCTAGCTAATTAATTATTTTGTTCTTTTTTATACTGATAAAATTATGATTTGAAAGCAATCAAATTGCTTAAACCTGTTGAGTTTTGAGCTTGTTATAGTGAATTCTTGCGTTAAATACTAAGTAGTGGAAACTCGCTATATACAAGTAATATATATTAACTACGGCTCTATTTGGATATAGCTGCTTTTTCTCTTCTTTTTTTGCTTTCATTGCTATTTTGATGTATCGTAAAATATGCAGAACACGTTGTGGTAGATGTTTTTTATTTTAAATACTGAAAAAAAAAAGTTTGTGACTCATAACACATGCAGTGTTTTTGAAAAAGCAAGATCACTTTTTATATATATGCTTTTAATTTCTTGGCTCTTTTATCTTGAAATGCAAACACAAAATTTCTAATCAAAGGCCTTTCGGTGTCTTCCTATTAATTTGTTACATTTAAAACATATCAATTGGTTATTTACATAAAGTGGTGCCGTCCGAGTGAAGTGATATTATCGTGATCTTGTAACTGAAACGAAACCAGAAGAGTTAAAGCTATTGTCATTATTGATTACAAATCACGATTGATCAAAAAGAAAAATCAAAGTAGAGGTAAGAATTTGAGATACGAAATACGATACGAATTCGATATAAATACGATATATAATTAATAAATTTATCGAATTCGTGTTGAAGGTGTTCAACATGTCAATCTGTTTAATAAAACGAATAGTTAAATATATTTTGTCTATCCTTAATATGTAAGCTCATTTAATGATATAAATTATTACTTACTTACAACATATATATTATAAAACTGAAATTTTTATATTATAAAATAAATTAATTTATAAAATAATAAATTATGATGATTTTAATAATATTTTATACTAATAATTATTTATATTTTAAAAATAATTTTAATTTATATAAATATATTATATATAACTAAATTAAATAATTATATAAATTATATAAATTAAATATTAAATCTGTATTTTATATTTTAATATAAATAATTAAATAATTCTATATATAAATAACAAGAATTCTCACCTCACGTCAAAGCAATTTATCTCTCCTTTTTAGCTTTTTCTTAAATCTTTGCGTTTACATGTTCGTGAAATCATATCATTTTGTACGAGTCTGTCTGCTTTGCTTTTTGTTAATAATTGTCTTCATTTACTGCACGTCCGTGCAATCACTTAAGCTAAAGAATCTTTTAACCTGTATTTTATAATATATTTATAGCTAACATTTATAATAAGATTAAGTTATTGAAACCTTTATCGTTAACTTAATTAGTGCGACGCATGCATTATTTTATAACCATCTAATCATTTCAAAATTATTGGGTTGGCATTAAAAATAATGATATCCCTCAACGCCTCCCTTACGACTATTTGATTGATAGATGCTTAGATATGAAAGATCATAAAAAAATCTAAAGTATTAGATAAAAACTTAAGTTTCGGTGATCGTATATTTAACAAATTATAAATATATGCTACGTAACATATAACATATCTAGATTTATATTACTCTGTACACTTTATTAACAAGTTCTAAGATCTTATTTACACGTTTATGCAATCACTTATATAGAAAGAAAAAATAAAAATAAGTTTTAGTTATAGGTAACTGAAGTGGAGCTCCTGAAACTCGAATTTTTATTTAATTTTTTGCATTAATATATAGTCATCCATTTGTTTAATAATTATGAAATTTCTGGGTTGGCTTTAGAAATAATAATCTCTCAACTCCTTTTCACGATCATTCGATTGAGAGTAATTTAATGAACGAAAGATTATGAATCCATATTAAAAAAAAAAAAATTAAGTTTTGATAGGCTCACTCCTGACAGTCATAATCTATAATGCATCAAACATTTATTACTTTATTTAACAAATTCAAAATGATATAAGACGTTTCTCATTTTCAATCAATAGAGTGTTGTTACTTTAAGCCCTCCTCCATGATCTCTTTTTAAACCCCTTTTCAATTAAAAAATAATTATAAATTATAAATATATTTAAAAAAAATACTGAAATTACCCTTTCTATATACCTTAAATTTTATTTTTTCTAAAACAATTTATCACTATTTGCGTCTCTATTCTTCTCTGAGATGGCTCTTATTCTCCAAGACTACTTGCATGCGGCTCTTCTTCTCTAGGCTCTATCATCCAAATCCCATATAACCAAAGAAAGTACGCAACTTAGATGAAGATGCTTTGTTTTATTTCTTATGTGCTTTAAATGTAATTTGAGATTTGAAGGAAAGAAAACAAAACCATCGATATTGCCATTGTGTCGATATTGCATTAAGACACGCTACCCAAACCCTACGTGATCTCGATAAGCTCAACCGTATTAGTGAGGCAACGCCTCCCGCTTCAAGTAATGTTCAATTCATAGCAGCTGAACAATTAAAAATATTCAAGTTGTAGCAATCAGACAAATTGAAAATATTCAATTGATAGCGACTAAATAAAAGTTGTTTTAAAAAATGATAATAATAAAATTCAAACGAGAACTTGCTTCTTCTTCCTGGTTGTAATACCAATCCTTGAATTCATCATTTCTCATTTCAAAATCACTTTGTGAGCATAAAACTTTAATTTTGAATATTTTAAAATCACTTTGTGAACATAAAACTTTACTTTTGAATATTTGAAATTAGGTGTTTGAAGAGAACAGTGGTTTATAGTTGAATGAATTTTTTTTAATGATATAACATTAAAATATTTGACATTAGATATACTTAAAACTGATAGTGTTATTTTTAGTCATTTATATATTATTTTTTTTATATTTCTAATTAAAGAATGACTTAAAAAAAGATTATCGGGCTCAAATAACAATACTCCAATAAAAACTAAAACGCCCATTGATCCACCCTAGAAAGCCGGCCCAATCAAGGATGTTCTGTAATTTGTGGGTTAGCCCAAATTTAGTGAGCCAGTGCCCGAGCGGAGGTTAGTGTTAAAGTGGGCTCCTGTGGCCCAAATATGAAAACATCATCATTATGAGGCCTGATGATGGCCCGACCCAGAAACAAACTCAACGCTGTTCAACGCCAGGTGACTCACTTTCTTGCTATCTAGGATCCATCGATCAAGTGCTAGCTAACTTATCAATTAATAAATTTTTTAATTTACAGATTTGGTAATAATATCAAATCAGATCTAATATTTTGATTAAATGTCAACTTAATAATTGAAATTGATTTATCAAATCTGGACCATTACCATATTTATACATCAATAAAATCTATAAGTTGTTTTACTATGATTATTTTACTTTTATTGACAGAAACAAAGTTTGGTAAACAACAATGACCCAGTTCAGATAATAACCAATTAATAATGATTTGCAAGACAATTCGGTACAGAATTTTCTATAATTATCTAAAAAATATTATAGATAAATTTCCTTCTATTACGAAATTTATCTTATTATAAATTTAATAAAGTAGAACAAATTATCACTATTTTCCTTAAAAAAATTAAATTAAAATTTCACCTGAATGAGGTCGTTGTTTTGAGGAAGTTTGACAGAAACCCAGAAGACTATCTCAGACACTAACTTCGTTAACATCAGTCTTATGTGTCTCTCTTAAGACAAACTTCAATCAACCTAAAAACAGATCCCCATTTGAGAATCTGAACAACAAACCCAGATAGAAGATCCAATCCACCAAAATTTTGTTTTTTTTTTGTTTTTAATTTAAAATTCATTGAAATGCAGAGCAGGGGATCGAGTAGCCGGCTATCGAGTATGCTAGTGAAAACCCCAATTTCATCCCTCTTCTTCTTCATGTTCGCCAGTTTAGCTTCCATCTATGTTGCTGGCAGGTTAGCTTTCTCCAATTCTCTACAAAATTTGTTCTTTTTAGTTTCCAATTGAACAAAAATTTATCTTTTTGGGTGGGCTTGTGGTAGGTTGTGGCAGGATGCACAAAACCGGGTTCATTTGATCAAAGAGCTCGATAGAATCACCGGTCAGGTGAGTTTGTTTTTTTTTTTTTTTTCTGTGTCGTTGTAGTTTGAAATTTATGTTTATGAATGTGGGTAGTTTCTGTAATAAATTGAATAACTTAAAAAACGTACGATGACTTGAATCTTATTACCTATTGCTGATTGGTTTTTAGGGGCAATCTGCTATATCAGTGGATGATACATTGAAAATCATAGCTTGCAGGTAATTTTAATTCTTTTACCTGGGTTTGAATTTTGGATAAGTTGAATTTTGCACTAATTTAATTTAGTGATTACTAGTTGTTAAAGGGTTTTTATTGTAATGGGTTCAAGTTTCTTTCATGGGTCAGAATTCTGATCAAGTTAGTGTTACTTATTAGGGAGCAACAAAAGCAGTTATCAGAAGTTGAGATGCAGCTGGCTGCAGCTGGGAAAGAGGGTTTTAGATCAAGGAGTTCAGTGGATACTAATGAGAACCGTCCAGAGAAAAGACCACTAGTTGTCATAGGAGTATTGACAAGGTTTGGCCGCAAAAACAACAGAGACGCTATCCGTAAAGCATGGATGGGAACCGGTAAACTATTTTCCATTGGCTCGATAGGGCATTTTATTTTTCAAATGTTCCATTAATGAAACATGAGTTGATGTTCTGGAAGTAAAAATGTACTTCAATTAAGTTTGTTCTAATTGTCCTTGGCATTTTGAACCCAATTGTTTCACGGGTGCAGCTTTGAAAAAACTGGAGAATGATAAGGGCATCGTTGCTCGATTTGTAATTGGAAGAAGGTTTGATACCATTTTCTGTAATTGCTATTATAGTTTCTTCACATGATGCTTGGGTAGAACTCTTTTTATGTATATTGTTTCAAGACTTGGCTAGAACTCTTTGTCCTAATGATATTTTTTTTGGCAGTGCCAATCGTGGTGACAGTTTGGACAAAAGTGTTGACAGTGAAAATAAGCAGACAAATGACTTCATAATTCTTGTATGTATTTATAGGTCATAAAATTCATTTATTGCCTGGATTTGAAAAAGCTATATTTTAACAGTTCCAAAATTTGTTATATTATAACGAACTTCATTAGATAATATAGCACAAAGTAAATTGAAATTCTTATGCTTACGAAAATCCATTTACGGGGGGGTTTTTCTTTTTTTAGGTTCAAACAAAATTAGGCCTTTAGATTATAAGCTTACTGTTTGGACTTCTTTTTCGCAGGATGATCTCGTGGAGGCACCTGAGGAGTTTCCAAAGAAGGCTAAATTGTTCTTTGCCTATGCCGCAGATAAGTGGAATGCTGAATTTTATGCTAAAGTCAATGATGATATTTATGTGAATATCGGTTAGTATTTTCATGTATAAAAGATCTACTTCTTGTCTTTCTAAGATATTCATGTCGCCCATAATATCTAATTTTGAGAGGATCTCTGTTCAATGCTTCTGCTTTTCGTCGGTAGGGCTACTGTTAGCAGATATTCCTTGTGTTTGTTTCGAAACATTACATGAACAAGTAATCTAAAGTGCTACTTACTTCACATGGTAGCATAGTAGAATCTAGTTCCTGGTTAGATTGCAAAAAATCTGATTTGACCATTAGCTTGGCCCATATATGTTTTTTGTTTTGAATTCTAATTGGAAAGTTAATGTGAATACCATAGCACTGATGGAATAGAGTGTCAAATTTCAGTCATGAAGATGTAGTCTTTTTTCCTTGACATAAAATTTATACAATATTCAATTTTTTAGAATATATGAAATTGACCAATGGATTTTTATATAATAATTTATTGTGATGCAAAATCAACTGCAATATAATTAATTTATTGCCAACCTTTCTGATTTAGTACTACTTTTTTGTGGCGTAAAAATGGTATCAATGAAGGGTAAGAGATAGCTGTGCACTTCCACAAAAGGAAAAAAAAAAAAAAAAAATATATATATATATATATATATATAGAAATATTGTAACTGACTGTCAAGAATTCTAGTCCCTTCCCCTCTTGGAGAATAGAAAAAAAAAAGATTTGAAAGCATTATAAACATTCTCCAATTTTTGCATTCAGTTGTGCTTGCATTCTATTTTCTCATAAGATTTAAGAGCAAGGTTTTCTTTTGTGTAGAATTTGTTTTAGGTTTATTACTTAATGGATGAATGGCTAACTGCTTTTCCATTTTTTTCTTCACAGACGCCTTGGGAGCTACACTTGCAAATCATCTGGACAAGCCTCGCCTTTATATTGGGTGCATGAAATCTGGCGAAGTCTTTTCTGAACTGTGAGTTTGGCCTAAAGTTTTTATGAACGACAGCTTGTTTACAAGATAAGAGGCACAAAATTAGAATGTTATTTTCTCATACCTTTAACTGCTGGACTTGGGCAGAGGCCAAAAATGGTATGAACCAGATTGGTGGAAGTTCGGTGATAAGAAAACGTAAGTTAAATCTGCAGCCAATTTATACCATAACTAAAACTACTGGTATTGTTTCGCACATTTGGTTATTGCATTTTGGGACAATAAGAATCAAAATATGTTTGCTTTTCCATAACATATTGCTGCCTTCCTGTTTGCCATATATATTTTGATATATGTTTCTTGCACCCAACAGATACTTCCGCCATGCATCAGGTGAGATGTATGTCATATCACAAGCTTTGGCTAAATTCATATCCATCAATAGGTCAGTTCTCATGTCATTTTTTTCTAATAACCCTATCACCTATCTCCAGAAAGAGCAACGATTGGTTAATGATTTATTTATGTGCAGATCTATACTTCGCACTTACGGCCATGATGATGTCAGCGCTGGTTCCTGGTTTCTAGGGCTTGATGTCAAGCACATTGATGAAGCAAAGTTTTGCTGCTCATCTTGGTCATCAGGTCACTCTCTCTTTGGTAGACTTGCACATACACATAAAAATGTGCACATACCTCGGATGACAAAATATGTTTTAATGCTTGAAAATTCAGTATCGCTTGAGGGTTTCCTTAAGTATCATCTCTTCCTCTTTTTCATCTTCATCTTCTTATTTCATTTCCCTGGAGAATGAACTTAAATAAGTTAAATTTGATGACCCGCGAAGGGCAATGTGCCTCTTAATAAGAGTACATGGCCAAGTTTATGATACATATGTTCCAAAATGCAAGTTTTCTTTATCCCTTTGAGGTAATTTACCGTGTACTTTTATGTTTCAGGAGCTATTTGTGCCGGCGTTTGATCTGATTTAGTTTCAACATCCTAAAAAGCAAAAAGACACCCGATACTTGCACAGTTTTTAAGGCGGTGATTCTGACTCTTACTGTTGCAATCTTCTTAACAATGAGAATATTGCTCCCCTCTAAAGTTGGTTCTGGCCCTTTTGCCTGTCAAAATGGCATTGGTTTGCTTGTTATCTGAAGACATTGACAGGGAAGAGAATGAACCGCGGAGTCAATCGGAATAGGCAACTATAGTTCAGATATATGTAATTCTTCTGAATTATAAAGATTTTTCATGACTTGGTGTAGCATATAATATGGGTTATTATTCTTTCGACAAAATAGAGAAATATGATTCTTTCATGATTGAATTCTTCCGTTTTATGAAAGAAATGACCAAGATGTTTGTCGCTGAATCATTTCCCAGAGATATTTTCCCATGCTGAAAAATAAACTTTTAGGCAGCTACCATTTCAAATAAATTTTGCTAGAGGAATAGGTTGGCCTAGTCATTGGTTGATTTGAGAAATACGTAGGTAATCCCAACTGTAATTGGATCTGATAAATTTTATTAAAATTGTGAAAGGGTTTCTCGTATGCTTCTAACCCCGAGAAGGGGCCGACCCAACCATTTTTTTTCAAATTTAGATTTTGTGCACATGGCAATTTCTATTAGAGGGTTTCATATCTTTACCATAGGCTTGAACACACCGATCATGCTCATCTTCTCCTCAAATCCTGGCCCTGATTTGAAAACCTCTCCGCTCCTTCCCCCCCTTAAACAAAAGCCGGCCGCCGCCCCACCGCTGTCTCGCTGCCGCCTATGACCTCGCGGCCACCGTCCACCGAGTCACCGTCTGGTCTGCTTAAGCTGCGTTGAGTCTCTCTCTCTAAACCTCTTATCGTCACCGCCACTTGGTCCACACACACACCCCAACACCACCCGCGCCGCGGCCCCCCCACCCCCCCAACCCAACATGACTTTGAATACTACGGCTCCCATGTTAGTCTCGTCGTTCATCTCTTACCGTTACCGTAAGAAATTTGTTTCTTTACTTGTTTCAATTCATGAAGCATGGTGAATTTTTAGAGCTACTTTTGCATTTTAGTTATTCTTGAATTGCATCTGTTCAGTTACTAATTTTGTGAAACTCCGTAACAATGGAATTGTATTGAAGTCTACTGAAGTGGGTTTTATTTTGTATAATAAAAAGAATGATTAGTGACTTGGTGTTGAAGGAATTATAATGATGTAGATTATAATGAAGGGTTTTGCACAAATTTGTGAAGAAATTATATTTGAAATTGAATGCATGAGATCGGAGTACTGAAAATATGAAAAGTAGAAAGTTTGTAGTTTGAGGATGCGTTGTTAATTGGAAATTTGGAAAAGATACCCGATGTGATGGAATATATTATATATTGGGCTGAGGTGTTTTGTACCCAAAATTCTTATTTTTACACCTTTTTTTTTATTTTATTTGTGAGTACTCTATATAAATGGTTTTGGATGGTGGTGTTAATGACTTGGTAAGTTGGTGTTGTGTTGTTTACTTGTTTATGTTTGATATTTAGTGTTTGTTATTGCTTTGTTAATGTATTTGAGAGATGATGGTGTTTGTTGTTGTCTTGTTAAAAAACCTGATGTATTTGAGAGATAGATTTTTTTTTTCGGATAGCGTTAGAATTGTTTCGAGAGATGATGTTTTCTATGGTGATGTTTTGATGTAGTTGTTGTGTAAGTTGTATTTTTTGATTGTTTTGATGATTTCTAATTTCTAAGATGCAACTGATCGTAATATTGAATGTGCTTTTGGCTTTTTTAGTAGCATGGAATTAGAGTTTTTAATTTAGTTTGGTTTTAGCTTGGGTGGAAAATAATTTTGTAGCATTTTTCATTTATTTGCTTCTTTGTTTATTAGCATATGGTTTTTGGCTTTCTTAGTAGCATGAAATTGGGTTTTGTAATTGGGATAATATCATAAACTACCCCTGAAGTTTAACTAATTATCATGCAGAAAGCCTCTTATGTAAATATATCAGCGTCATCCCTAACGTTTGCGTTTAAGCTTCATCTAGGTCTAGCCAACAGATTCCGTTAGATTTCAAATTAACGTTTTGGGGTATTTTAGTAAAATTACATAATTTCATATGGGATAATATCATAAACCACCCCTGAAGTTTAGTTAATTATCATGCGGAAGCCTCTTATGTAAATATATCAGCGCAGTCCCTAACGTTTGCATTTAAGCTTCATCCAGGTCCAGTCAACAAATTCCGCTAACTTTCAAATTAACATTTTGGAGTATTTTGGTAAAATGACATAATTTCATATCAGTAAACATAAAACTAACCCTTGAATTTTCTTTTCTGAAATCTTCATTTCATATCACACAAGCATCACTATCTATAACCATCATAGCCACTATCACCACCATCAAATTCATTTAAATAAAAAAATATATGTCATATGACTCCACCATGATAGCACCGAATTTTCCTCCACCATCAACATCCATCATCTCAACTCAATCACAAAGTTATTAAAAAAAAGATTCAAATATTCAAAATTAAATCTAGATTATTTCAAAAATTATGTTTAAAAAAATTATGCAAAAACTCTAAAACCCAAAACAGGCATGCTTTTCTTTCTCCTCACTAACTTCTTTAAAAATTTTATCAACCTAAGAAAACATTCACAAACACTACACTACGTATTGAAATGAAGCAACAAAATAAAGACAAAAAAATTCTCAGGCTGAAATTTTATAAAGAACCAGTAGCCAGCCAAAGCTATATTTGGAGATTGAGATGTTGGGGTGAGAGAGGTAACTGTGGGTGTGAAAAGGGATTGGATTTTCGACTGTGAAAAAAAAGAAGAAAGGATATAAAAGTAAGGGCAAAATGGTATTTTTAATTTTTTTTTCAGTTTCTATACAAACGGAATATGTTGGCTGGACCTGGATGAAGCTTAAACGCAAATGTTAGGGACCGCGCTGATATATTTACATAAGAGGTTTTCTGCATGATAATTAACTAAACTTCAGGGGTGGTTTATGATATTATCCCATACGAATTATGTCATTTTACTAAAATACCCTAAAACGTTAATTTGAAAGCTAACGGAATATGTTGGTTGGACCTGGATGAAGTTTAAACGCAAACGTTAGGGATCGCGTTGATATATTTACATAAGAGGCTTTCCGTATGATAATTAGCTAAACTTCAGGGGTAGTTTATGATATTATTCCTTTTGTAATTTGTATAAACTATAAAATAAACAAGCCCTTATTGGACTGGGATAATTCTAATTTGCCCCTTGAGGTTAGGCTTAAAAAAAATTGAGGACCTCAGTTTTCTGAAATCTAAGATTGCCCCCTGAGGTTACTGTAGTACCGTTAGATTTAACGGAAAATGTATTAAATCGTTAGATTTAACGAAAAATGTATTAAATAATAACTTAATGTTAATATTAGATTTAACAAAAAATATATTAAATAATAATTTAACGCTAATAAACAGTAAAATAGACTATAATACACATATTTAACTGACAATTTTTTGGACCAACTCTAAAGCCCAAATTTAAAAATTCTTTTTGCAGTTAGGCCGAAGCCCAAATAATTCTTTAATATGCTGCACATATTTTAATACAATTTACACTCAATCTCAATCACATATTCTTTTTAAAATTTAAAATAATTTAAAATTAATCATATATTTTTAAATCTAATTAAAAATAAAAATATTAGATTCATAAAAGAACACACGTATAATACTCGAAATACTGTCCAGTCTAGTCTCACCCCTAACTAATACTGAATTTGAATGACAATAAGAAAATATAAGTCCGTTTATTTTGGCCCTATAACTTATTTTCGGACAAAAATATCTTAATGAATGAGAATAGTTAAAAAAAAAAACAGAGCACTTTTTTGTTCCAAAACCTTTGAATGCATTAAAATACAAGAAATACCTCTAATTTTTTGTCTCTCTGTCTCTCTCTCTCTCTAGCCATTCTCCATCTTCAGTTCTCTCTCTCTAAACCCTAGTTCTCAGATCCGGCCATATGATCGACTTTCGACACCAAAGTTAATTTTCCGGTGACCAAATCTGGCAAGATATCTCTATTTTCAGGCGCCGTTTTATTTTTAAACAATTAGTGTGATTTTTGGGATTATTTGGCCATTTTGTAGTTTAGATGTTTGATGAATGCTTATAGTAATAAAAAGTTAATGGTGTTTCAGCAAATTTTGATATTGGGGAACACGAATTAACAAACCAGAGTGGACCTTGGGTCTTGTTTGAATGGGTGTTTGTGTGTTGTGGAGGGTTTTTAAGTCAAAGAAAGAGAAGTTTGAGGATTTTGAAAAAGAGAAACAATAGGCCGCTCCATCATTCTCTCCTTTTTCTCTTTTTAAGGTATATTTTGTCGCCTATCTTTATTTCATCTTCTACAATTTCTTTTTTCAATTAAATTTCTTCGATTTGTTTTACCTGTATGTGGTGTTTGCAAGTGATTTAGTTTGTAGAAGGTTTCGGTTGTCTAGTGAAATTAATTGAGGTCTTGATTGAAAGATTTGAGATTTTAAAGCTTTTTCTGCATTTCTTTGAGCTAACCAAATGTTACACTAATGGGTTTTTCTGTTTTTCAAACACTTCAAATTTATTATGTACTGGATTTGATTCTGCAAAATAACTATTGTGATATGGATCTCATTGGACGTGTGGGTGCATTTTGTTGGTTACTTAGTAATTTGATTGTGCTTGACATCATTTTGCATTTCAACTGTTCCTTTTAACTTTGTAAAGAAGTCATTGTTTTGGTGTTGTCCTATTGCTAGTTCCAACTCGTTTTGCCAATTGATGTTGTTTGGTGCAACTTATGTTTGTGGTGATCAAAGTAAGAAGTGGTTCTTAACATTTTTTTCCCTCATTAATTAAGGTCTCATCAAGGGTCAAGCATAAGGTTTATGAATCTATTGAGTATAATGGATTTGCTGAATTTTATAATGAGCAAAATTGCTAGTTTGACTTGCTAATTTCTACTTTATACATGATTAGTTTATAATTCGCAAAATTGAGACGTTGAAGCACTGGAAAACAACTTGGTTATACGCATACTCAAATTCTATCTGGAAGGCTTGTAAACTGAACAGTCAATTTTGAAAAATCATAACACTTTCCACAGAGCCTATAAAATCACGAAACTTTCCAGTATAAGAGAATACATATTGACGAATAATTATTCCAAAAATTATCATTTTTCATGGAGTATGAGTTGGTCAAAATCAGTTTGCTTTATGGTCTCCATTTCGAAAACAGGGATTTGAGATCTACTGTCCAAACTTTAAAAAATCATCATTAATTGTGCAAATCTCCATCTTGAGTGAAATAACATTTTTTTTTGAAAGATTTTTGAGTGAATAACATGATACTTAAATCAATTTTCCAAAAAGCTTTACCAAATAAATCAGTTTTCGAAGTACCAATATATCTTGTAAGAGAGCCACAAAAACACCTAATGTACCAATGTATTAGAGGATAAAAAAAAAAAAAAACTCCCAAGTGTCACTTGTGCACTATGTTATAAGATTGACGACAATCTTGCATCCCATCATATGGCTTCCTCCATAGTTTTAATTGTTATCATTCTCTGAGCACAACAACAAGAATATGCAGTTATTTTCCATACCCGTATAAAAATCTAGATCTATCCTTTTTCGTAGGGGTGTTTAGAAATACCCGACTCGATCGGGTTGGTTGGGTTGAAGACGGGTCAGTAGTATATAAGACTCTATTCTTTTATGAATTTAAATCCTATTTTGTGTATTGTATATTTTCTAATATAATTTACACTCAATTTCAACCACATATCTTTAACTAAAAATCAATCATATATTTTTAAATTCAATTAAAAACAAAAATATTGAATTTAGAAAAGAACAAATCCACAGGTCTATAATGTCGGGTTTTATAAAATCGGGTTTGAGATCGGGATTAGTACATGTTACCCGATATACCCCGACCTAATCAAGAATATATTTTTAAAAATCGAATTTGCCACGTGGCAGTATATTATTGGATTTATACACCTTATTATTGTAGACATTGCCTTACCGAATAAAAAAGGGAAAATTTCCCTAATTCTCTGGAACCCTAATATGCACAGACGTGAGACGTCTTCCACGGCAACGATCTGATCTTCCACGGCTGCCAGCCCTCAAGCACAGACGTCTCCGGGCTCCAGCAGCACTGTCGTGTCTTACAGCTTCCACGTCTTCCGCTTTGAGCTCGACGGCTTCCAGCAACCAACGACCGCGCTCTTCCACGGCTGCCAGCCTGCAAACACGGACGTCTCCAGCAGCCTATCGTATCTGAAGGCTCCTTCCACGCCGCCGTAGCTGCCGCCTTCCACTTTGAGCTCGACGAATTCCAGCAACCAACGATAGCTGGTCTTCCTCTTCCACCATTGTACCTGCTCACGCTGACGCCTCTCTCCTCTGTCACAACTCCTCCACGCCTCTGTCACAACTCCTCCACGCCTCTGTAGCCGCTACTTTCAGTCCATTTCCAGCGACGACAGTCAATTGTCCGCGGCTCAACCTGCCAGGCTGCCACTGCTAGTGCTCACACACAGTGTTCTGTCACGGCTTCCTGTAATCGTGAGTGGATTCTTGTCCTCTGTAATCGTTTTCAATATAATGTCTTGCAATTATTGTTGCCATACTCTTGTGGTGGTTAGTAACACGCCCTCAATATATCAGTGCCTCAGACATGTGCTTTTTGCTCTCGGTTCTTGTCTGATACACAGCACCGATAGTCATTCTGTGGCCTTGTTATTGACTTGTGCTTAGTTTTGCCATTGTTTGTAGTCCTAAGAGTAAAATCATTACATTAATTTGATGGACTAAGACTCTCGCAGAATAAAGGTTCAAGTTTCGAAGCTTTTTTTAATGAGATCAAGGATGCTTCTTTCTGTGGGGAGGTATAAACCTATAGACTATTCCAGTTTCCTTTCAATATATTTCAAGGATATCTTTCAGTTTAGATTTCCTCGGACTGTTTCAAACTTGAAACTTGTTATGTTAGTATGTTGCTCAGATTGTCATCTGAATATTCCATGTGAAGCCTGAGTTTCAAAGAAACTAGTGGAAGATCCAGCTCCTGCAATATTATTTTTCATCCTTTTGCTTTCAGTGTGAACTGAGGTGAATACCAGTCTAGAGACAAGTTTTTTTAATAGTCTTAGCGGTTTCTGCAGGATATAGGATGGTTAAGATCTTTAATAAACTTGCCAATTCTGATCAGGGGGTACTCACTCGTGAAGATGGTAAGACCAAAGCTTCATCTGATGGTATTCTGGATCTACATTTTTTTTTTTTTTTTTTTTTTTTGCAAAACAAGCTGACAAGAGGATCCTATCTACCCGTAGAATGGGAGACTCCAGGCTAAAACTCTATTTATATGGTGATTGGTAGGATTAAATTAGAGATGCCATTCTCTAAGTTTTCTGAAGATGGCAATCCAATTCATATTCATACAATCAAGCATACAATAGCATACTTGCCCCTCTTTATTTTATAAAATTTCATCATAATTGCTTAGCTTAGATAGGAGATATTTGTTTTAATTTTTGTTGTATTTATCTTTGAGTTTCATTAGTTTCACCCTTATTTGGAAATATATACATGCATTTGAAGTTTTAATAAATGATAAATTAGATTTGGACTTAAAAGTTCTAAATTTATGTTAGTTAGTATTAATTTGTGTATGATATAGATTAATTTATATTAATGGACCATGTTTTGTATATATGATAGATTATTTTTTGTCAATGGGCCTTATTTTGCATACAATATAACCTTAAAAATATATATGGGCCTTAATAAAATGGTGTGAAACAATTTAGGCTAAACTGTGAAATTGGCCCATCATCCGACCCGACCAACCCAATCAACCGGGTTATACCTCGGGTTCCAGATTTCAAAAACCCGATTACGTGTTTAAATCGACAAACCCGATCGTATATCGGGTCGTGTCGGGTTGGGTAAAACCCGACCCGACCTATGAATACCCCTACTTTTTCGTGTAACATAAAAAAACTCAATTTGGCCTGATTCTAGAGGTGTCAATTCGTGTTTGCTAATTGTGTTTATGTCGTGTCAAGTTATGACACGGGAAAGATTGACCCTACATAAACACAACCAATTTATAATTCGTGTGAAAAAGACATAAAACGAACGCGGTATGATTATTAAATAGGTAACACGATATGACAAGCTAATACGAATAATAAACTGTTATTCTCTGTGTAAGACATGAACACGATCCATCTAATATGATTGGGGCATGTTTACATGATCGACACAATTTTATAGGTTTAACACGATTACAATTTTATTGGTTTTTTTTTTTTATCCGAAATTTAAGATTTTGTTTTTTATTTTCTCTTCAACTATTCGCTATTTAAAATTTTGCTGTTTTGGGTTCTCAAACTTTTGTTTTCTTACGTTTATTGAATTTATTTATTTATTAATATTTTTTAATTTTCTTTTCTTGTTATACACTTAAAAATATGCGTTATTGAGCACCATGCCTGTAAGTTCTTCTTTTAAATTATTTAAAACCCCAAAAGTGGTTGATTGTGTAATTCCTTTTGGGCTTCAGGTGTGGCCCAGCTCGCATCTGTGTTATTCATTGGAGTGTAGAGTTATTATTCTTCTTTCCACTCGCTTGAACAAGAAGAAGAAGCAACAACGAGAAGTGAGAAAGAGAAGGAAAGGTAAATAGTTGGTGTGGGAAAGTTGCAAGTATTGAGAGAAGCGTTGATGGATTCAAAAATCGAAGTTCTTGAAGAGAAATTGAAGTCTCTCTTGGCCCAACTTCAAGCTGAGACTGCCATTTTTGAAAGGATTGTTTATAAGAACAAGAACCAGCACAGAAGATCCTCTTATTTTCAATTTCTCCTTAAGGTCTTTTATCACGAAGCTTTCTGGGTTCTGTTTAGTTTTATTAAAATTGAATCTAAGATGTTTTGTTAGCTTAACTTGCTTGGCTGCTGGGAAAATTGAGGAAAATGAGCTAAAGTGGGATAAAGATGTATTTACTTGTTATTTATGTTTTATTACTTCTCAAAGATTGAGTTTTAAATTCTTAGCAATCAAACAAGTTAAATTTATTCTTATTAATTTCTGGGAATGTATTGTTA
This sequence comes from Boswellia sacra, assembly GCA_013180625.2. Lineage (NCBI taxonomy): Eukaryota > Viridiplantae > Streptophyta > Magnoliopsida > Sapindales > Burseraceae > Boswellia > Boswellia sacra. The sequence goes on along the minus strand of SNVD02009519.1, from coordinate 2,025,990 downwards.
ATATCTGTTTGATTTTTAGGTGAGGAGGGAATTGAGGCTTTTACAGTCAGCTAAGTTGGAGGAGTTATTGGGTTCTTGCTTTCATGTCATCACTGGAAAGAGACCAAAGCAAAAAGTGCATCTCTTAGAAAGGTAAAATTTTTCCAATAAATATATGTTTGCTCCTTATTAGATTAAACAAATCTTTTTACAAAAATTTATTACGCAATTCAATTTGAGGCAAATTTTCCTAAGAATACTACAAAAAATGGAGAATGCCTTCATGCAATAGTTTATTCTAAATAGTTTCTTTAATTACTCAATGCCCACTTAATGGTGAGGAAAGAACTAGAACATGATATCTTCGTTGTGCCCACATCTCTAGAAGTGATTAATAAATTCTACAATATAATGTTTGTACATTTGTTCAAATGTTTGATAAGCAAGAAGTTCACACAATTTACTTCTGCCTCAGTTTGAAAAGGAGAAAAATTGATAGTGGAAAGCATAATTTTATGGAGAGACTTCTAGGAGCTGCACGCTTATTGTCACAGGTGAGGATCCTTGTTTTGATCATTTATTTGTTTTTTTATTTAAAATTTTATTTTCCTGCATTCTTCTATCTTTCTTTGTTGGTTTTAATTTTAAGGATTCAATTAAAAGTTTTAATACCAAAACTTCTTGTGAAAACGCAGTTCAAATAACAATACTACCTAAAAGACAGAAATTAATCTATCAAATGTGTTTGCATAATCACTGATAGACTTAAGAAGTATGTTGCACTTTTGAAGCCTATCATATAAGTTACCCAAATCTTGAAGATTTTAACTAAAGCTTGTGTTTTGATCTCATGATATTAAATCAAGATTTAAATTTTAATTTCCAGAACAAATACCTAATCACTTTCATATCTGGTTGTTTATAAAAATCAAGCCATTATTTTCTCTTTTCCCATGCCCCGGTGCAATCTTCATTAGATTTTTCAATTCAATATGTTAAGTTCTTCTATATTATGTTCACTCTATCGTCCTTGGCCATTTCTATAATATAGAACTTGCATCTTGATTCATGCAAAAAAAGAATAATTACATTGAAGGGTAGGACTTATGTGGCGAACCATAAATGATAATGTTGAAATTGCTAGATTGCTCTATCATGAATAACTATTTTGACATTACATATTAATAAATGCTTTGTTTGTGTTGAAGATGGTGGAACCAATGTTGAAGGCAGCTATGTATCCTTTATTTGAAATCTTAGTGCATTACTACATTAGCAAAGTTTAGTGCATTTATCTAGTCCATCTTTTTATCACTTCTAGTCTCTTATTTTGTTGACATTTTCATAGTTCCACTTTGAGATTTTCTTATTATTATAGTCAGGTTGACTTTGTGGCTATTTTAGTTGTGATCGCTTTTGAAAGGGCATTGTACTTGCCATTTTGCCACCTCGTTTTCCTTCATTTTACTCACTATTGGCAGTTCCTTGTTGTTCACTCTTTTTCATTTTAACAGACAAATTTTCGACAATGTGCTAATGCGTGTGATTCTTTACCTATTACAGTTTGTTTTTTTAAATGATGAAGCATGCTTCAAAGAAATTGCATTATTCTTTTTGCTCATCCTTGACTATTCTGTAGGGAGATATCTGTTTTGCTTGCTCGTTCATTTTTTATGGGATTTGCTCTGACAATTTTGGCTTTGCTTGCACGCCTTCGTGTTTTGGTTCAACAAGTAAGTTCTAGTTCATTTTGTGAAATTTGGTTAGCTTTCAAATATTCGAATTAGAACCAAAACCAAATTGAGTTTCAGTTGTATGTGACATGAAAAAGGATAGATCTAGATTTTTAGATAGGTATGGAGAGTAGCTGCATATTGTTGATGTTGCACTTAGGGAATGATAGCAATTAAAACTATGGAGAAAGCCATAAGATTCATTTGAGATAAGATGCGAGATTATCCTTAATCTTGTTACATAGTGCACAGGTGATATTTATGGGTTTTTCTTCCCTAATATATTGGTACATTGGGTGCTTTATGGCTATCTTATGTGATATTTAGGGGCGATTTGGTATGGAGATAGGGAGCATGGAAATGGGAAGTTGAATAGTACCTCTTTTTTGGCATGTTTCTTTAAACTTTTTTAACCCAGGAATCTGGTTTCACCGTGGGAATCAAATAACCCCCAACGGGGGTAATATCAATCCCTCTCGTTACTTGAATTTCAGATTACCCGCCATCCTAAACTCACGGTACAAGGCATTTCACTGTTTCTCTCCTTTCTCTCCGCTCTCCTTTCTAAACCTCTCTATCTCTTCTCCTTTCTCTCTCTACAGCTATGGTTCATCAGTGAACATCCCCAAACTGAATCGCATAGTCATAAACCAAACCACCAGAATTGCATCATCCCTAGTCACATCATCACAAAATTCTTATCACAATAACAAACCATACCTTCCTTAACTCAAAAAATCACTAATAATTTGGTCAAACAAAAAGACAATTTTCTGGGTTGGTATTGATAAAGAAGAAGAGTGTATAATAACGAGGAGAATTAACCTTAAACCAAAAAATCATCACCGATTTGCCTTAAAGGAAACCCAAGAAGCCAATTTAAACCAACACTGGGAGCGAGAGTTACAATCTCCTCGTCGTGGGACTTGGACGCCCTCTTCTCCTCCTTCCTTTGCGGGCAACGTCTAGAGCGCAGCTAGTATGGTCACGAGACAGAGCGGGGGAAGGAGTCCTAGAGAGGGAGGGAGAGCTAGAAAGAGACGTAGAGGGGGAGGGGGAGGTAGAAGGCGACTATAGCAAGTGAAAGGGAGAGCAGAACAGTGAAAGAGGGAGAGCGGAACAGTGAAAGAGACACGGAGAGAGAGAGAGTTGTGGCAGGAGGAGGAGTGGATATATTTTGTGGATTTTTTTTGAATTTAATAAGTTGAGGTTAATTGTTATTTATATATGAATTTATGGATTTTTTTGTTAATTAACGTTGGGTTTTTTTATGGTTTGGAATTTCAGAAGTTGGGGTTAATTATTTACATATTTTTTATAATAAAATTGTGATTTTTTAAGACTTTTGTATCTGATTAGAATTTATATAGAATTTATAATAATATTTTAATTAGATATATTTATCATAAATTTAAATTTCTTCAAAATTATTAATCTCACATTGTAATTTTTTTATTGCATTAGAAAAGATGAAAAATAACATAAGTATTTTTTATATTCTTGTGTGCAACCAAACAGACTAATCTGATTCCTATAGAAATCATGAATGAGATTTTTATGGACAACTAAACACATTAATATTAGTTTTCTAGATATCAGATTCCCATTCTTCAGTTTCCGAGGAATTTGAAACCCATTCCCATGAAATTAAACCCCTCTACCAAAGGGCTTCTTATCGTATTGTTGGTTTTTATTTTACAAATACCTTCTCCTAAGTTCCTAATAGTTGGCAATATAAGTTTGTCAAGAATTTAGTTTATGTGTTATCAGCATGAAATTTCAGGCTTTGTCTTACAATTGGAGATCTTTTTGTTGTCTTTTGTAGATATTACTTGATACTGTGTCAGTATTCAACATGGTCTCTTCTCTATCCCAAAAGAAGCAATCCGTAAAAATAACTCAGGAAGGAATTGAGGTTGGTTTTCCTACTAAATTTGCTAATCTTTGTGGTAAAATGCTTTCCTCTTACATACCTTTTTGCATGTATATGCATCATTAACATTTTGCTTCTACACCGATGCAGATTTATAGGGAATTCTATCCAGTAAATGAGGACTATATTACACTAGAGTGCGTCTGGAATACAGATAAATTTTTGTTACTTGAGAGGACTAATAAGTGTGAGATTGAGAGTCGAGAAGGGGATAGTGGAAGCAATTTTCCTTCAGAAGATGCTGCTGTACAATACCAAAGTCTTGAGTCTTTTCTTGGAGGCAAGAATGTTTTAACCCTCTTCATTCTAGTTTTCTTATCTCTGCATGCCCTAAATCTGATTTCCTGCTTTGCTATTGAATTTGGTGTTAATTATTTTCACTAACTTTCTAGCCTGGTCTCATTGTCTACTGTAGATGATGACCCTGATTTTGAGAAGGCAGATAATGATTGTACTGCCGTAGAACATCCAACTAACACTGATGAAAGCAAAGCCAATTTGTTAGCAGGCCCAAGCGATGGGGGAAAACTGGTTGATATTAATATGAAAGTAGAAGATGGTTATGGCACATCTGAAACGCCTGGCCAAAAGGTCACTTCTGAAGGTGGTTCAATTGCAACCTCAAGCACTTCTCTGAGCTTGAATGCTTCGAAAGTCAAGTATGGAACAAAAAAAGTGGCATTTGTGTCTGTCAAAACACCCGCACCACCAAAATCAAGTTCATTAGATGTTAATGATAAGGAAATCGAAAAGCAAACTGGCGAAGAGGAAGATAAATTTTACAATTTGCTCACAGGTGGAAACCTCAAATGTAGTCTCTTCTGATTATAGGACTCTAGTAAAGAAGCAAATCTTCCAAGTGGAAACCTGCCTTGTACTATTAGCTTTCACCAATATTGTTCATTGTTTTTTGAGGTGAAAAGATAGGATTAACTAAGGAAAATCCGTCAAGTTTTGGTCTTGTTTCCGTGAGCACAACTGATAAAACAAGGGAGGACATTACATTTCAGTGGAACATATGAGACTAGATTTGAGTTGAATGAGAAAATTTACTCTGAATACACTTGTTACGTTAAACTCTTGAACTGCAGGGCCTATAATTTTATTAGTTTCATTAAAATTGTAATTCTGTTCTCTGAGAAAATATGGTTGGAAGTTGAGTCTTTTGGAAGCTAAATGCAAACATTCTATTTTTATTATCACTGAAAGCAAAACTAATTCAGTGCTTGGAGGTGGAGCTCAAAATTACGACAGTTCCTCTTTCACGGTATTAACTGGCAGTGTGCAGAGAGTCAACCCATTGATTAGGAGATGATGACGTAGTAGTAGATATTTCTAGCACGAGAAATTCTGTTATACATCTACTGAATTATATAGCGGATGCAATCAGGTTGTTATGTAGACATCACATCAATATGAGGTGTCTATGTGATATATTCTAGACTATCTGTTGTGTGCAGCGGATGTACCAACGAATTTCTCTTTTAACACTTATCAGTGAAGGAGCTTAAGGGTAATAAACATAATTCAACAGTGTGTGACCCACTGCCACTGACTTTACAGAAGCCGGAAAGAGAAGATCAATAAGTACAGATATTGAAATGGTAAATGCTATTTAACAAATATCACCTTCTCTCCTTCAATGTTGTTATTATTTGTTTCTGCATTTATGGGCTCTACTCATCTGGTTGCTTTCAATATGATTAAAGTATCCCAACGTTTAAGTTGGATATATCAGTTAATCAATCTGGAATATTTTTGTTTAGGGTTCACCCATATTATTCATTCGTTCTATAGATTAATATCAATTTCAAAGATTCTTCTTCATTTTTCTCTTGGTGGGCTATTAGATATTATTTATAAAACGAAGAGCAAAACTAGGGGTGTCCTTGTCCTCTTCCAAGATAAATAATATTGAAATATTAACCAAAATCCATTTTGTGGGAGAGAGGACTAAACCACCAAGGGTGGACATGTAGACTAGAACCATCTAACTAATTTAATTTCTATTATATAAACTATAGTCTATGTATAAATCTATGTTTTGTTTGTCATAAGCATAAGAGGAGTTGGGTAGGATATAGAAAGCCACTACCATACTTGCTATGACTAAACAATGTAGATACTTGTATTAATAATCATATGAAAATATATAATATGCAACAATAGTGATCAATTAATCCCTAATTAGTATGATTTGTAATTAAGATAGTTAATTAGATGAACATCTATCTAAACTAAGTATGATTAAGTATGGTTTGTTTTTTTATTGAAACAATTTTCAATTCTTGCTCCAAACTTCGGTGTGTGCTAAGAGATACACGTGTTGGGACATCAAAATTCAAATTGGCAGCAAGACGTTTTATCATGTGATACGCCTTCCTCGGGAAAACTGCAGGGAAAAAACAACTGCAAAATTATTACGGATGAAAATTCGTATGTACATGTTTATCTATTTAATTATTTTGTATCAAGATATAGAATATGGATTTGTTACGATTATTAAATATGTTATCCATGTATTATAATCGTGTTATATTTAATTCACATAATTTATGTAATTGTTTAACCTTGTTGTACATAATATATTATATTCTATATATTTATATCAATTAAAATTATTTTTATAATAAAAACCATTGTTAGTATAAAATATTATTAAAATCATCATAATTTATTGTTTTATAAATTAATTTATTTTATAATATAAAAATTTCAGTTTTGTAATATATATGTTGTAAGTAAGTAACAATTTATATCATTAAATGAGCTTACTTATTAAAGATAGACAAAATATGTTTAACTATTCGTGCCATTAAACGGATCAACATGAATCCGACCCATTTATTAATCGTATATCGTATTCGTATAGTATTTATATTGTGTTCGCATGTTGTGTCCCAAATGTCCACCCCTATAAAAAAAAACACACCCAACTATCAAAATCTAGCTTGTTACCCTTCTCGGGTATATTTACACTACGTACAATTTTTATAATTGTAATATTTTTCCATTGAAGTTTATATATATGAATTGATGGCAGAGGACATTAGCTAGTTAAACAAAACTTTAAGAAGATGCAAACGCATGTTGTTTACTCGGATGCAACATGAGCCCTGCATTCAAAGATTGACGGGCATATGAAAATAAGTTAAGAAAAAGTTTCTATATATAATACTTCCAAGGATCTTTAATTCAAAGTTGGAGCTTGACAATTAAGGACCATCCCTTCCCTAACTTTAACATATGCAAGGACCATCCACAACTTATAACACTTGGAATGGTATGTACTAGCCCTAAAACTTCCACTATAAAAATACTCGCGGTACGTCATTTGATGATATTTATAATAAATTACTTATTAATTTCAATAAATTTTGCGATAAAACCGTATAAAATTTGAGGTGTTAAAATGGGTGTTAAGTATATATAATTTATAAGCTCTATCTTCGAAAGTGTATGCTTTAAAAAAAGCTCTAATTTATTAACGTTTATTTAATTATTTTCGTGTTCTATCAATCACTTAATACTGAGAGTAGAAAATATGACATTTAATATACTTGCAATTGACCTTAAAACAAGTCAAGTCTTATGAATTATAAGCAGCTAAAATCCTCTCTTTTTTCCAGCTCCGCTTAATGATGGTGATTAAGAGTAGGTTAATAATACAATGGACTTGTAATTAAGCATTGTTTTCTTAATGTTTCATACGGAGATCACTAGAGAAAAGTCTTCGGATTGGACTATGTAATTCTATCATTTGACTGATAGTTATCCAATAAATGAATAATCAAAACTCTTGTAAGCAGTAAATCTCACTAATTAACTATGCATTAATATATACTTTTTTATGCAATAATAAGTACTTCAATATTGTATTTACTATGAGGAATATTTTGTATACAGGCAATTTATGTAACCTAACTCATTTTAAATATAGCATGTTAAGGTAATGGATATTAATTAAAAATGAATAAAAATATTATAATAATGATGTAGTAATCACATATCCAACTGTATTATATCACATTTATATGACTTAATTTTATATATAATTATTATTAAATAGTCCTCCTAGAGTAATGACATACTTAAACAAATAATGTAAAATATTATACCACCATTAAGCTTTGCTTCACGTTTTTAACTACAATTTTTAATTTTTTAATACTATTATATTATCGGTCAAATAATGATATTGACAGGTAATTTTCATCATTAAATTAGTAATTATCGATATATATATATATATATTAATTATTTAAAAAACGTAGAAATTTATAGAAACAAGATGAGATAAATATCCAACTTCATGATTATTGTTTTAAAAAAGTATGCGGATAATTATTTAAATACGATTGTTGAAATTTAATTAGTTATTTTTTCCTAAAAAATATCTCATCACTCACTTGTACAAACCTCCCTATCATTATCAAATAATTATCATATTATCTATATCAATTAATATAATTAATATATAAATTCACTCATTCAATCAAATCATAACATATTCATTTATATAAATAGTTTATAAGAATAGTATTTTTTATTGAATTATAGTTGGTTTTACGTTAGTGGAATTGTTGTAGGATTAATTAACTCAAACTTGTTAAGACTCAATCCAAAGTTAAGTTTACTAAAAAAAATGAACACCTGACATTTTCGAATGACTAAGATAAATTATTACCTTAGAGACGCCAACACCAGCTCATCTTTTTAGTATTAAAATCCTATGCCACATCATCACTAATTTTCTTATAATTGTTTCTCTCAACGTCACTACTAGCCTGTAGCCATCTTATCTATCGAAATATAAAATTAATGTTAAACTCACTCCTATTAGCTTAAGCTTTTAGGTAGAGTAACAAATTTAACATGATATCAGAACTATTTTATGTAACGATCTAAAATTCGAATCCCCTCACAATAAATTAAAAAAAAAAAGAAATTTAAATTAGCCCACATAAAATATTCAAAAGAGGTTTGTGAGGCTCGATCCACTTATCAAAAAAAAAAAATAAAACCTTACATGTATATATTAAAATATAAAACTAATATTAAACACACACCTACTAACTTAAACTTATAAATAAAGGGAAAAATTTAACATTACCACCCATCGTTCGGCAGCTATCAACGACGTCGACTAGCGGCCAGTCACCATCACCTATCGGGCTTTGATATATTTTTTTATTTTTCCTATTTGAAATTAAATTTTTTTTTATTTTTTCTTCAACTATTTGCTACCAGCAACCTGTTTTGAGTTCTTAAACTTTTATTTTTGAAATATTAAAAAAAGTCAAATTTTTAAAAATTGCTTTTAATATTTAATCCATCTGTTTAGTACACTAAAGCTAAAGTGGGCATTTTTAATCAACCCAATCAGCTCCACCCGGCCGAGTCAGGTTTGACCAGGTATATGCTTGCATGCTACTCGAAATCGAATAGAATTCCAAAGACCCGAATGACATGGAGTAACCTTCGAGTATAACCAAAGTACAAAACATATAATGCACCATTTTCTATGAAAATAAAAACAACTTTTTTATGTTTTCTTTCTTCTCTCAACTTTTTTAATTTTACATAATTTACCTTTTCTTCTTTTTTTTTATTTCAAATCATTTTTATTATTTTATTCATTGAATAATATATTTTAATAATCTTATAATACTTGAAAATTTAAAAAAAATTAATTTTTTTCGGCTTTCATTTATTTTCAAACAAAAATAAAAATACATGTAACCAAATATATTTCTACCTAATTCAATCAACCGTAGGACATGTAAACATACCTTTCAACCTCCATATCCAACTAAAATTTTTGAAAACCAAAACACTTAATTCATAACCGAACAGTAATAAGATTTTCCCTTCCGTCGAGTATCAGCGCCCCCTTGTTCCACCCTTTCGTTGGTATCAACAACATCAGGAGACGTAAGCTTCTGATTGTTCCGTGCTACAGCAATAATTCATTATCTCTATCCCCAATAAAAGAATTGAAGAATGAAATAAATATTATTTATCATTACTAACCATCAACTATATCTGTGCCTTACCGTAACCAGTTGATGTGAGCATGAAAGTATGAGCAGTCATTTGAAACGACTAGGCTGTTCCATCGACAACAGTTTGCGGGGTCTGGATAATTTTTTATCCTTCCTCACTGACCAAAGATATGAAATATAGAAATAGTCTATAAATTAAAAAGGTATTCACAACATGATAAACCATCACATAGTACTGAATACAGGGGGGCCAACAATATGTTAGTTGGCTATCTTTATACAATCAGAATAAACCTGGATTAACAGAGAACTTTTTATATGCTAAAATCACTCCAAAATTCCAATTAAAGACGACCCTTTATCTCAAGTATTCTCATGTCGAACCATTAAGGAAATGTGCCAATGCCTTGTCAGTATCATTGTCATACATGAGCAGTACCTCAGCAACATTGTTGGATGAAAATCCCATTTCTCGGAGGAGGTTGTAACCATTGACAAAGTCCCGAACCTGCAGAAGAAAAGGTTGAAGGATTCCTTCCATGAACCACTCAAAAAATCAAATTAAAGATAACAGTTATGGTGTGCCAACTGACACACACAAGCAGGAAAAAGGGCTCAACCAAACTGGTGCACAAGCACAAAGAGAGAGTTTCATACTCAGATCATGTATAAAATAAAATACCCAGAGACATCAAATACATGATTCCACAAAACAAATCTGCCAAACCCAAGAATAACAGATATGAAATCCAAGAAGGAATCTAGCAAGACAATATCACATACCCTTCAAACACCCAAGGTGATAGTAACAGGTAATAGATCCTATTAACTTGATTAAGAACTTTCGTTTGTTTCTAAATGATATAGGACAGAGACCTCCCGGCACCGACCATGAACTTAGAGCATGAAACATGAATTTGGCAACTTATCTGACATATAAAACACAAACAACTAGAGCAAGAAAATCTTGATCATATGTACAAAGCTTCAGTTACATAGACATGGTATTGAGCGTGGTTGTGTTAGACCTCCAGTGAAATTTGTGTATGCACGAAAGGGTAAAAAGGGGAAAATGTGAAGGAAATTGTTTGTTAGGAGGTGTTTTGACGTGGCAGGACAGTTACAAAGTTTGTTAGGCTGTTAGGAGAATTTGTATATAGTGGGATGAGCTGTGAAGGGAGGGGGTACTTGGCCTTCTGGTAAACCCATTGTGGCTAAGGTTTTTGGGAGGTTGGGGAGTCCTCGAAACTCCTCAGCCATTTCGTTTCCTATTATAGTCTCTATGTGTCCTTGTGCTGTTAATACCAGAATGAGGAAATGTTCATAAATAAAAGTTACCAATCAGAAATTTCTGTGCCATTGTCTGTGTATTTACATACTGTTAGAGTGTAGAAACAGTGTACCTAACAGCTTGGTATCAGAGCAAGATCCATGGCAAACCTGACTGGAGATGGACGACCTCCGGACCGGATTGCGGTTCTAGAAAGACGTATGAACACTATGCAAGAAGATCTTGCAAATTTTGGGGCTTAACTTGGTGATGTGCGTGGAATACTGCAACGGTTGGAGGCGATGAACACTCGCAGACCAGATGTGGGAACAAATCGAGAGGAAGCAAGACTTGATCGTGGCCGTCACCATCATCTCGAATCTCCGAATCGTTGTTACGGGCGTCAAGAACATCGAGGGAAGAAATTAGAGCTTCCCCTTTTTTCTGGTGAAGACCCATATGGATGGTTGTTTCGAGCGGAACGATATTTCGCCATTAATGAGATTCTGGAAGAAGAAGAAAAGATTGGAGCTGCATCGGTGTGTTTGGAAGGGAAAGCTCTGAGCTGGTTTCTGTATACCGAAGCTCAAGATCCTTTTGCCGATTGGAGGGATTTTAGAGGGGCCTTGCTGCACAGATTCAGTCGAGCTAGGGAGGGAGATCCATCGGAAAGGCTTTTAGCTTTGAAACAGAAGGCGACGGTGGCGGAGTACCGGGAGTCGTTTGAGAGTTTGGCGACGACAATGCGGGGAATTCCAGAGGCGATGTTAAAGAGTGCATTCCTTAATGGGCTGAAGGAGGAAATACGGGCTGAAGTCAGGCTTCTGAGGCCCATCAATCTGCAAGAAGTAAAGGATGTGGCCCAGCAGATTGAGGACAAAAATGAAGTAATAGACAAGTGCCGGAAACAGAAGTTGGGCCGACTGGGCCGGGCAGAATATTTTGGCCCAGAAAATCTTAAGTTTGAAGGGACTCCTTGGCCCAAAAATTCTGCAAATTTTTTTTCCCCTTCAACACAAAACACCGAGACTTCCTCTAGAACACGACCGAGAAATTTCGCGGCTTCAGCCCCATCTTCAGAGCACCAATTTCGAAGGCTGACTGAGGAAGAGGCACAATACAGACGTGCTAAGGGGCTCTGTTTCAGGTGCGATGAAAAATTTGGTCCTGGCCATCAGTGTAAACAGCGCCAACTTCAAGTTCTTTTGCTGTCCCAGGAGGAACAACCAGAGGAGAATGAAGAAGTAACAGAGGAAGAGTCTTCCCAGGCCAAGGATTCGGAGTCGCTGATGGAAAAGATGGATATTTCCATCAATTCGTTAAGAGGGTACGCCTCAGCCAAGACCATGAAGATGCAAGGACAGATTGGGCAGCAAGCTGTTATTGTGTTGGTGGACAGCGGGGCATCCCACAGTTTTATTTCAAAACAATTGGTGTCTGAACTCGGCTTACATACCGACCCAAACGCACTTCGTCATATTCAGGTTGGTAACGGCAAATTTTGCAAGCAACAGGGAGTGTATAAAAGGGTTCAACTGTGGGTTCAGGACTATCTAGTCCGAGATGACCTCTATCCTTTCGAATTGGGTTGCGCAGACATAGTTTTGGGAGTGACGTGGCTTCGGACTCTTGGCGAAGTTCGATTCGATTGGGCTAAATTTACGATGAAATTCAAGGACGCTGATCGGTGGATTTGCTGGTCAGGTAATCCTTCTCTTAATTATGGTCCTGTTAGTCTCCGTACTTTTAACTCGTGCTTGCTGTAAAAAAGGGATGGGGTTTTTGTTGGAATTACATTCTGTGATTGAGGGGACTGTTGATTCAGAAGGCTTACTAATTCCACCAATCCTTGAAGAGGTGGTTTCTAAATTTGATTCTGTTTTTGGAATCCCAATTGGGTTACCTCCTGAACGGGTGCGTGACCATCGAATTACTCTTCATGATGGAGCTGTTCCTCCAAACATCAGACCTTACCGATACCCCCAGATACAGAAGGCAGAAATTGAACGGATGGTGACTGAAATGTTAGGAACTAGAGTGATTCGTTTTAGTAATAGTCCGTTTGCCAGTCCAGTTTTATTGGTGAAAAAGAAGGATGGCTCTTGGCGTTTCTGTGTTGATTATCGTGCTTCGAACCAGCTAACTGTGCCGAACAAATTTCCCATTCCCATTATTGATGAGTTATTGGATGAATTGTGTGGAGCCAGAGTATTCTCAAAGTTAGATTTAAGGGCAGGATACCACCAAATTCGAGTACATGCAGCTGATATTGAGAAAACTGCCTTCCGAACTCACGAGGGTCATTACGAATTCTTAGTGATGCCGTTCGGCCTCACTAATGCGCCTGCTACCTTTCAATCATTAATGAATTCTGTCTTTCGGCCACACTTGCGAAAGTTTGTTTTGGTGTTCTTCGATGATATCCTAGTTTATAGTCGGACTTGGGCTGACCACCAACAACATTTGTCTACTGTTTTAGAAATATTGCAATAAGAGAAGCTTTTTGCCAACTTGAAGAAATGTGCATTTGGCAAGGAGCAGTTGGACTATTTAGGCCACATTATTTCAGCTGATGGTGTAGCGGCAGATCCGGGTAAAGTCTCAGCTATCTCCACGTGGCCAGCTCCTAGAAACGTTAGGGACCTCCGCGGGTTTCTAGGACTTATGGGCTATTACCGAAGATTTGTTCGGGCATATGGACAATTGGCTAGACCCCTAACTGAATTGTTGAAGAGAGGGGGATTCCAGTGGACAGAAACGGAGAATGAGGCCTTTGAACAACTTAAATCTGCCATGATTAAGCTTCCTGTTTTAGCAATGCCTGATTTCTCTAAGGTTTTTGTGTTGGAGACCGATGCTTCTGGTAGTGGAATTGGAGCAGTGTTGATGCAGGAGGAGCGACCTCTTGCCTATTTCAGCAAGGCTTTATCACCCTTATTTCAAATAAAATCAGTATATGAAAGGGAGTTAATAGCAATGGTCTTGGCAGTACAAAAGTGGCGGCATTATCTGTTGGGACGTCACTTCATTGTTCGCTCCGACCAGCAAAGTTTGAGATACTTATTGGACCAACGTTTGCTGCCACCAGATCAACTCAAATGGGTAGTAAAATTGCTGGGATTTGATTTTGAAGTACAGTACAAGCAGGGAGCTGCCAACAAGGTGGCTGATGCTCTTTCTCGTCGAGGAGAACTCCACCATTCACAAATGGTAGCTCTCTCAATGCCCCAATTTCTGCACTTGAACGAGATTCGTCAAAGTCAGCTAGATGATCCATTTTGCTCAAATATAATTGCTGGCTTGAAAGAGCAACAGCAAGTTCCGGTGGGGTTTGCTCTTCACAATGATTTACTGTATTTTCGTGAGCGTATAGTCCTTCCTGCCTCTTCTCCCTTAACTGAAACTTTATTGCACGAATTTCATGATTCCATGATTGGGGGCCATTCTGGGTTTTTCCGTACATACAAGCGTATAGCTGCCAATGTGTTTTGGCGGGGGATGAAACGCATGATTCGTGATTATGTGGCTCATTGTGAAGTTTGCCAGCGGATGAAATATGAAGCTTTGTCTCCTGGTGGTCTATTGCAGCCTTTGCCTATTCCTAATAAAGTGTGGGAAGACATTTCCATGGACTTTATTGGCGGGTTACCCAAGTCGAAAGGGGTGGATACAGTCCTGGTAATAGTTGATCGCCTGTCAAAGTATGCGCATTTTTGCCCTTTAACTCACCCCTACACAGCAAAAGAAGTTGCTGCTCTCTTTGTGAGAGAGGTGGTCCGCTTACATGGTTTCCCTCGATCCATAGTAAGCGACCGTGACTCCATTTTTATGAGCTTGTTTTGGAGAGAGTTATTTCGTCTCCAAGGTACTCGGTTACATCCAAGCTCAGCATATCATCCGGAATCGGATGGCCAAACTGAAGTCGTCAACCGCTGCCTGGAAACTTATATTCGCTGTTTTGCTTCCGACAAACCAAAAAAGTGGTCTTCCTTTTTGCCGTGGGCTGAATATTGGTTTAATACTACCTACAATGCTTCCATCAAGCATTGTCCTTTTCAGGTAGTTTATGGCCGCGATCCACCGGTTTTACATCGCTTCCAGGATAGTTCCTCGGTAGTGGCTGATATTGATCAACAGTTGTTTTTGCGTAATCAAATGCTAGATTCTTTGAAGGAACATTTGATTGTGGCTCAACAACGTATGAAGAAATTTGCGGATATGCATCGCAGGGAACTTTCATTTGCACCTGGTGATTTAGTCTTACTCCGTCTTCGACCTTATTTTATGAAATCATTGGCTCGGCGGGTTAATGAGAAGCTCAGCCCTCGTTTTTATGGTCCCTTTGAGGTCTTAGAACGTATTGGCACTGTTGCCTACCGGCTTAAGCTGCCTTCAACTTCTCGACTCCATCCTGTCTTCCATGTTTCACAATTGAAACCTTTTAAAGGGAGGGAGTTTAAAGCTCAGCCACTGCCACCTCATATTTCTGAAGACTTGGAGTTAATTGTCGAACCTGTTGCTGTGTTAGACACTCGATTCGTCACTGTTGGCAATCAAAAAGTGCAAGAAGTGCTGGTTCGCTGGCTCGGCCTGCAAGAATATGAAGCTACCTGGGAACCTGTTACTACTATCCGGAATCAGTTTCCTTCTTTCAACCTTGGGGACAAGGTTGTTCTTGATGTGGGGGGGGGGGGGGGGTTATTGTTAGACCTCCAGTGAAATTTGTGTATGCACGAAAGGGTAAAAAGGGGAAAATGTGAAGGAAATTGTTTGTTAGGAGGTGTTTTGACGTGGCAGGACAGTTACAAAGTTTGTTTGGCTGTTAGGAGAATTTGTATATAGTGGGATGAGCTGTGAAGGGAGGGGGTACTTGGCCTTCTGGTAAACCCATTGTGGCTAAGGTTTTTGGGAGGTTGGGGAGTCCTCGAAACTCCTCAGCCATTTTGTTTCCTATTATAGTCTCTATGTGTCCTTGTGCTGTTAATACCAGAATGAGGAAATGTTCATAAATAAAAGTTAATCAGAAATTTCTGTGCCATTGTCTGTGTATTTACATACTGTTAGAGTGTAGAAACAGGGTACCTAACAGGTTGGTAACCATAAAACAGTGCAGAAAGAAAGAAAATACTCTAAGCAGGTCTTTCCAATCCACATTATGCATGCCATTTAATCAGTCTGGACATACTGCAGTCGATAATAAGACGTATCTTCCATATTGTCTAAGCAGGGTCCAAAATATCTGCCTTAGTAGAATGCCTTCTGCTGTGGGTAATCAACCTACCCTTAGTACTGAAATGGGTTCTTTATAAGAAAGGATTACCCTACCACTAGGACACAGAGATTACATATATAGAAACACTGAGTCAGATGCAAGTAACAAACTCCAGAATATACCTTGGTAGGATTGTCTCCATAGTTGGCAACAGCGATGGGAACCGCATCCCGGTTGAGTCCTGACGCAATGTATTTGTTCAGCACAGGATCTGCAGCCTGCATTAATAATACATTAAAAATAAGTTATGCTCTTAATGCTTTGTATATATTATGCTTATGTTATGTTTCTGAAAAGTGAAGAAAGCTGTAAAAAGCTAGTAGGCATGACGCAAAAGGAATACTTAAAAAATGAGGTGTCAAACTAAAAGGTAAGAGAACAAAGCAGCAAAATTGATTGCATATATTACTGCAGATAGCCTACACATTTTCAAAATGAGGTGCATATCTAAAACCTCCTCCCAAGTGCCTATAGCCAGCCCAGTACAGAAACAAGAATGTCACAAGCTACTATAGGTAAACTCTCTCAAACAAATAACATACCAATAAAGAACTTGATTGGTTAGTTGTTTTAGACGGAACATTTTCCATGCCAAGCCTGCTCCAATTCTGGCTATCCTTCTCTGCTTCAGCTAAAACTCTCTTTTCAAAGTCAAAATCAAACTGAAAATTGCTCCGAGGAATATCTCCTAGTTGCGATGTCATCGCAGGCTACAAAACAAGCATGTAGAAGGCGAATCAAATAAATTAGTCAACAGATAAAACAACTCAATCAACATAGATAAGTAACAATTCAATGCAGGAACCGTCAATAGTCCCTTTTTCTCTACATAAAAGATTTTAAAAAAAAAAAAGTCACCTTTTCTACACTCTTTCAAGGTCAATTACTTGTCGAGGATCGAATCAACTATCAATCATTTAAAGCTTATATTTTTGTCAATCAAAACACTTCGTAAATCGATACAAATAACTGAGATAAATGAACCATACCGGCGGAGTGATTCGATATTCCGGCTTTAACGCAACCCTAATACCCAATCCCGCTGCAGCAACACAAGAAGTAAACACAATCAACGACTATTTGATCAAATTCAGAAACCAAACGCTAAACCATAACCGTCGGATGGGAAGACTCACAAGAAGAAGGCGAAGAAGAAGAGGTTTGATGATAAGAGGAAGCGCGCGAGACGGGAGGGATCACGGAGTGGCCCTGTTGTTGACCAATCTTCGGGTAGAAAGACGGAGACGATCCCTGGTGATACATCGGATGGCTTGATGGTGAAGATGATGACGTGGCAGGGGGATGGCCGTACATCGGGTACTGTGAACTCGCTCTGTTCCGGTAATCGTAGTCCATTGATTGATCAATAAAAGATTGCTTTGCGGTTGAGTGAGATAAAACAGAGAAGAGGAGAAGAGAAGTCTTTCGAAAGGCTCGCTTGGCTCGAAGCTTGCTTGACGCGTAACACGCGTTAAGAAAGACCAATGCTAGCGTGTGTTTGTAAGTTTTGTACTATCCCGCTCTGGGTTTAGAATAGATTTGTGCTTGTCTTGCAAAATTAAAATAATAGTAACAATAATATCTAATTAACTTGGTATAAAATTATTTAATTTGATATAAAAAATAATATTTAATTTATCTAATAATGTTTTGTTATTTTTGAATTTAAAAATAATATAATACAGTTTAAAAATATAACAAATATAAATATACTATAGTACAATATAAAAAATAACAACGTATAATGTCCCACCAAATATACATTATTTTATGCATAACATGAATTAATACAACACAATATAGTACAATACAATTATTAAAAATAGTACTAAAAAGTATCACGCGTCAAACATGCCTTTAATATATTAAATTGTTCATTTGATAACTTACTCACTGTCTTTGATTCCTAACAATACTCGATCAATATCAAATAAAGTATCAGAAGCTGTGACATTTTATTCAACGACCCAATACTTGATTAGTACATAAAAGAAAAAAATGAAAACTATTTGACATATCTCAAAAATTTTTTACCTTTTAGATTTTCTCAAACGTATTCGAAGAACGTGAGATATTTAGCTGAGTAATAAAGTTTGAATGCACTTATTTTCATAATTAATCATATTTAAGTACCGAGAAGTTGTATTTAAATTATTTTCTTAAGACAAGTATTTAAACATTAAAAATTTAAAATAGATGTAAAACTTTCCAAAGAGGATTAGTCTCTATAAGATTAGAAAAGAAATTAGCATTTTCATTTAACAAAACAATAAAGTTTTTGATGTAAATAATCTAAATTATTTCATTTCTATGATAATTTGCTTATAGTGATCTTAATCCAAGGATAATTTATCATATATTATTTGTTGATAAATCAGTCATACCGGTTTTACAAGAAATACAATACAAATCACTTGCAAGCCATGCAAGAGGAAAGATTGATGTATTACACTTCCCCTCCTTCAAAAATTAATAAATGAAGTGATTTTGTTAAGTTTTAGAGTCGTAAGAAAGGCCATATATCAAGTTATAAGCTCTCTGTTCCCTCTTTTTTTCTTTTTTCTTTTTTTTTCCATGAACAAAGAATGACAAGGATACCCAACAAAATTCCAATTTATAAATGAAGGGAAGAAAATAAATCAATCTAAGCTCTCTGTTGACTGTTCTTTCTTTTCATGATACAAAGAAGGCTAAATCTATGCACATCCATGGCCATGCAAAGAAAGGCAAGAAAAATATTGCTATCTAATTCTAATATCTATCCACTTCTACATGTCATTATCTAGTAAAAATGAGGAGCTAACTATCAACAACAATTACAAGGAAACATGAAAATACAAGATCGAGATATGGAGTTATTGATGTTTACACGATCAATCATAAACCAAATATATGGTCATTTGCACCAAATATGGCGGCATTAAACTGCCTTGTATTCAAGTCACTCCCATCCAAAGCAGAACCAAAACGATCAAGCCACTGAGTTGGGCTTGGACTTTCACACTCCTCTACCCACTCTGAAGTCATGTCAATGTCATCAAATTGAATAGGGTCAGCTTCGATAGACTTTGTTCTCGCTAACTTGAGATTGTAATTTATATAGACAAGGTCATTCAATGTTTCTTTCTCAATCTTGTTGCGCTTTTCACAGTGAATCTGCTGAAATGTGCTCCAATGCCTCTCAAAAGTAAAACTGCTGCAAACTTGGCTTAGTATTCTAATGGCAACTCGTTGCAACACTGGCGCAGAATCGCCATATTGTTCCCACCAGAGCCCTGCAATGTATAAGTAGTAAGTTCCAAAATCCTCCAACCACATTTTCAGACATATAAAACTGCATACTACTTTGAATACAGATGAAAGGTACTGACAACTGGTAAATAGAGACACTCAAAGGTTGACATGTCAACTTCTAGGGCAACAGATATATCCTTGACCCTCGTGTCACCATGACGAGCGGATTACAATACAAATGTTGGACTAACATTCCACTAAGAACAAGAAAGAATTCCAGTTACGTGAATGGTTTCCACTTTTTAGGGAAATGATGGCAACAAAGAAAGCACAAAGCAAAAGAGCAGAGTTGGAATGCAAACACGTGCATTGATTATATAGAAACTAAAAGATTAAAAAGAAAAAAAAAATTGGAAAAGGCATATCTGCTGGGTAAATGATTTGTTGTGAGGCTGAAGCACAATAACATGTTACTTGGATTTTCTGATTGTAAGAACAATTTTTCCTCCCGTTAGTAACAAAGGGGACGAAACAAACTACTGATAATTCATATATAAGGAGTACCAGCCTGCAACAATCCCTCACAAGCATAACATGCAGCCCAAAAAGATTGGATTACATACCAGGTGAAACTGTTTCTCTTGCCTCCATCGCTAGTTTACAACCAAACATCCCACTTGCCCTTGTAAAAGTTAAAATTTGATTCGTGATGTCACGTCTGATTTCAGGTGTGGGGAGTAGTTTCTCCAGAACTTTGAAGAATTCTTCTTTTATAGACGCAATAAATTTTATTTCTGGATTATACTGAATACTGGGGTTCAAAAATGCTGCTGCTGCATGTAGAGGTGAGTGAAGTTGGTCCCTCCACTTTCTATCAACTATATCTAGAAAAACCTTGCACTTATTCTCATCCATTATGTAGTATGTCCTTATCGATTCCTTCGCCCTGGTCATTAGCTCATAAATAGATCCCACAGCAGGTTTTCCTCCAGATACTTCCCTTAAAACTTTCAGAAAGGGCTCAGAGATGGCTACACTTTCTTCAACTGCCCTCCAGAATTCGCTATCCTCAATAATGGCAATACATGATATGCTTTGTGGCTTATTTGCATATGAGGAATTTGTAGAGTATTCAGGGCTGTTGAACATATGCTTCAATCTTAATTTTTGCTTCAACATAGATTGCAGGGATAAGAAGTTGGACACAGATTTTGTTATACCCGTCCTAATGAGTTCCTGTCCCCCAGTGAACTTTTTCATTAGATCAAGCATTGATGCATTGTTGTATATAAATTTAGATATAATTTGTGCCTGCAAGATACATCTGTTGACCCAATCTACCTTAGAAAACTCCTCCAATATTATATTCAAACACTGAGAAGCACAAGGAGACACAAATATGGTTCCATAATTCTGTACGATATGGTTTGCTAGCCCAGTATAGTTGAGACTACTATCCATGATTATCTGCACAACGTTTTCAGGGCCAAAATCTTGAATGACAGAATCAAATAAATCAGCAAGGGTTTTTGTGTTCTTGAAATTGGAGGATGCATCTACGGACTTGAGGAAAAAGGTTCTTGACGGCGAGGAAACCAAAAAATTAATCAAAGCCCTGGATTTGTTGTCAGTCCATGTGTCAGCAATTATAGTACAACCTGTCATCGCCCACTCTTTCTCAATATCTTTTGATTGTAGGCTCACTTCAGATTTGATCCTGTCCAACCACATTGTCTTCAGAGTCTCTGCAGATGGGCCAATAAATCCAGAACCACACTTTCCTATTGAATCAATCATTTGTTGATAGGATGAAGACCGGGCAACAGCAAAGTCCAGCTTATTCTCAAAGAAGAACAGAGCAATACTTCTCTCTGCATTTTCTTGATTGCTTAAAGACGAATTTCCCATAGGCGTGATAGTAGGAAAAACTTTGGTCATAGGCGATGGTGTATCCAAAGGCATGAGAGGTTTACCTGCGGATATATTCACAGGAGATTTAGCTTCTGCTATCCGTTGCTTTTTGGTGACTGATGTTTCTTTGACATCCTCCTTTGATGCTATTATAGCCCTCACCCTATCAGTAACGTCATCTCTTACTTTGCTACAGGGATTTACACCTTTACTCGGAAGACGAGACAAGTGGTGCTTCAATCTACTGATGCCGCCATTCAAAACTCTAAGGCAAAATTTGCATTTCACCTTATTTCCATCTAATTTCTCTGCATATTCCCAGCACACATCTTTTTCTCTAACCACTGCAATATGGATATGCACATGTTTAATTCAAATATATTTTAATACTTGCTTTCCTTTCCCATATAAACAACATCTAAACAAACAAAAAAGAGAGAGTAAAAGCAACTAATTTCATTACTATCAATTTCTGATTTCATACCAAAGGTGCAAACAAAGCTATAACAGTAAGATAACATTCAGCAATACAAGAGAACAAAGTCAAAACAATCATTGAAGAAAGCAAAGTGAGCAACTGAGGCAATCATAAAGTGGAACTATAGTAAAAGAAAAGCATATATAGAGCTTCACGTATGCATGAAACAAACTTACAAGAGATTCTAATTCTCCAAAATATGTGCTAAATAACTATCAGAACAGAATAAGCTCAAACTTACTGATGATGTGGAAAACCTTTGGTGAGCCTTTGAAAATACCTGTGGTCCTGCACAGACACTGAAAAAGAAAAAACAATTTTAAGAGCCAATTAAGTGTAAACTTCAAACCTAAGAGGATAGGATATCAAGTATCTCCCAGGAACATAACACAAAACAGCAATAGTAGTAACTAATACAAACACTGTTAAACACTTGAGTGAGTTTCAGTTGACCAAAGAAACAAGACAAACGTAAGTTGAGAAGAAAAAAATACTGAGCCCCCATGAAGATGAAGTCATAGCAGGAAGCAAGCTCTGCTGCAGTTTCACCAATACACCATCAGTGTATTGTGTATTGAATATTATTCCTCATATCTTAAATTCATAAACTTTAATATCAAAAGTTCAAAATTAGGAGTTTAATCAACAATAAGATTTTGTTCACATAAAAATTAGAACATTATAAAACAAAATAAAATAGGCATCTTTTTTTTCTGAGTCATTAACATAGATGTCAACTAATTTACAAATAAATTGATTTGCTTCTTAGCTAAACTTCCACTATCAATGCAGCATTTCCACAATCTTAAATTCTACCTTCCTTTAAATTTGCTTCTAAATTTTTAATCCAATACTTAACTTCATCAACCACGAAATTTAATTAACCACGTATAGTGAACACTTAAGCACTCAAGCTGAAATGTTGTTTGGTAGATGGGAAAATCTGTTACTACATGAACAAACTCCGCAGAGCTAAACGCAATTGTAGATCTCAGCTGCACTGTTCTACATATTTCTCTTTAATTAACAATTTAAGGTCAAGAAAAGTATCGAAAATTTTCTCGAACAACATTTACACAGTGTCTTTGAAGTTTGAACAAACTGTTAGCAATTTTCAGTGTGTCACATTTTCTGTCGTTCACATCCATTTTCTCAGTTACCAAACAGCCAAAGGAAAATTCCAAAAAGTTCGTAAATTAAAAAGCAAAAAGAAGATTTTTTTATTAGTTTAATTGAATACACAGAATGAATTATAAGTAACAAGAGGAGGAGAAATAGCGAGCGAGTGAGAGAGATTTAAGGAGAACTTACAGAGAGATTTGTTGGTCTTCTCGACAGAGAGATAAACGGAAGGTTGAAGATTTGAGAATTTTTTTTTCTTCGATTTATCGCGATATTTTGGAGTTAGGGTTTTTGTAGTGTAACAATAACGGGGTATCCTATGTATGACTTTTTTAATCTACTCTTTTCTCATTTATTATCTTCTCTTTCTCGTTATCATTCTTTTTCGATTTTTCGATTTTTCTTTTTATTTTTTTATGTCTTTTGGCGATATATCGCGTATCTCACGTGCGCGTTTATTATTATTTTTAAAATTGTTTCTACAAAACCCGTAAATTGTTCGTTTTTTTTTTTATTTTAACCAGAAGAAACCGACGTCGTTTAGATACCCGCCAAACATGTCGTTTGAATTTCTGAAATCTAACATGAGAGAAAAATGTCGGCTGGTCGATTGTAAACGTTACGTCACGTCGTCGAGGGACTTGTCCGGTTGGGCTAATTAAAAACATTTCTTTGCCTTGCGTGTGTGTACATGTAACTCAAAAGCTTATTTCATAAATTTCATTAGAGATAATCATCCCACATTCCTTAAAATTCATCTTTTTTTAACTCCAATTTACCTTTCTTATGGGAAAAAAAAACGCTTCATATTATTTTATAAAATATTGTTAATATCAGCATCTTCATATTATCGCGAGAAATCAAAAACATCATATATTACAATGCAATTTTCAAGAAAATCTGGTTATTATCAAATAAGTCAAAATAAAGTTTGAATTAACCATTTTCCTCACTCGTGTTAATTTTATACGTCGATTAGCTATTGAAATTAATTACGATGAATATAGTCATTATCAAATATCATTAATAAATTAATTAGATTGTGATAGATGAGGCAGCTAATAATGACATCTTCATATTCGATATTTCGTTTTAATATTGCCAATTTCATAAATGGGATTAGCATGCACAGTAGTGGATCATTTAACAAATATTTAAATTGATTGGGATGTTATGTCGTCCAATTATAGAGTTAATTATATCCGATATTTTGTTCATTTATTTTAAAATGCACGACATGGCATATCGATTTAGTATTATTATGATATAAATATTATTTGACCATCAAGAACAATTGCATTTAAAAACTCTAATTAAAAATTATTTAGTTTAAAGTTCAATTGATTTAAATTGATTTATTTTTTAAAATTTATAGCTAAGATTGGTTTCGTGCATGAACCATTCGTTTGCCAAGAATATTATCTTATAAATTTATAATATCACTATGGTGGCATTACGTATTCGACCAGCATGCCCTCGTGCTCCAATTGGTTGTCAAAACGAATAACTATATTACTATAATTTTTATTAATTGAATGACTTAATTATTCAATAATTAAATATGTTGAGGTCCATCTCAAGAGGATCGGATAAGTACCATAATTCAACCATCATTATCAACTTTATAAACCATTTTTAAATTAATATTTTTTTATTGTTAGAGAATACCGTATTAATGTTAAGTCATCCTCGTCAATTTTATAAACCATTTGTAAATTAATATTTTTTATTATTTAATAATAAATTATTAATTTTAAGTTCACATCTACAAGTTTAAACTTTTAAAAAAATTATAAAAATCTTTTTATTTTACAAGATCCACCCATTGAGACGTGCGAAGCTCAATCCGATGGACAAACTCTTGCACATGATTAGCGTATTAGAAAAAAAAAAAAAAGCTTAAAACTTCTAGAAAAATAGTAAACTTAACATTTATTATA
The DNA here is from genome assembly GCA_013180625.2 of Boswellia sacra. Taxonomy (NCBI): domain Eukaryota; kingdom Viridiplantae; phylum Streptophyta; class Magnoliopsida; order Sapindales; family Burseraceae; genus Boswellia; species Boswellia sacra. The sequence continues at coordinate 2,001,113 of SNVD02009519.1, read as the reverse complement.
ATCCTATAGATTGATTTTTTTTTTTGTGGTTTCTTCTGAAAATAGTACTTATATAACTTATTAAAAATAATATTATTATAATTTTAATTTCTAAATAACATTGAGAACATATTTGAGATTTCATAACTCAAAAAAAAAAAAAAAGCTTGTAAGATGAGTCTAAATTTAATGTTTCCTCTAATGAATGAGTTTTTTAATTAATGTTCAAAAATTATTTAACACCCGACTCAACTATCTAGAGCTATGTTCTAAAATGCTTTTGACATTAAGAAACTAAAATATAAGTTTTCATGTTTTACGAACCAAAATATGTTCAATAAATAAGCAATAACAATTTATATATTTTCAACACGCTTTTGCCTATTCCGATTAAACAATATTACATAACAAGAAAAAAAACATTTCTTCTTACTAAAACGTGTTTATTGTTTTGTTTTTCATTTGATAATCACACAAACTAACAAGGACTGTATATGAATATGACTCCAAATAATTAACAGAATGTTTTCACTTGATTTTGTAAAATGTTTCTTACCCTTTTTTTTTTGTTTTTATCTTGGGCATCCACTAACAAGTCGTTTCCCATATGCAACCGCCCTTGTTGTAGTAATGTAGAATGCTTTAAAAAATAAATAAACAATTTCACATATAACATAGCTATTCACTTTTAAACGTTCACCGATTGAAATGGGTAACATTTAGATCAAATTAGACATGCCTTTAAAGCATTTTTCAACTTTTGACAAGGGACAAGATTTCCAAAAATTTCCCATACTTCGATGCCAAATAGCCCATGTTTTCAAAAGAATTAAAACATTTAAAATTGTTAATAAACTCATTCAAGATGTGTAACACCCTTTACACGTTTTACCGAAACGACAACATTTCTCCATGTTACATCTGTATAAGATTCTTATACCATAATATAACTAGAAGAATACATAGTTAAATATAGTTTTATAGTAAAGTGTATGCATTTTTGTTGATGTTATATATAACTTCATGATTATGTATTAGATTTGTATTCGTATGTTATCATTTGATGCTTGGGGACTTTTTAGGAATGTCCAAAAGATTAGATTATTGTCAAAATCTACTTTTCATGTGGGGTTAGACATTCGTGCATTGCTTTTTAAAAAAAAAAAAATTGGGAAAAGAGTTCTGTTGTCTTGCAAATATGTTGTATTCAACAAAATTATTATTAAATATATTAGTATGCACAATATATAAATAAAATGATTTTAATATGCTATATCGTACTATCCAATGTACTAAACCTATCATTTGTAGTTTTAAAGGTTGCATATATTAACATCTCGAACAAAATTGATAGTGAAATCTAGACAATTTTACATTTGGTTGGATTATTTCAATCCCAATTCATTATTTAGTTAATTTTACTTAATGTTAAGTAAAAAAAAAGGGCCTATCAATTCTCTTTTAAAAACAGTATGATATATTCTTATTAAGAGTTTAATTAAATAATATACTAAGAAAAAGATGAAAATTATTCGATAAGATTCGGGTGATAGGGATGTCGCATAATTTGTTTTACAATTGTACTTTTCTCTACTCTTGACAAAAGGTTTGACTAAACGAGTTAATAAAAATATTTGCAATGATAAAATAATAAATTCCGTTTTTATCTAGTATTAAATAAATCAGGAGAATATTCATTGAAATTATTTTTATTTTTTATTTTTTGAACATCTAGAAATGAAAGATAAACGGCCCTGATTAACATTATCTTATGGGAGGTTTGTCATAATACAGGGACCCACCACCCTTGCGCATGTTTGGGGAGTGTTTCTCATTAATCAACGGATGAGTGGAGTAATAAATTGCACGTGGCAATATCAAGGAAGTATCGTTATGTCACCTGTAGGGATGTCAATTTTTGACTAATTCCACGAACACGACACAAACACGTTATACGATTAATAAATAGGTGAAGTTAGTGTTGAAGGTGTTCAACACGCTAACCCGTTTAATGACACGAATAGTTAAATATATTTTGTACATTCTTACTATATAAATTCATTCAATGATATAAATTATTACTTACTTACAATATATATATTATAAAATTGAAATATTTATACTATAAAATAAATTAATTTATAAAATAATAAATTATGATGATTTTAATAATATTTTATACTAATAATAGTTTATATTCTAAAAATAATTTTAATTGATTTAAATATAGAAAATATAATATATTATGTATAACTAAGTTAAACAATTAAGTAAATTATATGAATTAAATATGACACGATTATGACACATAGATAACACGTTTAATAATCAGATAAATTTGAGTTTCATATTTTGACACGAATAATTAAATAGGTCGACACGACACGACACGATTTTCAACCCTTGTAACCTGTGTAACCAACGCTCCTGTCAATGGGCAATCTCGTTTTAATGACAGCGATTCAAAAGTCAACGTTAAATGCGGCGTGCACTTAACGTCCCCATCCAATTGCTCATTTAAGAAAATTCAACCCGGTAGGTGAACCATCACCGTGATGATAGCATGGGGACAAATTTTATTTTCATTTTTTATATTTTAAAAAATATATATTTAAATAATTGATTAGCATATTTAATTATTTGCTGTTGTTAATAAGATTTTTCTTAATCAGACATTAAAGTAGGTTATTTAGATTACAATGGAAAAATAAATATTTCAATTTTTTATGATTAATGAGATAATTAATTTATCAATATCACTTACAATAACCCATCATTCATTCAATGAAAAAATTGAAATATTTTATTAGATGTGTAACCCATCAGTTTTTAATGAAAATATTTTAATATAATTATGTCATAATAAAAATGTTACTTTACATAGTAATAACAAAATTATTGCTTACTGTTATAAACTAAAGAAAGAATAACTTGTACGGAGTCTAAAATTCTAAATAGTAAATCACTTTATCATTTAAGAATACAAAAATCATTTATTAACATTTACAAAAATAATAATAATTACTATTTTAAACGATGCTATTTAGATTAAACGAAATCCACTTCTTTATAATAAATAATTGAATTACAAAATTTAGCTCTTTTTTTAAGATTTGATGAATATTGTTTATTAGAAGTGATGTAACTTGTCATAATAGTTTCATCTTCACCGGCCAAGCAGCAAGCCCATTTCTTTCAATTAATTTTTTGCACATGTTAACTTACAGCAACGAACAGCAATCAACATACATTCAAGAGAATCTAAGAAGAGAGTAGAAGTTGGATCTTTCTAATATTTGCAGCTTGCAAGCTACAAAGAAGTATCAATGGCGGGAACAAAGGCATTATGATTATATTAATGAAAATTTAGTTATGTTATATGCATGTAAATTACATGGATAATGATGATACAGATACGCTGTGACCCACATTAAGTAGTAGTTGTTAGTTTAGTTATAACATATAAGTAGCTTCTAATGCTGATGCTTTGCCCTTGATCTCCGTTATCTCTCTTTGTCGCCACATGCACTTCCCTGTTCTTGCGCTACAGAGATAGAATTTTTTTATATAAAAATATTTGTAGAGTGCCCTTCTCAATGATTGTCAAAATGGTTTCTTGCATTGCTTGTGATGCTGCTTTCTTAAGCAAAAACAGCTCATCCTTATCATTATCAGTTTCATCATTGTTATCATAATCATAAACACAACCAATCAAGTAAAGTACTTGTTCAATCTTTTGTGCTGTGTACGTGATTCTGTCTTCTTCTTATTCAAGTTATGCATTCAGCATTCTCTTGAAGATGGGTTAAGTCAATTTTGATTTCTGAATCTGTTCTGTGTAGATTTCTGGGTTTGGAAAGCTTTCATGGGATCTGGAGTTTAGAAGTAAGTTGATGTTTATGCTTTTTCCCCTTCCTGAATCGAGTTTTTGTTGGTGTATCTGTTGATGGGTTTGTTTGTTTGTTTGTTTTTTTTTCTTTTTTTTTTTTTTTTTGTGGGAAATAGGGAATTGACACTTTTAGTTTAAGACAACTGATTAGTCACCCTAGGTTGAGTTTTCTCAGTTTTGATGATGAAATGTATGGAAGTCTATTTCTCTCGGGAACCAATCAGGGTTGATGAAAGAAAGTCAATAAAGGAGTGAACCTAACTTTAGCTAGAATTGCTTCTTTTGACCAAATAGCTAACGGTAACAGGATTGAAGTCCCATTTGTAAGCGCAGCACATCTTTTTTTGTAGGAAAAAAAAAGGAAACGTCTATGACTTAAATAGCAATAGTTTATGATTAGAGACTAGAATATGTTGTGTTTGTGCTTTTGATTCTGATTCATCTCTCGTCTATATTTCATTGCAGATGTGAGCAAGATTTGCAGAAACAAATCACTTCTTACTTGGCAATATAGCTTAAACAGTTATGTGCTCCACTTTGAATTAGAAAATGAACGAGAAAATGAACGTTTTCTTTGCATTTTTCTTGTTGGGAACAATTTTCTTGCCCATCATAGCCGACCCGGTTGAAGATAAACAAGCATTACTGGATTTCCTTGATAACATACACCACTCACACCCTCTCAATTGGAATGAAAGCAACTCAGTGTGCAGTACATGGACGGGAGTGACATGTAACAAAGATCGTTCCAGAGTTATAGCCCTCAGGTTGCCCGGACTGGCATTACGCGGCCCTATTCCACCCAACACCATTGGCCGGTTATCAGCACTACAGAATCTGAGTCTGAGATCCAATAGTATCTCTGGTTCATTCCCTTCTGATTTTCTGAAACTCCAAAACTTATCAACCCTTTATCTTCAATTTAACAGTTTTTCTGGTCCACTGCCTTCTGATTTCTCAGTTTGGAAGAGTCTTACAATTATTGATCTTTCTAACAACTATTTCAGTGGGAGTATCCCTTCTTCAATCTCAAATTTGACTCACCTTGCAGCTCTGAGACTTGCTAACAACTCGCTTTCAGGTGACATTCCTGATCTGAACATTCCTAGTTTGCAACAGCTAGATTTAGCCAACAATAACCTCACTGGAAGTGTGCCTAAATCTCTTAAAAGATTTCCAAGTTCAGCATTTGCGGGTAATGATCTTTCATCAGAAATTGTCCTTCCTCCAGCTCTTCCCACTCAACCACCCAATAGTCAACCATCGAAGAGAAAAAGCACAAAGTTAAGTGAACCTGCATTACTGGGGATAGCATTAGGGGGTTGTTTTTTTGGGTTTGCTGTAATTGTTCTTTTCATTATCTTCTGCCGCTCTGACAAAGAAGGTAAAGATGTGATACCAATGAAATCTCAAAAGATAGATAAGTCATTGAAGAAAGGGGTCTCTGAGAGTCAAGATAAGGATGTCAAGCTTGTGTTCTTTGAGGGTTGTAATCTTGCCTTTGACTTGGAGGACTTGCTGAGGGCATCTGCTGAGGTGCTTGGAAAGGGAACATTTGGAATAACCTACAAGGCAGCTTTGGAGGATGCAACCACAGTAGTGGTGAAGAGGCTGAAGGAAGTGAATGTGGGAAAAAGGGAATTTGAGCAGCAGATGGAGCTGGTTGGAAGTCTAAGGCATACGAATGTGGCTGCATTAAGGGCCTATTACTATTCGAAGGATGAGAAGCTTATGGTTTATGATTATTATGATCAGGGGAGTGTCTCTGCAATGTTACATGGTACATGAAAGCTATCCTATCTCCCCTTTGCTTAATCTCTTATATCAACTCCTTCAAAGAAGTTAGTTTATCTTAATGCATTTCTAATTTGCAGGTAGAAGAGGGGAAGGACGGAGTTCTCTAGATTGGGAGACCCGAGTGAGAATTGCCATTGGTGCAGCCAGAGGCATAGCTCACATTCATACACAGAATGGTGGGAAATTTGTCCATGGAGACATAAAGGCCTCAAACATTTTCCTCAACTCCCAAGGACACGGTTGTGTATCTGATATCGGTATTACAACATTGATGAGTGCAATGCCACCGCCAGTTGTGCGGGCTGCAGGGTACCGTGCCCCTGAAATAACAGACACGAGGAAAGCAACCCAAGCATCCGATGTTTACAGTTTCGGGGTCTTGCTGCTTGAGCTTCTTACAGGAAAATCACCTATACATGCCACACGTGGTGAGGAGGTTGTTCACTTGGTGAGATGGGTAAATTCTGTGGTGAGAGAGGAGTGGACTGCAGAAGTGTTTGATATAGAGCTTTTAAGGTATCCCAACATAGAGGAGGAAATGGTGGAAATGTTACAAATTGGAATGGCCTGTGTAGTGAGAATGCCGGAGCAGAGACCTAAAATGATAGATGTTGTAAAAATGGTGGAGGATATCCGGCGAGTGAGTCAAGAAAGCCAGCCATACTCTGGAAATAAATCAGAAATCTCAAGCTCAACCCCAACACCACTGGCAACTGATACTGGGTCTTCATCCTCCTTTGCGCATTGAGATTCTTTTAGACCGTAGTAAGCTAGTAGCTAATAGTGGTCACAACAAAAATTTTTTCTTCTCTATTTCAATTCAACTCATTCTGAATTGGAAAAGGAGTAATGATTTCTTTAGTTGTTTTTGTATTTTATGTTTCTGTACCAGTTGGGTGCTAAGTTAAGTTAGTTTAGCTACTGGATCCAACTAAAGTCAAAACTAAGTTAGGTGTTTGTCTATTGTATGATTAGTCATGGGTCATGACTTTGTTGCTATGCATGTGGAATCAAATGGCCTTGCTCAATAATAAAGCAATTTAATCTGTGTGTCTATATTTATGATTGTGTAGTGGGTGGGTTTATGACCCTTAATTTATTTCTTCCACGTTGGATTGTTGATATACCAAAAACGTAACTAATCAATGGACTATTCAATAGCCTACATCACATTCGGCTTGTAATATGTCAGTTCCAATAAGGAGATGAATGGAAAAAGATAGATATGTTCTTGCCACAACAAAATTATAACTTTAAGAGAGGCCCCTCAGTCCCCAAATACTTGTTTCTTAAGTTTCTTCTTGTCTCTCCTTTGCTTCTAACGTGGGACAGCAAAGTTTTCATACAGAAGAAAAGGTATCAAGAAACATAAATAGGGTCTATCTTTAGTTGGACACAACTTGCCAAGGACACAAGGAAAAGACCAATAATCTCCAACTCATAATATCTTAAATGGGCATATGGGATTAGGGATTCGATTCTCAACAACAACCTGGATGAAAGACCCGTGTCTGTTTCTGCAGCGTCTCTTCTCCAAAAATTTCTAAACAGAGTTTTGCCACAAACATCGGGTTGCAGTACAACAGAAGCTGATGAATATCCAAACACAGCATAAAATTCTACAGAGCTTTGCCACAAACATCAGGTTGCAGTACAACAGAAGCTAAAATTCTATGAGGACAAATATTCTATAACGATGACTACACACAAATTACCATGCACATATCGTGCCAACGTTTGAGGATGCTAGGTCAAGACCGGATTTATTCTTTGCTTACAAGCTGCATTCCTGAAATTCATAAAGGCCAAACAAGAATATTTTTCCCGTTCAATTTTATTATTCATTCTCTTCCCCTGAAATCACCTTGAATTTGATAGGATCCTATGGAATTTAGAAAGCAAAAAATTCCTTCTCACTTTTTACAGTCAAGGATAGCATGATATTGAATATCTACCCCAGACAAATTACTCATAGATGCAAAAACTGAAATTTAGGAATACAGGCACTGTGCATCATAGGCATGTCGTCTGTGGCAAGCAATTTATAGACTATTTTGGAAATGATCACATTTGGTATATCCAGCTGAAGCTGGCCGGATATGAAAGAAGAATGAAAAAAAATTAGAGCACTATTTTTTTTTTAAAGATATTGCAGAAAGCACACTATTTCAAATATCAAAAAATAAACTACATATTTTCAAGGGGAAGTTGTAGGTTGACGTTGACGTTGACACTCAGTGTAAAGAAGCATGCAATGACCAAACGATGATCCACCTTTACAACGAAGAACTCCAATCATGCTGCAAAAGGTCTACAAAACTATTAAAGCAAGCTGCAACTCATTTTCTTACAATTCTTGTTTTGACACCCCCTGAAATACACAAAAATAAGATGCCTCAGAAGCACATAAAGTTGCAAACCAAAAACAAATGGGGAAACATGCAATAGTCAGCAATTGAGACAACTCTCAAAGTAATGGCATCACAAACCTTCCACTTGCTCAAATTGAACTTCTTTCACCAATTCAGCAGCTGCATGATACTCAAAACTACAAAAGATATAAGAAAACACACGTTATCCATAGAACAAAACAAATAGAGAGAGAGAAAGATGCAACTATAATTTTACCAAAATTCGTGATGGAAACTAAATTTATTGAATTTTCAAAGCAATGAATTTGGTGAGCTAAGCTTTGTGTAGCTATCACACAGCATCTGTAAGTGGTGCCACAATTTACAGAAAAGGTCCTTTTTTCCCCATCTTGGACCAGATGGAGTAGAATATTAAACCTCCTCATGTCAACAAAGTAACTACTCAAATCATAATGGTATCAAAAATATTTCCAGGATTTTGAAATCCCATTGAGGGAAACCTGCATATTAGTAAACAAGCCTTGACCGCTTAATCCAAGCACTTCACACAGTGCTCTAACCCTAAAGGTAGAGAAACCATTCAAACACCAAGTCCACTAAGAGACCTGGAAGTGGAACATCCACTCAGATGACAACAATGACACCGAATGAGCATCCAAAAAGGAAGTGGGGGAATAAAAGTTCAAATACCATACTAACATAGCATACACAATAACAAAAGCTCAAATTTATCTTTACCTATTGGAGAAAGCCACCTCAAGTTCCTCAGATGCACCCTTAGTAGCTTCAACTAATACAGTAACAATTTCAGTTTTACGAGTACTAGCCATGAGTAGGTCATACTCCGATGGAATGATAATTGCAAAGAAGTTATCAGGCAGTTCACTCAAACACATCTTCTCTACAGCTGCCAAGGCTATGCGGCGTTTAAGTGCATCAGTCTCCGGGTCAACAAGGTAAATGGCAAAATCAGTAATTAAAAGAATACGACGCTTCATCTTCCCTGAACCAGTGAACTTTAAAACTTTATCAGCAAATAGAACCTGTCTGTCACCTGAAAAAAATAAAACAAAAAGTGAGTTTCCGAATAAAAGAGAAATTTTAAATAAGAAACTATAGAAACCAGTTTCCAACTCAGTAACTGGGTATTCCAACATCATACCCACCCAGAATGACAGGCAATCAACCAACGACGTAAATCTCTAACTCTCTTTGGGTATGACATTGACTCCATGTGACTGTTTGAGCTTGTGTCTGAGTTTTTCTATTTGCCTATCTTATCCAAAGAGAGGCTAATCAAGTGTTTTTTCACCCAAATGATTTACAACTTTAAGTTTTAAGTCATTTATCAGATATAAGATATTCTAAAAAAAGCTTATTGCTTCAATTCTTGCATAATTTGATATTAATTTTTGCTTGACATAAACAAAATAGACAAAGCCAAGCTTCTGAAAGATCTAATGACAAGTCTAACTTTAAAGCTATCTAACACTTTGAATATCTTCCACGCTATCAAGCTCAAACATTTCCACTACTTCAACCAAATTTACAAGTAATAATTTGATAAATTCGAACTCTTTAATAATTTGTCAAGCACAAAAATGAAACAGTTATATTTACAAGTAAAAAACCAGATTAAATCCCACAAATAATCATACCATATACATATAAACCATTACATCGGTCAAATCAGCAAAATTTACCCAAAAACGCAGCGTTTCATGAAGCCTAACCTTGTTTCTGCAAAATCTTCATCAAATACGGATGCGAAGGCACGTCAAGGTAATCGCCTTTGTAATCTCGATGAAGCGACGCTTTTCTACGGACTTTCATCCCCATGAACGGCTCTTGATCTTCGGTGTTGCCCCCCGACGACCTCAGCCTCATCGAATTATCATCCTGATCATCCTCCTCAACGGCGTCGTATTTCGCCGGCTCCGATTCATCGATTTGTACTCGCCGGTTTGTTCTGTATCCGCTCATTTTCGGTTTGCGGGCGGGCGAGTCGGGCCGGATCCGTTAGGTAATCCTTTGGTTCTGGTTTGGAAAGCGAGTGCCCGGGCAAAAGACGACGGTGATAACGATGATGCAGCACGTTAGCCACGTCAGCTATTTGGTCTGGTCCCACGGGGATACATTCGTCTAAGTACAAAGTTCCAGAACCATGAATCTGGAACGTCCAAATGTGGGACCCACGCTAGCGGAGTCCAGACTCTTCGATCTGGTACATTCATAACTGCATATTCGCGATCTAGTGGCGAAATTCAATTCAATTGGCGTTCCAAAGTTTTAAGATTTACGAAATGCCAGCTAAAAGCGTAGATGTTTAAGATTATGATTAAGAAATAATATTATATCTCCGATTTATTTATATAATTTGTCATGACAGTATTTTTATGTTGTTGCGTATTTTATTTACTTGAGAAAATTTATAAAAATAGCAATAAAATATATTAAAACATAGCTAAATCACATAACTGTTTTTATTTTTAATAAAATCATAATTTATTTTGATTTTTAATTCAACTCTAAATTTTTTTATTGATTTATAAAGGCCAATATTATCATATTAAAATTATACTCAAAGTTTTTAAATAAAGGGAAGTAACTCGGTGACACTACTTAATATATCAATAAATGTTTAATAGTTTGTTAGATATCTAAGAATATTTTACAAATATTTAGTAAGATTCGTTAACCATATTGATGGTGTCAAAGTTTGTTCATGTGTCTAGTAATTAAATAGTGAAATTCAACAATTATTTAATTAGATGTAGTGATGTTGTAATTAGTTTTATTTGATAATTCTCGATTAGGAATAAAAATTTAAAGTTATTCTAATACTCAAAATGCTCACAAGATTTTATTACTAATCCGTAAAATTTAAGCTTTGTTAAAACTAAAAATCAACTCGATCTTCGGCAATCTTTTTCCATATAATTCATGTAATTATAATTTTATTGAATAGGTAATTATAATACAAAAAATAACAATGTTAATAATGTACTGAATCTGTAAAATCTGCCGAATCTTATAAGATTGAAGTTGAAATGATGACATTATGTTTACACATTGGATTTGGACCGTACATCAAAATCAGAAATGCTCGGCTAAGCTAAGCCCTTCAACGAAAAGTTCTTAAAGCAAAAACCGAGCTCCAAGAGCGACACCGCTCCGCGGAATATTCAGCATCACCAAAATAAAAGGATAGCAGGGGAGAAACGACGTCGTAAAGCTCACAAAAGATTCCTAACCACACGAATTATAAAAGAAAAATAAAAAACCAACCAAAGACAGGGTTTATATCTTATTTTCGGCGGCAACTTTCGGCGAAATTTTGGTTAAACGTAGAGAAGACGCCAATATGGGCCCACCATAATAAGGGAATAACCCAATCAGAGGGTCAAAATCACATAAAGAAGGGACCCCCGCATTATAAATTGTACTTTTATTATCAAGGTCATTACCTTACCGAATCCCGATTTCGCCTTCCATTTTCCTTTTCTCGTGGTTGGTTTTCAATTTATTTTTCTCTCCTTTCTCGCGATCTCTCCTCCCTCACAGAGTCCACACAAAGCGCAGAAAAGGAGGATCACTTATCTCTCAGGTAAGCTGCGTTAGGGTTACGATCTCTTCGATTCCTCTTTTTTTTTGTTGTCGTTGTTTTTGTTTTGTGATTATGATGATGATCTGAGCCAGATCTACTGGACGAATCCTAGGTTTAGACGATGGCATCGAAGCGGATCTTGAAGGAGCTCAAGGATTTGCAGAAGGATCCGCCTACATCTTGCAGTGCTGGTAATTTATTTATATATTACACTTTTTTTTGTTTGACTTTGAATTATCTGTTATTTTCTCGTTGATTTTTTTGGCGCTTTGTCGATGATTGAATTGTATCGTGATTGTGATTATTTAGGCTGTCTTTTTCCTTTACTAATGATTTATTTTATTTATCGTGCTTGCTTATTTATTGAAACGATATCTATATAATAATATGTAATAATTGGAGAAATATTACTCAAATCATCTGTTTGGAAACGGATTTGTGTCTTTTTTTCTTTATATAAGAAGACTTTCCATGGGTTTTTTTTTTTAAATTTATGTATAGAAGAGAGAATATGATAGTTGAGTGGTGTATTGCCTTGTATTCGAGCTTGCTTCGGGTATGAATGTGATGTTGGATTTAGATTTGTCTCATATGCAACGTTTGATAGGATATGAGAGTCACGTGTGCAATGTTCTGTCTTCGTCAAACCTTAATCAAAGCAGAAATAGCTCTGTATTTCTTTGCTTGATGTACAGACATTCGTTCAGGATATCAACTTTTGACATGATTAGCATGCCTAACATATGGGAAGAAACTGGAATATAGACTGAAAACTCTGTTTGACTGGTGTTTCAATTTCTGCTTTGGATACGATTTCGGTGAATTTTGTAACCAGGTGGCTCAGTTGGCTGGATTGCTTGGCTTTGGATTTACAGAATGGAGTGATTTGGAAATTTAATATTCTTTCTGAGGCACTTATTGTCTTCTCTACTAGATATTGTCTTTGTGGAGGGGATGATTGAGGGTAGGAAGTATTGAAACAGAACTGAGAAAGTTATGAGCGTAAACAAATTGTTTTATTTTTTTAAAATGTATAGTATTTTTGGTTACTGTTGCAACTTTTATGTGCTGTCGAGAGTAAATCCAAATTATTAGATCTTAGGCTCTTAGCAGTGATTTGTTGTTAAACTGGCTAGCCTCGCCTGATCTCTGAAGTTTAAGGATGTCTGTTGCATTTAAGGCCTGGAGTTTGACAAGCCTGTTAAATTAGAACTTAAGCATCGTTTTATGCTGCTAAGAAATTCTGGAAAACTCCATAGTTATTTTATTTTATATTTGATAGAAGACATTGAAAGGTATATACTAATAAATAAAATCTGTTAAGAGGTTTCCTAAATTGAAGGAAACTCTTGTTCATTACATCTTGTCTTGTCTTGTTGTGTATATAAATTTTGTATTAGAAATATGCTTAGTTTCTTTCTAAAATGAATGGTTCAGCTCAGTTTTTGCACACATGGTTAGATCTCTTTTTGTAGACAGTTTCTATGCTGAATTACCTTTTGATATTTATTCTATTTCATATATTTGATTCTCTTGTTATATCCATGAGTATTGCAGGTCCTGTTGCCGAAGACATGTTTCATTGGCAAGCAACCATTATGGGTCCTCCAGATAGTCCTTATGCTGGAGGAGTTTTCCTAGTTACTATCCATTTTCCTCCAGATTATCCATTTAAGCCTCCTAAGGTGCACATGACACTATCTATGTTCACCCTTATGTTGGTTATCTAGCTGATATTCTGAGTTGTAGTTTTATTTTCCTGTTTTCAATTGCTCGCCACTTTTTAGCAACTTTTTTGATTGTTTTGAACTAAATTTAATTTCCATTAATAACACTGTTATAACAGTCTGGCAATGTCATTATGTTTACTGTACCTTGTGCATCTAGCCCAATGCCTGGGCATGTGTGCATTTCAAGGTCGCTATACTCTATATTTCTAAATTTGACTGTAGTTATTATAGGTTGAATCTTGATTTCACTGAGGACATGATAAATCAATTCTGTGGCAGGAAAGGTTTAAGTTCTCATAGGTGACTGAATCGCATTTTTTTTGTTTTGAGCTTAGAAGTTAAGTTCTCTAAGAGAAGAAAGGTGGAGCTTGGGTTGGGTTGGGTTGTTCAACTTGTATCTTCTGTAGTTATAGATGTCTTTCTGCATGCCCATTAAAATATGCAGAGTATTTTGCCTCTTCTCTTTTGCACCTGTATGTATTCTCCTATCCTTTTTGGGCGTACATGTTATTAAATTTTTAAGAACTTGAATCTCAATAAAATTTGTGATGCCATTCAATTAAGTATTGACTCACAGATTTTTTTTTTTAAATTTAAATTGAGATTATTTGTTTAACAAAAATCTAACATTTAAAATTTTAATGGTGTTTCTAAAAAATGGATGTTGGAAGGAGCACTTTTTTGGGTGCATGTAGCTCCGCTCTTTAAAACATTGTTAAGCATCCTGCCTTTGACGATTGAGTCTTACTTTACCCTCTCTCTTTTACGTGTGACGGGATCTTGCAGGTTGCATTCAGGACGAAGGTTTTCCATCCAAACATAAATAGTAATGGTAGCATTTGTCTTGACATCTTGAAGGAGCAATGGAGTCCTGCCCTAACCATTTCAAAGGTTTTTGTTAATTTGTTTTGTTGCTCTGGAAGTTCATATTCAAAGTTACAAAAGTATCATCTATCTATTCTGGATTAGTTATTAGAAAAGTTCATCCATCGATCTAGTCTTTGCATTTAGACATATTTAACAAATCATCCATTGCAACATTTAGGGCAAGTTTCAAACCATTTTGGGTGATAGCCAAAATGTGTCACTAGATTCTGGTAAAGTCAGATAGTGTTACGAAAACATTTAGGTCTTCAGCTGATAATATGTTCATGCATTTGTAAATTAAATCATCCGATTTTTGTTAAATTTTGGGACCTGGCAGGTGGAAGCCAGAGATTAGTTAAGTAAACCTAGGGGAATTTTGCCCATTTTCAATTCATTTCGGTAGATTCTAGTTCTTTTGCTGGTTAAACATTTTAAGATGCTAGTTTTAAGTTATGAGGGGTTAAAAAGATGTTGTGGTGTTTAATTTTGATAGGTGTTGCTGTCAATCTGTTCATTATTGACGGACCCAAACCCTGATGATCCGTTGGTCCCCGAGATTGCTCATATGTACAAGACAGACAGGAGTAAGTATGAGACAACTGCAAGGAGCTGGACCCAGAAATATGCCATGGGCTAAAGGAGTTGTGGTGTGTGTGAGGGGGGCCCCTTTTCTTTTTATATTCTTTCTTCTTTCTTTCTGTCTTTGCAGTTCATGTATGAATTCTCTCTGTCTGTTCAAATCCTAAAATGGACTAAAGGATGGTCCATAACTTGCCCCTAGATAAAAAAATGAAACAAATGTTGCTTTCTGTTATTGTATGGATAATATGTGACCTTGCTTAATGAAATGTGTCCCTGATTCAGAATGTTTAAATTCTTCACACATTAAAAGCTCCCAAAATTCTTTTTGGTACCAAATACATGAAGGTTTCTTTCCAAATCATTTTGGTTATGCCTGCTCCATTATTATCCTTGGACGCTTAACATTGTTTTCTTTCAGTATGGGACGGACTTGGTTTTGTTTTCTGTTAAAACGAGGAAATACGCTACTTCAACTGTAAGTATGATTTTGTGCGGCTAACATATCATAGTGGGAAATCGTTGTTCTGGATTCTATAGCTTTTCTTTGTCACTCTTACAACGTTCAAGTTCCATCTTTATGTGGAAATTTGCCCTTTTTGCCTCAAGAGTAGCTGCAGCAGTTTGGTTTGGTGTGAGTTAGATTGTTTCGATTTTGACTTCTTCCTGTCTGTCTTGTGCATATGAGAACTTCCTTTTATAAAAACTTAGATCGTATTTCTCTCTGAGACAAGTTTACACTTTACATCACAGCATCAAAAGGATCCCTCCTGTTTTCCAGTGAGTGGTACTATCTCACCCCACATCGTCGCTAAATAGCTCCCATTTCTCAATTCTAGGAAGATAAAATTGTAAACAAAAGTCTGTAATTAAGAAAGAGATTTGATTTCTTTTTGTACCCTGTCAAAGATTTGAAATTGCATAATTTGTATTTTCATGTTTCTATCCTTCACTCGAGTATTTTTTCACGCCATAGAACTAGAAGTCCTTAAAGCCTTGCTAATCAAATCTCACAAGGGAAACATAAAAGCTCACAAGATTTTGCAACTGAAGCCAACGGAATCAGAGGTGGTAATCAATTCATTGTTTTATTCTCTTTAAAAAAAAAAATAGTTTCTTTTCTTTGCAGACGAATATTCAGTGGACTAGTTTATCTAACGAAGTATGGTTATTTGTAGGGTTGTGCAATAAAATATGATAATTTAAAGGAATGTTGAGAAAACTAAAATGATATGTGTGGCGTGTAGAAATTAGATGCAATAAGACAATATGTAGTAATAGGATTCAAATATAAATAAAAAATGGAGTAGAAAAATCATTAGAGATAGAGAGTATAAGTTTGAAGATATAAACATTGCATTATCAATTTTTTTTAATGGGGTACAAAATAAAAAAATGAGATCATCTTCTTTAAATATATATATATATTTTTTTTTCTTATGATTTTATCCCTCCAAAATTAAGAGATGGGGGCTACTTAGTTGATAAGTAGGGTACAAATAGCATCACTCTTTTCCAATTCCTATAAACAAAAGCATGCATTGGACGCCCAAGAAAATCCAAGTTTCTTCCAGGTATAAACACTCCCGTACCTCACATCACAATTTATGCTCCGATAAAGTATTTTGTTGTGTTTGAAGTTTGTCGACAAAATATTATTTTGTTGGTTAATTAATGCTCTATTATCGAATTAGCTTGGCATTTCTAGCAACGGGTAAGAGATAAAGAATTACAGCTGCATCTCCATCTCCATCTCCATGGTTCAGTGATTAATTTGGAAATTACCTAACAGGCTTTATAAGTGGTAAGGATTATTTTGAAATTAGAACAATGTTCTTACAAATGGATTAATGAAAGTTACTTGTGCTATGTATTCAGTTTGTGGGCTTGCAAAAGCACTCTACGGGCTCATATATAGTTCAAATGAAGCCCATAACAGGTTGAGCTTTGGAAAGCAGAAGATTAATATAGTGCGTTGTGTGTTTGTTTATTTTGAGTTTTTGTTCTTACAATTTGGGAAGAATATATAGATATCTTAGTTTTTTTTTTAATTTTGAAAATACTATGTGGTTGATATTTTAATTAAAACGTATTAGTAAATGTGAGTTTTCTAAAAACAGTTTTTAGAATACACAAACAAACAAACTAATGGGGTAACGCAAATTAGTCAAACCATACCAAAATCATTCTTTTGTTAAACATGAAGGGCACATGAAATGAGCCCTTCATGCCCTTCATGTTTAACAACCAAGTGATACTAGCGTTAATGATTGTTCAGCAGCTTCCCATAAATAATCATCCTCAATCGTTCCTTCTCAATTTGACTCCTCATATGACATCCTTTCAATAGAGGCATGTTGAGAACAGATGAATTTGTTACTATCAAAAATCTTTAGTTTTGAATCCCATAACTAAGCAGATCATTGATCTGAAGTTGAATAATTTATCTCTATAGCTTCTAATGGCAAATCCCGAGTGCAATTTTTCGCTGTAACAAAGAAATAGATTGTTCCACTTCTACCGCTCCAAATAAATTAATAAGATATCGAGGGATTGTTGATTCAGAGACACAGAAAGTCAAATCTGTCGGCTGCATTTAATGAAACTGAAACATGGCTACCGAAACCCTTCAATGGTCATCTCACACCTTCACATCATCTTGAGCCAACTTTTGTTAAATCATTTCATAATCTTCAATGCTGAACACACATATTTTGAATAAATACACAATTTTCTCAATATTATTAATTTGGAGTTGAATTAGCATGACCGTTATGAAAATAAATATATATTTTAAATAACATATTTAAGAAAATATTTGACATTATTAATTTATTAATAGAATCTTATTTTAAATTGAATCCGACTTTACTGATGTCTCGAGCTCGTATTATGTATGTTGATTAACAACTTCACTTCCACAAAATCGTTAATTAAAATTATATATTCCATGCCTCTAATATTATTATTTTTATAGTTTTATCAATTACAAGCCACGTCCTTCACAACTAATAACACCGCAAACCGAAACCATGCCTCGGGAGATCCAAAGATAATAATAATAAAAATTAGTTTAATAATACAAAGTTTATAGTTCCCATTCAAACTTTATATTATAATTTAATTTTAAAAAAATAATTCCTAGTTACATGACGACCCATGTCCCCCATGTCTAATTAATATTTAATTACAGGAATTACACGTGTCAAATCTTAATCTTAGCAAATATCTGAGTTCTCACATTAAAATATTACCCGGCAAATAGGTCGTGCCCACGAGTGGTGCCACGGGCATGGTCCCTGAAAATCAGCTTCATTAAATCTTTTAAGTTAATTAATTAAAACCTAACCCTAATAAAATTATAAATAATCTTTAGCTAGTGCTAGTAGATTCATGTACAAGTACTACAACAGAGTTTGTCCACGTACGAGAACAGAAGCTAGTGGCTTCCACTAACTAGGCTGCTAACGTGGCCGATTTTTAACTAGCCACGTGGGATTGGAAGTAATGCTGAGTTGTTTGGAGATATTTATATATAATGATATTTATTATTATGGGTTAATTAGTTAATCATTGTTCTAATTATTGTTGGCCGTTATACGTCGTATTATTGGTGGATTATTAGAGGCTCTCATATGGCCACCATTACCCATTTTCCACTTCCAATTACTCTACTTGGTTGCATACTTAATTTATTTGGAGATTTATATTACGTTTTTCATCTTCAATATACTTTTATTAAAAAAATTATAAAACCAATCTTATTATTAAGGTGATATCTTGATTAAATATTGTAATTTTCAAATAAATCCTTAACATTTAAATCATTTAATAAATCAATTTCAATTTTCCTTCTTTTTTTTTTTTTGTTTTCTAGTTTTTTACTAGTGAAAAGTGAATTGTGCTCTAGTCAACCATCAAAATTCGAAAGCCAATCATCCTCCTAATTTGAGGGCTTTTAGTAGTAGTTGTAAAGCCAATCATTCTAACCAAACCCATTAACACATCAAGGGCTTAAATTAATAAGAACAAATCGAAGACAACAAAACATGTTTTGTACCAAATCCCTCAATTGCCTCCAATTGATATATTGTGTGCTACAATTTTGGAATGGAATGAACCAATTAAGCAAAATAAAAGTTGTAATTGTCAGCGTACATACAATTCCACAAAGCCAATACAAAACAATATCTTTTTAAGTGCATGAATCTTTAAATGCAATTAAGTTAAATTTCCGAATGGGGGCCACGTCATCCCCACATGGAAAACACACGTGCCCTTCTTAACTCACCGATAGGCCGCAAACGGCGCCGGTTAACGATGTTCAACAGTGAAGTGTCAGTGGGGCCCACCCAGGCCTAGCCGGTCACCAACTGTATTCAAGTCTCGGGACAAAACCCAGTGGATTTTCCCGAAAACTTTATCGTATTATTATAAAAATTAAAAATTATTACGCTTTTTAACTATAAAAATAAATAAATGAACACAAATCGAACTCAGATTAAAAATTATTCTAAAACAAGAAGATATTTTCTTGTTGGGATTTTTGAAAAATACGTAAAAACAATTAATAATTTGATTAATTAAATTACCCCTTACATGTTACACTGAATTTAGTGAAAGTTGTTAATATGAGAAGCACTTTGGCCTCAGGCATGCACGATCTCTGCACGTCTCTTAGAACTTGGGAGAGCAATCGCATCGAATAGAATAGAGTGGAGTATTTTACTTCTCAACTTTAATTTAATTTTTCTGAAATTTTTTGCGCTTTTCATGTGACTCGAAATCGAGAAAGCAGCACGTGATGAGTTCACTTCAATTTGTGCCCATGAAATGTTAGATAACATTCTCCAATTAATCAAAGTTTTCAGTGAAAATTATAAATATATCTTGAACCATAACTTACTTTAATACATATATTTTTGTTAATAATATACATAATTTCTATTAGAAGAAAAAAAATCACACTCTGATCCTCTAACTGCGTAGATACCATTATTAAGTATTTCCTTTTTTTAGTTTTTTTTTTTTTTTTAAAGAACGAAAGAGGCACATTCGCGCATGCATTGGTTAATTAAAAGACATTATTGGTTGCTTAGCAAAATGGGTATTTGATTTTGGAGCCTGCCTTTATTAATCGTCCGGAAAAGTAAATAATGGGAGCTGGGTTGTGTGTTGCGTATGGAGGATGCTAGCTTAGCAAGGCAAAG
The DNA here is from genome assembly GCA_013180625.2 of Boswellia sacra. NCBI lineage: Eukaryota > Viridiplantae > Streptophyta > Magnoliopsida > Sapindales > Burseraceae > Boswellia > Boswellia sacra. Next base: position 1,981,083 of record SNVD02009519.1, on the reverse strand, counting down.
CAAAAACGCTTTTATATTATATTTTATTATTTAAAACAGTAATAAATTCAGAAGTAAGTGATGTTACCGACCTTGAAGCAGTGGAAACACATAAACAAATGAGATGAAAACGATAGGCAATTTTATCGATCTTCACTTATGTATTATATAATATTAAATGAAATATAAGATAAACTTTACGGGCAAGTATATATCATTATAAGCAAAGTTTATGTATATAAATAAATCTAGAGAGAGAGAGAGACCAACATCTCTTGCTTCAAAGTGAAGCCTGTGACTTGTTTCTCGTTGAAGATTGATAAAACTGAATTTTTGGTCCCATGAAAATTCGAGCTAGCTAGCTAAGTTGAAGTTGGTTTTGTATTTGTTGGATTCTTAATCAGAGAGAGTAAGAGCGACATTGTAAATAAAGCTTAAATGTTGCATGTTCTGTTGTGGTGGCCCTTCTTTTTAGAATGGATCTCTCTGTCTAATTTTTTTCTTTATTTTTATTTTTATTTTTATGTGTCGAATTTCTTTTTCAGAGACATGGGGATTCATACATGGCTTCTCTACGTACTCGTCAGTATTCATACCATATCATACCTCCATTTAATTTATTCTTTCTATATTTATTTATTTATTTGTCAAGGAATTTATTTTATATATATACTTTTTCTCCCCTATTATTTGAATTCTACCTTATTACACTACATACAATCATATGTTGGTTTTTTAAGGAATCAATATATTCATCAAAGAGAAGTGGATAATATTGATTCTTAAGGTATCTTAGTATATGTATATGTTGTGAACTGCCAAAACTAACAGTATATCATCTTATTTTGATCAAATTAAGCAATATTATTTCTTATTTCTCACCTTAAATTCTGCCCGCTAAGTCTTTCTTCACGTTTATATGCAATATGGGTCTTTTCTGATCAAACAAATTTCCTATGTCATTACTAGAAAAAGGGTTCGTAAATCTTTAGCCACGAAAATTTTCTCTTAATATTATTGTGATCATGTAAAGATAAAGCTGATTCAATTTGAAAAGTACATATCAATATAGATCACCCATGATATTAAGCGAAATCTGCTTTAATTGACATGGAAGAATCTTGATCATGTATGTCATGAATAAACAATACATAAACAAATGAAAGATATATGGATATCAAGAAAGTACAAAGTTGAAGATATATTAATATGTACTAGAAGTGAGCATGCATGCATGCATGAAGGTGCAATTAACTGGAAGAGAATGAGATGATATGTAAATGTGCATGTACAAGGTCGTAATTTTGTTAGGAACAAAAGGAGTAGGAATAGCCGGTACTTACACCGGAATCAAGGGCATCTAGGTGTTGATGATGATTAAGTTATTGCTTGATGATGAAGATGATTAGAGAGTAATGACCAAAAAGAATCTAATGCGGATCTTGGACTTGATGCTGGCTCATTGACTTGTATATATTTCTAGCCACTTATAATTAATTTTATCAAACATCCACCAAACTCCAGAGCGGTACACTACATAAAAACAAACAAAACACAAGTAGATACGTCACTGTTAGAGAAGCCAAAAACCAAGCAAAGCACCACGGCTTCCAGTTATATATATCAACGTATTAATTATATATAATACAGTTAAGCAGAGACCACCCGCGGGAATTTGTCGAATTTGGTGTACCTTATTGAGCTGTCTTTTGTTAATGGGTTCACTTGGCTCAATGTATTTGGAGGCCAGACTCCAAGAAATTGTTGTTTCTCAACTTAATAATTTCATTTTTATTTGATTTGATCAATTTGCTAATGTAATCCCAAACATGGGATCTTCAAGCACTTCGTTTCTTTCATTTCTTGATGTGATTTGAATCTCGAAAAGCTGCAGAATAAATCAAAAGGCATGCACCATGAAAGTTTTCAAAAATTTTTACATATGAGAGCGTATATATATAACACACTTTTACTTTTGATGCTGTCAAAAACAAATTCATGTTTCCTTTACCCCAATTTGCATAATTTATTAGTATGATTAGCATTTGAGAAACACCTTTGAGGACTGATTCTTGAAGTAAAATCCATATAAGTTTTGCTTTTTCAATAATGATTAACAAACGCTACCTCAATTTCAGCATTCAAAACACATTCAAAATACAGTTTCTAGCAAGTTTTGTTTGACCCTGCACGATTAAAGATAGATAAAAATGTGCTTAATTAAAACGATTTTTTGATAAAAAACCATCAAATACCTTTCAGTATAAATGCTGACATACAAGCGATTTTGTAGAAAGCATTACTGAACCAAAAAATTAAAAAACCTTTCGTTAAAAGCATGTATAGTCCAACTCTAATCACGTCCACCACTTGCTCTTAAAGGGATTTTTTAACTAGAGAGAAAAAAAATTAAAGTCTGATCTGGGGTGAAAAAAAACATATGATTGAAACCACAAAGGAGCAGAGACACATGAAATGCCGATCATAATCACGTGATCAGCTAGCAAAGAATTCTTCAACGACAAATTGGTCCTTTGTTTGCGTAATTTTTCAAAGTATTCATGTGACAGACCATGCATGCATACACACTGCACACATACATCAACATTATCACACGAGTGTGACCACCTCGAACATTCCCATTATGAGCTCCATATACTCTCTTCTAGATATTTTACATATATGCAGTGCAGGCGTGCTATAGTCTCTTCTACGCGTGATGAACAGTACAACACTGGCAAAAACTCGAATGCCCTTCTCAGTTTTTTGGCTACAAATCAGAACAAGATGCCTACATATATCTAAACACAAACAATTGCTACATAAACCAAAACCCAGCTACTGATATTGATCATATTTGCGCCCTCTGTGATGGTGAGAACCCACCAACCAATCATTGAATTGAATGACTCATAAAGACAGATCGAAAGCTAAACCAGTGAGGGCCACCGAGGTCCCAATAGATATATTTTTCTTACGAAATATAAATTTATGATTATCTTTCAAGCTTTATTATGGTGTAATATATAGCTAGTTATTGAATTAAAGCTGGCTAGTAGGTCATGCAAGGGAAGTCATACCATAAAAGATACAAAATGGGTCGGCTTCTTTGTTTGATGTAATGTTTTTGAGGAGGTTTTTAATTATTATTGCTTCATTTTCAAGTTATGCAAACTCACTGCTGCGCCGGAGCCGGACCATGCCCATTTGTTGATTTTCCTAGTTCACACACACATATAATTCTTTATAATCACAACACACAACACATTTTCAAAGTCAAAATTTGAAATTTCTCAACAATTAATTGGTTGGTGTTTGTCTTCGTTGTTGCAGGCAACAAAAGTATCGTAGGTTTTGTGTATTTTGTATTTGGTATTTAACTCACTCACCTCCATGCTTGTTGGAACTTTTACTTTGTCTTTCGCATACAAATCGATCGTGACAAAATCATCGAATTAACGACCACTAAATCATAATTTAAAATTCACTTAATAATTAATTAGACCCTTCTCATTCATAATCAAACTAATCGGTTCAGATAATTGTGTTTTCGTTATAATTTTGTAAGAAGCCTTTTGTCAATTCCAAGTCCTCCTCGTTTCTATCTGTGGCAAAGATTTTCATTTTCTCCATTAAATTCTCCTTAATCTTCAAAACTGTAGCACCACAAGCAGACCCGGTTGACTTGTACAAAAATTCCTGTAGGTCCAAAAATTTTCAAAAAATAATACTAATACCCCTAAAACGGATGATCATTTTCATTACATATTAAATATCTGGATCAAATGAAACTTTAGAAAGTTTTTAAATGACCAAAAAAAGGGTCTAAAATAGGCTTCGACACTAGAATGGTACGGAGGGCACGTGTCCACATGGGCTGGGTAAATGATGATCAGCACATAACAATTTTGAGTCTTTGACCATGTGTTAGACAAATCAAACGGTCAATGTCTCTGAATGTCCACGAGGATCGTCACATATTATGTTGTTATGGGCCCGACGTGAAAGTTGTATGGGATTTCCATCACGAGGCATGTGTGCTGCCGGGGTGAAAAATAAAAAATAAAAAAAGTAATTTGATTTTCTATATTTTACCGGCGTATCTATATAAGACGATTAGTTGAAAAGCTCTTTTGAAGAATTTTTATAAGTCGTACGCGCGCTTACCTGCCTCTATGCCACACCGCACCATTACTGCTATCATATTTAAATTAGTGGATTGTCTTGGATGGACTGGTCTACAATTGAGCTTCAACCTTTTAGAATAAATTATTTATGCAACCGTACAAAAAAAATTATAGAATGAAATATTAATAAATGTTATAATTGAATTAAAATTTCTTTATTGGTGTATCAATTCACCTTATAAGAATATCTTATTATAAAGTCAATCTTATATAATTCAAATAATAAAAAGTTAAGCATTTACTTAAAAGTAACTATCTTTTAACTCTTTTGTAGACTATAGGTACGCTTATCTTATCTACCTCTTTACTAGCATTATTAGCTTTAAATTAGTGGATTGCCTTGCATTGGTTAGTAATTGAGTTTCAACTTTTTAAAATATAAATTGTTTATGTACTATAAAATATTATAGAATGAGAAAAATAATGTTGTAATCGAGTTTAGGTCTTGTCATTGATGAAATGTCTCCTAACATCCAATTCTAAAGTCAGTGTAGTACAAAAACAATTAATATTATTAATATACTATTTAAACAAATATTTATCAATACATAAATGTGCAAGAAAAAGTTGTTAAGTGATAAAAGAAGTAAGAGTACAAAAACAAATAGCCAATTCACTTAGAAGTAACTACCCTTGAAATAGTTGTTGTAGTTATAATTTATCAAGTTGTGTAGTGACACTTATAAAAGAGTAATCATTCAACCTTAAAATCAATTTTTTGAGGAAAATGTGCAATCTCCTGTTGTTATTGAAATATTAAAATTTTCAAAAGTATAAATTTAAAATTTCATACATATATAAGAAACTCATCAACTAAATAGAAAAAAGAATAAATTTCTTCTCAATTTAAATTGTAAGTATCAATTTTTTGAATTTTTTTCCATGAACAGGAGCGTGTGAGCACGCACATTAAGAGCATGTATGATGAGCATATCTCGGTAGTGCAAACAAGAAAAACAGAAAAAACCCAGAGACGTACAAAACCGAATTATAAATGGCGACGAATTCTAGGTTGCCCACCACCACGTTACTACTAGCTGTGAAAAAGTAATTTTATAAATATCTCTAAAATTAAAAATATGATCAAGTTGAAGCTTTCGAGGGGTTAAAAATTATTAACCCATTTGGCCAGCACGACATGCAGCGTATTACACTTACTAAATTACTAAAACACCCTCGTTCCTTCTGAAACCTTACTAATCAACTACGTATTTTTAGGGAGTAGAGAGTAGATACTGGAAAGTAGCAGTCGAGATTGATCAATAATTTTATGAGATTTTTATTTAAGAATTGAACCGATTTTAAGAATTAAAAAAAGTTTATAATTAGAATTTCATCATGATGATTAAATAAATCAATATTTCTCTTGGAAAGGGAATAGTATTTAACAATAATTAATAAATTAAGTGATCAATCCTACCTAATTACGGAGACAAAGACTAATTAACACAGTGAAGCTTTTAAGTAGTCAAAGATGGTGAGTTGTGTTACTGATCGAACAATTTGACTGAATAAATTTTAACACGGCCGGGTATCTTGGGCCTCACGTGACTGGTATCACACTCTTCGAGATGAATCATAAGCTGAGTCAGCACACCATATGATGTTCTCCCATTGTGCCAAACTCTTCCGTGGACCCGTAAAAGCTACGTGTCGAAATCGTGTGGCATCATTGGGATGCGGCGGTTCGTTTCACTTTGGGGCCTCACCGGGTACCCCCGGTCACTACCGACCAGCTACTATGCTTCCCTTAATTACAATGATTAAAAAAAAAAATCTGATATTTTCCTTTTCTTAAAAAAAAAAAAATCTTTATAAAAAAAGAAAAGAAAAGTTGAGTATTAGAAATTATAGAATTATTTATAAATAGCTTTGTATTCCGGGTTTTCCAATTTCGGCTATTGGGATCCTATAAAACAGCGATTTCAGTGTTTCGGTCTTCTCCACAACTAAAACTCTGCTTGTTCTCCCACTCACTCAACTCTGTTACCAATAAGCTCTCTTTCAATCTCCTTCCGTACACTTGTTGTTGTGAAAATCTTCTTCTTCTTCAACTTTCCCTATCTCTGATTCTGATTTTTGCAGTTTGACGAGGAAATCTGCTGCCGAGTGGTGTGACTAATCTAACTTCTTTCCATACTTAGCTGTACAACAATTACCAGCAGGGTTTATTCACTTTCCTTTTTTGCTCTCCTTTCAATACCTCTTTATAAGTGTCTGTTGCTTTCGTTGCAGAGTCGTAGAGAGAGCCAGCCTCTTTTTTCAGTCCTGAACCGAAGGGAAATCTTGATTTTGAAACTTTTTCTTTCTATTTCACTTTTGATGTCTTTTCTGTCAGATTGTTTGTCTCCTAAGGTTTCGGCTTCTCTTTGACGGTTCCGCTCCTGTTCTTTGCCTTTTCTTTTCTTTTCATTCCCTTTTCCTTCGATGCGAATAGAGAGAAGAATCTGATTTAGAAGAGGGGAAAAAAAAAATCCAAGACGATGATGATGGACGAGAGTAGTATGCGTTTCCTTTGTCCAATCAAATGCACTGAACACAGAAACGTTACCAAGAAGTTCACGAAGCCATCCTCCTTCAAACCCAGTAATAAAAAGCTCTCCGATGCACCGGAAATCAACAACAACAGCAGCTCAGTTCTCCCCAGAGTTCTACGGATATCCATGACCGACCATGACGCCACAGACTCCTCCAGTGACGAGGAAGGAGAGTTCTTTGGCCGCCAGCGAGTCAAACGCTACATCAACGAAATCAACATCGAACCCACTTGCAGTAAGCCCAGCACGGCAGCTGCGTCCTCCATTGCCAGCAACCGGAAAAGAGGCGCAGCAGATGGGCCAGCTTGCCGGAGACCCGTCAAACTGTCAACAACAACGAATGGAAGGAAGTTCCGCGGCGTTCGGCAACGGCCTTGGGGCAAATGGGCGGCTGAGATTCGAGATCCTGCACGACGTGTGCGGTTGTGGTTGGGTACTTACGATACAGCTGAAGAAGCTGCAAGGGTTTATGATAATGCAGCCATCAAGCTTCGAGGTCCAGACGCTTTGACAAACTTCTCAACGCCACCAGTCAAAGAAGAAGAAGAAGAAGCTCAGAAACCCGAAATCAACGTCTCAACTACAGTTTCGGGTTACGAATCGGGCGACGAGTCGCAAAGTCACAATCTTTCTTCTCCAACTTCTGTTCTCAATTTCAGAACTCATTCGGTAGAGAGCGAGCCAATAAAGTTTACAAAACCCGTTGAAGGCGAAACGGAAACCGTAACGGCGGTAAGGGAATTCCAAGGCGAAACGACGACGAATTCGTCAGATGATTTAGCCGAGTATTTGTCCCCAGACTTGCCTTTCGAGCTCGGCCAGTTTTTCAACAACATTCCAACTCCGGAGCTCACTCTCTTCGACGACAACGCCCCGATTTTCCAAGAGTGTATGTTCAGTGACCATTCGAATGACGTGTTCCTCCAAACACTGCCTCAGGATTTCGCCGTTAACTCTCCGTCGTCCCTCTGTCAAGTGGACGACTATTTCCAAGATATCGGCGATTTGTTTTTTTCAGACCCTCCTCTTGTGGGACTCTGAAGAGTTGAGACAATATCAAGGGAGACACACTAAGTGAGCGAGTCAGTGAGTTACTGAATGAGTCACCGCCGTTTTGCTCGCCGGTTTCGCGGCAGATTTTGTATCGGCGGTGACAAAGATCGGCTAGTTTTGTTCTAGTAGTAGTTTTTTTATTTTTATTTTTTATTTGTTTACTGAATATCTCCGTTAAATGTAACGGTGTGTCAAGAGTTGAGTGGAGTTTTACTATACTTAAGTAAGTGTTATTATATTAAATAATAATAATTGTTATTAGGCTTGTCAAAAGTGTATAATTTTGATTCAGATTAATGGAAATATATTTACTTCCTCTTTATTCTCATTTACCAAATTTTATTTATTTTATACCAATTTTAGGGCGGAAATTAAAGGCTCTATATTAGCTAATTAATTAGTTAATTGGGTTAATGTTATTACGTGGAGGAGCTTAGTGCGTTTTACGTGTAAGATACGAAAAATGCCACAGTGGCATTCTCTTTATTAGGCCCACACGGGCGAGCCCGAGCAGGCGCAATTTGCGGTGGCGTGAGTCCAATTCCAATTCCAATTCCAAGTCGGTGCTGCCCGTGTGTGAAACCGAGAGCGTCTCTTGAGTTTCAGTACAAATTTCTGTTAAAAATTCTTGAATTTGTTCGCTAGCAAGCCATGACCTGTTGCTGCTGCTGCCGAAAAGTAGGAAGTCTATAAAGCAAATATTGGAGGCTCAACACACCGTTATAATTAATGATAAATCTAAGCCATCAACTACAAAGGCTGCTCTGAGATTTTCTCACTTATTGTTTACTCAATATTACTTGGGCAAATGTGGCAATTTTTGAGCCAAGGACTCAACTGGGTTTCATGGAAAAATTTTTAATTTCATGGCTTAACTTTGATATGGGAAGTTAATTCATTCGGAAAGGAAATTTGTTTATTTATTGATTATTAATTTAGGAAGTCATGAAATTAACCCTTATAAATTGTGGATTAATTATATTACCGTGTACAATTTTGAAATACAATTAAGGAAGTTTCGTACTGTAAAAAAAGTTAAGTAATTAATAAAGAGTCAAATTTAATAAGATTTATTCAACTTTCATTCTATGTCATCTTTAACACTTCTTTCAAAAGTCAATTTACCCACCATCTTCAAGAATGCTTCTAGCATATATATTTTTTTGTACAATGAATAAAATGTTCATTCGTTTATAATTCACTTTATTGCAATTAATAATAATTAGTTAGTTTCATTGAATAGACTCGTATTTTAGCTTAATATCAACAAATCAATAAATTTTAAATAATTATGAAATTCCTCATGTTATTTATCAATAAAGATGCGTAAAGTTATAGAACAAATGGCTTAAAATTCATACTAATAAATAACTCTTAAGAAATATCAAGCTCTGACCTTTATAAATCTTGCATGTACCTATACTAGTGTAATTCAAAAGCCATAAACTCACACTTGGATATGAGTTAACGGTCATGTAGGTTGTCTCGTTAGGAACGCGTGTAGGCTCATCGTTATGCGAACATCATTTGGTAATTACTCTCTTCGATTGTGCCCAAATCTGATAATTTGTATAAATAGAATTGTCCCATAAATTATCAATGAAGGAGTTTGAAATTGGTCATTATCTACTTTCTCTATTAGAAGATATTTCTACTGCAGGAAGCGATAATTTAGAACCAAAAAAAAAAAAAAAGGAACGCTGTTGTTGGTATAAGCTCATGTTTGTTCAAAGTATAATTAGAAGTGCTCCCTGCTTTTGGAACACAACTAAAGCATTTTCTGTATTTTTCTCCTAAAATGGAGAACTAATTAAGAAGATGACACATGTCCAAACCTTTCAATTCATCTTCTTTTGATTATTGACATGTTACGTCTTATCTTCTCAACCTTATCTTGCTTATATATATTTGGTTTTTTTTAACTTATATAATATATATACTACATAAAAGATTTTTATGTTAGATAAATATTTTAAATGTTTGTTGAGAATCAATAAAAAAGAAATGATAAGTTATAATTTGTAAAATAAAATTTAAAAAATGAAGCTTAAAATGTGAAAATAATTAATGAGAGTGTTTTTTGTAATAGTTTGAGTGGAGTGACATATTATATAATTGTATTTGACACTTGAATGATAGATCATTAGTCTTTGAATATCCACCTATGTCGGTCTCGAATTGATATACATACATACATATGTATGTATGTATGTATGTATATATATTATATTATATCCAAAACCAAATGTTTAAAATGAAATAAAAAAGCAATTGTTAATTTCCAAGTGTGGAATCTTGGATAAAATCATTAGTCTTCAGTGTTTATTAATACACCTTAATTCCATTTGAAAAGAAATAATTATGTAAAACACAGAAGCTAGCCTCTGATTTGAATAAAATTCTACCAAACTTTGACCTGTAAATTATAATTAATCTTTTTTCAATTGTGTCGTTTACTAAGGTCACACCTTAGCATAGGAGGAAATGTTTTTTGAAATCAGATGCTTCAAATATAAGTTGAATAATTAAATACTATAAAGTTTATGAAAATAAAGAATAAAGTTTCAGAGTCTCAAGCTGATGATATCATGATCTTACGAGAGAATTTATGTTGAGAGCGTGAACACCGCTTATAAAATTTATATACATGTTCTTGCTTCACCATCACTCAAGAACACTTATAAAATATTAAGAATTCAAAAAGTTCTCATAATTTTGTCTCAAACCCATTTGATTTGATCTGATCTGATACAAACTTAATTAATTTTTTTAATTTATTCATAATAGAGCTAGTTGGGAAAAAAGCAAACATATAATAAGTTCACGCGCCTTCTAATTGTTAACCGTAAAGCAATTAAACAGTTTAATTTTCCCATAATTATATCTTAAACAGTATGATTAAGACGATAATTTAATTAACTAATCAAATTATTATCGTTGAATGGGAAGAATAAACGGAGAAATTTCAATTGCAATTTTGCTTCAAAATTGTTCTAAGAGCAGATGAAATATTTTTGTTTTTCTCATGAAGAGAAAGCTTAGCAAGAACTTTTCACAAGTCAAACTTGATCTCAAAATCTTTTTCAACGGTTTCCTACCCTCATGTGTGGAGACTCTCAGAAAATATATAATCGGACACGCCAGTCTCGCTAGCTATGAAGCCAACAAGGAAAGCAAAAATTAAAAAGTACCTTTCTACAGAGCCTGTGTCGACATGAAGTGCTTTTTGGGTGGATGCCGGTTGGTCAAATATTAATATCTACGGATTTTTTTTTGTTTTTTAAATCTAAGTTTTTGACGATTTCATATTATATGAATTTTATTATATATACGTAGTTAATATATTAGTGATTAGTGCTGCATATGTGAATGTGTATTCAAATGTTATCATCCATAAGATGTTCGAGTAATATTTTTTTTTTCCTGATATCGTTATTAAAATATTCCATGTGGGTTTTTTTTTTTTTCATTTGAAAACATGTTTTTTAAATTAGGGCTAATTTATAAGCCACTTTTCGGAAAAAAAAATTGATTTGTAACCAGAATATTAAAAAATCCGAAAGTATTTTATTGACCCACAAAACTGTTATGCATAATTAACAAGCTTTCGTGTGAAAGAAAGAATACAAAAAATATCTCAGAAATGTAGACGTAATCATGATGCTAGCATTTATTATCGAAATTTAAGATCAATATCAGGGAAGAATTTACATAGAAACCCCTAAGGCTATAAATAATTCAACCATTGGTTTTTCAGAGGAAGTACATCTTCATTTATTTACAAGGCTGATAATACCATTAATTCGGATTTGGTTTGTCCGATCCATTATAAATGAAAGTAAATAATTTGTGGGAGAAGCAATAATGTTCTTATAGCCTCGTTTTTTAATTGTTAGCTTTCAATTAATTTATCTGAACATTTCATTGTCATTATTAATTATATGTTTCTGCTTTTGGTTTCAATTTAAATATCCTCATTTACGAAGCACAAACTTATTTAAATCAAGAGTACTAGCTAGTTGTTTCTTTGATGAACTACACAACCACCTAATTTTTGTCCAACTAATTATTTTATATTCTGTATTTATGTATGCATGGTAGCTGCATGTATGCCAATTAAAATCCGAATATGAACCTAAAATTTGACTTAAGTTCCGCAAGTTAACAAACGGAAATTTGAATTTTTTGAATTAGGATTCTCTTTCAAAGCTTTTAAAAAGATGATGACATATAAATTTTAACTTTTATATATAGATCAATTGTTAAGATTTATCGTTATTCTTTATCTTAATTAACACACCTCTTTAGCCTTATACATTTCTCTTAAACTCGGGTTAGAATAAAGTTTTACATATCCTTAGAAATTAGAAGCTTAATACCTTAGAATACATATGCGATACAATAAATTTTTTAATATATTTAAATTTTAATCGGGTGAAAATCAAATCATGATCAACATCAAGAGAGAATTTTTGGTCATATTTCAAGAAGCGTAAGGCATGCATTATCTGCGATCAACTTAGAAATTGCATCCAAACGTTGAAGATAAAGACGGGAGAGTCAGAGTCCGGGAACTGAGGGGGCTCTTGCCACTTGTCCAGCATTTTCATTCCAGACTACTCAGTTAATATCTAGCTTCATGCAATAGATATTATTATATCATCTGCACAGAGCCACGGAGAAGATGATGAAATGAAATCAATTCTTCCATTTTAAACTTAGGGCGTGCTCATGGCTTCTACGTAACACAAGAAGGCTCTTCACAGACTGGCAATGCCAAGTGTTCCAGGCACGACTAGACAAAAGACTCTACAAAATCATCGCAACATGATTGCAAGAGAGATTTTAAATATTAAATACATTATCCTCATGACAATAACAAATGATAGCAATAATAATAATCTTATGTTTAATTTAATTAATTAAGTGATTAATAATTAAAAGCTTGTTTCTGTCTCAGCCCAGCTTTGCTTCATGATGCCTTCATATCACGTGAAATATTAATCTAGTTCCTTCACTAATTGCTTTGTCCCAAACTCTCATGATCTTCTGATATTTTTCTTCGTTTAGTTGGGTCAAATCAAATGGGTCATGTACATATATACGGAGTTTATATGTACAACTTGGGGTAATTATCATCATGACCGACACCTTTGGAAGGTAAAAGAAACTATAGCAGTACTTTTTGATAAAATTTTATCTGATAAAAAAACAACTTTTCAAGAAGCACTTATTGCTGCTTTCCCACGGCATCTACAAGCTAGCTAGCTAGCAGGGTCCAGGGTCCAGCGACACGTAAATTATTATTATTATTTTTCATAATGAGAATATATACATGATTAATTAATTGGTTTTCTTATTAATACCCTAATTAGTATATATGCTTAACTTGTCTTGGTATATGAAATTGCTTTTTTAGCTTAGCATAAACCCATTAAAATCACTTTCGGAAAAATCATTTCCCTCCCCTTCGTACAACATTAACTTCTGCTTTTGCTTTTGGGAAAGTACTGATCATTTGTTGATCTGAAGGGTAGAACTTAAAAATTTCTTTCAAGTAAAACAAGAAACTTGTCCTTTTTATATATTTTACAATAAAAACAAATTTGAAAAGCATAAGCCAACAAAGGATTCCTAAAATTGAAAACACTTCGTATAAATTTGGGGCAAAATACATGCACATAAACACAGACACGTATTGACACTGCTGTGTGCTCAGAGAAGCGGGACTCTTTACTGTTAATTAGGCCACAACAAAGCAGCTAGCTGGTCTGGTATAATAATTATAACTCCTGCGAAACTCACAATCACAAGTTGCCTACTTGATAAACAGCCAATTCAATGTTTGTCACTTTCAAAGACTCGTATTCTTTACAACCTTGTGTTAGAACAGCAAAAGTTTGATAGAAAAGCCAAGAAAATATAAAAGAGATTTTGGTTCATGCACTAGCAACCACTAATAAAAACAAATATAGACGTGAAATAAAAAAAAAAAAAAACTATGTGGTACTCGGTATATATTAATCTATAATAAAATTGTAAATTATTATATAAAATTCCCTGAATTATTTTTTGGTCTCTGTGTTGCTACTGTACACTGTACTGTAGAGAGAGTATTAATGTTTGGAGGCTCCTGGGGGCACACACTTCACTTCTTCACCTGATTATTATCATTTTCTTCCCAAGGAGATTACACCACTTGCTGACGAAGAATTGGATTGGATGACCAATTACTGGATGTCACTTGCATATTTTTTTCATAGTTGATATCAATTTATTTCACACCAAAATCCAAATGGGTCAGCGTAGATTGTTGAATTAAAAGAAAGAAAAATTATAATACACTGTAACTTTGTTTTCCTAATTAATTAGTGGTATTTAAGCCACTAATTAATGAAATATCTATATACTATATATTATTAGCAATTCACTTACCACATCATTTATCGCTCATCCTCTAAATATCATTTCATTTAATACATCCCTGATCAGTAAGATTCATGAAAATTATTCAAAAAAAGTAGTTAGTGTTATTCTTAGGAATTAATTATACTTCAATCTTAAATGATCAAATTAAATTAAATGGAGACTTCAAATCGATAAAGTCGTGATATATTACAAAAACATAGGGTATGTTACTTAGGGTACCCTAAACGTCTTGGGGCATATCATGTTGAATATAAATAAGAAAGCTATTATTAACATGCACAGTACACATTATAACAACTGGGCAGTTGAAATCGTATATGTATAGGATAGTGATAGTCCACGAATTAATTTCTTTTATGCAGCTTGTTTGCAATAATAGAAGAAGATTAATTTGGATTGTGGGCGGGAGGCGGGACAACGAGTGGCAAGTTGAGGTGGGTGAAAAATGGGGATAGAGTTGCAGGCTTTTTAGAGAAGATAACAGAGAAAATGAGCTCGCTAGCTCAAACAATCAGAGCAACTTGCATAAATAGACTTGTCTACTGTTGCACTGCTAATTAATGAACACAAGCAGCTAAAGCTAGGCTTTGCTGTGTTTTGCTTTGTTTTGTTCCCTTTCAGCCTCCGTTTGTGTTGCCCGAAGCTTTGGTCCCCCACTTCAACATCACCATCACCCGATACTACTTCTGTCTTACTTCACCTTCTCGATGTTTTTCAACACCCTTTTCTCTAGCCCCTAGATAATTTTGCATATAATATATTTTTTAAAAAATATTTTAAATTTTGAATATTTACTTTAAAAAAATTAAATTAATAAAAAATATGTTATCCTTCGAATTGATTTTAAATTCTTAATGCCATATACATTAGACTAAGGTGTTTCGATCACTTTTAAAGTGAAATATATATGAATCAAAATTTATGTAAGATGGTCATCACCGTCATGCATAATGAGAAGATGATGATTCATATATACAGTAAGAACTATCTTCTTCTCATTTGAATTCTTTAAACTTTAAATCGTCCTTGGACAAGTCAATTTTCTTTCTTCTCACTAATATTTTTCATATAAACAACTACTAATACTATTCATAAAATTTGTTGTAATAAAAATCAAATCATAAGAGAATTTTGATATTAAAAACTCATGTATGCAACCAAAAGATTAATCTTCTACGTAGAGTTGGTATAACCTTTTTACAGAACCCAAAATTCAATTTAATAATATTAGTGTATCCTAATTCAATAATCTAAATGCAAGACTCGTGATACTAGCTTTTAAAACAGATGTAAACCTAACCCTATATCTAATTATAAATTATATATATAAATTAAGTAAAAATACATTTAATCTATGTCGGTTGATTCGAAAGGGGTGATTTTGAGGGCAGGTTGTCCCTATGCATAATCAAAAAATAGCACCACTAATTAAGCATAATTAATGGTAATCATTTGAAATTTAGCTCAATGATCTTATCATCAGAGGTTGACTAAACAACTCTCACCGTAGATCATCCACGTGTCAAATTGAGGTAGCCGTCCAATCTGATTGGAGGTCCCACAAAATCAGTTTTCGTTATAGTGTCCTGAGCCCATGCACATGCCGGAAATAAGACTTTTGGCACGTGGGGCCCTGAATGAAATGATGAGTGGCTAGAAATAATTCTGATTTGAAAAAAATAGAACACCATCAGGTGTTAACACGTGAACTGTGTATGGGCCATCTGTGCCCAAAACAGTCGAATTTGGTAGTCGACGTGGCAATCATGATCTGGTGTCCACGTTTCTAATTATGGGGCGCATGAAAATTGAATGATCAAATTGGATTCATCGGACGGCGAGGAGCCCAAGCTGATTGAACGCAGAGCGACTTTATTTCAACCGACCAACCGACAAGACGGCGATAAGAGGGTTTGTGAAGATCTTGATCGTTGGAGTCGACGGTGATTCTCCACAGTAATTATTTTTGTAAATTTACTAAAATTTTTGGGAAGTTGTAAGAGTGCTTGAATATATATTTTCATCATTGTTTTTAAATCGATAGTGGAAATAATTTAATAACTTTCAACATTTTTCTCCAAAAATATATAAAAGAAAAATTATTCAACTAGTTATGCACACAACTAGAATCTAAATGTTTAATATAAACATCTTCAAATTTTTAACATTGCATTCAATAATAAAAAAAAACTTATAATAAGATTAATTTATTGATTAAAAATTATTGAATGTAGTATTAAAATAAAATTTATGACAAAAATATATCTTATTTGAGGTGTGAGCATATATGTTCTAAGATAAACACATTAACACTAACAAATATATATTGGAATTTAAATACTCAATAAGTAATCATGCCTTTATACCAAAAGTTGATAAATAAAGACTCAATTATACTATTTATTTTTATTTTTTTATACAGAACCTTGATAGTATGAAAAAATTTTATTAAAAAGAGAAAAGAAGAGTGACACCTAGACGAGGGGACGTAATAAGTCTTACTCCTCAAAGAAAAAAAGGCACAGCCTTAAGCATGCAAGTGCATGAGACAAAAACAAGTTAATCAAAATCTATATTTAGGCAACAAATTTTATTAAAAATATTTAATTTCTTCCTACTTGGTCAAATGTCTAAGAATACTAAAATAGAGTAGGCAAAGTCACTCTCAATTTTGAAAAATGATAACGATATTTGTTGGATGTGGAAAAACCTATGTTGCACTTAGACTTTTCCGCATCCACATAACAATCAAAGGGAAAGGGTTTTGTAATTTGGTAAGGGAAAGGATTTTGATGGTCGAACATCAAAAACAGAAGAACACATTGTTAACATGCATATTTGTTTATAAATAGATAGATAGAAATACAGATATGCCATAATGTCTCCACTGCTTTTTGTGGAAACTTGGTAGACTTTGACGTACACTTTTCAAGTTTCCACATGGCCTTTCGCCTCTCAAGAAAGGACTTTCATAACTTGTTAATTAAATGATTTAAATGAGCTTCTAATAATTCTCCTTTTGTTAATATATTTGTATTAATATATATATAATTAATTTGAAAGAAAGATAAACTAACTTATCATAACTTTTGAACGGTCAAAAAAGAAGAGTTGATCCATCTCTTGTTGAAGAGAATGAAATGACATATACCCAGAGACAAGTAGGAGCGGAGGAATTTGACCTTCAGATTATATCTGGTTGACCTTCCATTTTCAAGGCACCGAAAACACAAAGATCTTTTTCATGTCCCACATCGGATTTACACGAAAACAAGAAATGAAGAAAAAAAATGGAAGACTGTCACGTCATGTCTTCTCAATTCTCATAAACCCCAAAAATTAAAGTTTACTTTGTGCTTCTCAAATGGGGCTTGAGTCATTAGTCTATCACTTATGCATGCGCCCAATAGCAAGTCAAGGAAAGTGTTCATACACAGCTGCAATTAAAGCCTAATTATGTCTCCAAACATTTACTTTTTCTTTCAAAAATGCGCATATTTTTTTGGGTTTTGCCTCCCAAACGAAACAAAGAGAAAAGCATAAGAGTGAAAAAGAAGGCTAAACAAATCAAAAGCTTTATCGACATTGCTCCTGTGATGGTTTTGTAATTTGGCATCTTCTTCCTTGTACAAATAACTAACGTGTTGTTATGTTGCTTTTTAATTATATAATTATCCTTTGTATTCGTTGTGACTCCTGTGGTGTGGTGGGGCTATCTAGCTAGCTAGCCGCTTCTTGATGATCAACGTGGCGTACAATGCGATTAACAAACGAGATTAGTTGGAAAAGTTGAATGGTGGCGCATAACTTGTAACGATGCCGTGTAAAATAATGCCACTTAGTTGTTCATATTGCGTTGACATGGTCAGAATTCAAAAGCATTAAGGTCTCCAGTGGCCTGGCCCTTGCTTGTTTCATTTTTTTCAACTCTTTTTTTACCTTATGGTGGAGTAATATTTTCTTCTCCCCATAGCTTGCAAACCAACTGAAAGATGTGTTCTATTATGTGGGCCTTGTATGCTCGTGACCCATATCAATTTGCAATCTGCATCGCTGACAGTGTCACTTGGGCCAGGCTGTAATTGTCACAAGTGAATGAAACTTTTGGTTCATTGATTGCACAAAGTGGGGAAGGATCAATGATTCAAAATAATCAAGTTTGCTTTCTGGGGCTTTCAATCAGTTTACTCGCCAGTCTAGTCTCCAAACTAGCTTTAACGAAAACACCTTTTAACGAAAGCACTTAACATAGGCGTACATTACCTACTGGGTTATCATTGACTTGCTCCAATAGATATCCAGCTTTGCGTTTGATTTTCATGAACCTAAGGCAAATCCGCAGAGGACCAACCAATCTGTTGAGAGCAAGGTATTAAAAGCATGTGTTGTGCCCGCCTTTTTGGATGTTAAACCATTCAGATAATTATGGGCTTGTCCAAATTGCTTTGCACTTGACAATGGGCATGAGATCACCTAAAGTCTTTTTATCGTAAACCAGAAACTCAATGGGTTTTTGCTGGTAACTCTGTTTTGCCCAAGGGGTAAGGAGTTAGAATCCTTCATTAGACAAAACCAGTCGGTAAACCTTGTTCTTTTAGGCGACAGAGCATAATATATAAGTATTACAACGTTTTCCATTAAAATTTGGAGAAATATAGGCTTCAGAACTTACCATATGTCAAGCGAATATCTTAACAGAACCTAACATTCACAAAAACCTATTGCCTGGTATGCAATGATAAAGATCAGTTTCCTTAAAGACCATCAAATACGTCATCAGAGAAGGGACAGTCTAGAATCAGTTAATAATGGACATCCGTCTGAAATTCTGCATCCAAAATACCTACATAAGTGCGAAGAAGAATATGGAGGCACAAATAGATGGTGGGTATTCACATGCATATAACTGTTAACACTGAAGATATACACTGTGAATATCAACAGCGAAGGGCAAAAGATCAGAAACCTGCAAGCTAATTAGGGACTATCAGCACCCCAACACCTACTTCAACATGACTACCAGCGTCTCCACACCAGTCTCACAAAGTAGAATAGTTTAAAAGTGGCACTAATCATTCTAAGCTCTCTTTGGCAAAAATCAACACAATTTTCGTGTCAAGAAATTGCATGACAAGCCCGCTGCTCTGAATAGCAGCAACAGCATGGTCTTCCAACATTTGACAAACTGCTCAAAGAAATTTCAGGTTTTCACCTTAACCCCTGGCCAACATCACATCTAAGTGCTTTAATGGACCATTGGATGAAGACCCCTCCAGCTGAGAAGTTCTTCTCACATTCCTGGGGCTGTACATTTTATCCTCTTGCTTCTGTAGATGTTCCCTATAAGTTATCTGATGCAGATGCAGAAAAGCAATCATGCTTACGGCAACCATAGCAGCATTGCCTAATATTCCACCCATATGATCCAATTTAAGGGATTTCTTTGCAAATTCAAAACTTGATATCAGAACTTTGATAAGTCTGTTAGAACTCCTCCCTTCAGGTGTCATGAACTTCTCGCCAGATGGACTCACTGGTGAACTATAAAGGTTTTCGGGTGAAATAAACCGAGCAGCATCTTGTACATCCCCCACAAAAGCTAAAGCTTCTTCAATGACTTTGTGCTTCTTACCATGGTGTTCAGCCAACCTCATTGCAAGAACAATCCGGCTTTGTTCTAATCGTGCAATTGCAGCATCTCTCTCAGCCCGTTGCTGTGCTTGCACAGTCTGTAAAACAGAACAAAAGTACATAAACAGATCCACACAGAAGAAAGCACATAAATGTTCTCTCATGCACCATCTAGCCCATTGCTGTTCTTGCACATTCAGCAGGATAGTTGTATAATTAAGAATTATAAAAATTAAATCACCAGGTTCCGCACAAACCCACACACAATCAGAGAGAAGAAGCAACATAAAATAACAAGGCAAAGTACTTGAGAGCCTAATTATTGGCAACTAACTAAAGCCCTGCCCAAACTACTATTTTCGTACGAAACTATGAACTTTGATTTTTTTAGAAGACAGGAGAATGGTATTAATGAAGAAGGAGAGTTATATAGGTGGAGCAGGTGTCCAAAATTTTATTGTATATAAAATGAATCATTCACATTTATAAATGGAAGTCAGCAAAGGCTAAATATCCCTCATAAAGAAAATGAGATCCTAGAAAGTTCCCAAATCAAACAAACAATTTGCTCTCATCTTGTAATAAAATGATATGATCTCTAACTTCTTAGAAAACCTATTATATTTCATTGTGATCCATCTAATCTCCCTATTGTACAAGCAACCGTTACAGAAACTGGGTCATAATCATAGTGGCATGTATCCAACTACAAGGATCTTGGTACAAAAATCCTAATTTTCAACCAACTCTTATAAAAGCCTCCGCCTCAACTCAGAACTTGAAAATACCTTCATCCATGACAACTTCTAGGCACATTCTTCTATGATAGGACTCAAAGCCTGCCAGGGCAAATATAGTAAACAGCCATGTCTTGATCACACAATAAGCCAAGACAATAACCACTCCTCAGCATCTTATGCATCACCAATTGAACTACTTTCACATAAAAGATATGAAAAAGAATCGAAACGCTTTCTTCTATCCAAAAAGCTTAAGCAAATAGGCTCTGCATTTTACATAAACTCTTCTTTTATCCTCATCCTCACCCTCAGCCTCCCTGACCAAAACCTCATACTCATTTTACATTAGATACTCATTTTTTTCCCACTAATCTTACTTGACCTAAAATATCTCGGACGAATTTTTGAAAATTGTTCTCCTTTTTTCTTCTCGATGACCTTTAAACACGAACAGCCCCAAACAAAAACCATGCATTAGCCGAAAAAAAAAAAAAACCTTTTCCCCTTGTTTTCTGGGCATCCAAACAAAAAATATAAATAGACGCAAATTGGCAAGAAAAATTTTAACAAATTGACAAAAGAAAATCTTACGTGCAAAAACTCTAGCTGGTCTTCGAGGTTCTCAAGAGCAGTCCGAATCGCATTCAAACTCTTAGCCTCTTGAATCGCGGAGTCGTTATCGTCTACACGAAACCCCTTTACGAACACGAAGCCAGCCCGGTTATCGTCGGCGACATCGTTGTAGAGCTTCTTCTTCTCGGATTTTTTTAGGGTTTTGATGGAATTGAGGAAGTGGGTTCGCGAAATCGAGTGAATGGCGTCGCTTAGCTTGTCATGGAGGTCCCAGATTTTCTCCAGAACCGCTTCGATTTCTTCAATCTCCATATCCCATTTCATGAGGTAAAGTGAGAGAGAATTTGGGGGGAAATTTTCTAGGGTGTGGTTAAGGTATCGTTTCGTATGTCCAAACATGGCTTGGTAGAGTTACGTGTTTGAAAGTTTCAGTTGGGCTTGGGCTTTGGCCCCAAATCATAGTTAAATCCTTGGATTACATTACTAATAGTTGAAATTGGATTGAGCTAAAATTTAGTAAAATTTTATGTTTGAATTTATTATATAATATAGTAAAATCATAAAAAAAATCAAAATATTTTAAGTTGGATTGAGATAAAATATAGTGAATTTTATATTTAAATTCAAACAGGACAAAAAAAGATCTTTTTTTTTTTTTGTAAGCAATAATAAGCATTTTTCAATTGCTAATTGGTTATTTGATCATTGGAGTTTAAACTATAACCTGATTTAAAGCACTAAGAATCGTCACATTGAAAAATAGTTGTGGATATGAGGGTATCTATTGTTTATATGTGTATAATCGTAAATTGTAACATATTTTCTATATAATAATTACTTAAAAAATATAAATTAATAAATAAATGATTTATTTATATTATCTTATTCAAACAAGTATAAACTTAGTAATCCGGTCAAAAACACAGAGTACAGTTATGTTAAGTGAGATATATAAAGATTTAAAAGAAATGGGATCTTAATTAATATTCGGACCTAAAATTAATGCTAACAATTATATAAAGAAACAACAACGCATATATATCAGATAATAATCCATGCATGACCTACATATATAGGATACTTCGAAGATATCACAACCTTTTCATTATACGCATCTATTATCAATTCATTTTAAGTAAAAATTATAATCTCCGGGCCAAAGTTCTTTGGTAGGTTATTCTCAACATTTTCAATATTTTCTTCTTCTCAGTAATGTTACTGCATTTTTCCTAGCTAGTTCGTGTAATTATCAGTTTGTCTATCTACCGTAAGCCATGCTACATCGACATGAATTCAGTGTGCAATATTTGCTTTATATATATAACTTGAAAGTATTTGAATATAATTAAGCTATATAATTAAATATTGTAAAAAAATTAATTTTAATGGATTAAAGTGGTCAAAATACAACATTAATAGAGCTGGCTATATTTTTATTAATTTAATTTCAATATCACACTGTTACAGAAACAGAAGAAAGGAAGAAAAAAACAAGTACCAGAAGATTAAATAAAAGAAAACAAAAACAAAAACAAAAACATATCATCATTACACTCCTTGCCCGCAGCTTCTTCCAAATCACAACGCACAGTTGCCAATCTCCAATCTTATTTGATGTTGGACAAGCATTATGCATATATATGTATAAAAGCAAAAGACCATCGGTCCAAATTGCCTTTACTTATTTAAGCACTTATCACGTAATATTATATGGAATCTATGTCTTCTAGGTACGCACAAAACTCACAGAATCGATTATCACATGCATGCAGCTACCATTTAATATTATTGATTATCAAGGTGAAGGTGTTATGATCATCTCATGATCATATAGCTTCCGTGCGGCTTCCCTGCCGAGCCACTGGTGAGACAGCGGCCATCTGAGTCTGATTATCATTTTGGCGAGCATCCTCACCAGAGATCTCCTCCAACGATCGCCCTTTGGTCTCAGTCACCAAGAAAGAGCAGCAAAACCCGAGCATATTTGTGAAAGCCAAAACCATCATAGCCTTCTTGATCTTGTGGACATTGCCATCTAAAGTGTAGGATTGCACAACGAATGCTCCAACCATAGCCCCTGCCTTCCCCGAGGCTGCACTTAGTGCATGGCACGTCGACCTCAGCCTAGTTGGGAACAACTCTGCCGGAAGTACAAAAGTTGTGCTATTTGGACCAAAGTTCGCAAAGAAGAACGTTAGTCCATACAAAGCAACGAAGAGCCCCTTGTTATGGTCCTTCAAATAGTCGTATTTGACGCCCAAAACGAGCATGAAAACCGACATCATGAAGAACCCGACGAGCTGGATCTTGAAGCGGCCAATCCTCTCAATGAAGAGCACCGTGAACCAGTAACCAGGGAATGTACCAAACAATGCAATGACAAACATAGCACGCGAAGTCTCGTAGACTTCCCTAATAGCGTTAACCTTAGTAGCTTTGTGTGTCAGTCCTATTGCAGGGAATATGTCCTTCTGTGTAAGGTTTTGACTATAAAAGGCGATGTCCAGCAAGAACCATGTGCTCATTGTACCGATCAAATGACGGCCATGGCGGCTCCAGAACTCGGTCGAGTTCAAACCGTAGTCATTGGAGGCCTTGAAATGTTGTAACTTATCTTGTTCAGCTTGGATTTCAATATCCAAAACTCGACCCATGTCAGCTGCTGCTTGTTTGGCGTTCCCTTCAATTAAAGCAGTGTAACGCCCAGTTTCGGGCATCTTCATCCGCCAATAGAAAGTTGCAAGTGCTGGGAAGGCGCCGAGCATCAGCACAATCCTCCAAAGAAAATCTCCCTGAGGTTGTGTGGAAAGGATTTCATCTTTTTCGAATGCCGGTTCGTCATAGTAACTGAGGAAGATTTTCGAAAGGATCATCGAAACTAGCCCAGCAAATATGATTCCAACACCTTGCATGGCGAAAACTGCAGCAATAAACGCCCCACGAGTTCTTTTATTAGCATATTCGGACATAATCGTTGCAGAGAGGGGATAATCTCCTCCAATACCAAACCCTAGCCAGAACCTGAAGAAACAAAGTGTCCCAATAACAGCCTTTGCGGATGCTCCGAAAGATAGACCCGAGCAAATAGCGCAGATAGCCATGAGAATGAGAGTGACACCATAAACCTTCTTGCGCCCGAGCTTGTCACCGAGCCAACCGAAGACTAATTGGCCTGTCAGAGTTCCAACTAGCGCTACACCAGTAACAGCGTTGTTGATAGCGTCCGGGAGCTTTCCTGGTTTGCCAGGTTCATAGTAATAGAGTCGACCCAGGAGTTTGCTCACGGTGGAGATGCAAAAGAGGTCATAGGCATCGGTGAAGAAGCCCATACCAGCTATGACAATGGCTGTGAGGTGGTACCATTGAGTTCTAGCACTGTCCAGTGCCTGCAGCACTGCTAGACCGTCGCTGGACATCTTGTGTTTCTTTGTTGAGCTCTGCCTGATTGCTTGCTTTGTTTCTCTTGCTTTGCTGTGTATGTTGTTTAAAGCATTATATAGAATTGGCTCTTGGAAGGGGTGATCGTGGGATGATAACCAAAATGGGCTCGTTCATTTCTAGGATATGGGGGAACAACAAGGGAGTGAACAAAGAATATTTGGATATTCTATTCGCTACCCTAGATTGAAGGAGGGATATGCTTTATAAAAGATGCTAACAAAAATCAAATTGATGAGCTAGCTAGCCTCTTTGGCCATTACCCATTTTAAAGATTTGAAAGGTTAATTATATATTTGATTTGGCAACTTTGCCAGTTAATATGTTGTATAGATAGCTTAGTTTTAGATTAAACTTAAGCTGTCTACATTGGTGGAATTCTCTGCAATTTGTAAGCATATTGTTCCTACCAAGACAAATGACTATGAAGTGATCTTTTATTTTTTTTCAACTAAAATGGTCTTAGTCAGATCATTATTTCTGCATATATAGAATGCTTTCTACATCAAAAAGATGTGGATACAAGGTCATAATCTAGATATTTACATCACCTCTTCTTTCTTCTATATTGGATTCAGCGACTAAAAGCATTATCTAAGGTAGAATTTGTTAGTTTCTTTTCCCCCTAAAACTCTTGAGCTCAGATTAATTTAAGTAAAATCTGATGTTAAAAAAAAGAATAGTTTTATTATTCAAAGTAAGTTGGTAATTCAAGCTAATTATCTAATCAAAAATTTTGACTAACCACTAAATCTACCGTTAAGTTAGAAAAAATATATTTATACAAGCTGCTTATATAAGCTCATCTATATAAACTATTGTGATATCATTACATGATTACTACATTATTTATCATTAACATTTATTTATCCATTAGTTTGTATAAGAGAATTTATATAAAAATTTTATAAGAGTAAATATTACTCCAAGAATTTATATCTCGTAACTAAAACTAGTAATTTATATAAAAACTAATTACTGCACTAAACGATGTAATTCTTTGATATTAACGGTGACAACACCAATTACAAAAAAAAGCGTTCGGAATCCAGTAAAGTAACAAAAGACAGTATGCGACCGAATTGGCCTTTGCTTCAACTTGTGGACGTCTTGACTCTGTGTTAATTTCGCTTTGTTTGCTGCTCAATGCTCTTATGTCGTAACTTGCGATCGTTCCCTTTGTTTGTCTCTACCCATTTCATGCCACCCAAAAAGATTATTGAATCAATTTTTAAATCAATCATCACAAGTTTTAAAATTAAATAAAAGATAAATATCACATTGTAAAACACCTATGTGTGATAGGCTAACCACTTTAAAAATTAATATTTGTAGACGCCAAAGTTTTCCTTCTTTTTAAATACATGTAGCAGACGAATTTCTGTAGAATAGATAAAAAATAGTTAAGAGGATTAGCTAGCAAAAAATGGTTAGAGAATTAGCCGGCGGTGGTGCCAACTAAGAATCTCCGATACTTAAGTCAATGATGAATAAAAAATATTTAATTGAGTGTGCTCTGAGTGAATTTACGTTGAGTCATGATGTCCTTTCATACTGGATTCTTAGCTATTTTTAATCCTTGTTTAACAAGGAGTCAAACGTAGTATAGACTTTGATTTTGGATTTGATTTCTATCCAGATATGTTGCTGATCTAAAGATTTTTAATAATCAATCTCATCTAATTTGAAGATTATCTGATTATGCTCTCATCCATCTAAGTGCATTTCCAAATTCAAGATTTAATTAATCCATTCGGAATTTATGTAATCTTGAGTATTTAGCAGTAGCCATGTAACATAACACCTCAAAATGAATTGACTTGACCTCAACCACTCTGAACCTCAAAAAATTTCTACTTAGTAGCTTTATAGAAATTCCACTTGGTAGCTTTGTGGTGCTCCAAAGTTCAGATGAATTTCTACATACTACAAGAAAAATGCTCATATTTGGTGGTTTTTGGCCGCCAAATAAGTATATATTTGACAATCTTGAAAACGCCACCAATGACACCGCCAAATATAGTCAATTTGGCGGTCGGTCAACTAACCAAATATGCACCTGACTATATTTGACGGTTTTTGGCCGCCAAGTATAAATAGTTTTACAAATTAAAAAAAAATATATACTTGGCGGTTTTTGACTGCCAAATATGATTAGATAAAAAATAAAATAAAAACACATTTGACAGCTTTTAGCCGCCAAATATGATTTTTAAGAAATAAAAAGGTCTGAAATATTGGTAAGCAACAATGTCCTGAAAAACCGAGGGCCTATAATTGCCTGGCCAGCGTGACCAATAGAGCTTCAAGCAAGCAATAAGTGGGTCCAGCATGCAAAGCTAAGCTTGAATGATAGCCTGGACCAATATCACATTGTTCTAGCTATAATGCAATTGGGAATATTAACGATGCGCTCTGTGCAAGAAAGATGATTCTTCACCTTAGAGCAACAACCACCAAACATTTAAAACTATGAATGTGTTTACCATAATCATAAGAAAAGAAATTTAATCTGAAATTGGTATACAAGCAAGAGCCCACTATGCAAGAAATAAGAGAATTTTAGGCTCTAACTTCATAAGTCATGTTATCAGGATCAACATTGTCTTGCCAAACCTGCAAAGATGACAGAGAACTGAAATGATTTAATTTATCTTTTTTGAGATCTACTACAAACTATCTTTTCTCTTCACTAATTACAAGCCCATCCCATGCCTCTTCCAAAAAAAAAAAAAAAGCATAGCAAATTACGTTGATTCTCCTTTAAAGTTGGTGGGATGAAATTGATCCCCAACTCTCTGTTCCCTTTATGAGAGATCTAACCAAATAGGTATCCTTTTGAAGATTATATAATAAACTATAATTCAGTATGCACAACTAAGTTTAAATAATCTTAATAAAAAATATCAAAAAAATATCATTGAGTATTTTTGGAATGTACATCACAGAACAATAGAAAAGAAGATGAGGTTTCAACGAGATATATATAAATTTTGCTATTTGATCTGATATTGATAATTATTGACACAGAAGACAACTAAGCAAACATCCCTTGTGACCTCAGGAGTTACCCTTGGATTTCCTACATTTCATATCAAGCAAACATTAACCTTGGGAAGAGAGGTACACAGAACTCCAAATATTATATAACTGCCACTGAAAAAGGGATCACCCAAAACAAAGGATATCCACTCCATAAATTAAGCAGCAAATGAAACATTTCTAACCTAAGTGAATTTAACTAACAAGCTGTTACTTTTTTATGTAATAAATATGATGTGTATTTTCTAATGAAGAAAGATCATACCATCTCGATCACCACCCATCCAAGAAGAAAATTGAATAAGAGGGACATTATAAGGAACACGCTCATTGATCCCTATGTTTTTCAAAGCTGTGTTAACATGGCGCAAGAATTTAGGGACACCCTTCCAGATTGTTTCATGAAAGTAGCTCATTCCTGCTCTCATTTCACCTTGTGGAGTTGGTTCATCCGTACGGAATGCAGCTTGAATCTAAAGTGGAAAGAAACAGAGTAAAAAGATTACTAAAATCAATTATGCTATTAACCAAAGAAAACCAACATTCACATCACGTTTCATTTCTTGTGAGAAAACTTCCTGTCACCGATTCTGTCAATTGTGAACATTTAAAAATATCATTTTCAAGTCAAATTTGTCTGACTAGCATCTTAATTCTTGCGAAACATAAAATGACAAAAGAGTTCTTGGCCCACCAACAATTTTATGGTTAGTTATATCACCTTTGATAGCTAGTCATTCTATACTTGTAAAACAAAATATATAAATGATATGTAAGAAAAATTTGCCAAAATAATAATAATAATAATAATAATAATAATAATAATAATAATTATTATTATTATTATTATTAATTAAAATAAGAGAAAACACTTTGGTCCAGACTACAGAGTGACTTCAATAAAAATGAATAGTCCGCCACTTTTTGACAACCAGACAATAAGATATGCTGTAAAACAAAATATATACAACTGGGCTAAACAATTCCGTATCTTGAATGAATCAGAAAAGAAAAAAATTGGAAAAGATAAGTTCAAGGGCACATTCATAAAATCAGATCTTCACATGAAAAAGCGTAGAAATCTAACTTACTTGCACATGTTAGCCAAGTAAAATTATGGGCTAATCACATAAACCTCCCCTAGGTTTTGGCTTAATTTCATTCAGAAATACTGTTTGTCATTTTTCATCATACGGTACCCCTGACTTTTTCAAAATTCATTATGGATACCCCTTCCGTCAGTTTTGCCGTTAAGTATATGTAAATAAATGGAATGAATAGGGCTAAAAAAGCCTTTCCACCTAATTAGCTCTGTTGAGTAGTACCACAGCACCCTTTGTTGGCCGCACATAGAGAGAGAGAGAGAGAGTAACAATGGTGTCGTTGAAGCTCCAGAAGCGGCTCGCCGCTATCGTCCTCAAGTGTGGAAGAGGAAAGGTCTGGCTCGACCCCAATGAGGTCAATGAAATCTCCATGGCCAACTCCAGGCAGAACATTAGGAAATTGGTGAAAAATGGTTTCATCATCAGAAAGCCAACAAAATCCACTCTCGTTCTCGTGCTCGCAGAATGAAGGAGGCCAAGAGGAATGGACGACACTCTGCATATGGTAAGCGCAAGGGTATCAGAGAGGCGAGGCTTCCCACAAAAATCCTCTGGATGAGGAGAATGCGTGTTCTGAGGCGTTTGCTCCGCAAGTATCGGGAAGCCAAAAAGACCTGTTGGTGTGCCTTTTGAAGTTCCTTCAGGGGACCTGCTGTAGCAGGGAGACTTTCATTGTGCTGTAGCAGCTTACTTGTATAAAAAGGGAAGACAGAGAGACAAGACAAAGAAGAAACGGTGAAAAGAAAAAAGAGCAGCTTATAGCACCATGAAAGTCTCCCATAGAAAGCACATTAACTAACCACACCATCAAATCAAATCTTTGTAAGCTGTAACCCAACACAGCCAACAGCACAAGCTCTAAACACCCGGTTCAACATAACCTCAAATATTCACCACAAATCAAACATTTTTTTTTAATCTCAAAACCATACTGCACCACTAGAAACCACCAAAATTAAATTTTTTTTGCTTTCCAATTCTAATTTTAAGTAAAAATACACTGCCAACCCTCAACCACCATCAATTTAAACCTCAACACCACTGCAAACTAACGCCATCCACAAAATGCTAACACCACCACAAACCAATGCCATCCGAAAATCGATACGTCATCATCACAGAGGCCCTTTCAACGATCCCATTCAAAAACCTAGGACACCAAACAACCACCACGATAACAAAAACCTCAAATCTAGGCCACCATACAACCACATATGCATGTTGGCTGTGATTTCTTGTTGGCTTCTTTGTTACCCCTGCCTCTCACCAACACGATCAAGATGAAAACCCTATTCAGAGGCTATGACAGTAGTAATTGGTGAAAATATGATTACGATATAATCTAATTGAGAGAGTTGAAGCTATGGGCATCTAAAACGAGAAAAAAATCAGAATGAAAGTGATGAGTGAAAGGAATCAATGAGAAAGTGAAGAAGAAATTAGTGAAGAGAAATAAAAGGGAAGACAGAGAGACAAGACGAAGAAGAAGCGGTGAAAAGAAAAATAGGAGAGAGAGAAATGGGACATTGAAATTTTTTATTAAGTTTAGTTGGTGTTTGTCTCAAGTCTTCATTTTTATACAAGTTTCGTCAAACTAAAGTTAAGGTTATTTAGGTAAAATTATATTTTGTGGATGGAAATGTGACGAAATCTGATGTTACTTAACGGTAAAACTGACAGAAGCGGTATCTATGATGAATTTCGAAAAAATCAAGAGTACTGTATGATGAAAAGTGACAAAAAGTGTTTCTGAATGAAATAAAGTCAAAACCTAAGGAGGGTCTGTGTGATTAGCCCGTAAAATTATTCAATATCTCAACGAAACCATACAATAAGAATCAGATAACAAACCTTAAATGCTTCTGGAGCAAAGATCTACGAACTGATTGAGTAGGATGAGCAGTGAAGACTAGATCTGCAGTTTGATTCTTCAGAGCATTGAAAATTTCCTCAGGAGACTTTTTCAATTCTCCTACAAGTCTCTCGAAAGTTTCTTCAATGTCTGATTCCGTTGTTGCGGAATTCTAATTAGCAAAATCACCCTTTATCACCTTCTTGATCTTTCGACGGTATGCAATCTGAACCTCCTCGGCCAAGTTGGCTAAGTTAAGCGAGTGGCCGAGATGCGAAGAAGGTGGATGAGGACCTAACACCCAAGCAAAATTGGTGGGAGTGAGTGAGAACGAGAAAACGTTGAAGAGATGAGACTGAAAATGGAAGAGAAAACGTTGAATGAATAGAGTAGAGAATTGCCTTTGAGCGGCTAGGGCAAGAAAGAGGATATTAGTTGCTTTTATATAGTGGCATATGTGTATTTTGGGGAAAACATTAGTGACAAATATTTGGAGGAGGCGGGTTTGACTTTAAAAGTAAGGTTATATTTGACTATTTTTTAAAAAACCGGCAAACATACAAAATGTAAAATAATAAATATTCTAAAAATTCTTGTAGTGACAATCTACAATATTTATTCAATACTATATGTTTCACTAATTGTCCACAAACTTTTTGCAATATTTTTCATTTTGTTATATGCTTTTAAGATGTCTATACAAATAATTTTGATTTTTTTCTTTTCTTTCATTGATATATAAAAATTCACATTAAAAAAATTTTGTTTGATCAAACCTAATATTAATGAATTACTAATAAAGAGATTTCTATATATTCAATTACATTATACCATCATCTTCTTAGAAGTTTAAGTGGAGTTCACATATACAAGGAGAAGATCCTAAAAGAAGATGAATTAATTAAAAGAGAAAAATATTAACCATCTATAGAAGTTAAAATTTACATATTATCATTTCCTTAAAGGCTCAAAAAGAGCTAGACAAGGAGATAATCCAAAAGAGTAATAGGGCATGCTTGTTATATGACATTGTATAGCATAGTATAGTATTATTTTGTATTACGTCATATAGTACTAAAAATAATGTTATGTAAAATTATATAGTGTTTGACGCACTCATTTATCGTATTAATTTGTATAAAATAGTAAGAATTTTTTTTTAAAAAAGATATACAAAGTATAAATATATTTTTAGTTTATTTATAAAATTAGTTATTTAGTAATTTATCGAACAGTTGTTAAATGTTGAAAAAATTATTTGGGGTCTAATGCCCCTACTGAACCTATAAGATAATTCGAGTTTATAGTGGCATGCTAGGTGCCAATTGGTCCAACGGGGGTAGTGGAGCTCGGGTGTCATCCAGTGGGGGCAGTGACTCCCTTCATCCATTCTTTACTTTTAGAAAATAAATTTTAAATAAATTTGATTTTATAATTTATATAGTAAATACGTCTTTATTTATTTTTAAAATTTCAAAAATTAAAGGGTATTGTTGGATGTATAGAATTTTATAAGGATAATTTTGACATTTGATTAGTGCTATACAATGTAATGCTAATGTTATGGATTAGCTCTACGTAATTTAATATAATGTTGATGCATCTAAGGATTGTACTTTGTATTAATTAATACTATGCTAAAATACAACCAAACATATGTATTACACTATTTAATACAATATAGTAAAATAGTGCTATACAATATCGCACACCAAACATGCCCATACTTCCTAATTTTTTCATATAAAGTTATGCAACAATAATTTACGAAACCATATATATCAGTTGTCATAGAATTCAATTACTAACGATATATAGTAATCAAATTGAGATAATTAAAAAAAAAAGATATAAAATTGATGTAAAATTGAGATAGAAAGTCGAGATCTATAATATTATTTTAATTTAAATTTTGACTTAATTAGCAAATTAGTGGTTACGAAGGTTTAGAAATAGTTGAAGTGATCAAGCAAGGACATAGAAATATATTGTTCCACAAAATATATAACAAATCTAGCACTGATACATGGGACAATCTTAACTTTCGTTAAATTAATTTTATAGGTAAAACATAGATCCATTAATTTGTAATATCTTATATATTTAATCATTAATTGAATTGAACTACTCCATCTTCATTAATCATTAATTATGCCTCGACCCGACCACGAATCCTTCATTTAAAAAAAAAAAAAAATGCCCTGTTTGTTTTCCTTGTTCCCACAACCTCGCTCTTATGTGCCTAGTCTTACTCAATTAATATATGGGACGATATGACTTCCTAACTTTATTTCTGCTTCGATTGTAAATACAACCCTGAAAGGAGAAAGCACTTTTAGCTCTCGATAAAGTCGCTTCCCAGACTAACGCAGTTCAAACTCTTAGTTTTGCTACGGTTAGCGTGTGCAATCTTCTTGATTACTAATTAGGATTACAAAACAAGCTGGAAACTAATATGCATGCATGCATATATGTATTATCTATGTATATATATACATGTACACATCTGCTACTACACATGCATGCATCACCATCAAGTCATCGATCTGTCATATAATTCCCTTTATTGCTTTCGTTCTATATCTGGCCACGATCCTCGCCAGAAATCTCCTCCAAAGATAGCCCTTTGGTCTCTGTCAGCAAGAGCGTGAAGCAATAGCCAAGCATATTTGTGAATGCCAAAACCATCATAGCAACCTTGATTTGACTGGAGGAGCCCTTCAATGTAAATGTTTGCACCACAAAGGCTCCGATCATGGCCCCCGCTTTTCCCGAAGCTGCACTAAGTGCATGGCATGTCGACCTCATCCGAGTTGGGAAGAAGCACAAAAGTAGTACTATTTGGACCAAAGTTTGCAAAGAAAAATGTAAATCCTTACAAAACAGCGAATAGCCATTTGTTCTCATTCCTTAGATATTCGTAGTTGAGGCCAACCACAAGCATAAAAGCAGACATCACGAAGAAACCACGAGTTGGATCTTGAAGCGGTTTATCTTTTCAATGAAGAAGACGGTGAACCAGTAAGCAGGGAACGTACCAAACAAGGCAACAATAAACATGGCATGCGAGGTCTCGAAGACTTCTTCAAGAGCATTCACTTGACATGCTCTGTGCATCAGTCCAATTGACGGGGTATATATCCTTTTGTGTAAGGTTTTGACTATAGAAACCTATGTCCAACAGGAACCGTGTGCTCGTTGCACCTATCAAATGGAGGCCATGGCGGCTGAAGAACTCTTTAGAGAATAAAGGGTAGTCATTGGCGGCCTTGTACTGCGTTAACTTTTCCTGCTCCGCTTGGTTTCAATTTCCAGGACTCGTCCCATGTCAGCCATAGTTTGCTTGGCGTTCCCTTTGATTAGAGCTGTGTAGCACCCGATTTCGGGCATTTTTATTCGCCAATAGAAGGTTGCAAGAGCCAGTGTGGCGCCTAGCATCAACACAATCCGCCAAAGAAAATCTGCCTCAGGTGGAGTGGAAAAAAATGGATCGTCTCTGAACGTTGGTGCAGGGAATAGTTTGATGAAGATTTTCGCTATAATCATCGAAACTAACCCGGCAAACATAATTCCAACGCCTTGCATGGCAAAGACTGAGCAATGAACGCCCCGCGCGTTTTCTTATTAGCATGTTCGGACATAATTGTTGCAGAGAGGGGATTCGGCCACGGTGGTGATGCAGAAGAGATCGTATGCATCGGTGAAGAAACCCATGCCAGCAATCACAATTGCTGTGATGTGGTACCCTTGTGTTCCAGCAGTGTCAAGTGCCTGGAGAAGTATTAGATTGTTGGACATCTTAATCTGTGTGTAATTTCTTTGGCGGATTTGTTTTGTTACAAGCTTGGTTTGCTCTTGTGTTGTGTAACTTAATAGTACTCATTGTATATATAGCTGATTATTCAAAGGACGATTTCTTTAAGAATATCATATATGTTAACCATATCGACCGGGCTCGTTCATCTGCAGATATGGGCAACAACAAGAAATTGAAAGGACGAATATGTGGATTTTTTTTTTTCTTTTTGCTTATAAGACATTAGGTGTATGCTTCATGTACTGGCTGTTCATGCATCATGCTGAGGTTGTGTATATATATATATATATATATATATTTAATTATTTGTCTTAATTTAAGTGAGATCAGAACGGGTGAGTTAAGCTAATTCAAATTAAATATGAGAAATTGGAGGTGTGATTCTCAAAACACTTATTAATAATTATCACATAATAATATTTGGTCGCTTTGTTTGCTGCTCAATGCTCTTGTTTCGTAACTTGCGATCCTTCTCTTTGTTTGTCTCTACTCATTTCATGCCACCCAAAAAGATTATTGAGTCAATTTTTAACTTAATCATCACAAGTTTTAAAATTAAATAAAAGAGAAATATCACATTATAAAACACGCGTGTTATAGGCTTACTAAG
The DNA here is from genome assembly GCA_013180625.2 of Boswellia sacra. Taxonomy (NCBI): domain Eukaryota; kingdom Viridiplantae; phylum Streptophyta; class Magnoliopsida; order Sapindales; family Burseraceae; genus Boswellia; species Boswellia sacra. The sequence goes on along the minus strand of SNVD02009519.1, from coordinate 1,946,092 downwards.
TCACTCTAAAAATTAATATTCACTACAAAAAACAGTATCTTTTACGGCTGCTTCTTTACTGCCACAGAAGCCTATATACGGCTGCTTTATAACGGCTAAATACCCGCCTCAAATAAACAGTGCTGTAAAACAATTGCGGCTGGATTTTACTCTTCTGCGGCTGCCATCATATTTATTGGGGCTGCGTTATTGCTGACGTAGAAGGATATATACCACAGGCTGCCCTGATTATTATGGCTGCATTGACGCCAACGATAATGGTGCGAATATTGACATAATTGAATTGCAAAAATCTTTCATATTGATTTACGTTATTCAGATTTATTGATTTTTTTCACCCAAATTATAATATGATGGGGGAGAAAATTTTAAAAATCTAATTTCATTTATTTCAAATTTAGTTTACACAATTTAAATCTAAAGTTAAAAAAAATTACATTAATTACAAAATATTGGCTTCAAATATAATGTCATAATATTAAAAAATATAACTAAAACGTTCAAATGCATGAAATTTGTACAAATTCAGTGCCTCTCCATCTATGAGCCTTCTCTTTCAACTCCTTGAAAACTTCTTCGTGCTCAACAAATCCATCTCCAAAGCATCCGTAAACAAGCTTTATAGGTTAATTCAAGCAAAAAGTGGAAGATGCAAAGTTCTCTAAGAAAATGAGAGCTGATTAAGAATCAAATAAAGGAGATTTAGAAAAACCATAATTAATCAACCAGATTAATAAAATAATGAAAATCTTTCATCACCAACTAATCAAAATAAACAAGTTTTATATGTAATATGTCCAGTAATGTTAGATTATATATTGGCCTTAAGAAAGGGGGAAAAAAAAAAGACAACACAAAAACAACACAGAGCAAATAAACAGAAATAAACAAAAAAATAACACTTAACTGGAATGGCATCTGTTGATTATTAGAGTCTACTTTCTTTCCATGAGCACATCCTCCTCCTCCTCCTCCTCCTCTCTTCCCTCTCATCATATTCAATTATCTCCACTCCACTCCCTGTAACAAAAAACACGACATGTAAAACTACATTGCTTTCTTTATCGAAACCCTCCTCCAACGCATCATCAAGATTTCATGATCAAGATCCGCAACAACAATTAACACTTCACACACACAAATACATAAAGAAAATAGCCAAATTTGTTGATTATTTGTTAAAAGTCAACCCCCCAAAAAAAAACCCATTTCCAGGGTTCCATACAGAAGAAATGCAGATATTGATGTTGGTAATAACAATAATATATTGAGCTGTTATTGTGATCATGTCCCAACTAACCAATATAGATTAGCTGCAACTGAAAGTAACAAACTACAGAGACTTCAAATTACAAGCAAGGCTCCAGAGCATGTTTGATGCTTGTGTCCATGGCAAACATATGACAATAACATATGTTGTTGTCCTACAAAACCGTTAATATATATCAATACAATCCTTTCAAAAGATTATTAGGATTCAAATCATCACATGAATTAAATCTCTTAATATTAATATCGAAAAAATTGAAGTTAAGACTTATAAAAGCCTGTTTACTAAAAGAGAAATAGAATAAAGATGACTATGGCAATCTCTTGAATGATATATTATTATCCACTGTTATACTTTTAGGCACATCGGCAAAGCCTTACAATTTACAAACATCACTAAATCTAATGTTTTCTTTAGAATAAAATACTATAAGGCATGCACTTCTAATCATTAAACAGAAAATAGAGGAGAATTCTTAAACAAAAGAATCAAAAGCATAGTCAAACAGGTCATGAAAGGGAACCATTGCATAAAAGAATTAAAATTGAAAATATGTTCCATCACCAAACAGGTCATAAATACAAACAACTCAAAATTAACCACGAAATATAAAATGCTTATTGCTTTGACAATCGGTCCAATAGAAGCTACTGAAGGAATTGTCTTGTCACCGAGGAAAAAATGAAAAACAAATGAGTCGTTTATTGCAGCATAAAATAAACACAGAAATGGTACTACGTATACAATAATAATAGTATTAAGTCGGCTAATTAATAAAGAATATTAAAAAGTCAAAATTGAGGAATTCTACATTCAAAGCACACAAGAACCAATGGATAGAGCAGTAAATCATATGGGAGGCATAATGTTGTGTTGTTGTGTTGAAAGGGTAATAGGGTGGTGTTGGGTTGGGTTGGGACGCCTGTGAGCAATGGGCTATCTCTCACCCTCACGCTCTACCTCTACTCAAATTCCTATGCAATGTGTTAAGGACAAGTAGTTTAATTTTCCAAGGAATACGAGTGAGTAGAAGGCTACCCTGCTTTTGCTTTTGCATCTCTGACTCTGCTTGTGCTTCTTAGTGTTAATGTCATCACACAGTGTTAATGTCATTGCACTGACTCTGCTTCTGCTTCTGTAGCTGACTCTGCTTCTGCTTCCTACTGTTGATGTCATCACACATTATCTTATTCACTATAAAAATTTTTTGTATATTTGTCACTTCATAATTTTTTTACATAATTTTTTTATTTGGCAGTTTTTTAAAAAAGTGAGAAATTTAATCATGTCTTAAAAGTCAAACCTATCAATTCATCTTATTTGTCACTTTTTGTCTTATTCAATCACATATATTTCACATTTTTATAAAAGTTTGACAAGTATGTGAAAATTTAATTTTTTCTTTTCCCTCTCAAATTTCCCTCTTTTTTTAATTTCTTTCAAATATGTGAATATAATATTTAAAATTTTAATAAATTTATTTAAATATAATTAAACAATATAATTTTATTTTTGATCTAAAATTAAAAATAATTTTTAAAAATCTTTAAATTAAAGATAATATTATTATATATATGAAAAGAATAAATTTTTAAATATTAAATTTAAAAAAATGAATTTTTAAATGTGAAAATTTTATGAAATAAATAAAATTATTTTTTAATTTCAAAGTGATGAAAATCACATTATTTAATTGCTTTGATGAAAATTAAGCAATTAAAAATATCAAAAAAATTATTTTGCAATAATATAATATTTTAAATATGCAAAAAATTATTATAATTTATTTTAAAAATGAAATTAAAACATTTAGTGCTCTAAAAATTATAAAAATTAGTCTAATGGTGTAAATGAAAAAATTTGAAATATAGGGACTAAAGATGAGGATGATTTTGATAATTTTTAATAGATATGGATTTCTAGGAATTTCACAATCCTATATAAAGAAAATGACACAACCCTAATGATCTAAATCCCTAATTTCGGTTCTCTCTCTCCCCCGCTCTCAATGGCCGGCAACCAGCCAAGTCGGCTGCAGCGGCGCCGCCCCTTTGCAAATTTCTCGGACAATCTGCATGTCGTTGGCTTGGCCACCTGGAGGTGAATACGGAACTTTCTTGTTTGTTGTCACCAGTACAATTGTTTCACTGGTTTTAGATTTGTGTCTTATTGGTTTTATATCATGCTTGCTCTCGCTCTCTTCGTTGCAGACGACGATGAGCCCATCTCAACCGGTGCTGCCCATGTCTCCGATGACGTCGCTTCTGAGGAGGAGGAAGCACCAGCGCTTTTAGCACATTCTAGCGAATACAGAGCTATTGATTTTGCGAACTGGAGGTTGAAGCAAAGCTTTGCTCTTATTGAAATTTATTTATTCGTTGAAACCACTTGTTGTAGAAGCTAGAATTAACTGTAATGGCCAACACTCTGTGATTTTCTGCTGTTGTACCGAAGCAATCGTTGCACTGCCAAGCTCCGTCGTGGCGGCGGCTTGAGTTTGCGACGTGTGTGAGTTCGAGTTCTAGGCTACGTGTAAGCGTGAAGAGACCTTGTGGAGTAGCCAGGGGAGCTTTGAGAGTCAGTTGCGATGAAGCGAGAATAGATGTGATTGATAGGAGAGAGAGTGAAAGTATAACATTAGGAGAGAATGAGAAGCAACTGACGTGTGTTATGAGTTTGAAGCAATTATAAGGAATCCACCAGAAGGATCGAAGTTTACACCACCACATCAATTAGTGGACTTCAGATGGAAGGATTATTGTCCCATGGTGTTCAGGTATTGTTCAAACTCCACTGAGAATTTGCTTCTTTTTGGAGCAGTACATCATTGCTCTCGTATATGTATATATGTTGATTATTATTGATTATGGATTCCTTACAATAATATCGAATTTTCAATATCCGTGTAAATTTCTAAATTATGTGGTGGCTACTTTGTTTGGTATTTAGACATTTGAGGGAATTGTTTGCAATAGATCCAGCGAATTAAATGCTAGCTATTTGTGGAAATGATGCACTTAGAGAGTTGTCTTCCCCTGGAAAGAGTGGAAGCTTCTTGGATTCTAGTTTCCAGTGTTATTTGCATTCTTAGTTCAATTTACATATTTTTCTAGTGTCAATTTTCACCTTCGTTTGGTAACCATGTTCAGTTGCTTATCAGGATGCTTCCAAGCTACTACCAACATGTCTGTAAGTACAGGAACTCCTTGATAACAAAGTTCTTCGGTGTTCACTGTGTCAAACCAGTGGGAGGTCAAAAGGTATGATGTGATCTTGAATTTTTGCATTTCAATGCATTGTTTAAGAGATGTTTATTTCATTTGATTAGCACTAACAATTGAATGGGAAACCAGACTCGGTTTATTGTGATGGGCAATCTGTTTTGCTCGGAGTATCGTATTCATAGACGTTTTGATCTGGAAGGTTCTTCTTATGGCCGTGTTACGGATAAACCAGAGGAGGAAATTGATGAGACCACCACACTGAAGGACCTTGATCTTAATTTTATATTTCGCCTGGAACGCTCATGGTTTCAAGAATTTATCAGGTAATTTGCAGAGAGGGGTGTATAATTTTTTTTTCTTAGCCTATATTTTATATGAATGACTCTCTTTTCTCTCTCAATCTATTCTCTCATATACTCACATTAGATGGCTTTGATCTCAACTGATTGCCCATCCTATTTTACACAGGCAAATTGATAGGGATTGTGAGTTCTTGGAAGCAGAGAGAATAATGGATTACAGTCTTTTGATCGGTCTTCATTTTTGTAATGATTTTTCTGGTGATGAGATGAAGACGTCACTTATTGATAAGCATATTGGTAATTTATCATGGTCCTTAGGATTCTAATGTGGGTAAATTGCATATTGCCATCAGCTTGGATTAAATTTGCTGTGTGATTTGATCAGGCAAAAGGGATGTGAATCTTGATAACACATTTATGCGAGGATATCATTTGCTTCCAGATATGGATTGGGTTATGGAAGGCCGGTATGTATTTATATTTTTTCTTTCTTCAGGGCTGTCTCTTATTCTTGATATCATTAGTTGAATGTTAAGACTTCTGTTATTTGCCATAAGCGGATGCAAACTTTCTTTCTTATTTTCATTATGGCTTACACATAAAACGGTAGGGAAATGAGACTGAAAAAAGAATGGAATAGATCAGCGTTATTGGTAATATGTGATTTTTTTGTACTCCCTTTTGTCTTTGTTGAATTTGTATGCTAAAATTGTTTATTTACATTGAAATTGGTTGCTTGTTTATTAGGCTGGAGAAACGGCTGTTAGTTGTGGTGTTACTAATGTGTCCTGTATTGATGAGTTGAGCTTTATAAAAGAATTGCATCGTAGGTGAGAAATGTTATTTCTGTTTTTGTTTTATTGTTTATCAATGAGAATTAAAAACTGTCATTTGAATTTGTCTGTATTTGAGATTTTTCAACTATCCAGGACTGCGGATGAACTTCAAGTAGTGTTCTATTTATCTCGAAACCTTTTGTTGTTTGTTTCTAATCAGTGTGAAAACTCGGGTGAAGATTTTAAGTCACTATACTTATCATTGAAGTGAAATTCCTTTAATATTAGACTTGGTGACGCCTAAAAAATCACAATTGTTGATGGTTGATATTGATGACGTGTGGTGTGTAGACAGCAATGTGTGTATTTCATGTGGAATCCTTCCTTAGCTTATGTGCCTTTCATCTTGTTTTGAATTCTAATGCGGTGATTTTCCCTTGTACATGTCATAAGATTGTAGAAAAAAGAAATTGAAGTAAATCTTCTCATTAGAATTTCATGGATCTTTACCTTTGGGTTTGACTGTCCTGTTTTGGTCTGTAGAAAATGTTTTGCAGCACATCTAGAACAACTGGAGCAACTTCTAAAAGGAATTGCTATGATGAAAGAGCTAACTCCACGCACAAGAGACTACTTAGTTTCATTTGGGGAGTGCATGTCCACAAGGCTTTTTGCAGCATATTTGAATAAAATTGGTGTTAAGGCCCGCCAAGTATGTTGTCACCCTCTATATTATTAAATAGCTAATTTTTATTCTTGGAATTTGCATCTCTATTTTCTTTTCTTCTCCTTGTTCCCCTCGAAATGTTTTAGAAATTTCAGATTTCAATTGATTTGTATTTCTCATTTGACAATGCTTTCCTGTAAATTTATATGAATGAGAGCAAATATAACACTTTACATTTTTTTGCAGTATGATGCCTTCGATATTAGTTTTACAACCACAGATGACCTTACTAATGCTGTTATGTACTGAGAAAAAATTGTAACTGTTATGACATATAAAAAGTATAACATATATTAATTTTTTTAAATACTTGGCTTTTTAAAAACTGCCAAGTATATTTTTTTTAATTTTTGAAACTGTTATACTTGGCGGCCAAAAACTGTCAAGTATATTTTTTTTTAATTTTTAAATCTATTATATTTTACGGTCAAAAACCGTCAAATATAGTCAGATGCATATTTGGCACTTTGACTGACCGCCAAATATGAATTTGACTATATTTAGCGGTGCCATTGGTGGCGCTTTTAAAACCGTCAAATATATACATATTTGACGGTCAAAGACCGCCAAATATGATCATTTTTCTTGTAGTGAATTTGCATTTGCTTTAATCACCATTACACCTATGAGGTTGTTGGACAATGGTTAGAAGACATAAAAACCTACATGCAACTACGAAGAAACTTAATGAAGGAAGCCACTTCTTTGAAGTGCAAAAGCTAATGATAAAGATGAAAGCCCAGAAACGTAAAATGAGATGCATCAGGTAATTTCATTTCTATTTTTCTTGGAGCAAAAACAAAATCAAATGTACAATTTAAAGCCAATGAGCCTATAAATCCAACCACAGAGAACAATTGATACGAAAAATTTAATGATTCTTAATGCAAACCAGATCTGAGCTCTCCAGAAAACCGGATTAAGCCAAAGCAAATAAAAAAGCTGTGGGATAAAAGGAAACTTTATGGCCACAACAAATACATTATTCAAACAATTTTTGAGTAATCACTTTGTTTGAACAATTATTCAAAGCAAACAAATGCATTTTCCAATAAATTTAACGGCAAGATGTAGGCATTCTGCAAATCTTTGAGATCATCCTATGAACCCTTGTAGCGTCTGTTTGCTTCACTATGACAAGAATTAGAACTCGATTGCGCCAAGAATGGGAGAAATTAGAGAAGAAAAATTGAAGGAGAGAAATCAAAACCCTAACAGATCAATCAAAGTCTAATAAGCCAAAGAAGAGAAATCAGAGCTAAATAAGAAAGAAATAAAGTTAAATCACGTCAAGTTAAATCAAATCGAAGCATAATCTAACAAATTAGGGTAAACGAAGAACACTTACATAAAGAACAAATCGATATGTTGGTGAAGAGCTCCACAGCACCACCTCCGGCCGCTGCTACGACATGATTTAGAAAATGCAAAAGACTTGTAGCAACAGGATTGACACCATGATTTGAGAGCGATTCATTTGTAGAAAATACTAATCAAAGTTTGTTTGGCTTCCTCAGAAGTGAGGAGTTAGATCGATTTCTAAGGCTAAGTGGGATTTCTAGAGCAACAAATTAAAGAGATTAAATATTTCGATAAACTGGAGTGAGGAGGGGCCGAGGGAAAGTTATTTTATAACGGGTGCTTTAAAAGTAAGGGCTTTTGCGTTGGGGTTTCCTATCGCATATGAGGACAAGTGTCGTAAAGTTATCTTATTTACGTTTGCAGCATAATGCCGCCATATATAGGTGACGTAGATAACATAATTTCTTGTAGTGATTTACTCAATACTATATGTTTCACTAATTGTCCACAAACTTTTTGCAATATTTTTCATTTTGTTACATGCTTTTAACATGTTTATACAAATAATTTTGATTTTTTTTCTTTTAACGATACATTAAAGTTCACAGTAAAAAAAATTTTGTTTGATTAAACCTAATATTAATGAATTAATAATAAAAAGATTTGTCTATATTCAATTAAAATATACTATCATCTTCTTAAAAGTTTAAGAAGAGTTCATATAAGGAGAAGATCCTAAAAGAATGAATGAATTAATAGATAAAGAAAAAAATTAACTATTTGCAGAAGTTAACATTGTCACCATTTCGTTAAAAGCTAAGAAAGAGCTAAGAAAAGAAGACGATCTTAAAGAGTAATATTTCCTAATTTTCACATCCAAAGTTATGCAGCAATAATTTGATTAGGAAACCATACATATCGGTGCCATATGAATTCAATTACTTACTATACTAATCAGATTGAGATAATTAAATAGAAGATATAAAATGGATGTAAAATTGAGATAGAAAATTGATATTTATAATATTATTTTAATTTAAAAATCGATTTTGACAGCAACAATAAATTGCGAACTTTTCAAAGCTTACGGGTTTCTTAGGAACTGTTGGCTTTAGCTAGGGTGCATCGGTTGTACCGATACATCCGTTTTCCAATTTTTTGTAAAATTAGCATAAAAGTTGTAAATGTGAAAAAAAAAGTTGTAAATGAAATTTTTTTATCTTTTGTAAAGTTAGTGTAAAAGTTGTAAATCTTTGTATAAAAGTCATAAATGGTTCATTTACTACTTTTTTTCTTCGCATTTACAACTTTTATACAAAGATTTACAATTTTTACATTAATTTTACAAAAAATTGAAAAACGGATATACAGTACATCGATTGTAATGTAGCATGACCCGAAACTTTTTATATATTAAACGACTTTACAACACGCACGTATGTATTGAGACTTACCAAGTCATTATATAATTCACTTGATTTGGTTTTAATAATCTGATTATAAACAAAAATAAGTTGTGACTCGTCATGCCATTCTAAAATAAGTTTATTGATTTTATATAATCAAATTATATAGTGTCAACTCAAGAAAGGAAAAACGGTGCCGGCAATTTTTAGGAACTGTTTGAGATACAAATGTCAAATAAGTCACTGTCATTATTTACTATATAAATAAACAATCTAACTTTAATGAGTCTTCAAATTATGGTTCATATCACGTGATGCAAAAGCCAGCTCTTAATCGTTTATGGATCATATGGTCACACATCAAAACATTTGGATCCAAAAAATTGATAAAACTTATAGTACCTGAATGTGATTTACCCCAACTATGTAAATGGTAACCAATTAAATAACATTAACGTCCAGTTAACAGCGGGAGTCGCGCCCTGTGTTGAGCGCTCCAAACTCAATCGAAAGTCCTAGAAGAGACCTTGACCACCAATTAGTCACCAACCGTGCAAAAACGAGGCTCTGTTTGTTTCTCCAAACCCTGTTCTTCCGGAACGGCGCACTTGTATTTTCACTTCTGCGTCTCACTTAACTAGTGGTTGCAATTGCAGTTAAATACAAAACTTCCCTTCCACAAATCTGCTGTTTTAAAAGTAGCTTTCTAGAATCTCCAAAGTCCAAACGCAGCCTAGAACTTTAGTTTCGGTAAGCCTTTTCCTGCCTTCCAAGGAAAAAGGAACACAAACGAAAACAAAAACATAATGAAACAGTCTTGACTCTTGACTTTGCTTCCGAAAACAATTTTTTATTTTATTTTTATTGTTTTTTTTATAGGAGGCGTTTTTGGTTGAAAAAAAAAGATAGGGTTTTGTTGGTAGCGATGGTGGAGGCAAAAAAAACTCAGAATCCGTGGATGGACGCGGAGGCGGAGCAAATGGCGAGGGTGGAGATTAACGGACGTGATTTGTCGTTGATAGAATTGGCGGTGGCGGATAGGGACGGTAGAGGATTCGGTGATTCGCAACCTCATCAAACAACCAACAACAACAAGAAGAAGACATCTGATGGGACATTAGGGATTGGAGAGAGAGCTTTCTCCGCCGCCGGTGCCGCCATTTTATCGGCAATCATCGTTAACCCCCTTGACGTTGCCAAGGTAAACACTTTGACATATTTTTAATTTTTTTTTCAATTTCTATTTTGAATGTTTAAATTTGGATTTTGATTATATCAGACAAGGCTGCAAGCGCAAGCTGCCGGAGTGCCTTACTCGCATCCGCTAAGTAATATTGTCAGTAGAATGGCGTATTTTGGGCCTACAACGGTGCGTATTGGGATGCTGTTATGCTGGTTTCTTATTGCGTTGTGCGTACTTATCTTTGATGTTTGAACGCTACAATTGTTTAAATTTGTAATTTTGATTCATTTTGCCTTGGTTTTATGTTGGTTCAGATGTTTGCTGATCTAAGGTGTTCTCCGTCGTGCACACGAGCTGGAGTTCATGGCACTGTGTCAATCTGTCCTCCGGATTGCTTTCAGTACAAAGGAACGCTTGATGTCTTCTACAAAATTATCCGACAGGTCGGCTATAAATCATTTTTATGCGTAGCCCAGATTAGGAAAATTAGTGCTTTTGGTTGTGTGTTGTGGAACAAGAGGAATGTTGTTTTTGTCTCCAGCGTGGTTGGAGAAAATTTGCTCGCTTTTCTTCTTGTTCTTTGATGGCTTAAGAATAGATTTTTATATGGTTTTCTGAACCTTATGCTTGCTTTTTGTTTTGTCAACTTTTCTGTAGTCTAACGGGATGGTTTTTGCAGGAAGGATTTGCCAGACTATGGAGAGGCACAAATGCAGGACTGGCATTGGCTGTACCAACTGTAAGTGTCTCAATTAGGAAGGGTATTTAAGTAGTGCATTTTTTTTTATCAGTTATTTTTATAATTGGTTGAGTTTTGGTTAATGGGCACTCACTTCTTTTGAACAGGTGGGAATTTATCTGCCCTGTTATGACATATTCCGCAACTGGTTTGAGGAGATAACAACAAAGCATGTTCCCGGTGCAACACCATACGTTCCTTTGGTCGCGGGATCATTGGCACGATCATTAGCTTGCACAACATGCTACCCTATTGAACTTGCTAGGACTCGGATGCAGGTAAAATGATAAGCTCTCTCTCTCTTTAGCATGTTCAGGAGAGAGGCTCCTAAAGATAATACTTATTGGATTCCCATCCTTGTGGTTTGTTCATCTCTCTAGAAGAATGATGACCTTTAGGTAGCATCTAGAATGCTAGAAATATATAGTTAAAAATTTATTTTCCATGAAAGATGTGAAAATTTTGTTTTATTACCATACTGTGGACATGTAGTGGGCAGGTCACAAAAAATTTATGGTACTTACGATTGTTTTTTTGTGAGCATCTCAAGAGCTGGTTATACAAGCTGATGATATAGTTGAATTTCAATTCTTTATATAAGTCTTTAGCAAATAGAAATTTTGAGTTCTCATGTAAGTGGAATCGTGTAAAACAAGTTCGCATATGAGTGATTTCATTTACAGTTTTATCATGTTATTTTCATGTACCTTCTCATATAAGTGTCATTTTTCTTCTGCTTTATTTTTTGACAGGCATTTAAGGAGACCCATATCAGTAAGAAGCCACCTGGTGTGTGGAGGACTCTACTTGGGGTTGTTTCGCATGTTAAGAGCACTAATAGCCTTCAAAACAACTGTAAGTGACTTGTTAATTTAACAGTAACTATGAGATTTGATTGCCGTTTTTGAAGCAGCTAGAAAAGCCAATAAATGAAAACAGAAACTTTCAGCTTTGAGAGAAAAGTAATGATAAGATATCTCAGTACACTTAAACGCTCGTTAAGAATTCTGTTGTGTTACTAATTTGTTTCCGTAAACAGTGCAAGGTTATCGTATGCTTTGGACAGGCATGGGAACGCAGCTTGCTCGTGATGTTCCTTTCTCAGCAATTTGTTGGTCTACTCTTGAACCTGTAAGATTTTATTCTTTCAGACTCTTCATTCTTTTTTTTGTTGGGGGAGGGGGTTGGGTTTGTCAAGAAAATATTGGGTCTCATTTATTTCACATATTCGGTAATTTAAGCTTTTTATTTTTTTGGTTTAAATAGATCAGGAGAAGACTTCTTAGTCTGGTTGGTGAACAATCTAATGCAGCCGGTGTTCTAGGAGCAAATTTCTCTGCTGGTTTTGTTGCGGGAAGCCTTGCTGCTGCGGCTACGTGTCCTCTAGATGTTGCAAAAACCCGAAGGCAAATAGAGGTATGTATGAGAAGATTATAATGCATTTTCTTGTTTGGACTAGTAAGATACAAGCAATCAGTTGTGTTAGGAATTTTTGTCGGAAACAATCTTTTAGTGCCTTTTTGTTTTATGAGGAACAATAAATATACCTGTGCTGTTGATTGTGGATATGATCAATTGATATTTTTAGTTTTTTAGATAAACGGCAGTCTACAAATAGCATAAAAATAATATAAGGCTTTCTTTAGTTGTGAAATGTCCTTCTAAAGTCGGCTGTTATTCTGTATTTTCAGAAGGATCCTGCCAGGGCGTTGAGGATGACAACACGGCAAACACTGATGGAGGTTTGGAGGTATATCTCTTTATTCTTATGCCTTTCCAAATTTTAATCTGAACTATCCAAGTTTCTATCAAAATGAAACCAAAATGTAATGAGGAATTGTTATATTCGTAAGAACTCTCTTTACTGATTGTGTTGTTCTGAATATGCTCTATGTTGTATAAAACAGGGGTTGTGTGCTTTACTGGTCTAAATGCTTCATATAATGTTCTGGATTTAACAATTGAATTGAGCTATCTTAAGTGGCTCTTCATAAGCTGGTCAGAATTGTACTCATTTTCATCAGCATAGCTTTGAGTATATTGACCTCTAGGGCATGCTGGAGATAATGATCGTTTTAGACTAACTGAATGGTGGTAGTTTCTTTACAGTTTCTGCATCAACCCGTTGAATTGGATGTGTCATATACATTTGTTTGAATGTGCACACCATAGAGCATCTTATATCACAAAATTTCACTCTTAACTATCGCTTCAACAGGTGTAAAAACTTTGTGGGTTTTTTGCATAAATATCTTAGATCCTCTCTTCTTAGTTCATGATGAAAGTCAAAGGGGAACCTGTGAATGTGTTGAACATTTTGCTCAGTCTAGTCTGCCATTGCCTTGAATCATGTTGTCTTTACATGATGCAACTGATCACCGTTTGCCAGCTTCAATGGTCTCAAGTTACTTTCTGCCTGTTGGGTTACTTGTAAAAGGTTGAAAAATATTAATTGACCTTGAAATTTTCTTTTGGAGCAGAGATGCAGGAGTGAAGGGCTTGTTTACTGGAGTTGGTCCTCGTGTTGGCCGTGCAGGCCCTTCGGTTGGGATCGTGGTATCATTCTATGAAGTTGTAAAGTATGTTCTACATAACCGCTATAATGCTTCATACTAGAGGACCGTGGCAAGCTAATTCACTTCTATTGATGAATCAATGTTTGATGACGGCATAGGAGCAACACTTAACATCAAAGACACCAGCAACTTTTACTATTGATATGACATACAAATAAATGGATGAATTTTGATCAGGGTAGATCCCTCTGTAGGGCTGCAAAGGATAGGACTTTTTGCTTAGCACAATTTTGGTTTCCAGGTTACGAAGAATTGTACAGCTCGGTTTGAGCAGAAGTTTTGTTATTTTTGGGGTGGTTCCGTGACCAATTTTTTCTGGGAATTGTTCTCAGTTTTTCCACTTATAGTAGTTATCGTTTGTGTTTTTGTATCATTTATTACATTTTTGCTGCGAAGACGTGATACACAGAAGATCCAGTTAACTGGTGAGATGGCGAGTCTATTGTACAGGGATCGAATAAAATAGGAATTTTTTGGGCAAGATGGGTTATGTGGAGCACTTTTACTGAAAAATTTGGAATCAACAGGACATTCATTTATGTGGTAGGATCTGGCAGGTTGATAACCGAGATGCCCATCAATTATGGTGTGGTTTGACGCAACTGAGTGAGCAAAAGTAAGAGAGGATGCTTCTGATCCCGCGTGGTAATTGCGAAGTTCTGATTTTTGGTCTTAATTTAAGTGACAATCTTGGATGTGATCATTTAGAAAAAGTGATGCCTCGCCTATTATGTATGGCATGTAAGCAAGGCTTAGAACACAAAAAGAGAATGACTAATTAAACTAGCTAACACGTATGGAAGAGTGAACTGAGCTATGATGCATAATTGAAATTGTCATTATTAGAGAATAAAATCAAAGATTACATCACAAAACACTATCCGAATTTAATCTATGCTCTCAATTTCATAAAAATGATGTACGCACACAAGAAGTTCCAAATTTAAACCGCCTCTCCCTAATCGTACTCCACTAGGTACTAAACGCCACCGTTATTGGCAATTAATGGTAATGGAAATGAGCCCCCTATTGCTTGATGAACAAATTAATGAATGAGGTATGTGAGAATCAATGCCACCAGCATCAGAACATATGCTATGCCTTGGTCTATTGAGGTGCCTGCAAACACAAAATAGTAACACATTCCATTTATTATTAAGATGTTCATTCTCTCTAATGAAAGTTCCATCAAATTAAGTAGCAGAGACCGTTTGCTATACTGAAAATCAGCTTTAAAAATCACTTCACACTCCACCATAAAACAAGAACAAAATCACTTTTCTCTGTTTCTCTAAGAGGGCTAGAAAGAAAACAAAACATCTCAATTCTTTTTCTTTCCTGAGCCAAATGGACGATAAAAATCAAGCAAAATCACAGGAATGAGTGAAAGAACATACCGTCGCTGGCAGGTGCAGGAGTTTGACCATGAGCCATAGGTAGTACAATGGCAAAGATGATACCAATGATAGCAAAGATATTACAAGAAGCCCTTGAAACAGCCATAGTTAAATTATTGTTTTATTAACTATCTCTTCTCTCTAAATTCCTTGAGAGTGAGATATCAAAATAATGCAGGAAAAAAAAAAAAAGAAGAGAAGAGAAGAGATGTAGAAAGGCTAGGCTGAGCGAGAGAAGTGGCAAAGGTGGCGGTGAAGGTGGTAAAGAGAAGAATAAAAAGAGACCATATTTATAGGGGGGATAGTTCAGAGTTGTATTAACGAGAATGCGAGGTGGTTTGTGTGCATGCAAATGTAGGGTCCATGCGCAAGTCTAGAGAAGAGAAAAGAGCCCACTAAGCCATGTGACCCCGGGGTCTTTTTTTGTTTTTGTTTTTTGTTTTTTGGGGGTTTCCCCATAATTCCAAGCTGTGTCGTGGGGTTCTTGAATTTGAAGAGAAGTTTTCAGAAAGATATTAGACTTAGACAGGGTGTACACAATGCTTTATCTATTGTTGCCAGTATGGATGGATTCGCCTTTGGAATCTTTGATTTGTTTTACATGTCAAATTGCCAATGACCTTTCATTAGTGCTTTTATTATTATTATTAATAACAACTTGAATATCATCTTTATTGAGTTTGTTTCACTGTTGAATAAACAGTATTAAATATTATTTATTATTTAATTAAATTGTCAGTAGATATTTGGTTTAAAGGTTTTTTTTCCTTTTATTTACCAAATGCCTAATGAAAACAATTTTGGACTTTTTTTTTCTTATGCTTTTATATTTAATTTCAACGTGTCACTATATCTATAGAAACTTTAAAGAATTCATAACCAAAGATGCTTCTAATTCCTGTCTGTTTACATAAATACAAGGAAATATTCTCATCCAATAATTATGGAAGGTAAGGAATGTCTTGTTTATCGAAGTATATTAATTTGAAGCTTTGGAAATTGGAAGATTAATCCAGCTAATAGAATCTTACAACATCATGGGGTAATTATCATTTTTCAATCTAAGATGATATTGGATTAAACTACCCTTTATCTAATGATTCAAAAGTTCTTGTAAAATCAAGAGAAAGCATTAACAGCTAGAGAATTCTCTCCCAAAAACATTTGTTCATCACATGGCTCCCATTTTCATACAAAATAACATAAAGTTTTGCAGACAAAAAATCACTGAACATGCTCACCCTCGCACATTCGTTTGAGGCCAGTGAAGAGCTTAGATGAGCATGCATGTCATGTGTACCTTCCGCATGGCAAACTTCCTAGTGTAGGAAAAATCCAACTCCATGCTCATTTCTAGTGTAGGAAAAATCCTAGCGAGGCCACAGAAACGCTGCCATGGCAAACTTCCGCTTCTGTTCAACATTTCCGATGACTGGCAGGCCATATTCCGATAAAAAGCAATCGAGCTGCCATTCACGCATCTTCTCATATTCGGATTTAGAGAATTTTGGGTAGTGCAATGGCATTTGGAATCCAGAATTCTTGTCACTCTCTCCCTGTCCTTTTACACCACCATCTACCTTATAATAACGTGATTCCATCTCAGTCTAAGTCTCTCCAGTCCCCACCTCTCACTTGGTCACTCTCAGGTTTGTATGTGGAACAACGAAGGAAGCCTCTTATAAAGACGGCTTGAGAGGGAGAGGTAAAGAATTGGACTGCAAAAAAAATCTAGTATGGCTTTTTATTATAGAGAAACGAACCGTTTCATTTCAATTCTCATAGTGGCTGTGCCATCAGATATATCGTATTAAAATCTTAATTATTGTTCCACGGTTTATGGAGTCATTTAAGGAGCTTTAATTGACGTCGAGTCTGTGCCAAAGTCATACCTGGGCATGTGTTAGGTCACCAAACATAAAAAATGTTTTGAATCCCATCAGCCACTTGTCAGCTACTCGGCTTCAACATTAGAATCTCTATCACTAAATCATCGACTTTCCAACAAGCCCCTGTATACTCGTGCCACTGTAGGTCGCACACAGAAAGTTTTGGAAAGTCTACTAACCCAAAGAACAGGAGTTAAAATAGAGAAAAAAAAAAAAAATCCCAGAATCAATAAAAGATGATTACTGGGAATCACTTACCTACCATTCGACAACCTTAAATAGTAGGACGAAAAGATATCAGAGATGGACACATATGTAGCTGCCTAATAGTGGAACGGCACATTAATATGCATGTGTTACACGTCACATAATTGCGTGTGCTGGTATGGGGTAGATTTAGCACTAAAGGTATATATATAACGCTGCAGCCTAGGACATACCACAGTCAATATCTATACATATCTTCAGACTAGCAGAGTATATCTACAGTAAATAGAGTCAGGCGCTCTATATATGATCCATCAAAGTAGAATATTACATCTATAGTAAGTACCGGAGTCAGCGCCTTTATATGTATCATCAAACTAGCACACCAACCCTAGAGTAAGTATCGGAGTCAGTAATTATATACAAACTATCTCATTATATCTATAATAAGGAATATGCCCATGCAAAATCCTAAGGGACTAGCTTGGCTGCTCAGCAGAGTACGGAAGAACAACTAAACAACATCTCTGCTACTTTAGCATAAAGCAGTAGCTTTCACCTGCAATATCTTTGAATCTGGTCAGAGGCAGGACAAGTCAAGCAGGGAGGAAGAGTGCATCCTCCTTGTTCTTGTAGATCTCAAACAATTGCTTTGAGTAGCGAGTTGCAAATGTTCTACATGTCTCAATACCATTAGGATCATACTCCTGCAAATCCTTTACAGATTTTTTCAGATCACCTTGTGGGTGTCCATCAGTAAGAAACTCGGCCAAAGTAGTACCCCTTGCAGAGATTTCAGCATATTATAGTTTAGAAAACAATGTGGTCAGTTGATTAATGATGTTTATTTACATTAAAACATTTTAGACATCAAGCCTAGTCATCCTGCTACTATGTTATAATAGCAATTAAATTTTCCTATCATAAATAAGAAGGAAAAATGTAACATGTTGACAACATGGACAGGTCACCGTTATTTTGAACTTCGTCAAGTATTAATCATTAGTAAGCATTTGATCTCATACCTGTGAGCATCAATTTTGCTGAAACCCCTGGAATTATAGACCAAACTTCCCTTAGTAACTTTTTCCTCCTGAGTCTGCTGACGATAAAGAGCACATACAGCTTTCATGCACAGTTCAGGGTCCTTTCCAAAGCCTGCCAGCATGTCTGCCTCAAACTCCCACTCAATTTTTCTATCTTTGCTCCTTCTAAGTCCAGATAAAATCCCATTGAAGTCCACATTGTCATCGGATTCATCTGGAGCATCACTAGGATCATCAACGCTATCAGACTCTTCAGTACTATTCACAATAAATCCGTTCAAGCTCTCACCCTCACTATCAGACCCAGTCTTTTCTGAACCATCATCTTCAACATCCTCCGTTGTAGGGATTCCCTGTTCACATTTAGTTTCACTGGTATTACTTGAGGAGCTTTTTCCAGCCTCACTTTTTTCTAAAAGTTCTCTCAATGGTATTAGACGACGCTTTTGCGGAGAAGCATGATTTGAGATGTTTTCACACCCAGCAGGTGTAGCAGTTACGGAACACCAATTCATTTCAGAGCAAACTTGATCAGGAATTATTTCCTCAAAATGCATCTTCTCGACTTCAGAGATTGGATTATTATCATCTTCAAAATCTTTCTCTGAGTCACTAGTAACAATATTAGAAGCTCGTTTTCTTTTAGGGGTTGAACCAAACAGGATATTATCCTTAAAATCAACCATGCTTTCCTCATCGCTTTGCTGAAGAAGAGCCCTCTCCATGCTACCCTCAGAAATCATTTCCTTTTCATCATCCATAATTCCTTCTGTTACTTCAACATAGGCCACTTCATGTTCATCGTCACTGTCTCCAATTAAAATTATAGGTGTTCTCGATAAACTTGGGGTTAATGGAGCCATCTTTTTGCTGGGACTTTGATCTTCAGTTGTCAAATGTTTTCTGACTTGCCCAGCATATTCCACTTTAGATTCCATATTGAAACCTTTCTCTTCTCCCTTAATACGCTTAGAAGCCAGATTGTTATCACGTGTTTCTGCCATAAACAGAAAACACAAAATTCAGCTTAAAAATTCTTCCACTAGCTGTTCTCATTCAATAATGCGACATATTGTAATTTTATAAAGCAACGCAGATTGTTTCAATCAAAATATGCACTTTTAATAGTATTTTAATAAAAATTCAATCATTGAACAGATTGTATTCTTATAAAGTAATGCAAATTGTTTCTACCATATTCCACTTTTGATTCCACATTGAAACCTTCCACTTCTCCCTTAATATGCTTAGAAGTTGGATCACTATTAGGTGTTTCTGCCGTAAAACCAAAAATTCAAAATTCAGCTTAAAAATTCTCACAGAAAAGATTGTATTTTGTGAAGCGATGTGAATTGTTTCAACCAAAAATCATGCACAATAAAAATACAATCACGCAACAGATTGTAATTTTATAGAGCAATTTGAAATCTTTCTACCATCTTCCACTTTAGACTCCACATTGAGACCTTCCTCTTCTCCCTTAATATGCTTAGAAGCCAAATCATTGTTAGTTGTTTCTGCCATAAAACCAAAAATACAAATTTCAGTTTCAAAATTCCTGCACATGTTCTCATTCAACCATGTAACAGATCATATTCTATAAATAAATTTAAACTGATTCAACCAAAATCATTAACTTATAAGTGTACTTTTAAAAAAATAAAAAACACAGTCATCAAACAGATTGTACTTTTATAATGCAGTGTGAATTCTTTCAACCGAGAAGCACTTTGCCACTCTTTGCCAGCATGACAATGTAAGGAAATTTTTTTTTTGTATAATAAAAAAAAAAAATAAAAATCAGTGGAATATCAGATAAAAAATATAAATTACATAAACATGTCCAAAGAAAGAGAAAATGCCAAAAAGACTATTCATGAGATGTCAAAAATTAGATACTAGCCAGCAAGGAGCAAAAGCCTTCAATCAAAAGGCCAATTAAGCATATCTTGTAATACCCTTCGGCCTACGTAGCAAAACCAAACCAGCCTAGTATTCTATTCAATTAAACAAGCCCACTAAAACCCAAGCCCAGCCCCTTTAGTTTTTAAATACACTTCTAAGGAAAAAAAAAATTAAAACAAGAGAGAAAAGAGAGAGAGCCTAGAGGTTTGAGAGAAAGAGTAAACGCATGGTGAAGAGCCAAAAAAAAAAAAAAAAAAAAAACCAGGTAAGTTTCATCATTTCTAAGCAATATAGAGTAGTTATTGTGTGTTTCATTAAGTAAAAATTGAAATGGAAGGAATGCTTACATGTTTTAGTCTTCCTTGAGACAGAAGGAAATCAGTTTAGGAGAAAGTGGCAGTCCCATTCCAAGTATTTCATCTTTATTATGATGTTTAATTCTGTATTTGTAGAAATGTTAAGGTTTAAGATGTTGGTGTTGAAAACCTAAGGTTTTGCAATGAACAGTAGAGACTTACACGAAAATTTCTCCAGTTACTTTACTTTAATTTTGATTCTAAAGTTTATATATGTTAAAAATATCTCAAGGGTTTGTTTAAAATTTGTTTCACTGAAAAATATTGAGTATTTGAAGTGTTATGAATTTTTAAAGATAATTGTAAAATGCTAAAATTTCTGGTTTTTTGCAGGAGGTCGTTTTATAAAATATTATTTGAGGTAGCTAAAGGTCTCATAAAATTATGAAATATGACAAATTTGCTTGTCTTTATGTCTAGTTTAAAAGTTTCTTTCTTTTTTATTTACGAATTAATCAATAATTGTTACATATCTTTAAATAGAGAGATGTCAATTTTGGAAATTGTTTGACAGAATTGATAGACCCTAAAACTTAAATTATTTGGATTAACTCTTGAATTTAAAAAGCTAAGAAATTTTACATGGTGTTAGAGACATATTCCTACAAGGCCTGTGTAAAATCTTAGATGATTTGAATGAGTAGATTATTTATTAAAAATTAGAGAATCGGCATTGCTCTGTTTTGGAAGTGTAAAAATGAAGTTAACTAGCATTGATTAGAATACGATTTGAAGTTGGTTATTAGCAACCTTAAGTATTCAAGTTGATTATGAAGGAAATATACAGTTTGATGAGTTCTTTTGTAATGTTAGGACAAAGAAGAATTTAATTAATTGTTGAATGTGACAGCAAGCTAGGTAGAGCATTGATCTCGGATCTCTACAAGCTAACCAAGTTTAAGCACCTAGATCTGTAAGTGGAAAAATCATGTCTTCTTTTAAAGTTATAAATGTATTTTAAAATGCTATTTTTATATATGTTAGAAAGCTTTAAAAGTTAGTTTAAAGATGAATTAAGAAGAATTTTTAGTGTTTAATTTATGATGTTTGTTTAGCATTTCCTAGAAATATCTACAGTAATATTTTAGCCAACTTAGAAGTATTCAAAGCTAGTTTTCTATAGTATTCTTGAAAATAAATCTAGCACTATTTATTACAGCTGCTTTGAGTCATTAGAATATTCAAGGTTAGTTTCCAAAATATTTATAGACAAAGATATAGCATTTAGAAAGAAAAGCTCATATTTTATGTTTAAATTATTTAGTATGTCTAAATGCTTCTAGTTGATCCTAGAGATATTTTTAAAATATTAGCGAAGTGGAGTTAATCATGATACTATAACTATCCTAGCATTTTGTTCAAAAGTTTCTTGAAATATTTCTTCTCACAAGTATTGTTTATAGAAGTTATTTAAAAGAGAACTTTAAAGAAAATCAAGCCTTGTGTTTCTAAAATAGAAGTTTCCTCGCAATAGAAGTTTTAGCATAATTATCATGACTTTGTTTTAAATGATTGAGAAATAAATTTATTATAATTTTTTCAATTTGATGATATTTTATTTATTATGCACCACTATCATAAGTTTCCTTAAAGTTTTTTTTTTTTTTTAACAGGGCAATGATTTTCTTTTCCAGTATTATAATGTTTTCAGAAATTAATTTACTTAAACATCCTTATCCCCACTTAAAGAGTTTTATACTCATTCCTTTCCTTTAAAACTTCCCCCACCGTCAAGTAAAAGCAAGGGTCGACTTGGTTGGCAAGTTTAGAAGTCAAGACACCCGATGGTGCAAGAATGTATTTTTGTATTCTCTTTGAAGTTGTTAGATGTGTTAGAAACATCAATTAGCTTAACGTATTTGGAGTTTTAGTGTGTATTTATTAATTTATTTCCAGAGTTTATCTGATGCAAGGGACAAAAGTTAAGTGATAGTCTTTAGACCACAGGTTTAGGCAAGATCACCTGGGTAGCTAGGGGCCGGTTGTGTCATATCTATCCAAGGGTTAAAGGTTGTAATGCAAAACCAGAAAGTGAGACTCACTGGATCCATTAACCCAGCGCCAAGAGTGACCAGAAATAAAATCAATTTCTTATTGATCAACTAAACACGTTAGATCTATTAACCCAGCAGCAAGTTTTATGAGAAATAAAGTCATTTTCTTTGTTTTCTCCACTAAACTCGCCAGATCTATTAACCCTTTTATCAGACATGAAGTTTGTTTGTGTTTGCTGAAATAAATTTGGTAGGTCTATTAACCCAGTAGGAGGTGTTGTTATCAGAAATAAAGTTTGTCTCTATTTGATCAACCGAACTCGCTAGATCTCCTGCGTCAGGGCAGATAAAACTACCATTTACCAAGCTGGCATATATATAGGGGAAACACAACAAAAAAGAACCTTTAAAAAATAATAAAACGAGAAGTCAACAACACCTGCTGATGGCTGATCTCCACTCCCTTCACCAATCTCAACTGCAGCAACGTCATTTGTGAACCTAGGAGGAGGAGCAACCGATGTATATGTCCCCCTCAACTTATTATGTTTTAACAACTCAGCTTGGTGGTCGGCCTCTCCCTTCAGACACTCCCGAAGATCGTTATCTACCATAAGCTGAAACATCTCCACATTATCTATCTTTACCTCACTTTCTTCATCTTCCTCTGACTCAGCGGACCTAAGCATATGCTCTTGCCCTTCTACCCCCTCAACGTTCCCATGCCCATTCTGCCCTTCTCCCCTCACAACATTCCCATCTCCATCCCCATCATGCCCTTCGCCCGAGTCAAAATACCACACAATATTAGACCCGCTTTGCCATCCGTCCTCAGGACGATGAGGAGGACCCACTGCATTTCCAGCCTCCCTCAGACCATCCAGCTCATTTTCAATCGCATTCCTTGTAGCTAATTCGGCTTCAATTTCCTTGAACTTGGCCGCCAGTGTTTCATACTCGATTCTGCTTTTCTCAATCTCCGCTTCCAATTCAACGCATTTTGACTCCAATTCCTCGCACCTACAACACTCTTTCACCACACTCTTTCCTTGCTCTGTTTCTTCCATCTCTCTAGCTTAATTCAACTCAAGAAGTTTTCCCAACAAGTACACCTCAAATTGAAGAACTTGCGCGTCAATAAACACAAAAGGTCAAGAAAATCTCACTTTTTTTTCTAGGGTTTCGCATCTTCTTTTCTCGGGACCAGAATAGTGCTGGGGTCCACTCACCGATGCAACTCTGACACGCAAAACTGCGAAGTGAAAACGTCAGAGTGATACTTTTGTCTTGTGCGCCACAGCTATCAGGCTGGGCCAGATTCTTGGCCCATTTTGGAATACGGGCCCGATCAATTGTTTTACAAGATGGGCCGAAAAAAGCCCATGCAAACAGAAGCGTCTGCATTCTATTTCTGCACCCAAACGATAGAATACGCGACGCTTAGTCGCCAACGAGTAAAATACAAAAATCCTTTCCCGGGAAACGAGCAGAAACAGAAATCAAAGATGATGAAAACTCTGAAATATGCGAACTTTTCGGGAGCTTGCAGAATTCGCTTCTTCTCTACACTAAGGGAGGACCCAGAGCTGAAGGACTTGATGGAGTACCTTGATTCTCTGAAGAACTACGAGAAATTGGGAGTGCCCAAAGGTGCTGGTACGGATTCGGATGACGGCTTCGATTTGGGTCGGATGAAACGCCTCATGGACCGGCTCGGTAATCCTCACTCCAACTTCAAGGTCTGTGCTTTTCTTGCTATAATTTCAGTTTCGATTAAAATTAGCAATTTTGATTATAATGCGAACCATTACAGGCCGTTCACATTGCCGGGACGAAGGGAAAAGGATCAACGGCTGCTTTTCTCTCCAATATTTTGCGCGCTGAAGGGTATTCTGTTGGTAGTTATACTAGGTAAGAAGTTAATTACTTGAACTCCTGTAATGTAACTGGGTTGTTCTCCCGGTAACATAAGAGTTAAGGTTTGTATTTGTGCAGCTCTTTTCATGGTATAGTTTTTTGACAACTAGGTTTCGTTTTGTGTAAGCAGTCCACATATTGTGACAATTAGGGAACGAATACAAGTGGGAAAGCTAGGCCAGCCTGTTTCTGCAAAGGCATTGAATGGTCTTTTCCATAGGATTAAGGATGTTCTTGATTGGTCCCGTAAACTTGAAAATGGTTGTATCTCTCATTTTGAGGTATCGAATTGTTTATGTTCATTTCTGGATACTAGTTTTGAAAGTATGGTTTAGATGTTAAGCTAGAAAATTTGCAGGTTCTTACCGCTATGGCATTCGCTTTATTTGCTCAAGAGAATGTTGAGATTGCAGTTGTTGAGGTCATTCTTTTTCCTTCCCTTGTTTCATTCGTTACAGCAATTGTCTATGTTCTGTTGAATGCAATGCACATTATGCTATATTATTCTGATAAATTTGTATTTCTAGTCTTATCTTTTTTCCTGATTAAAGAAGAGGGCATGCTAACAATAAGTTTGTTTTGAAATGAAACAGGCTGGGTTAGGGGGTGCCCGGGATGCAACAAATATTATTTCTAGTCCTGGACTAGCTGCATCAGTTATAACAACTATAGGTGAGGAACATATGGCAGCACTAGGTGGTTCTCTGGAAAGCATAGCTGTGGCGAAGGCAGGGATTATCAAACATGGTCGCCCAGTTAGGTGATTCTCCCTGCACACCTTGTTTTACATGGTTATTTGAAAAAATTACTTTAACATAAAAAGATACACTTTTTCATCCTAATTGAAATCAATATTCTACCTTTGATATTCCAATTGTTACATCTTTCCTTTTGCAAGATTTAGATGCTAAACACATTTTAGGTATACATGTTCCCCTTGGTAACATATAAGGTAAAATTTTGAATTATTATTGCCTTTTAACTGTACAATTGACCATGTTGTTTTGAAGGGTAAAGTGATTTCCTTAATGTTGTTTATCAAATGAGTCTCTCCCCCACCCACACCCCCCACCCCACCCACCCCCCCAAGCCCCCCTCTTTTTTTTTTTTTTTTCCTTTTTTTTTTTTGGGGATGAATGTTTGCATAATTAGTCTGTGAAGACTTATAACAGTTGCAGAGTCCATGTGTTGGAGCTGATTTAGAATGCTTATGGATTCTGCTCATGTACAGTAACCTGATTAGGTTTATCCGTAGGCCAATAAAGTTGTCTATTAATATCCTTCTATGTTTGGAGAAAAATAGTATGTTATGTGAACATCTCTCAAAAGTGCTATATGAATCAAGCAGTAAACATCAAGAGACAGCAATGACATGGCAATATCATTGACATGGTCAAAGGAATACCACACACATCTAATTATGGATTTTCCTCAGAATTGTCTTGCTTAATGATGTGACACAGTGACAGTTTATTTTTTGGTTCCGTATTCCAACAACAATAACTTTTCTTCTTTTTTTTTCTTCTTTATTTTTTATTCTTTATGTCTATATTTCATTCTTATTTGTAAACAAAATCTCAATGCTGTTAATTGGTTTAAAATTCCAGTTGGTTCTGGGGGGGCCATTTCTTCCCCATATTGAGCGTATTCTCTGTGACAAAGCATCATCACTGTGTTCACCAACAGTATCAGCATCTAATGCCGGAGTTAGAGCTACCATAAATGGACTCGGTGATTACAATGGTAGACCTTGCCAATCTTGTGACATAATAATTCAAATCCAGAGAGACTTTGAACTGGTATGCTCCTGAAGCATGAATTTTGGAATTAATTACAGCTTTTTTCTTTTGATTTACATCTTTTACCATAGATCTTTCATATTTTGGGTGTATACTGAAACTCTTCTGTTATAATTTTTCTCCATGCAGTTTCTTGAGTTATTAGATGTGAACCTCTGTTTGATTGGAAATCACCAACTTCAGAATGCTGTTACTGCGGCATGTGCAGCTCTCTGTCTCTGCCATCAAGGTGTGTAGTTAATGTCATGGTGTATTTGGCTTAAGCAAGTTACTTTTCTGGAAAAATTTTCCTTCGATAGATGAATAGTTAAGATATCAAAATGTAGTTTCTACCAGTTGGGATTTTGGTTCACTGATGCTACCTCTGTTCTCGTGTGCAATGTGCCTGCATATCACAGTAGATAGAATTCCTGCTCAGCAAT
The DNA here is from genome assembly GCA_013180625.2 of Boswellia sacra. NCBI lineage: Eukaryota > Viridiplantae > Streptophyta > Magnoliopsida > Sapindales > Burseraceae > Boswellia > Boswellia sacra. Next base: position 1,919,655 of record SNVD02009519.1, on the reverse strand, counting down.
GAAATCCTGATACTATTCTCTATTTGTGTAAGCTTTTGAATAGTTTTCCCTTTTGAGTGCTCACCACAAGCATTTGTTTCGCATATCTATCGACTTAACTCTCTCAATAACGATCTTGGAAAATTACCCTAAACGGCAAACATTAGATACTGTTGAAAATAGACTTGTCTAGCCATTTTGAAATAAATAAGCTTTTAAGATTCTATATATTGACTCTATGTATGATTTCAGGATGGAGAATTTCAGATGCATCCATAAGAGCTGGTTTGGAGAATACACGCTTGGTTGGAAGAAGCCAGTTTCTAACATCTAAAGAAGCAGAGGCATTAGGATTACCTGGAGCGACAATACTTCTCGATGGAGGTAATATTTATTTTCTGTAGGTTATGTTTGGTCTGAGTAGGTACTGCCCTTGAAAATATTTCTCATCTGTTGATTGCGAATACAGAGTCTGATATGTATTGAATTTTAGCAATATATGATTTGTACATTGCTGTCTAATTGGAAACTGGATAATCTCTGGCATAGTTTTCATATTTCTTGTTTTTTCTTTTTTGCGAGCATCTTTAGTGACTGACATAATGTATTTACAAACTGCCTCATATGGAGTCTTGATTGTTTCATTTTACGTTCTTCAGCACATACTAAAGAATCTGCTAAAGCTTTGGTGGATACAATAAGAAAGACCTTTCCAGAAGCAAGGTTGGCTCTTGTGGTTGCAATGGCTAGCGACAAAGATCATTTAGCATTTGCAAGAGAATTTCTATCAGGTATAGTTTGGAGATACTCTGCTATGTTTTCTTTATGCATATCAGACTGAATTTGGTAAAGTTAGAAAACATATAACATAATGGTGGAATATTAGAAACAAGGAACTGAGGTTCTATAAAGAATGAAACTTCAATCTATTTCATCTCTCTGTTGGTAGACAGGGAAATATTCTGTGCTAGTTGACAAACTAGGAACACAATTTTAGTCTATTTCATTCCTGGTCTAGTAAACAGCAGATTGATCTGGTACTTGGGGCAATCTTAGTTCCTCATTTCCTACAAAGGGAATGTCTATTGATAGTTAATGGATGCAAGCATGCGGTTTTTAGGGTAGGTCTAACGGAGATCTCACTGTCTTTCAGGTAGAAAATTAGAAGCAGTCTTCCTAACAGAAGCTGATATTGCTGGAGGCAAGACCCGAATAACTTCAGCTTCCTTGTTAAGAGATCTTTGGATCCAAGCTTCAAAAGAATTGGGCATCAATGTAGTTCATGATGGAACAACAGAATACCAAGAATTGTTGGAGGACCAATTAGTTTATTCTCCAAGGGTGTCAGAAAGCAGAACATTACTGGCTGCTGAGAGTTCATTGGCAGTTTCCCTGAAGGTTGCAAATCAGATTCTTAGGAGAATCACAGGGAACCAATCGGGCATTCTTGTAGTCACAGGATCTCTACATATTGTTTCGTCAGTATTAGCATCCCTTCATGAGTAAAATTTTTCTCTCTTTTTCCATTTTGTTTCCATAATTGTTGCCCTACAATTTTCAATTTGGTTCCATACAAGTGTTTTATTATTGCCCTACAATTTTCAATTTGTTTCCATTCAAGTGTTCTAATGTTTGCCCTACAATCTAAAGAGATTTTTGTCTTTATAGTTATGGACTATTTGTTCACATTTCTTCACTATCAAGGAATGTTAAAAGCAAAAGCAGCTTTCCCAGAAGTTCACATGGGCCTTGGATTGTTCAGCAATGTGCCCATACACAGCTATTTGATTCCGTGAGATCATATCCAATGCAAGTTCCAGTTGTCTTTAGGTAGTCAAAAATAATAAATCTAAACCTACGTTTCAAGTTTAATTTTTTAGGTAGAATAGTTTCGGAATAATACTACTGTTATTATACTTTTAGATGGAGTTGTTCTTTTAATAGAAACAACATGATGAAAAGCATCTATTTTTGATATTCAAGAATCTAGAATTACTTGGAGGGTACTGTCATTAATGTTGACGTAAAAGGCAGATAGGTACTCCTGCTATGGAATCATACACCGGTTGTACATACAACCATTTTTTATTTTTTTTTGTAAATTTAATGAAAAAGTTGTATATCCTTGTATAAAAATCGTAAATGTAAAAAAAAAAATTGTAAATGAATAATTTTTCACATTTACGATTTTCATACAATGATTTACAACTTTTAGACTAATTTTACAAAAAATGAAAATAGTTGTGTAATTTTTTATTTACAACTTTTTTTTTCATATTTACGATTTGTATACAAAGATTTACAACTTTTATACTAAATTTATAAAAATTTTAAATATGACTATACCGATACAACCGATACACCGTAACTAAAACCCTATGGAAGCTAAAAATGTCATCCATAACAAACTATTAATACATTTAAGAAAGCTAACGGTCACCACCCGTGTGATCACAGAAATTGGCGAGTGAAAGGGGATATCATTTAATAAAGAAAATAGAAAATAATAATTCTTCTTTATTCAGATCGGTTGGAATTTAACTAATTGTAGTAAGGATCCAGCTGGTGATAGTCGTGGACGGGCCTAAGAGGGTGCTTTATGCATTAAGCTCTCGCAATTTGCAATACCCACCTTTATATTTCAGTGGCCACAAATGAGACATCAATCAGCAAAAGCAAACACTACGTTTTGTGTTTCATAGGAGTGTGCAAGCGTGCAATTGTCAATCATGACATCCAAGGCTCATTTAGGGCTTTTCCTGATCCCACGTTTACACCATCTCTTTCCAGTAAGGGCCTTACTGCAAGAAACCTTTAAGACATTTTTATCACTTAGGTAGAGAGGGAGAGAGCTAAAGAGGGGCAACAAAGACTTCCAGTTTGTCCCCTTTTCTTTATAGCCAACCAGAGGAACTTCTGCAAAGACAAAACCTGTGACTTTGAAGTAATATAACGGTGAATACACATGGCAAGGGACAACCCAGCTGTCTTGTCACTTTTGTGCAGGAAGAGCTGCCCAATTGACTCGGAAGACATGATCAAGTTTATCCGGCGATTTAATTTCAAATTAATTACCTTTAAAATTGCCCATGCATGATGCACTGGCCTGTCCACCCAATGTCAATATTGAATCTTATATATTTTAAAATTAATTTCTCACTGTGAATATCGAATCTTATAATATATTTTTAATACTTCTCACACTCCTACGCTGGTGGTTGCACTATTATTAGGCTTTTAAATTGGTTTGTCCAAAGTTCATTATTTTCCTCTGAAAATTTTATTTAAAAAGACTTCAATGTCCAATACAACGCTAGCCCTCTCTCTCTCTCTCTCTCTCTCACACACACACACACAAAAGCATGCATGCATGTATGTATGGTAAATAGACAGTTCAATGGAAAGTAGAAACAGACAATTTTTGCAACTAAAAAGGAACCCAATTGAAGTCATTTAAAGCAGGACTACAGCCATTTATGCACTTCTTTTGCGGAGTAAAATTTTGTAGTAAGAAACGATGAAACCAAGAATTTCTTCGCTAGGGTATAGTAGTAGGTCCCAAAATGACCAACATTTACTTCAAAAACCTAGAAAGACACTAGAAGATTTCCTGATTTCTTCTATAATATAAGACGAATTTAATTGAGGAGGGAAGGGAGGTGTACCACAGCTTAACCACTCAACGGTTATAGGGCAGAAACGGGGACATGACATAAAAAATGGGACATAGAAATCTAATATGCAATCAAGTTCGTGGGTTCCACAGCAGGCAATCCGACATCCATACCCATCCGATTGGGACTGCACACAATCTCCAAGACATCTAAAAAAATGTGAAACTAACCAGCATGCCATCGCCATTTGATGATGGAGAAGAGAGAGAGGAGGGGTAAAAGTGCAGTAATGTCTTGCTCATACATTTCGTGGTGATAGTAAATGAGGATACAGAGACTGAGAAGTGAATGAAGTTGGGACAGGACCCAGCCTATTAAAGCTTTGAAACTGTTTTAAAAATTTGTCCCATATTGAGGAGTTTCACATAGGTTGCCTCGTAGGCTATAAATGATGAGAGTTAATTATTATATGCGTTTTATTAATGTGGTTACGTACAAATAGCTAGCTTGCCCATAGATCTGTGTTACTGGTGTTGCCCTATCATTAGGCTGCGACCAAATCGATATACATACAGGGCTGAGAAACTGTGTATGCACAGAAAAAGTTAGCTAGTATTAAAGTCTGGTTTGATCACGAGTTTTGGTCCAAAAGGAACAACATTAATTTAGTTCATTAGTTGATATAGAATTTTACATATAACCTTTTTGAATCTTTCAATTAAATATATATTAATTAAGTTGAAGGGTCAAATTAATGGTGCAGTATCTATTAATATTGGCCTGGGGAGAGTATTCCGAGATAGCTCAAGGTAAGATGTTGTAAATTAAACAATTGATTAAAAGAAGAAAGTAAACGCAGTGGGGGGGAGAGAGAGAGAGAGAGAGGAGGTTGTTGAGGATGGTAAATGTGAAAATTGATGGTAGATACCAAAAATTGGACGCATTTGAAGTTAGAGTAATTGTGATAAAACCGAAAATTGGTACTCTTTCAACTTAAATGAAACGCATTCCCATGCTGAAACTTGCAATTACTCCTCCTCTTCCCTTGTCACTCTTGCGGCACTGCAACCATTTGAGATAGAGAGGGACAGCTAGCTAGCTACACACATTTCTCTGCATGAGCATTGATAAAATTAAAAAAAAAAAAAAACTAGAAGGATCATCGTAGGCACGGAGATGCCGTGTCTGCTCATTGAAAGCCCACCATACTTTAAAATATGAAACTCTCAAAACAGACAACTTGCAGACTTTTGCAGAGTACTGTTCGTCATTTTCTTCGTCATTTATTAATTTTTCCTCACTCTCTCTCATTCATATTCAAGTATTATGCTCACTTTGTCGTCTTTTGAAACGCTGTACCAAAGGTAACCCTCCAAGCATTTGCATGGTTTTCAGAAGCCATGTTGAATTTCAATCAAACAACAACTTGACCGTTAATTGAGCCAATTCATTCTTATATTAACACTTTTCGGATTCAAGTGTTTGATAAAATATGTATTATTACAGAAGAAGCAAACAACAAAATAGAACTCTGAGGAAATTAAGTTCATGCATGATCTATATAAGCAAAAACTAAGTGGTACGTCCAAAGTACTCTATTTGCACAAAAAGAAATAGTAGCCAGCTGCAGCCACAACACCACAACCAACCCAGGCTGCAGTTTGCTGAACATAATTAGAAAAGACGTTCAAAAAGCTGCTAGCTAGCTTTTGATACTGAAATATTCTGCACAACATTCTCCAGAATCTCCACTTTTAGGCTTTACACAGCGGCATAAATATTGATCTTCCGATGATATATAAAAACTAGCATTTTAATTCATCCCGGAATCTAAACCCAGAATAACCTTTTTTCGTTTTTTGTTTTTCGGGTTTTTCTGGCTTCTTTCTGACCACTTTATGCATGAATTGAGGTCATTCTCGGTGGCTTTATGCGCGTCAATTTCCTTTCAATCATAATATCGATCAATAGTTAACCTCAAAAGAGTGGACATATATAACTAACACCGTACGTTAACCACGTCTTTGCACAGTATTGTGCATGGGTTTGCGTATACAAGGTAACATGCATCGAGTCTGTGCCTTTTAAATGGGCACCACAAACTCGCGTTTGCACTGTCATTCCTTTATAAAAGTTGATGGATTGAATGAATAGGCTTCTGTTCTGTAAAGCCGTAATTAACTTGGCTTTGCAATTGCATACTTGCAAGATTTGAGCTCATTCAAGTTTCCGAGTTTAATTATTAAAAGCACTTTTGACAATGATTTCTACAATAGAAAAAATCATATAGAGTTTGCAGACTTTTAATAGCATCACTCTTAAACAAACCCTAGTTATGAATGCAAAGGCTTTGTAGACCACATTTCGGTATAGAATTTTATGGCCAACAAAAGGGAGATTTGTTACGAGTGCTCATTTTCTATAATATTTTGAAAGCAAAATAATGTTAATTATGAATCAAGCATTAAATTTCTGATGATGATCAAGGTCCGGCCATGTGGGTCCGATTGATAGTGTCAAAATACATAATATAGATAAAGGCTAGCTGGGCGGCTGGATATCAATCTTAACCCGAAACAAACCATGGTCAGGAGTTTCTGACAACATCATATTGAAATTAAAGAACCTCCTTCAATTTAAACCTAACGACTACCTAAGGCTATTTTCGTCATTTATCATCAATTATATTCACTGATATCCATACATGTATACATAATGTTACGTCAAACTCAGGCACAAATACAGCAATGAATAAATTGATTTAACAATTTGAATAGATTTTTTTTATTTTTTATTTATATATAAAAAGCCCATGAAGAGCGTGCTTTCGATCGGCTTCAACAATGCATATATAAGAGATCCATCCCTTTATTATTCATGGGATTCTCTTTTACTCTACAGATATTCCTATATTGATTTTCTATTAATTAACAAGTGTACTAAAGCATTCCGTATACGTCTTTTTAATTTCTTCTACTGCCATGCATGACTCAGCCTATCTCTGATCACTTGCCAACATTATTATAGATTTATAGTTCTCCCAATTTGAATGAGAAGATGAGTACAAATTTGGTCCCATCTCAGTCATACACATCGATCATGCATATTATAACCATTAATGAAAGGTAATTTAGCACACTGGCACTCTAAATTACTCAGAGACGCGTACGTGTACCACTTCAGACTTCACCCCTTTCAATGCCTACCGTTACAGTTACTATTGACTTCTCTTTTCAAAACCAAAACTCCTTTTTTGGCAATTCCAATCATGATACCGGCGAGAAACGGGGGAAAGAGGGGTCGATTTAACTTAGAATTATCATTTTTTCCCTTACTTATTTTAGATCATGATGACCTGAGTCACCTGACAATTTGAGATTAATGCATGCACTTGGTGATGGTGATGGCATGGAAATGATCGAAATATAATTGTTGTCCATGCCAAAACATATTTCTTTGATTTGCTTTTTCTGAACAAGTGTTTGATGAAACCCAGGGAACATCATTTCTCGTATATGTTTTAGTGCATGATTGAGACAGATGAACTAAATTCATGGACTGTCCATTTAGTAATTCAATTTGAGATAAACATAATCTCCACCCCGAAGGTTTTGTACGTAACTCGACATCGTTATTAAGAATTGTGGCCTTCTCCTAATCTAAGTTATAATCTTAAACTGTTATATATATTTCATATAATTAATTTTAGGTTGAGGCTATGTAGACTTCCAAAAATATTCATAACACCCCATTTTTCAAAAGATCCCTTATATAAAATTTAAAATCTATTTTACACACTCATTTAATATCGTATATACCCTTAACTAAACAGATAAATAAGAAATTACTATATTCATAAATTTTGTTAAAACATCAATCCATGAATTTTTTTCTCTTCATTAAAGTTAAGAAAAGTAGATCAAATTGAAATCTTCTATCACTGCCTAGTTTTTTTTTCCTTGTATGATCAAGATAAACTTTCATAGACTTTCTTTTTCTCTCTAACCAAATCTTCATCAATTGTCTCTTTAAAAACCAGTATTTCTCCAAACCAAATCATGATAAGCAACTTTCTCTTCAAAACCCAGAAATGGAAACTATATTAGGAGAAATTGGAGAAGAGAAAAAAAGCAACGACAAAAAAAAACTACTATACATTTGTAAGTTAATAATTTTATATATACAACCAACTTGTGTAATCCAACTCATATAACCTGACTTGATACAAAATCATTGTCTATATAGAACTCATTTCATTTATTAAAATTTATTAAATTTATTTTTAATTTTCATATGTCAATTGAATATGTGCCACGAGGTTGCATGAGTTAAATTGTACAAATTAATTATATATGTAGTATTACTCTTTGAAGAATAATTAATTAGAATTAGCTTGTTTCTTTATTTTAATTTTAGAAGTTCAATAAGATAAAAGGAAAAAAAACTAGAGATTTAGTATGTGTATATAGAGCAATTAGTGGCAAAACTATATTTTGTTTATAATTTGTCCTTAACAGTAATTTAATTCGTAGGTGGTTTAGTAATTTAGTATTTTATTAAAATTGGGGCGTTTTGAGTGTTTTTAGGGATACATTGAGCCTCACTCTAAATTTTCTTATCTATAAGAGATTAATTAACTATAAGACTCCTTTGAAAATAGATAAAATGTGAGACAGGTTCCCAAGTTCACGTTGTCGATTTGGTAAGTCTATGCAATTAAATAGGTATTGACATATCAGGGTTGATATTAAACTCATGAAATTTTGGTTGAGAAAGTAGCTAGATTGAGAAAAATCGGATAGAGATAATAGTCAAAATTGAAATTTTAAATACTATTGAATGGTATATGATGAAGTATGAGTGACTAAACATGTTATCTCTACATGGTAATATGATTTGTTAGAATCACCTAACTATTTTTGAATTTAAGATCTATATATAATTGTTTCTATTCACTTAATTTATTGCATCTTGCATGCCAACAAAATTATAGGATCTATGATTAAATTCAAACATGCCCTAGATATATATGCAAGTGGGAACAACATGCATGCGGACATTAAATTGAAGATCTCGACCAAAAAGTAAGAATTATTAAATTTTAAAAAATAGAAATAAAAGATCAAGAATCCTCCACTACCCCACATGCTAGTCTTAATTAATATTTCGATGCACATTAATTCCCATTATTCTTCATAATCATCTCCTCATCTTATATAGCTTACTTCTATCCTCTGGCCCTTGTCTCGATCTCTCTCCCCATATCGGAACCGGCTCTCGATCTTTTGATTCAATTTTGGGTTTCTGATTGATACAGTCTGCCGCAAGCTTTTTTTCAACCCTTTTCATTTCCTTGGAATTTTGTGCTATCTTGAGTGGTGCATCGGCGCCAACCAAAGGCAAAAGAAACTCAAAATTTTTTCATTTCATAACTTAATAGACCCATCAAAAATAGAGCTGATGGTGATAGTTTAGTCCCTTTCAAATCAGCTCTCTCTTATTTACTCCTTTGGGCATCCCTTTCTTAATCTTAACAATCCTTCCCTCTTCATTGTTATCTGCGTCTTTTTCCATTCTATCTCTTCATCAATATTGATAACTCTCTCAACCTGAGCACTTTCCGGGGGAAAAAAGGCTTTTCGTTGTTTTTGACAAGGAAAGAAAAGCATTCACAAATGGGTGATGGTACTTTATCTGATTTTTTTGACGAGCCAGATTTTGGGGAAACCAACTTGGCCGAGGATGACCTTTTCGCTATTTTTGAGAGCTTGGACAGTGTAACGGAGTTCCCTCCCGTTACACCGTTTGATGAAATTACTGCGTGTCAAGAAGGTGAAGAAGGGGCAAGATTGGTGTCACAGAAGTCTACTTCTTCAAGTGTTTTACAAGAGTCTGAAACTGAGCTTGAAACATCACCGAAAAGCAAGAGACAGAAGATCCCATCATTATCATCAGCTGCAACGAATAATTCTTCCGATGAAGCACAGCCTGATGGACAGCAAAGGATGTCCCACATCACAGTGGAGCGTAACCGGCGAAAGCAAATGAACGAGCACTTGTCGGTGTTGCGATCTCTCATGCCTTGCTTCTATGTCAAAAGAGTGAGCAATCGTTTTTTATTATAAGTATGCCCTAGCTAAAAGTGTTTATTATTTGGAAGTCCTTTTACAATTGCTTTTAATTTTGTTATGGTTTAGGGAGATCAAGCCTCGATAATTGGAGGTGTTGTTGATTACATCAATGAGTTGCAGCAAGTGCTACAATCACTTGAAGCCAAGAAGCAACGAAAAGTTTACAGTGAAGTTTTGAGCCCTAGGATAGTTTCAAGTCCAAGACCCTTACCACTTAGCCCTAGAAAACCGCCCCTAAGTCCTCGACTTAACCTACCCATAAGCCCAAGAACCCCGCAACCGGGCAGCCCTTACAAGCCAAGGTTGCAACAAGGTTACCTATCTCCGACCAAGCCTGCAAGTTCTGTTGAACCATCTCCTTGTTCTTCTACTTCCTCCATTGATTGCATCAACGAGCTCGTTGCAAATTCGAAGTCGGCAATTGCTGATGTGGAGGTTAAGTTTTCCGGTCCAAACGTTCTCTTGAAGACGGTTTCTCCCCGAATTCCAGGCCAAGTTATGAAGATAATAGCCGCACTCGAGAACCTTGCCTTGGAGATTCTCAATGTGAACATTAACACTGTTGATGAAACCATGCTTAATTCCTTCACCATCAAGGTAATTAAAATTAAGCTCTAGCTCTTGCTCATTCTCAAACTTTATCCAATTAATATATTTGCTATATAGAAGTATGCTTATATATAATTGCTTTGCAATGTTAGCTATATATATCTAATTTAATTATGAGTCAAAGATTATATTATTTGAGGTCTGCATGTTTTCGACCATATATGTTAATGTTTCCTTAGCTTCTTCTTGATCTTCTTTTATTTTTTTCCACTTTTTTCATCACTTCGACTTGTCTATTCTGTTGACCTATGAGCCTTTTTTTCCTTTTGTCCTTAGTGCTATCAATTTCAGACTTTATTTTATTTTTCTGTTCTCTTTCGATCGTCTGCAATCTGCATACTGTCTTTTGAATGAGACATAACAGCTATATTAATTGCTATACACAACCAAGTTAGTACATGGACAATCTTGCTCAAATTTAGGGATTTGTTTGGCATTAAGAAATTTAATTTTGATAGTAATTATTTCTTCACAAATTTCATGAACATACTTCAATAATTTATTCATATGAAAGCTAAAGGCAGCTGGCTAGAAATACTTGAAAGGCCGGGAGAAATGTAACGTGATGTAATGTAAAAGTACCATCATTAATAATTTGCAGGAGTAATTTCTTTTCTGATCAACTAAACATGTTGAACTTGTACCTTACTGGTCCTCGTTTTAAAGTTTTATTGCATGTCTCTTGGAAACTATGAAGCGTTGCTGAAATCTAGGGTCTCTTTGGTTGTACACTACTAATGTTTCTATTGAAAAGTAGTTTGAAATTTATTAATGAACAATTGTTTGGTTCTCTGCTGCTTCATTAACGACAGATTGGAATTGAATGCCAACTTAGCGCTGAGGAGCTCGCTCAACAGATCCAGCAAACATTCTGCTAAGTCGACTAATGATAGTTTCATCATCATCAGTCTCATAATAAATAAAAGAAATGTGCATGGTAGGCCAGCATGCATTACCCAGCATTTCTATTATTGACCAATATATTTTACGTAGATTAGTGAAGTGATCATGACGTGTGTTTTGTTAGTGTAACTCTTGTAATTGAGAATTCTCAAGCTAGCTAGCGCTTAATTTGTCATTGTTATGTATGAGTATTAATGAAATATTTCAATTTCTCCACCTAAATTTGGCGTCTAATTTGATATGTCCACATTCTTTCCTTTGTATGTATGATTTTCACTTAAACAAATTAATAATTTATTGTTAACAAAAGAAGATATAAAATACTATAATAACTATTAACCAAACATGGATAATAAATTAATATATTGGGTTGATGAAGATAACTATATATTTAAATGATAAGGATAATGCATTCAGACCAAAACTAATTAAAATCAAGAAGCATAGACATTTCTGTGTTAGAAAGACAATGATTCATGAATTATTGACTCAAAAATAGTGGCCTGCAATAGTACTGTTTCCATGAAGATGCCCACTTAAATAAATAAGATGAGGTTTTATCAATTATATCATTCTGACTACTGTCCCCAACTAGAACACTAGACATGATTGGCATGGCACCAGCCTAGAAATCAATTAAATTTCTGCAAATAATTAATAGAACTATTAACCACTTCAAATTTATTACCCTAAAGGTTGAATTCTGAGGCCTCCCTCGTTAGGATATGGCGGCATTCTTAGTGTCTCTCTTTATAGATCGCTATACATATACAAGACATATCCATAAACATCCATGCATGGAACATAAATATCAAATATATATAAATCGAGTTAATTGGAGTCAGAGTCAGTATTTGTAGTATTAACCCGTGACATGATACTTAGGTTTGCAGATAAGTTCTACTTTCTAAATTCTAGTATTTTACAAAATTAATTCATTCATTTCCCTTGGCATTCTAATTTTAAGTTCTTTTGGTTTCTCAAATATATGGATGGTTTAATTAATGTGAGCGATTAGGATTCCTCGATCCCCCTTTTAAGCCTAGTCTGAACCATATGTACTAACTAATTAATATTGATGCTTTGCCCATGATATCATTAGAAAGAAAAAGGTATATACACGTGTCACAGGATATATGATTTCTTCCAGACTTCATGCATTTATAATTAATTAAAGAACTGGAAGAGCGCGCTAGCTCTGAGGTCAGCTCGTACTTGGAAGAAAAATTTGTTAGTCAATATGTAATTATTGCTTGATTATGGATCATGCATGCATGGTTACTACTTTTTGCGCGTTAACTTGAGAAGATTAAAGTCCAATTCATCGCATACAGCGCTTGCCATTATCATCTTCATTCATTGCATCATCAGCAAGCCACATGGGTAAATTATTATTGGAAGCACATATGTATTTATTAAAAATTCTCAGGTATATATGGACCGAAAATGCCATGTCCTTATGAATTGAGATAAAAGTTTTTTTTTTAAATGACTAGTATATTAATCACTTAAATCTAGTAATCGAAACTGAGAGATTATAAACATCAAATTGGGAGTTAATCTTTCCCATAAGCTTAGACTTTGAATTGCAATCTGAAACTTGTGTTAAGTGCCTTGATAAGGGCAGGAGACTTCGGGAAAATTTTTAGACCCTTTAGCTGTGTATGAAGTAACAGGCAAAGATGGAACTACACTATGGCTTAAGGAAGCTCCAAAAAGTTTTAAAATTACACAAAAAATTAATTTAAAATCTTCAATTTAGTCTCTATATTCATGTTTTTTATTTAGCACCCCTTCAATTATTATTTTTCTTTTTCCTCTTTCCTTAAATTTTACTCTTCACCATCAGACCCCAATTATCAAATCCTTTCTGTCTTTGCAAATGAATCCACTGGGCAAATAAACCTTCATTTCATCACAATTTACTTGTAAGTGGAACTGGAAATTGGAATCCAATCAGAATATCAGATGGGTTTACTTGTCAGTTTTTCTAAATTTAGGGCTCCCAAGTCATTTACACCACACCCCAAACCACCCCACCCTCCCCCCACCCCAAACAAAAAAAAAAAAAAAAAAAACACCACCCACACCCGAAAACAAAATATGATCTCGTGTGTTTTAAAAGCTAGATTGAAGACATTGAACGGCGGTAGATGCAGCATTCAATATGTTAGTGGGCCTAAAGTGAGCAAGCCCAAATTTACATTATCAATATTAGCCCAATAGCCATTGTAGCGGTCCATAACTCTGGGCAAACTGTACTTAAGCTCCCTCCATTTACTCTTTATTACTTTTGTTATGCATTTTGAACATGTAAGAGCAAATTATTATAAATATATCAGTCACAAACCCTAAAAAAATCTCTATACATCTCATAGAAAAAAATGGTATAGATGATTAATGAGTTGGCATAATTAACCGATATATTTTGACTTTACCTCTTAATCATTTACTGAAATATATTGAGACAAGTAATTTTTGTAAGATTCTAAATTAAGAATTTATTTGAAATACATTTATCTATCCACTTAACAAATATATTTACTTTTGAAGTGCTGTTGGTGCATAACTTTGCACATATGATGGGATTAAAAAAGAAAATATGATAATAAATATATAATTTTGATGATTTATATGTACTAAAAAATGAAATCCAATAAGATATTAGTAATATGCGAAGGTCGAACAGATTAATTTCCCTTGCTCTATGCTGCTGTAAACCGTGTACTTGCACTTAAATTTGATGCAATAGCTTTTTCCATCCAGTAACAAATGTTAGACTTGCGTGCCAACAAGAATAGAGAACTGGTGGTCCAATGACTAATTAAAAGGAGTAACATCCACTTGTTGCTTGATCGATCCTTTTAGAGTTTCGTTGAAGTTTGAAGATGAATAATTGATTATTAATCTTTTAATTCTTACTGATGCGAATAATCCTTCGCCGGATGCTTCAAATATACACATCTAGGATCTAGCTAGTTTGCGATAAATTAATATTTTGCTGTTCTATTAATATGTTGCAGCTAATTTAACAGCAACGACTATGACTATGCAGTAATATTCATTACGAAGAAATCAAAATTACTTCATCTCCAAATGAGTGTTGGCAAATTAAAATTATAAATATATGACTATGAAAAAGACAATATTCCAAAACAAAAGCAATGGAACTGCTTTAGTTAATTTAAGGGACAAACAAAACAAAAAATACAAATCAAGTTTACAAGAAAACTGAAGAAAGTCTAGAGTATTTCAAAAGTACAAAATAATTTGTTATCATAGATTAAAGAAACACTATCACATTATTATAATTCTAAATTGATCCGGCACACAAAATCATTCTTGGAATATGCTAGACTTCCCCAAAATTATATTAAACTTGTTACAAACATAAACTATCTTTAGTGATACTCAAATGGAGCTAACCGAAATTCTCTTGATCAACTGGGCGCGCGCTCTCTTGCGAATGCTAGAAATATATATGGTGCCTGCTGATCACTGCCGGTATGCTTTGCATACTTCAAATTTATTTTCCGAAGGGCTGAAACGAGGAGAAGAAATTATTGTCAAACGTGAAGTTTGGATCCAATTCAGCGTTATCAAATGGGAAATCCAAGCCAAAAGTTGGAGAGTTGGAGGCTGAAGTAGCAGCTGGAACATTGATCTCATGGTTGAGCTCTGAATCAGAACTTTGAAGGTTTTGGCTTCCTTGAAAACAAGTATCCATCCCGCTTGGAGAGGGTGAAAAATAAGTTGTCCCAGATGTTGCAGGAGAAAGGAAAGAAGGTGAATAGTTTCCTGTGTAATTGTTATTGAGCATAGAAGCTCGGGAAAACACCTGGTTTTCAGGATTTGTATTCGATGTGGAAGGAAAGTGAAATGAAGGAAGTGGCTGCGGTTGCTGATGAGTATGTAAATCTTCTGTTACAACTTTAAGGCTCTTTCTCAGATTCAAGAGTGCCTCTTGTGGGGGTTGTTGCTGATGAGTTTGCTGTGGTAAATGGTAATTGTGTTGTTGAGGGTCTTTACTACTGCTGCATAGTTCTTGATTGTCAGCTGGTGGTGGCAGAGCTAGGGGAGGAGATATTTTAGATGCCTGAGTACAAGTGTGTGTTCCACGGTAAGTTATTTCGTAGATCGTATGATCTTCATCAGATCTTTGCACTTGTTTTGTTGCCAAGCATCCTTGAACATTTCGATGAGTGCACCTGTAATAGCCTCTGTAACAACAAATAAAAGGGAAGAATAATTCATGTACGCTCAACACATGAAAATCAATGTATATAATGATGGTGAAAACATCATAATAATGCAAAAAAATACTGAAAGTAGAGATCAATGATTTGTACAAATAATGATAATATCGTTAGGTATCGTTAGGTAAAGCTCGCAACCAATTCTGCACTATATAGTTACATGTGGCCAATTAAGCACATAAGTTTCCGAACTCGTACGTCAACTAATGATGATGACTTTGCAGTGCTGCAACTTGCTTCCCTCTCAGTCATAAGCCCGGCTGTGGCCATAGGTGCGAATCGACCCCAATCTAGATATATTGGTGCAAAGTTGGACTCAAGCGCGCGAAGGCCACGAACCACAAGTTTATCTTTGTGAGCTTCCACAATGATTTTGTGTGTTTCTGCTTGTCTAGTCATAATTTAATTGTGTGTATTCTATGCTTTACGTGTCATGCTTCATATGATCTAGCGATTATAAGATCTGAGCTAGGTTAGCGGATGAACACAAATTAAGGGTTTTTTTTAATCACTTTTCAGGTGAATCAATACAGCTACCGTTATGGATCATTTATTGCTGTTATAAAAGAGCAATACATATATATATATATAATAATAATAATAATAATATTACCTTGGATGCTTGGCTCCAAGAATATCTTTCTGTCCATATTTTCTCCAGCTAAAGCCATCATCAAGAGGCCCTTCCAATCCTGCTCCCGGGCTAACTCGCACTCGTTGTGTCCATCTAGGAGACGTCTTTCTGCAAACCAAAGAGTACAAGACTCAGATAAGCTGTAGAAGAATATGTATATATATCATGTACATGTAGAATCAATGTATTATATATATACCTCTTCCTGGAACCATCTTTTTGTTCCTGGTCCTTGGAATCACGGTCGGAGTCTTCACTCCGAGGACTTCCACTCAGAGAAGGTGGGGACTCGATTACAAGTCCTGTACCGGGTTGTGGCTCTCCGGCAACCGAGGCGCTGCTGCTGTAGTTGAGCATTGAAAACGCTTTCTCGTACGAAGATAAAATCTTCTGCACCAACATTTCACGAGTTTCATGCGAGGAATATGGAGCATTAATATAGATTTGAAGCTGCTTCGCTAGCTCCCTCCCTTGTATCAGCTCATTTATCAGATTGTTCTGCTCCCAATCTCCCATATTACTCTCCATTAGCTATAAACAAACTCCACCAACAGAGATCAAATCTTCGGAAAATCAAATCAAACGACAATATATATGGCCGATCAGCTTTATATATGTAACTATAAAGCTCGGTACAAGCTTCGTAACAAGAGACTAAGCTAAGATAGCTAAAAGCATGAATCAAAGTTATCCTCGAAAGGGTTGATCGGTAACAGGAAACAGAAGCAAATTAAAAGTTTGAAGGGTGATGGGAAGCCGATGATGAGCTGGAGGAATAGAAATGTGAAGACGAATTTGTGATGAGTTGAATGGAGAATCGCTTGTGTTTAAATGAAAGCGAGAGAGTTTGACCAAGAAAATTTAAGAGAGGACTTAGATTTTCTTAATAAGACCAGTCTTCGGTCATCAGAATAAAAAAAGGTTCAAAGATCAGTGAGGAAAGTCTACTGCTGACCATTTCTTCCCCTTCCCCTAATTACCTCCGCACAGTAATTAATTTGTCATCTTATTTTTCCGTAAACAAAGATTGTTAAAGTCAAAAGAGGAGCTTGGAGAGAAGGTGTGTAAGAATCTTCAGGCCTTGTTCCGCGTTGTTACTATTACTACTACTACAAGAAGAAGAAGAGCATGACGGGCATTAAATTGATGACGTCACCTTGTCATTCGTGGTCAACTCTTGCACACGTTTACTTCAGTGTTGTGCTTGTATTGTTTGTGAAATACGCTTTTCGTTTTTTTAATATAGAATAATATAGTGCGGGTGGCACGTGGAGTATATTATGCTATTGATTATAGTTTTTTCCAAAAGCTTTTAATCACTTTGATTAATTTATTGAGTTTCATCGTGAGAATCAATGTTTCCCCATTCCTCCACTACATGCATTGGAAAAATACTTTTTGTACCGGAGCTGTTACTCACCTGGCCCACAGGTCTCCTTTCTCAATACTAATAATAATTAATTAATTATTAACTAAATTAAATTAAATTAATCTCTCATTTAAAATTTTATATTAGGATCATCAAATTAAATTAGAATCTTCGCAGCTTTTAATTTTCCTCTAAACTTTTATATCCGTGTGTAGAGGATATAGAAAATATTTTTTTTCGTCGAAGATCACATATTTTTTAAGTTGTTTTCTGTTTATTAAATTTGAAAATGAAATTATATATATAATAATGTTAAATATTCTAAAATATCATCCTAAATTTTACATTTTAAGTGATGTGCCTTTACATTTAAGATTGGACAATTTATAACTTAAATTTTGAAATTTATAATATTATTCGGGATATATGGAGCATTAATAACCTTTTACAATGGTATTTTTAACACACTATTTGTAGAGAGATTTAAAAATTTCTAATATTATAAATTTAGATACCCTTAATTAACATACATACATATATATATATATATATATATATATATATATATATATATGGGGATAATGTTACACTTATAAAGTCGGTATATAAAGTTGATGCGGCGTTACTCATTTAATGCCACACAATGACTCATCAACATTTGTTACATTGATTACTCATATTAATTTTTTCATTTACTTGATGTCACATCGACTTTGTATACAAACTTTGTAAGTGTTGATGTCACATCGACTTTGTATACAAACTTTGTAAGTGTAGCATTATATATATATATATCCTCTTTAAAGTATACAACCAGCATGTGGATATGATTTTTATCTACTTGTGAAACTATATCGAGAAGTTTAAAATAGTAGTTCATTACATATTGAGACATTAGTTATAAATATATATATATAACTCCTTAAAGTATACAACCAGCACGTGGATATGATTTTTATCTACTTGTGAAACTATATCGAGCAGTTTAAAATCGTAGTTCATTACATATTGAGACATTAGTTATAAATAAAGATACGAAAGTTGTAAATAAGTGAATAAAAATTGTAAATGACTCATTACAAATTTATGCAAGTGGTTGTTCACAAATTTTCTCTTTGGATTTACAAGTACCGTATCAATACATCAATGTTTTATAGACAAATACTCGCTAAGTTATATAAATAAAAAATATATTTGATATTTAAGCATATATGATTATTTTATATAAAGAATGATAATAATCATCCTAAATTATATCTTAAATGATATATTCAATTAATGATTATATATTAATAATGTAATAGTATTAAAATTATACCAAATCATTTAGGATGTAGATTTTAGGATTATTTTTGGGAGGTGTATCACTACTCATAAAATAAAAAAAAAATCTTAAAATGGTAATACAACATAAATACTTAACAGCTTAGTTTATTATCATGATTCGTGTGTTTCCTAAAACATATATAAATGTAACCATATAATAAGTGTATATATACTCTTTGACATATCTTTTGATAACTTATAATGAGAAATACTTACAATGAGAAATACTTACATACACAGTGGCAGATCCAAAATTTTATCCAAGTAGGGCACTATATATATTTTAATATTTATTATTTATTTGATAGATCTTGATGATATGAGAAAAATTTGTTAAAAATAATAAAAAATACACTTAGATAAAGGGACATAATGAACCTTACAATTTTGAAAAGTTTCTCAAACATAATTTTATAATGATATTTACTATTTGTTTACCTTAATTATTAAAAAAGCCAGTCATTATCATTCATCAAAGTTCTTCAAGTTTGTACCCATCTGATAAGAATTGATTTGTTTTCAAAACATAGAAAAAATAAAAATGAATTCCACATAATATATGTCGAACTAAATAAATAAGAATTAAAAATGTGTAAAATTTTATTTGAAAATAAAATAATATAAATTAATTAAAATATAATACAAACTCATATTATTTTATGTGTAGCTGCATGGAATAGTCAATAGTAGTCGGCTTAGCATTTAGATGAAAAAAAGTAGTAAAACATTGAAATTAAGTGTTTTTTTAAAGAGAGGGGATGAAGCAACTTTATAAAATAAGTGGGAGTTTCAAAAAATTTTCCAAACCGGGCCAGGCCTTTATGTAGGTCCATTTCTGTATATACACCTGACATACCACCTTATTTTGCTTATATGATACACCTAACAAATCATGAATTACCATATGATGCCATCTCATAATGAATTTAAATCAATTTTATTTTTGTTCTTGTTTTTAAATTATCCCACTAAAAATTTTTAAAAAAATTTCTTGGTCCCTCTAAAATAATTCTCTTTCTTATTTTAAAATTTCAAGTAGATACACTCACAAAAAAAAAAAAACCAAAATATTCTCAAAAATTAATCTTGAAGCATGCCTACTAATTTTTTTTTTCTCCAATAACTTTTTTTCTAAAAACATGCTCATACATTATTTCCTAGAACAATCAAACATGAAATGGGAATCATATTTAATATAATCAATATTGACATGGAAAAGACTCTTTATGCTTTTTGACAAATCAAAATATATGGGCTAAATAAAGAGTGATTTAAATAGATCATGCGAAAATGTTGCTAGACGTCAAAAGTGCAAACAACACAATAGTTCTTCTCATCACAAAAGCTTTTCTTTTTCTTCTTATTGGTCTCTGAATAAAATGTTTTCTTTTATAATCTCAATGTGTCAAAACCATTTAGATGGTTTTGTATTTTTAAAAATAAGAGCTAGTCTGAATATAAACAACAACAATTTATGCAAACTATAGAATTTATATTTTACTTGGGAGCAGAAGAAGAGAAGTTTCACGTGTATTTGCAGTGAAGCAGCAAAACTAGCGCGGATTTAAAACCGTTTTGGTAGGGAGAAAGTCTATATGAATCAAATGCCTTTCCTTTCTATCAAGAAAAAAGTTATTAGAGAACAAAAATAGTAGGCAACTTGAAGATTAATTTTTAAGATATTTTTGATAGATTATTTATGAGGAAAGAAACTATTATAAATTTAAATTAAGAAAGAGATAAATTTTAGAGGGCCCAAGAGATTTTATTTTAAAATTTGATCGAGATAATTTGAAAGAGAGAAAAAAATGAAATTTAATTAAATTAATAATGAGATGGTATCACATGACAATTCATGATTCGTTGGGTGTGTCACATAAGCAAAGTGAGGTGGTATACCAAGTATATATAAATATTTCTCATTAGTAGTGTGTGATTCAAAAAAGTTCAATAAGTTAACGAATAATTCTATATATACAATTAATTTGACAATTAAATTCATTGGGTGGATAAAAATTAAAATTAAAATTAAAAAATTTTTAATAAATAAAGTGAGACCCGCTTTCAATAATTTTGTGTCAAATCAGATTATATGAGTTTAATTGTATTAAGTTGATTGCAAATACGTAATTATTTATAAGTTACGGTAATTATTTATAAGTTAAATCAATAGAAAAATAGAAAAAAGGTCAATTTTATAACGTATACATTGACCTATTCAAATTCAACAGTAATGTGTAATAAGTACAAATCTATTCTACGTACTGAACCCCCCAAAGGAAAAAAAAAAAAAAATCGATGTAACGAAATAGTGACAGCTGAAAGCAAAGAAGAGAACAGAGGAGAATAGAGGTAATATTAATATACGGGTCAAGGTCTACAGGGACATTGGGTCATTAAGGCAAAGCAGTGAGAACTTCCAAGGGCCGCAAATTGAACATCGCTTGTCTATTTCTCGACCATTTTGTTTCACATTATACAATCACTTTCGTTTTTTCTTTATTTATGAAAGTCCTCTTCTGTTCAATTCAATGCATATATATTTTTTCTATTTCAATTGAACGTTGTCGGATTATAATGAACATCTTTATTATATCAAAATATACATATTCTAGCCACTCTAATTGAGCTCAGCCAATATATAAAACTCAACCCTTAACTAATTAGAGTTTTTTTTTTTAATGGTGGGTTAGATTTATAAATTGTCTCAAATTAAAGCTCAACAAATTGATTATATATATTATCATCATCTACCTTATTTCGACATGTGAAAAGTTGATGGCAACATAATTTGGACCGAACCAAATTCAGAGACGTCGTGATTTGATTTTGAGGAAGAAAAAAATAAAGTAATAAAGCTTATAATACGGTGTGGAATATGAATGAGCCGAAGCAATAATTGGAGCCTGTCAAAGTGGAAACAATTAACGTAGGCACATTTGTTGCAATTCTTTCATTGGGCTTGCAAAGTTGGCTAGCCGCAACATATTGAGTTTACGCTATTGATTTAATTTGCCTCAGGAACCGTGTGGACTGCCCCAGTATCTGATGATTCTTTGAATCCTCCTCTTTAAACTACTCTTTAATTAAATGGGTCAACGCCTTCTTGCTTTCTTTACATTTGACCTATATTGTTAATTTTTTTTTGAATGATTCATGTTTCATAGTGGAGATAATTGTACTAGCATGCTTGTTTCCATTCAATGAATTTTAGTTGCGTTCATTTAATCGATATCTATGCACATATGCTCAGAACCAAAGACTGCCTTAGTTACAACTTGTTACTAATTTATTAAATTTTTTAATTTTAAGAGAGAAGTTCAATGAATAAACAAGTTAAACCACTGGCTTTAATTTATATTCATTGAATATCATATAAAGTTCTGCATGCTTTTGTTGTGTTAATATTGTCTAGGGAAATTTATTTTCTCTTCTTCTTCTTTTCTTTTCTGGGGTTTTTTTTTTTCTTGCAAAACTAGAGAATCTAAATCCAAAGTAATATTCTCAATATAATTCTTTTATATGTTAGAATAATTTTGCGATTAAAAACTATGAAAATGCATTTCATATTAATCTTTTTCTTTTTTGCATTACGAGTTCAACTCGAAGTTGATTTGTTATATTTCCATATTGGGTCCTCCTATTCAAGAAGATAATTAATGTTAACAATTTACTTTGAATTCCTTATAATAAATGTCAAATATTCATTTGTTATATTTAAATTCTTAAGTTGTGTAACAAGAGGGATTGTATTACAAACCAAATTTTTTCATTTGCTTTGAATTAACATATGAATCAGTGTTCTTTAAGTAGACATAATTAAAAACAGAAAATTTTCTTACTCAAATTAAAAGCATGATCGTGATTAAATCCCAGTTTGACTTTATTGTATAAATTATCTATTATATTTATATCTCTGTCTGACTCATGTCACTACTTACTCTCTGTTCTGTGAAATTTCGTGAAGAAACTAGAAGTATAATAGTAGAGTCAAATTAATATTAAGACAAAACGTTTAACTGTGCGTTCTAAAACTAAGAAAATGATGGATGGATTCATGTCTTCACAACAATAATGATTACGAATTTACATTTAAATTTAATAGGAGAATGGTGGGAATTCAATGAGAATGAGAGATGAAAAGGCCCAATGCACCCGAGGAGAGCTTGGTGTGCAAGCCCATTTATAGTCCAACCAAGCCCAGCCATTTACCAATATCTCCGAAAACAATTATTTTATTTGATAAACAAAAATGATTATCACCTTCAAACTAATGCTACAACAAAATCAAAGTGATTCTGCTACGATTTTTTTATAAATATATTTAATGCAAAAATTAAAAACAGATAGATTTCTCTATTTTCCTTTCCGATGGTATTTTCTATTTTATGAGGATGAATAAATAAATAAAAGCTTTATTCATATTTCAAATATTTAAATATGGCTCTAATTAAGCAACGTAAGACGTCCGAGACCAAACACAGGCACTGGGTCCCACAACCAATTTGTAATATCTGACCTCCAATGACGACCACCCACGTGTGACAACATCATCCATAAGATCCCACAAAATATCTTCTCCTCCACTGTAAAGTCGCCACGTCATCTGAACACTTCTATATCACAACTATTACAAGTCCTACTTGTACACTTTCTCCACCATCCATTCAACACACCACAGTCTCCCCACCGTCGATTTTATAAAACACATAGTATGTGGACAGAGTAATTTACGTGTACATGAATTCCTGTAATAAAACTAGGAAACTTTCAGAGTTTAGATTCTCTGAAGATCTGCCACAAGAATCCTGAGCTTCTTCACCGTAGAATCTACGCCTTTGTAGGTACGTTAAGTGGCTCTTTGCACTGATCTTTCTGTTTATGTAGCGTTTCCTTGCATTAATTACATTTGAATTACATGTTGAAGAAGCTTCAGTTTCCATAGAGAACATGCAAAGAATGTTTAACTGTTGATCAGTTTTGTAGAATTTCACATGCTTAGGCTGTCGTTTTGTATGGAACCTACTGGAAGTTAATGTTTATTAATTTGATGTCTGAGCCACCAAGGTCATGTTCTGATTGAGTTGGACAAGCCCATCTTCTTGATTTTTAGTTTTATCGCATTTTAATGGTTAATCACTAAGTGGTAGATCATTGATTCATGAATTAATTGATGGAAGTTTAATGGAAGATGATGAAGGTTGGATTTTTTGTTTTTTTAAAGCATTTATTTGTGTTTGCGAGGGTCAATTGCCTTTGTTAAACCGTGATTTGTTTTTCATAAATTCAAGTTATATGCAGTGTAGTGATGGATGAAGTGGAATACTGTTAGTATTCCAGGATCTTTTTAGCTCGATTAAGTGTGCCTGAGGAAGCATAAAGTAGAAATCGAATTCTGCCTCCAAGTCCAACAACACCCTGAGATTTCTTCTAGGAATTGTGCCTGTTGACTGCCTGATACATGTGGGGAGGCAAACTGGATATTCCCAGTGATTAATTAGTGTTTGAAGAGTCTAGGACATCTCATTCCCAGGGAAAAGTCACAAAACGATATGCACAACAACACAAATTATAAGAGGGCAAGCTTAGACCGTTTGGTCCATTGTATCATGTTATACTACGCAAGCGAACCATTTTCTCTTTGACATTTCCATTCATGTTTAGCATGTTTTGGAGTAGGATCTATATTAAAATGGTGGTGCCAAGCCCAAAACCAACTACAATTACAAACAAATGGATAATAAATACAGATATGGCATGGAACCTTCTACTCTGACACCGTATTAAATAACTACCCAAATGGGTATGATTTTGTTAATATTATACTATTCCTCGATGCAACATATGATACATGTGCTAGTGTCATTAGAAACTTTGATCCTACCTTTTTATTGGTAATTTAATAGAAATTTAACTCATTTATGATAAAAAGGCCTTTTGATGTTTGTAGTCTGCGTGACTAATGTGTTTTATGTTCCATTGTCATCACAAGTAATCAAAAGCCTCAATGGTTAGTAAATGCATTAATCCATTAATTATCTATGGTTGCAGAACTGTATTACTTCTGAAAGCTTCACTGTACAGCTCAAATATTTGCTCAGAAAAATTGGCATGGGAGTTGTGACTGTCTCTACTTCAGCTGCTCGAACCCCGGTTGGATTAAGCACTAACTTTCAAGGTCAACGTTCTACATTAAAGAAGCCCTTGATTGTAGCATTCAAAGCAGATAAATCGAATAACACAGCATTGGTTTCACCCCACGAGCAGATTCCACTGCCAATAGAAGCACCTACGCAACAACGGAAGAGACCTGGGAAGGGTAGCAAATCTTCCAGACGGGTGAAAGCTGTCTCTACTGATGAGGCTTCTCCGTGTTCCTTGGAAGTGGACTACAATGAAGCAGCTGCAAAGCTTGAAAATATCTACAAGCTTAGTCCTGCAATCAGGACTTTAGATGTTGAAGATACAGATGGAGTAATGAGGAGAGGTCGGAGGAGGAGAAAGAGGACTAGTGAAGGTGTTGAGAAGACTAATGATGAAGCTACTAAACCTGTTGTTAAAAACCTGAATAAGAAGCCTAAAAGATTGAATCTTGATAAAAGAATTGAATTGAGGAAGAACAAGATAGAGGAAGTAGTGATTAAAAGACGAAAAACAAAGGATATCAAGGCTGAGAATGAGAAGATTGAGAGACTTGTTAGGGATTATTCTTCTTCAACTGATTTGGTTAGCTTCGATTGGAAAAAGATGTATATACCTCCAGTTCTTTCTTCTTCAGAGCATTCTTGGCTGTTCAAGTTGATGCAACCAATGAAGGTGAGCTTACTCTTTAAAGAAAAGCAAACCAACTTGTTGTAATGTCCTCATTCTTGATATTTAGACCATGGATACTCTTCTGTGCTAAGTTATTTGTTAAATTTCAGGCGCTCCTTCAAGTGAAGGATAGCTTGCAGAATGATTTGGGGAGAGAAGTAACCGAAGCTGAATTAGCTGCAGCAACAAAAATGGACGTGGTTCAAGTTAAAAAATGCTTGGAAGTTGGTCGAGCTGCACGAAGCAAGCTCATTAAAGTAAGTGAAAAAAATTTTACATATAGCTATCAAGAAGAATTTCTGTTGCACCACAATCTACAGCTTATATATTTGTTGATAATTAAGAAGAAACATAGGAAAGTGATGCTTAAACATTTGTTGCAGCATAATCTCCGGCTTGTTTTATTTGTTATCAACAAATATTTTCATGACTTTGCAAATGGCCCCAAGTTTCAAGACCTCTGTCAGGCTGGTGTGAAAGGACTTATTACAGCAATCGATCGCTTTGAACCAAAAAGGAGATTTAGGCTATCTACATACGGTTTATTTTGGATTAGGCATGCTATTATACGTTCAATGACTGTTTCAAGCTTCACTCGAGTTCCATTTGGCCTCGAATCGGTATGCATTCTTCCTTCTAAGAGCATCTTGATTGTTACTTCAAGCGGACAAGGATTTGACCACTTGTTATCTCTCAATGCAGGTTAGAGTGGATATCCAAAGAGCCAAACTTGAACTTTTGTTTAAGCTTCAGAGATTGCCAACAGAGGAAGAGATAATTGAAAAGGTCGGTATCTCCCCTGAGAGGTACCGTGAAGTGATGAAGGCTTCAAAACCTGTTCTCTCGCTCCATTCAAGGCATGCAGTTACACAAGAAGAGTACATCAGTGGCATTACTGATGTTGATGGTGTTGAAACTGACAACCGGAGGCAACCTGCTCTTATTAGGCTCGCGCTTGATGATGTGGTAACCACTCATTCTATTCAACCTTGCATTGCTTCCATCATTCAGTAAAAATTGCCCATCAAACCACAATAGGATTACTACTTTTTGAAGAATGAAATGCAAAATCGGCTCTCAACCTTTTTGGTGCTAACTTCTTTACATTTTAGCCATTTCCTTTTTAACGTGTGAGAAATTATGATCAATTGAATATCAGTGACTCACAACTTCTATGTTGAACTTCTTTACCAGCTTGATTCTCTGAAGCCAAAAGAGAGCTTGGTGATCAGACAGAGATATGGGCTGGACGGTAAAGGTGATAGAACACTTGGAGAAATTGCGGGGAACTTAAATATTTCAAGAGAAATGGTCCGGAAGCATGAAGTTAAGGCTCTCATGAAGCTCAAGCATCCCACCCGAGTTGATTATCTTCGCCAATATATTGAATAAACCGATCAACATCAAACATCATGCACGCATCATGGTTATATAATTTTCCTCCCTCTTGCTGTTCTCCTCATATGACAAGTGAAGTGATGTACACTAATGATCTGTACTATAGTCATCATTTAACCACATGAACAGAGAATTCTCATACCGTGTAGTACATGTACGAAAGATCAAGTTGCAAATCTCCATGTATACATACCACAGTCATATTTTCCTTATTTATAAAATCTGACAGTGGCTTATACAGTTATTGAATCTATCATTTTTCTGATACAGGCTGCTAATGCGATACATTATTTTAAGGCATTTAATGGCTTTTGGAAAAGTTACGTAACATTTTTCTGAAATTGGAAATTTCCTGGCTTACAACTACAAATCACAAAACTTTGCTTTTGAAGGTCATACATCTATAGTTACATGAATATATCATAAAATTGAGTATTAATTGAACAAAATACCCAGTTGACTAAAAGACTCATAAACAGCATTGGAAGCCTCAAAAAATTTAAAAGAAAAAAAGAAGATCAACAAATTAAGAAAATGTTTGAAGCCATTAACAACAGTCAATCAACATTTATTTAAGAACTCCGCCTATTTTGATTTCTTCTCTCAGCAAACCCTTCACAGTTTCTCATTATCCAAAACCTCTCAATCTCTTCTGCTTTCCGTCCAGGAATCCGGCCGGCTATCAAATCCCACCTGAAATGTGCATCTTGCTACTGTAAGAGCTTTCATATTTAGCCTAATATTTGAGGGAAAACTGACACTTTCATGCTTCTCCTTTAGAATATATCAACCCAATATTGTTACAAACAATTAGTTTAATGGTTCATTTTCTTCATCAGGGTTCATGTCACATCTTAGAAAACAATCCAAATAACTCCTTGGGTCCTTGCACAGAGCCATTAATTAGCTCTGTGGTTATGAAGTTCCCCGACACTGACACTACATGTTACACGCATCACTGTATTAATTGCAAACTATATATAGGTCTCTGATAAATGTGTTCGAGTCTTTTCAAGTCTTGGACTTGACACACATATACACATATTCACGTATTCATTCTCCTGATAATTGAAGGGGATCAATACAAGAAAGCAGAGGAATATGTACAAAGACAAGAAACAGTACAGGGAGAAAGATAAAAGAACCACACATAGCTCAACATGATCATGATTATGGGGGAGATCATGTCATGGCAGTACAATACATGAAGATATATATATATATATATATATATATATATATAAAATAAAATTAAGATGGAAAGAAATGAATTTGTCAAAGATGATATACATATCAAGTAAATCTAACTATAAAGTGTTTTACCATATGAACATATATAATGGGATGTAATAAGATGTAAATTTACTGGTTAATTAGCCACCTATCTCCAACGAGTCTATGCATTCTGAAAATGAGATCTTCCTCTTGTTCACTCATGTTAATGAATTCCCACTCAATACTACTAACTTCTGCCAAGCAAAAACAGATTCCAAAGCTTAGAAATTTGATAAACAAGCGAAAATAAAAGATTCGAAGATAGCAAAAAGTTACCTTCAGACTCAAAGTTTGATGCTTTGGGTTGCTTCCGCCGACGTTTGGTCATATTTTCCATCGAAAGAGAGAGAAGGTTATGAGCAGAATGAAGGAAATCTAATGAAGTGCTTAGGGAAGAGAGTAGAGCTTTGAGATATTAAATATGAGTGTTTTGTAGCCACCAAAAGAGTAGTGTATGATGATATGAATGAATGCTACAAATACTACAAGCCATATAGGAACATGTGCAGCTGCTTTGTTGACTCGTAGGCCTGTAAGACTTGTAGTTGACAAGTCTCTCTGATAGTATTGAAGTTGAGATCAACGAAGCTGGCAAACTGGCAAATGATCTGTTTACCAGTAGGGTATTTTGGTAAGTTTATTATTGTTATTATCTATTATGTCATGATCTTATAAATCTCATATGTAATTTTATATAATTTCTTTATTGCTTGTGTATATGTTCACTCATTAGTACACTCAACCAAAGCTTGAAACATTACACTATCAGCAACAACCCACCAGCCACCAGCAGACAAGGTGGTGGGTCACGGGCTCTCATCATTCATTCCATTGGATACAAAAACATTCTCGTCTAACTACTTACATCATTAATCACTTTTTGCTGTTGCATATACGCAGAAATACTCAGTTCATTTGAACCTGCTATTGCTAATTTCCATCTCCTTATGCCTGTGTGTAGCTTTCTCCTTTCATTCAACAGTATAATTACAATATGATTTGATCTTAACATATTGGTCAATTAATCTTCATTAATGTGTAACTGTTTAATCCTATTTTAATTACCACAACAGTCACTAGGGAGACTGACCTTTCCATGGCCCATAAGGGTATTCTTTCTCTTTTCATGAACGCGATCATTATTACACTACATATAATATATGTAAAGACGAAATAAACCATATTAAATAATATACCTTTATCTGCTGAAGAGGATTGATTATACACTTACTGTATCATTTTTATATATTTGTTGAATCGTTGAAATCTGAAATTAAATTTCAAATGTATAATTAATGCACTTTGGAAGTTACGAAATGGGGATACATTTAAGTTGGGCTTTGGCTTGTGCATATATATTGATGATCTAGTACTTGGCATTCACGGAGATGCAGATATTTATGTTAAAAGAGAATATTGGCCAACTCAGCAAGAAGTACCAGCAGCTGGATTAGGCACAATTTATAAGTCAGGATATCGAAAAAGTTGAAATTTCTAATCAATCCCAGTTAGATTCAGGAGTCCAGTGTTTGCAGGCTGTTTGCTTCTGCTATAATATGAAAGTGAGACCAAGGCATGCAATGCGAACCTCCCTGTTTCGGTTCTTTTCATTTGTTTTCTTGTGTTGTTTTTAGTGCTTTTCTTTTGCTGATTGGTATAGGTCCCCTTTTGTTGGATTTTAGAAATATAAAACAAGTCATTATTTTTGGCTTTTAAGTCTAATCACACACCAAATAAAGATTAGATCTCTCCTTATCTACACTCCAACCAACTTTTATATTTTGTGCAATCCTAATCCTCCGATTAGAAAAAAATTTAACGCTCTTAACCTGTCATGAATGATAAAGTTTATATGTAACACAAGATTATTAACTGAAATTCGGAAGAGTTCACATGGGACTCCTAGTTTTGTTATTAACCATGAAACAGTCGTGTTATCTGTTCTTAAGAATTTGTTCAAATAAAAATTATATTAGGAGAGAGTCCTAATCTTGTCTAGTAAATCCGTACTATTTTATATCATATAGAGTTTACTATTGTCACCTACCTATGGGGCCTTTGATATTGCTTATTTCAATTTTTTTTTTAAGAAAAAAATAAGAAGTGATGATAAATAGAAAAGAACATCATTGTGTGTCTGAAACCATTTGAACATTTGGTTTTAAACTATAAGTATGGAAATATAACTCGTAAATTATTAAAAATCTAATTTTCAGGGGAGTAACTATAAATTTTTTTTGAAATAGACTAAAAAGATTTTTAAAAAATGATGAACCTCAATAGTACGAGGAGATTATATTAATTGAAAAATAAAAAAGATATACCTAATTAGAAGGGACATAATGAAACCTACCCTTAAAAATATATCTGTATTAGAACTTAATTAAAACTATATTATAATAAAATGAAAAATAAACATAATTATGTAATGTGAGATAACATCATCGAAGTTGTGCTCCACAATCTTCAAAAACTAGAAATCATCTATTATTGAATTAGAGTCAATATTCTCAACAAGTTCTCTTTCAATGTAGAAAATTATGCAATTGGCAAGAAACTTGTCTTCCATCTTGTTACGAAATATTGTTTAATAAGTTTCATAGTTGAAAATGCTCGTTCTATTGTTGCTGCTGAAACGGGTAAAGTCAACACTAGGCAAATCAATTTATCAATGAAGAAATATGTTTCTAATTTATTTTTTTCAACTAAACCTCGACGTAATTCAAAAGTGAAAACATATTTTGAAATTTTGGATGTTGGAGAATATCAATCATATAGTGTGTTCGAGTTTTCTTCTCAAGCTTATATATCATTCTAAGGGAAATCGTGATGATAAAATTGCTTGACAAGTTTGCAAATCTCATCAATAATAAGTGTTTAAATCCTTTGGAAGGATTCAAAGCTACTATAAGAATAAGTAATTCTATTGTTTGCCCCTTGAATCTACTATCCAACTGATCCCTTAATTGAAAATCTATAACAACATGAATAAATCAATTCGATGATAATGTTCAACTATTATATGGTCATGTTGTTGTGAAGAATGACTTGTACTCGAGCATTCATATTAGGAGTATCAATATGATTCCTTTCCCAAAATGAAATTACGTTATGAATAAAACTACTCCAACCCAAACTCCTTCTCGCAGTTATTGAAGGAATGTTTTTGTAGCCGACTAAATCCATAGCATTTAAGATGTCTTGAGTTTTGCTTTGTAATGTTTGACAAAGCATATTAGTGAATCCCATTACTTTATGTAGTGAATGCAAGATAAGCACAAACTCAAAAGATCTCAAAGCTCTATAAGCATCTTTAGCTTTTCCACACACATTATTTTTAGGTCCGTTCTCAATCATATTCTCAATAACGTTAGGAGTTGAACTAAAACTGTCTATCAAACTATTAACGGAAGCAAAATGAGAGCTGCAAAGAGTGGCTTCAAATCGTTGCAAAGTATGAACTTAATAAACTCCCTTACTAGTCTGGCATCATGCTTCTTTAGACAGAAAAAAAGGGGGCAATGAATCCATTTGGTATGATCTGTTACATTAAGTTTATAGCAAATTTTTGTAAAAATAAGGTTTTTATTTAAAAATTATTGTTTGATTATATAAATTAAATAAAAGTGCTCTTCAATATTAGTATAACATTGCTAAAAATAATTTAAATATAAACAAAAGATGAAGTATAATTTTCAAAATAATTAATAAAAGAGAATGTTTAATATTAAAAAAATATAAAAGGTCAAATAAAGTTTATGAAAGAAATCTTACTTTTGAACTTTTCCTACTCAATAAATTTTTTAAAAATGTTTATAGGCTCATTGCAATCAAACAAACAATTTTAAAAGTAGAATAACTTTCAATATTAATAATACGGTACTCTTAACGTATGTCCTAGAAGCATATATTAAATCCTCAAAAACTATGTAAATTTATTTAAAAATTATGTATTTAATGATTTTTATATAGTTTTTTCAGATAATATACGTTTTTAGAAGAAATTTACATAATTTTTCGAAGAATTTACACAATGTTAAATGTTTAACATGTGCCGTTAAAGATATAAGTTAAGACTTTCCATAAAAATATGATAGACGATTATAGATAAGTTCAACCAAATTGATATGTACAATCCGAAAATTATTATTATTATCATGCATTAGCTATAGATCGATATTATCGCATGATTAATAAGAAGTTGTAAAGGATTTATGATTGCGTATATAACTGTTTAAGATGATTTTCAAAATTAATTTTATATTCAATATTGATTATGCACTAACTAGTTAGATATTTTTAAATATATATATATATATATATTATATTTTCCAAGGCACACCCTCAGGTGTCCAATTTTTGGGTTAATAAAACTTCTAGGCGTGGATATCCGTTGAGTGGATTGGACAACGTTTGGTCCATTTCATAGGGAAATCAACTCAAATTTGTCTTATGCGCTGCCAATCAGTAAAGATAACTTATATAAAGAAAGTGCTTATTCCAGAAGTTGCTAATTGATAAATCAATTATTTAAGGTGGCTATGATCCAACAAGCACTTCTTGATCTTGAGTGACTTCCCACACACTCTGAGCATTGAATGTTTGGGATTTCTTTAATTTTAGCAAGTTATATATGCCAACAACACCTAACCCACATGATAAGATTTCATGTGCATAATTTTATCCCAATTGATTGCATCTGGTAAGCATCTTCTCATCCCACCATGAAGATTCGGTTCTGCTTTTGCTCCAAGATTGGAACCATCACAATAGCTGATTGTTTTTTCCTTCTTGCTTCTGTTTAATTATTTATTACTCTTATTAAACTTTTCTTAAAAATGGCTTTTAGCTAGCTCTCTCCTCATACAAACATTGTGTATACTTTTTACTGTCGTCTGAAATCAAAAATTGAAAGAAATTAATCATGACTATGTTGGTTACTTTTCCTTTTTATGAAATTTTATTTGTATTTTATTAATTAAAAGTAATTGTGATATCAAGTCCAAAAAGCATTTGCAATTGGTATATATAAAATATATAAAAGATCTTAAAAGAAATAAGTATGACATGTCATTTGCATATATAGATGAATCACGTGTACATAAAATATGTGTACATATAATTTCCACGCATATTGTTGGAACCCACTAATTTCTTTTTTGAACCATCAATACAAGATAGTGATGTGTCATGCAATGGTAAGCATGGAATCAAATGGAGAGGTTGCTCTAACCTACAAATGCATGCATGCAATTGTTCTTGTGTGTTTGATTTGCTTCAACTTGGGAGAAAAAGCAAAGTTACTCTCTAATCACTTTCATTCACAGTATAGGTGTTCGTTGAAAGTGTGAGCATATCTTTGACCTTTTTCTATAGTGGAAAACATACATTAATGATTTCATTAGTCACTACTAGTGGAAAAGGAGATTATGGAAGTTTTGAAACTACAGAAGGGTCAAAGGAAATCTTAAGGGACATAATATAAATATCAGAGGGAGACATTAGCAAGATTCAAAGAACAATAAATATTTACGTGAATATGGTACATAAAATGAAGAAGTTATTTTTAGTTTTAAATTCTGACTTATTCTCTGCTTCTATTATTTTATTTTCTTTCATTAAATATTTTGATTAGATTTTTATTTTAATAATTATTCATAATATAATATGTTCATACAAATTGGATAGGCCCACCAAAATTTAGAAATCGATTTTGATGAGTTTGTCTCATATATTCTGATGAGGTCCATTTGAGCAAGTGGATGACTGGGTCCAGCTGCAAATCTCAGCAGATACAAAAGAAGCGGCAGCATAAAAACCCAGCAGTCCTAAAGGAGTCTCCAGCAGCTAGCAGAACCTCCTTGCTTGGGAATAATACTGCAGTGAAGTTTTCAGAGGTAGTAGAACTTCAATACTTTCGAATATAGTACATTACATATATTACTTTCGTATACAAAATGTTATGGGTAAAAGAAATAATAAAAAATTAAGTGAATAAAAAATAAATAAATAAGGATGATGATATGACTATAATAAAATAATATTATGTACGTCGCATGAAAAATGTTGTATGTACAAGTCGTATGTTAAATATTACTTGCGGCGTGAAGGATTAGTAAGACTGCAGCCCCAAAATAAATTACAGAAAGGAAACCAAAAGTCCATCAAGTAAATGGCTCAGGATGCAAATGGTCCATCCATTTAGGCAATTTGTAATTTCATTGTCTGACTTCAGCAATTTAAATTATTTTCAAATATATTCTGATTATCACGAGTCTTTTGATATATTAAGAAGTGCAAATTAGGTAGAAAATAAAGGAAAAATGTTAAAAGTTCCTGACAGGTTCCACTAGCGAGGAAAGACAAAACAAATTTGTCTTTCGTATTGCAATGAAAGAAGCAACTAAGTGCTTATGCAGGAAGCTAAACATTATCGCGAAAACACATATTTTTCAGTATATTTTAATCAACGTCAATCGCATATTATTTTTAAAATTAAAAACCAATCACGTATTTTTAAAAGTTTAAAAACAAAAACTCAAAAAACATAAACACGCTAAATTCCTAGAAAGCATTTCTTCTCCTGTGACTTCCCATGCACTCTGAAGTCCAGGCTAGAGTCTGAATAATTCATGTTTCTTTAGTTTGGCATATGCTATCCTCACTCACCTAACCCCAACAACACTACTCCAATAATCAGATTTCATGCGCTTAGAGTTATCCAGTTGCAAGCAGCATCATATCATTATCCATAATGCTTCTCAAACATTATATTACACGTCAAAAGCATCTTCTCCAGCTGCCACCAAAAACATTCAGCATTGCTTGTGCTCCCAGCTGATTGGAATAATTATAGTATCTTCTGGCAATTGCATTATTTTGATTGCTTACACTTTAAAGAGTTACTGCTATCTCCAAATTCCCACTTAATGAATAGCCTTTAAAATTTGACCATTCCTTTTTTTTTTTTTTTCTTCTAATGGTGGCAACAAAAGAATTTCATACTGTGATTAGATTGAAACTTTTGAAGAATAATTTGATTACAAGGTTAAAGAATTGATTGTGACCAATCATTCACTTCTGGGAATTAATGACCTTCAGTTTCAATTCTCAGCTGCATGTGCATGTTCCCAGTTGCAATCTTCAAGCATCTGCATTTAGGGGATTGATGGCTGCACAACAAACATCAAAATGCATTTGCCAGAGAGTTCTAGCCAAGGAATATATTCTAAACGTGCCGACAAAATATTTAATCGTAAACAAGATGAATAATGTTCTCAAAATTCCCATCAAGTATAATGCATTTTCTACTGCAATCCTACTACTCTTCTAGGTTCAGATTGACTAGCAGCTTCATGGAACCATTTTCCTGTTTCTATGAATAATCAGAACTTAATGAAATTTATAGTAGGGTTATGACAATTAAGTGGGAAATGTAACAGCGATGTATCTGTTTTAATTGCATGCTGTCAAGATATTCGTTTATTTATGTGACCATTTTGGGCTCTACACAAGCATCTTTCATCCTTGTTTTTAGGCTTCATGTAGACGTTCTTCACTTAAAATGTGCCTCGACAGTTTAGAAGCTCACAGAATATTTAATTAGTTTTAACCTCTCCTACCCGGTCGAAATAGTATGTTGTGCGCAAGGTAGTCGTTACATGACTTGTATGACTGGTCAATAAATTAAAGGGTTATGGCATTGTGTCAGAAGCAACAATCTTATATTATATGCATAATTACTTTAGTTAAAATAATTAATATATTCTCATTAGTGAAGAACTTTCATGTACCAGAACCAAATAATGCGACGCAATATGGCATCAGAAACCCCAATGTTGGCTTGAGGACATTGGAATTTTAAAGGATTTCAAGCAAAATAGAACAAATATGGAAGACAGCGAAAAAGGATGCTGCTATCACCATCATATAGCAAATGGTCTTCCTGATCACAATAAGAAAATTTACATATATAACTATTTGATGGGAAAAGGAAATCCGCTTTTAAGACGTGGTATATTTTGACCGGCAAAGACTACCTCAAAATTGCTTCCTAATCTACTGTAATCTTTCTACTTCGGGAAAAGATTAAGGGCTGACTTGAAATGAAATAAATTCCTTTATATTTCCTCTTAAACGCACACCACAAAAAAACATTTCTGTGAGAATAGTTTGATTCTGAGGAAAATTCTGATCTTGCTCTACGAACCATTTTAATTGAGAATTAAAATAATATGTGTCTCTATTCCAGTAAGAAGATGTCTTGATGCCTATCATTTCTGTAAAAATTTTGTTCTGATTTTTATTGGCATCCATAAGAAGCGATGTGGCCAGGACCCTTCAGTTCTTGGGGCGATGACAGTCGTCTTGTCAATATCAAATCAGGGGGCAAATTAATTATCACTTCTTTTTACCTAATAGAGAAATCTATCATTAAAACTGAGTCTCTTTTATTTTTTTTTTTAAGCTTTTTACTGTCAAATTCTCTCCATAAAATATATTTCTACTTCTCAAACATAAGGCAGTTCAAGCATTACTAAACTATTTAATTGTTTAATTGAAGTTCGATATTTTCACTTACGTTTTTGATCGATTTTATTGTATTTAATTATCATCAACAAAAAGCCCTTAATCGCAATTAGAAAGGAGTTCAGGGGATTTTTGTAAAATGTAATTTATTATCAGCCACATAGTCAACTTTTTGCATGGGAATATTACTTGGAAAAATTTTCAGTTAAAACAAAAACTTCTTCTAATGGCATCCCTTAACTCACAATTAGCGAACAATATAAATATCAGTGCAAAACAAGTAATTTACCAAAAAGCCATTAGTGCTATGCATCGCTAAGTAACAGCCAGGGGCGATCTATTGCTGGCGGATCTTTCCGCATAAAATTTGAAAAATTCAGAGACTGTATTACAAAATTACTTGATTTTACTCAAACTATTAATTTTTTAATAATACTATCCTTACAAATTATCTATATAATTAGATAAATAAATTATAATTTTTAATTATATTAATTAATGTATATGATAATCATTCATTAATGTCATATATGTTTATATAAGTGAATTTGTATGAATAATTTTAAAAGTAGTACCAGTCTTAATTTTTCCTCTAATGGGGCCTGCAGTTTCTGAGTTTTCCAATTGGCCCCTTCAAATGCTTATGTCTGGAAATCCGCGCCAGGTAACAGCGAAATGATACCTAAAGAAAATTGTTTGAAATGGATAGTGGAAGTCATGTGACAGCTTCCACTCATAGTAGAACCAAAATGCCAAACAGTTGCTTTCTTATTGTTCCTCTAGTTTTTTGTAAACCATCAAAGTTTTATTTATCAATGATTTGCATTAAACAAATTGAAACAAAGCTCCATGCAAGGTAGAGCAAAGCTATTTTGCTCCACAAGTTTAATAAAGATGTAGACAACACTTGCTCCTTCTTTCAATTTTCTATTATATTCTCTTTTTATCTGTGTAACTCTCCCCTTATTTATATCCCCTAAAGGGTGTTCAACAGTCCACGCGACATCCTTAAATTAGTCGTTTAGAGACTCCTCTTGTTGGGACCATTTCTGCATCTTGGAGTCCCTCCTTGCAGGGAGAAAAAAATGGGAGATAGATTGCGCCTAGCAGTTGGAGTCATGGGTACCTTTCTTCTTTGTTTATTGTTTTAGCTTCCTGAGCATTAATTATACCACCATAGACAGCACAAACTTCGCTCTAATACTTTAAACCTGAATGGTGTTTCTTGCAGGCAATGCAGCTTCTTTGTTACTTTATTGTGCGCCCATGTAATGACGCCTGTAATTTTGTTACATATTATTTATATATCCTATTATATTGCTAGAAGGATGTAGCTAGCTAGAGCTAGCATAGATTTTTAAAGCACCTAACCTTGAAACTCAAACTCGTTTGCATGTTGGCAGATTAACTTTTTCAAGGGTGATAAGGAAGAGAAGCACTGAGGAGTTTTCATGCATTCCTTACATCGTTACATTGTTTAACTGTCTCCTTTATACTTGGTATGGACTTCCTATTGTAAGCTGCAGGTGGGAGAATTTCCCGGTGGTCACCGTCAATGGTTTAGGGATCTTTCTCGAGTTCTCCTTCATTCTCATTTATTTTTGGTTTGCTTCAGCCAGAGGCAAGGCAAGCTTTTTAATGCTTATTTGACATGATATCTACATATGTGTAATCATATTTGGACTGCATGGAAGGGAGTTATCATTCAAGTACTCCATAAAAGCTGATCATTATACCATTCAGGAATTAAAAGTATAACTTTGATGTCCATGCATACTATTTTGTCTCAACGTCATGCCATGTAGAATTTTCATCTATTATTCAGCAAAGTTGGAAAGAGTTTTATAAAGTATCATGGCTGTGCAGATCAAAGTAGCTGCTACCCTGATACCTATTATTCTAGTGGTTTGCATCACTGCAGCTATCTCGGGCTTCGTGTTTCATGATCACCATCATCGCAAGTTGTTTGTGGGGAGTATTGGCCTGGTGGCCTCTGTGTCCATGTATGGTTCGCCGCTGGTGGTTGTGGTGAGCCATATTTTCTCTTTGTTGTTTCACAATGCTAATGTTCTATGTAGTCTAAGAAGTACACATACAGAACATAAATTTTTGTATGTATTTTCCACCGTCTTTTATTTCATATCTCCCCTTAAGCTTTCTGATTCTCATAATTACTACTCTGCTTATATTGCAGAAGGAAGTGATAAAAACCAAGAGCGTAGAATTCATGCCATTCTATTTATCTTTATTCTCATTCCTCGCAAGCTCACTCTGGATGGCATATGGACTACTGAGCCGTGATCTCTTTCTTACGGTTTGTATAGCTATTAAACCTCCTTTAGTGTCAAAATTTTATGCCAAAACAATTTATGTTGCTTGGAGTTTTTCACTAAAATTCCTTAATTCTTTGCAGTCCCCTAATCTGGTTGGAGCCCCATTAGGCCTCCTACAACTCGTGCTTTACTGCAAGTACAGGAAAAGGGGAATTACAGAAGAACCAAACAAATGGGATTTAGAACAGAACGAGGAGAAATCCAAGCAGCTGCAGCTCGTGATGAATAACAATACCAATTGCAAGAGTTGAAAGTTGAAAAATTTTCAACTCAAGTGAAAGGTTTGATTAAGTTCCTTCCCTCTGAAACAATTATGCAAGCATTCTCTCTATATATATTCATAAAAATTTGTATGTGAAAAATTGAAATCATTATTTTGCTTGTTTGTGACAGGAGGAGCTTTCATAGGGCAATAAATCTACAAGAAGTGGGCAGTAACAGCCAAAGTTGTTAAAAAAAAAATCTTTCGGTTTTTTTGTTATTGTTTATGAAAAAAATCTTGCTAATTAAGTGATGTCATAAAAAAATAAAAATTAACTTCTAATAAAAGGTCTCGGTTTCATGTGATGTGCCACCTATCTTTCAATCTCCTTAAAACAAGTCAGCCCAAAATGATTGCCAAAACAAGAGCAATATTATATCACTAAATTATACACAAACTTGAACTCCGAATGCAAATGATATAGTGAATCAGATATTTGTATGTTGTAAAAAATAAATTAAAGCAAGATGCTCAGCAATCGGCATAGAGCACAATGGCAATCCATATCCATCAAACCTCCAAACGCAATGTTACTTGCCAGGTCATTTCATTGCAAAAATTCCAAAATAAAACCAAATGCTCCACCAACAATCACCAGTCACTTTCCTAAGGCGACAACCACCCTTGTGTGAACCCATTTGCTGAAAAAAAGTGTCGTTTTCATTAAATTTGACCACATGTCTGTAGATTGCAAAGGACATAGGCTGAAACAAAAGAGGCATTCGATCAATAACAAGCTTTAAAGAGAAAGGTACTCGTCTTGAGATAACAACCAAATTATTGTAGCTTTTGCAAAAGCAAAATTTTAATCTACATCATCATCAGCATTATTGCTGAATGACAGAAAACAACCGAAAGTACTGTGCCCACTTTGGCTATGAATAAATTGCAATTCTAAAATGACTGTGATTCGAAAGTATTTAGTTGTTGACAAATGCAAGTTAGCTGTCACTATCCAAAATGCTTGATGAATCAGAAGCACACAAAGTATAAAATAAAAGACAAGTAAAATGATGAATTTGGAAGTGTTATGTTGCCAAAGCACAAAAACCCTCAGTGCAATAACTTGTAGTGTGATAAAAACCATTTACCAAAAACTGGAGGAGTCCGGCCAACAGAGAACATATTTTGAGAATGATAAAATTAAACAAAAGATTAGACCTTTTAAGACAAAGCCTTAAAAGATGCCTACCTCAGTGAGGAACACATATACGCTACTGTGGGATTGACTGCAGAGGAAACAATCTTTTTGATGTAGATCACTGACACACGTCATCCATCAAGTGCATCGTAGATTTTGAAATAGAAATTGTGATAAACAACAGTGAAAAAATAAACCATAGAGATCAGGGAAAAATATTTGACAGAGATATATGAAGGAAGATGAATATTAGTTGGTTGCTTTAGAACAGTAGGGCAATCAACAAATGATAAACTGAAAATTTTAAAATTTGGACGATAAAGCTAAAAAGAATTTGTTAAATGGCAATATGTTAAACTAAAATATGCAGATCCTTGTATAGACATAGGATATCAATCAAATTTGACAATTGAATTAAGATTTGCTGTTAGATGTTCCAAAGTGGCATAAATCACGTTACAATTTGGATCATTTCTGTCTTCTACGGAGAACACATAAACTCTATTGCCAAGCTCAATCCAACTGCGCCCAGGATCCTTTTTCACTTCCAAGCCTCTCAACATTTTCCTCATGTGCATCTTCTCCCCCCATTTCCCCAAAATTGCATATATGTTGGACAGAGTAATGTAAGCAGATATTGGCCTGGGATCCAAACTGAACACCTTTTCAGCCACCCTCTCACCCACTTCCAGGTTCATCCAGAACCAACAAGCACTAAGCAAAGCTCCCCAGACTACCCCATCTGCTTCGACTGGCATCTTTTGGATGAACTCCTCAGCTTCTTGAAGACGGCCTGACCGACCAAGAATGTCCACCACACATGCATAGTGCTCCAATGTTGGGATTATGTGATACTTTTCCATTGAGTAGAAAAATGCCATCCCTTCATTAACTAGACCAGCACGACCACAAGCAGACAGAATTGCAACAAAAGTAGCAGCATTTGGGACTACGTGTTGCTCTAACAATCTGTCAAAGAGTAATACTGCCTCAGAGCCAAGGCCATGATGTGCATAAGCATTTATAAGAGCCGTCCATGCTGCCACATTGGGGGAAGAGATGCTGCTAAATGATCCCTGAGCTTCAGCCATGCTCCCACATCTGGAGTACATATCAATGAGGGATGTTCCCACATAAACATTGGACTCAAATGGTGTTTTAATTAAGTGGGCATGAAGTAATTGTCCTTGTTGAAGAGATCCAAGACATGAGCATGCATGAAATAAAACAGAGTAAGTTGATCTTGTGCGCTCTATAGATAATCTGCACATTGTCACGTATAGTTCCAGAGCTTCTTCATGCAGATCATTTTGAATATAACCTGACATCATAGAGTTCCAGGTCACTGGGTTTCTTTCCCCTTTTGTTTCTTCAAAAAGATCCAAAGCTTTCTCAATTTCACGATTCCTGGAATACACACAAATCATAGTATTCGAAGAAATTATTGTTCTTTGAGGCATGTTCTCAAATAATCTTTTTGAATCCTCAACCCGACCTCTAACTGCATAACCTTTAATCATTAAATTATATGAGATGGAATTAGCTTCAGTCAGTCTATTAAAAATCAGCTCTGCTTCTTCAATCCTACCCATCATTATAAGCCCATTAATTAGTGAGTTTGAAGCATTCAAACAGGGATTTACTATTCTATCATAGACTCTCTTGGCATCAAGAACAGCTTCACAGCTACAATAAAATTCAATCAATGCACCCCCAATTGAGTGGTCAAATTCAAAGCCACATTTTATCAAGATCCCATGAATCACCCTGCCTTCACACAAATCACCAAGTCTGCCGCAAGCCCTTAAAACACTATCAAAAGTAAATTCATTAGGCATCACCTCACCAATCTCTCTCATCCACAAAAACAATTCCAACGCCTTCTCACAATCA
The DNA here is from genome assembly GCA_013180625.2 of Boswellia sacra. Classification (NCBI taxonomy): domain Eukaryota; kingdom Viridiplantae; phylum Streptophyta; class Magnoliopsida; order Sapindales; family Burseraceae; genus Boswellia; species Boswellia sacra. The sequence goes on along the minus strand of SNVD02009519.1, from coordinate 1,877,190 downwards.
TCTTCACTCTTTGCATAACCAGAAATCAACTTAGTCCACGACACAACATCCTTTCCTTGCATCTTCATAAACACATCATAAGCATCACTCATCAAGTTGCATTGCACATAACCAACAAGCATTAAACTCCACAACAACTGATTATCATCACGCAACTCGTAAAAAACCCGCTTAGCTTCTTGTATCTCAAAGCAGTTTGCATAAAAATACAACAAAGCACTACCCACAAGCTCAAATTTCTCGTACCCACATTTGAAAACAAGACAATGAGTCTGTTTTCCATCAACTAAAGACTTCAATTGCGCGCATACACTTAATAGGGTAGAAAAAGTAGTCTCAGTGAGCTTGACATCTCTACGATGCATTAATGAAACTAAATTTAGAGATTCATGAAATTTTTCCCATCTTGAGTAACCAGAAATCATGGTATTCCATGAAACAACAGTTCGAGTTGGCATTTGATCGAACAGATTACGAGCAATATCCAATTGCCCATTTTTAGCAGATTGCGTTATAGCAATGTTCGTGGATACTATTTGATCGCGTAATGTTGGCGGTGTTTGGGCATGAGGGGAGAATGGTTTTAGGGTTTTCCAGCGTTTGTGCTTCCATTTTCCCGGGAAACACGATTTCAGAAACATTTTGAAATAGAGAAGAGGCAAACGAAAACTAGCGCCCGATTTTCATCAAATGACCCCCTCTCCCAATCATTTTCTATAACTGACCCATTTTTCTATTTTAACTATTAGTAACCTTTTTTAGTAAAGAAAAATACGAAAATATCCTTGACAATCCAAAAAAAGATAATAAGAATAGAAAGACATAAACCCTATTCATGCAAACCGTACGACGCACTGGCTCAACTTCTCCGTCTCCATCGATCCGCCACTGCGCTCACTGAACTCCATCGTGCTGCTGTCTTTGTTCCGCTGCTATAATGCTCCATCATGCACTGTGATCGCGTCGTCCTCGGCTTGCTACATCGTTGTTCTCCCCTCGTGCTGCCTCGTTGGTCGCTTGCTGGTCGAGCCCGTGGCATCACTCCGCTGTCGTTCTCTCATCGTCCCGCCGCTGTAGTCACTTGCTCGTCGCGCTCGTGGCCTCGCTCTGCTGCTGTTCGTCTCCCGTGTCACTGATTTCGTAGGTTGCTGGTTGCGGCCATGGCGTTGCTCCGCTGTAGTTCTCCCATCGTGCCGCCACTTTGGTCTCACCCATGGCGTTGCTCCACCGCTCTGGTCGCGGACTGGGACTGGTGTTGCTGGGTTTGGATTCCTGATGAGCAATTTTATTAACACTTTAAATGTTTTGTGTTTCTTGTATATTTAATTACGCGGACTGGGTTTGGACGCTTGATATAGTGTTTATTATTATTGTTATAACCGAAATCTAGAAATTATTGTTTCATGCAACTTCTGTGGATTGGGGTTTGTTGAGTTCGGGGTTTTGGGGCTTTCATTAGACGGCTATGCTGGGGCTTTTTGCTTGTGGTGTTTTGTTGGGTTACGAGGCTTTTTGGTGGTGGTGTTTTGCTGGGCTATGGGGATTTTTGCTAGTGTTATTGTGCTGGCTCTTGTGTGCCTTTTTGGTCAAGGAAGTACAAGCAATAATATTCAATTTTGACCATTATTGAGTGATTTGCTCACTCCATTATCTCCTGAGAGTTTATTTTCAAGGGCTATTATGTTGAACTAAAAGTGGATGCATTTAGCATTTTAGAACAGTCGAATTGCCTCAAATTAAGTTAGGATGCTGGAAGTTTATTAACTTTCTTGGAGAGAGATTCATGCTAAATATGCTGCCTGGTTTTAGTTATCTCATGTCTAGATCTAATTCTAATTGCAAATACTCTATTTTTCAGTAAATAAATGAAACTTAAGATCTTATTGTTGGTTGTGGTAGAATACTACAGTATCCCCACATAATTGTGTAATATGTGTATTCTGTTCTTTGCATGAAGAATTTACAATCTGTTTTTGTTTTATTTTAATTTTCCTGGTAATGTTTGGGGCTTTTTCCAATACTAAGCAGTTGTATTCTTTTTTCTTTACATTGTGTAGTTGCTTTTTCAGCCCTATGACAATTTCTTAAATTTTGTTCTAAGTGATGCCAGCAGGCAGGTTCTTGCTATCTCTCTATTAATGTTGATGGACCCCTTATGCAGAAATGCATCTAAAGACTAAAGCTGCTGTCTCTCTATGAATATTGATGGGCTATCATAAATGTAGTGAATAACGTTTTCCCCAGATATTGACAGGATTCGTCATCAGAGTCTTCCGCTTCCCTCTATTTTTTTTAATTTTTTTTATGTTGCAGATTCCATGAGCTATTGGTATGTGCTATTATGTGGCTTAGCTTAGCCTCCGCAACTCATACAATTCTGCTAGGCTAGAATATTATTGCTTAGGACAATGACTGACTATAGTGGCTTTGAGAGTATAAGTTGTCAGTGAATGCTTGTTGGATCCAAAATCGAGTCAGGTTTGTGTTTTTTCAGAAGTCCAATAATTTCAGAAGGTTTTGCCAAGGTTTTGATGTAATCGGGTCGTGCACATTGCCCGGAATTCACTCTATTGTAATCAGCATGACGGGGTCATACAACAAACCCATTAGACTCTATTACACGACCAAGTCGTGCAATAAAACAGAATTCATAATAGAATCTGTTTTGTTGCACAACTGGATCGTGCATTAAGGCAGACTCGGTTTAGTTTCACAACCCGGTCGTGCAACAAAGCAATGCAACAAAACAGACATTGCTTTGTTGCATGACCCTGTCGTGCTATCAGCACGATCGGGTCGTGCAATAAAACAGATTGCTTAATGCAATCTGGTTTTTTGCACGACCAGGTCTTGCTGAAATGCATATTGCTTAATGCAATCTGGTTTTTGCACGACCCAGTCGTGCAGTTAGCACGACCAGGTTGTGCTCATATACAGATTGCTTAATGCAATCTGTATTTCTGCACGACCGGGTCGTGCTCAAGTACAGATTGCTTATTGCAATCTGTTTTGTTGCACGACCCAATCGTGCTGATCGTGCTCATATGCAGATTGCTTACTGCAATCTGTTTTTTTGCACGACCCGGTCGTGCTCATATGCAGAATGCAGATTGCTCATATAAAACAGCTTTCACTCTATTCCACAACTAGGTCGTGCAATGAACACGACCTGTTCGTGCATTAAAACTGATTTAACTATGTTGCAATAAAACAGATTTAACAAACGACCTGGTCATGCCAAATTTTAGAATTTGCTCTATTACACAATGCTTTGTCCTGTTTTAGATGTCACTCTTGTCCATTTCTATTGATATTATATAAAATTACAATGTAAGAGAAATGAAATTGCATTACAATGTCATAGCTAACCGGTGTACAAGAACAACTTAATAATAATGTTATTTATTGAAGTCATTAGACAACAACATCAACCACTAACATGTCCAACAAAACAATTACAACACACACATCTATAAACGATTGCAACACACATATCATCCATTGCTTAAAGTAAAGCTTTTAAAAAGCAGTAGGTACATGTGGTTACTCCCCATCGGTATCATTTAATGGAGCCTCCGGATTTCTATTTTTTGATATGAGATCGTGAAAATGAGTCACAATACCATTTTGAAATTCCGCATTTTATAAACCATGACATTCTTCTCAACCTTTGTAAAAGTCTTTCGGATATATATATTTGATTCAAGGGAATGAGTAATTGCAGATTCATGTCTATGGTGATATTATTTTCGTCGTATCCATTGTTTGATATTATTTGATTCAAGGGAATGAGTAATTACAGATTCAAGGGAAGAGATCTAAAATATGCAGATTTCTTTGATGGAGCCTTGTTAAACCATTCCATCAAATGCTTAGGAATAAAGTTTTGCAGTAGCTCCATTTTCATGCGTAAGCAGATTTAGAAAGATTTAACAATGATTGCTTACGGAATAGGTGAAGTGCTTTTACAACCCAATGCGTAGCAAGAAAATGGAGCAAAAGAAACTATAAAATAGACTCTAATTACCTAGAATGAAAACTGTTTTGGTCAGGTAAACAAAAGAATCGAAACTTCATTATGTTTTTTTGCACGACCCAGTCTGCTGGTAGCACGACCTAGTCGTGGAAAAAAGCAGAATGAAAATTGCATTCTGTTTTTTTGCACGACTGGGTCGTGCTGGTAACACGACCTGGTCGTGTTGGAACACAGAATGAGTTTTCATTCTGGTTTTTTGCACGACTGGGTCATGCTACCAGCACGACCCAGTCGTGCAGAAAAACAACAAAATAAAGCCTATTGTGTTTTTTGGCGCTTCATTTTGTTGTTTTTCTGCACGACCCGATCGTGCTGGTAATGAAAACTGTATTCTATTTTTTACATTCTTTTTTTTTTTGCACGACTTCATATTTTTTTAGCACGACCGGGTCGTGCTCGTGGTAGAAAACTGATTTTTGGCACTTTGCACGATTAGGTCGTGCTGTTTAAAAAAAATTACAAATTCATTTTTATCGCTTCATTATCATGCCCTGCAGTATTTCACTCTAACCCATAGAATAAAAAGGTGAAAACTTGGGTGTCATCTTCAGCTTTGCATATGGAACAAGTTATACAAGGTTTATCATGTAATAACTGTACAACGTAGTCCAGAGGCCAACATCAGATATAATCTCAAACAAGACATTAGGATAATTACATTTCGGAGCCATTTCCATTACAATTATTCAAACCTTGATACAATTGTTATTACAACTAAATATGTCCTCTTCTAAAACAGATAGAAGAGGAAACATAATCAAAATGCCTGCTGCTTTATTTAATTTAAGATTTCAGCTTTCTGATAGCTCTCAATAGAATCAATGAGAGTCTCCTCCAATGGCCTGTAACTCCAACCCAACCTCTGCAACTTCTCTGAAGTCAGAACATTTTCTTCCCCTCTTTCAGTAAAGCTGCCAATGCACAAACGTTATAATAGGGTAGTCCATAAATTACTGGAAAACAAACGAAATAAATCAAAATAAAAAATCATTGGGCTTGAATTCAAAAGCATGATATGAATGCTGTAAGCAGTTGGTTGGGTTGATAATATTCACTTACTTTTTAGGATAGTTGTAATTAGGAAATAGAGTCTTCAACTTGTTAACTAGGTCGCGTACTTTGATAATGTGTGCTGTGAAAATGTATCTCCCTTCTGCATCAGGCTTCTCAAATGCCAGAAGCAAGGCTTCAGCTACATCACGCACATCAACTATCATCCGCACCTTGTCTTCTACTTACTCATAACCTTCTGTTAGATCACCAAAAAAAATCCCAATTGGAACGCTGAGTCATTGACTCACATTAAACTTGACAAGGAATCACGTTTTAGAGGAAAAATCACATATTTGTCATCACACACACAGACACAAATGATTCACTCGAATGAGCCTCAATCCAGAACTAGTTAAATGTAAACACAAATAGAAGAAAAAACTTTTAAACTCCAGAGCCTCACTTTCTGCTTCCGTTTTTGAAAGACAATACCAATTCTAGAAAAACACATAAAAATTTTGCATTAGTGTATAATAAGTTACGAATTGATTCATATATGTGCACTACTTACATTTTAAAACTGTCCAAACTACTCAATTTAAAGAACGACAAGCAATTTATCTGACTTTGATATAGAGATAAGTTCTCCTGTTTCTACCTTAGTTGTTCTGCAATATTCCTTATCAGACCAACAACTCTCGTCCATCACATTTATTCCCTACCAAATTGAGCAACACAATAACAAGTACAAATATCTTTTAACAATCGACTGGAATATGATACAATAGCATTCATTTCCCTTTTTAATCAACACTAATTCAATATCCACAAACTGATTCAAAACAGAAGAAATTAGAAAACTAAAGCAATTAGAAACCAAGGAAATATTCCATACTTGGCAAGTCAACCACAAAATTAGAATATTTCCACTGCACCAATTCCACAAAATTCCATTCCTACTTATTACCAATCTACATAATAGAAAGTTTCACTTGATTAAAGAAAAATAACAAGCAAGTTCATTATTTCCCATAAATAACCTTCATGATGAAATCATATATAGTTTTTTTCGTAGCATCTCTTGCATAAACACCAAAGAAGTGAGTTTTCATGAAAAACCCAAGTATAATTGCGGATTGTAAAGAGAACTTGTCTTGCAAAAAGGCTGATTTAAAGGACACGAGTGAAGATTATGATGGAAGGAGTCAATAAAGCCATTGAAGGCCATAGAGGAGGAGAAGAAGAAGAAGATGGGTACATTTTGGGTAGTGTGAAACTGTGTAAAACGGTAGAGAATGAAAACTGTGGAAAACAGAAGAAGATGTTCAGTTTTCATAAGTGAAACTAAGGATATTAGTGTCTTTTCATTTGTAAAAGGGGTTATAAATAGTTAAATTTTAAAAGGGGGTTACATTTATCAAGTTAGCTTAAAAAAGGGTTATTTAAAAAAATATTCAGCAGGTGGAAAACGCACCGTTTAGAGGTGCCTTAAAACGCACCGTTTGTTTGACCTCCATCCAGATTCCAAAATGTTCAACAGACCGACCCGTTCCGGCCCATTATCGTGACAGAAATCAGACTAAGGAGTATGGACTTCAGTGGTTCTGATTGTTAAGTACTGGAAATTCGCCAACGTTTATCTTAATAAAGAAATTTTAAAATGTCAAAATTATCTGTTTATTTATTCTAAAAGTTTGTGATTTATATTAAAATTATACTAGATTTATAACTTATTTATAATCTCAATTGTAAAATATTATTGAATAAATAATTATGATGTCATTCAATTTAATATCTTTTATTTATTTTCATTTTTTACCTATTTCAGTAATAGCTTACCAACTCAAGTTGTATAAAAAATAGAAGTAAATGAGTTATAAATATGAGTAATACTAGAATTATAACATTCATATAACATATATTTTATAACATAACGTGACAGCCTATATGGTCAAAATTCACTCAAGAAAGAAAAAACCAAAAATGGATGAGGAAAATTATCCAATAATTTAAGCTGTCACGTCATGCTATAGAATTTATATTTTATAGATATTATAAGTTTAGTATTATTATATAAATATACCCTTATATTATATAGCGCCCATGAAACCAAGTGTCGTAATATTATTGATGAAGGACAAAAAAATCTCATGATAAAATAAATAGATGAAATAATGAATTAATGTCGCTTAATAATTTTACGCTAAAATTCGTGAACTCTTTGCAGTTTGCAGTCCCGAATCTGGTTGTTAGCCCCTTAGGCCTCCTCCTTGTTCTTCACTAAAAGTTCAGGAAAAGGGGAATTAGATTGAGGAAAAATCCAAGCACCTGCAGCTCATGTTGAATAACGATACTAATGGCAGGAGTTAGAAAATTTTTTCAACTCAGGTAAATGGGTTAATTTCATTAAGCTGCTTTCAAGGTTTGTGCATCAAGCATGAGTTTTAAGATAGTTCGCTTGAACGCGCTTCAATTCATTGGGTAATAAAGTCTCCAAAGAAGAGGGCGGTAACAGCTAAAGTTGTCAATATATATATATATATAAGTGACAAAAATTTCACCATAAAAGAAATTGATGAAATAATGAATTAATGTCCCTTAAAAGTTTTACACTAAAATTCCTGAACTCTTTGCAATCCCTGAATCTAGTTTTATGTCAAAATATTTCCTTCTTATACATATATATTCTTAAATCCCACTAATTAAGTGAATTCAATCTCCTCAAACATTAAGTCATCTCAAAATTGTTGCCAAAACTGGATAAATACCTCGCTAAATCTTACACAAATTGGAGCAACAAATGCTGCAAATGATAGACTGAATTCAAATATTTCTATGTTGTAAAAAATAAATTAGAGCAGCTTAAGATGCTCATCAAATCGGCATACAGCACAATGATGATCCATATCCATGAACCTCCAAATGCAGTGTTATTTGCCAGGGCACTTCATTGAAAAAACTCCAAAGCAAAACAAAGTGGTCCATTATTAACCAGCAGTAGTCACTTTCCCTTAGATCTTATGTCAACATAATTGCTTGAAAAAAAGTGTCATTTTTCACTCTATTCATAAGGCATCATCGCATCAGCTGTCACTTCACACTTCACAAAAGAGTCCAGCCCCATTTTGCTCTATTGATATACTCTTATCATCTAGGCATCAACACAAATAATTAAGAAGGTCACACGTGTCATTATTCAACATTCAAACTTATGCGTAAACTGAGCTGCATGCATGAGGACACGTAGCCTCACACTCTCTTCCACTATCGCACACCACCTCTCTACGCATCTGATCTATCTTCATCTTCAACAACCCGAACCCCAATGAACAAAGCACAAGAGAACTCGAAGAGCTAACACAGACCACTTACAAAATTTGATCTTTACTCGTCGTTGTACGTACAGTAGTTCGTAGGTTACTATATATCTATTATGGTGAAGCTAGCATCGGCACGGGAAAGCCGAATGTACGGGCCACGGTTATCGAGGAACCGGGCGGAGTACATGAACGCAGGGCTATATGTGTTTGCTACTATTGTGCTGCTTAGCGGTTTTGCTGCCGAGTTGTCCAGGGAACCCAAGTCAGGCCTCGTGCTTTTGCTTATAGCTTTTGCGTTGATAATTGTGGTCAATATTCATGATCTTCTTGCCCATCTTGCCGGGATCGATTATTGGTTGCCCGTCATGGAGTTCGATATTCAGCTAGCGCTTGTTGAGTTTGCGGTTCCCATTGTGCAGACTTTGGGATCTCTTCTCTTTTTCTTGGGAATTCTGTTCCTCTTCATTCAGGTTCATTTGTTAAATCTTTTATGAAATTAGCACAAACCACTAAAAAGTAGTACACTTTTTGGGATAATTTCTGCATAAAATTTGCATGCATATATATAAATTCTTTTCGTGGGTTCTGGCGATGTTTATGTGCTTATTTGCTGAATATCTGATCTCTATCTGCGAATTACAGGAGGAAAAGGGATATGGTTACTTTAAATTGGAAAGGCATGCTCTTAGAATGCTTATTGCTGGCCCAGTTTTGTGGTTACTTGGATCGATATTTAACTCATGCCAGATCTATGAAAGAGCCAATGGTCATGTCCAAATCTTGCAACAGAGTGTGCACATTCCGTTCCTGATCGGCAGCCTGTTGTTATTGGTGGGTGCAATCCTCAATAGCCGCGAGCAAGCTGGAGTACTGATTAATCATGGGATAGAGCTACTGGTAAGTTTCCATGTAGAACACTTGAAATTTAGTAAACAAAACGGCTGCACGCAGGCCTTTTTTATGCGGATAATTCTAGATTTATAGAGTACTCTTTTATATCATAAAGAGATTGGAAGACCATAAATTACTCATTTATCAGATGTGATAATGTGTCGACAAATGCATGCATAATGACACATAAGATTGTTTATAGAGTTTATAAGTAGTGTATACTACTCCTTTTATATTACATATAGGCACTTCAAAATCTTCTTAATTTATAAATGCAGGGTAGCATTTGGGTGTGGTTGGGGATTGTTGGGAGCTTATTATTGTTCATTGGAGGATTGATGAATGTGGTGAAGGTGTTCAAGGTGCAGCAACTTGATGGAATAAGGCTTGAGAAACTACGAGGAGGAGCACAAGAGAGATTAATTCGAGAAAGGGAAGGCCACACCCCGCTTATAGTAGAAGAACAAAGGAGGAGGAAAAAGCCTTCAATTGAAGAGGAAATAAAACCAGCAGTGCCTGTGCCTCTGCCCGATCAAACAACTTACAAGAACGTGCTTGTTAGCCAGACTTGAAGTGCGTTCAATTGAGAATAACTAGCTCTCTATCCTCAGCTTAAAATTCTTGGATTTCTCTTCTTTTGCATATATACGTCCTTTCGATAGTTGCTGTATTTGCCATTTATATTCTCCTCTTTTTCTTTCCTTTCTTCCCATTATTTTACTACTCCTTCGTAATTACATTTACTCTGGTGATGAAAAATTAATAATAATTAATTTATAGAATTTTTAAGGAAATAATGGTAAGCATTAAGCATTATATATATATATAAATATATTAACAAATAAGAGGCTTTGAAATTGATTGATCCACTTCAGGGTGGGATCAGCCAAATAATCATTAATGTGATCATGTAATTATAGTTCTTAATTATTGATGTATTTTAATATTTTATATTAAAGATCTTGGAATTGATTGATCATTCTAGGTTGACCTAACCTCTCATTATTCATATGATCAATGGGTTGTTTATTAATTGTGGCCATATTTTGTGATTCTACTGACCTGATATTTTTATATCGTTCTCTTCAAAAGTTGAAAAGTAATATCACATAATCTAAATATTCAATCATCCTTATGTAACTTGATAATGCGATATAATTAAAGAAAAAAACATAAATAATTTTAACTAATTATTAAAAAAAACCCCCTTAGCTAATTTAAAGATTTGTTTTAAGTACTAAACTCTAATTTCTAGAACTTTTTTTAATAATCTAAACAGATTGTCAAGAGTTGTTGATATTCTGTATTCTACTGACCTTATATATTCTTAATATATTCGAGAACTCGGGATTAACTCAGAGTTTGACCAACTAAAAAAGAGAAAAAAAAAAGATTTGATTGAAGTTTAAACACATCCAATATTTAATTACTTTTCATTTTCTCAATTATTAAAAAAGAAAAGCCATCATAAATCCGGTATTTAGTATTATTACTCTTGGCTTTATCATAAGAGTAATATTTATAATATTATCTTTTTTTTTAATAATTTTATTTATATACGATGGAATTTATTAATCGAACGTATAGTGACCAGAATATTCGCCTGGCTTAGCCATCTACTGCTAAAGTGCGCCTAATTTCTATCCCTAGTCCACCTGCTAACCTAAACCGTGTGCTAAATACGCCTACACGGCGCCAAAAATATTTCATCCCCAAACCCCGACAAGCGAAACACAACTCACAAATCGCTTCAGTTTCGTTTTTAAATCCGAAACCCTAATTTGGATAACATCATTCGACGTTTCGGTCTCCAGGTATTTGATTCCGGTCTTCTATTATTTTAGATTTCTTTCGATTCTCCCTGTTTAACGCATCGATTATTTGTCTTTTTTCTTGATTTTTTTTTAAACGATGTTATCTGTATTGACCGCTTTAGTGATGATATTAATTCATCATAATTTTTTATTATGGTTTCGTTACGTGCTAGTTTGCGGAAATTCAAGGTTGTATTTCCAGGAAATTTATAGACTTCAGGAATTTTATATATTTATAAATTTATTTATATTTGGTGTGTTTTGAAGAATTTATGCATAAATAGGGAAATCTAACGAAAAGTTGAGAAGTTGTTTGCTGGGGAAACTTCTAAATATACAGGCTGAAGAACATTACTATAGGAATTTTTTTTTTAATTTTTTATGATGAATTCTTACGGTATTTATTTATCAATAGCTGTGTCTCAATGCACGTGTAGTTTTTTTATGAGCAGTGTTGTTTATTTATGTTTTTAATTTTAAATTGTTTTACGTCAAGGAGAGGATATAAGTCTATGTTTCTATGGTGGAGAATCTCATTTGATGTGGGTTATATTTAGCAGTCGAAGAGGCTATACCAACGTGTGGGTCTATTTAGTTAGATTGGGTTGGTTATTCAGAATGGCATCTGTGTCTAGTCAGCCGCAGTTCCGTTACACCCAACCCCCATCTAAGGTGCTTCACTTGAGAAATTTACCATGGGAATGCACAGAGGAGGAATTAATTGAACTTGGGAAGCCGTTTGGCAAGGTCGTGAACACAAAGTGCAATGTTGGAGCAAACCGGAATCAGGCCTTTATTGAATTTGTAAGTGGTTGTTACTCTTTCTGCTTTAACTGCTTTCCTCTGTTTTTCTAAGTAATGGTATCAGTGGGTATTCATCTTTTATAGTCCTTAATCTCCTTCAGGCAGATTTGAATCAAGCTATTGCGATGATATCATATTATGCCTCATCATCAGAGCCTGCGCAAGTGCGAGGGAAGACTGTCTACCTGCAATATTCTAATAGGCAGGAGATAGTAAACAACAAAACAACTGCAGATGTTGCTGGAAATGTACTACTAGTTACGATTGAGGGTACTGATGCACGTCTAGTCAGCATTGATGTCTTGCACCTGGTAAGCTAATTTCAAGCCTTTTTTTAAATTGGCTATCGGTGGTAAACATTAAACTGAAGGATGTTGTCAATGAGCTTCTGTAATTAGGTTGTAGTTTGTCAGACTTTGGAAACCTTTTGTTGACATGAATGTAAATGGATCAGCAGGCCCATGTCAAGGCAATATCTCCAATGGCAGCTTAGTGCATCGGGAGAAAGAGCACATGTGTGTTTGTCTCCTTTCTCCTTTCCTTAACACTGACTCTTTCTTCCCTTCATTTCCTCCTAAACTTCCTATTCCTACATTCTGATAGTTTAGGGTGATTTCATTTCTTTTCTCTTGTGCATCCCTTCGCTCTTTTCATTTTCTGCATGCTCTATTTAATGTTTACTTATCCCATAAAATATTTTGAAGTTAAAGAAGTTGTCTTCTTGTGGTAAACAGAGGCCTAGTGCCCAACAACATGAACTGTTAGTTTTTGTTTGGGGAGGTTTTTGGAAGATAGTTTTTTAGTAACTATTTCATAACACTAGTGATTCTTGGTTTTTGTTTGAGTTATTGGCTCCACATAAAGACGATGCGAGCTTAAGTCCCCAAAGGAATAAGAAAGCTTCCCTAGAAATGTTTTATCTTTTGAATATAATTTTAATATTTTGTACTTTTTTTAGTTGTTTCCAATTTTTTTCTTAGATAATACAAAATGCTGCTGTCTACTGGTAAACCTGGGAAACTTAAATTTATTTCTATATGGTTACATGTAATAATTACTGGAAGGAACAATGCAGGGAAGTTGATTTTTGAACTTATGTAATATTCTTTTTCAATATCTGTTTCTAAAAGTTATTTCAGTGATGCAGGTTTTTTCAGCTTTTGGGTTTGTGCATAAGATTACTACTTTCGAGAAGACAGCTGGATTTCAGGTCTTTATATAATATTTTAGTGCCTAATTTATATTGCTGGTTCGTTTCATTCTTTACACCTGAATTCACTTTACATACAATCTTTTTAGGCATTGGTGCAATTTTCTGATACGGAGACTGCCTCCTCTGCCAAAAATGCCCTGGATGGAAGAAGCATCCCTAGGTGACAATTGTATTAATTTTTTGACACGGTATTTAGTCCAACTGTTGTGGAACATATCATGATTGGAAATTTAAAGACATTTGAGAGTTACTTTGATGTAAAGGATCTATTAAACTTTTGACAGACAGTTGAATTCCTAATACTCTATTTATCTTTGAGTTTTTTATCCTGGAAAGTTCAGCAAAAAATTGGCTGGCTTTGCCAACAAATTAATTCTTTTGTATGGTAAATTTGCTAGGTGGACATTAAAAGACAGTTCCTTGAACATTCATGTGTTTCGTAGATGAAGCTATGCATTTACCAGCTGGTTTAAGTTTGTGTTAGTATCTTTTGTGCAATCTGGGCAATCTATTGATTTATCTTGTCCTTGGTATCAGATATCTTCTTCCTGAGAATATGGGGCAATGTACCCTCCGGATCACATATTCTGCCCACACAGATTTGAGTGTAAAATTTCAGAGCCACCGTAGCAGGTAATCTTGTTGCCTATCACTCTGTATTTGACTGTTTATTATACTGCAGCAAATATTAGGATAACACTGGTTCGTCTATGATAAAAATAGTAGGTTTTTTCATTATTGTACCATCATGCAACCTTTATCAGTTGGCTCTGTGATGCCGTGCTTTTCAATTATTTGCTGGACTTGCCCTTATATCTTGATGTTTATGACTTTTTGCATCAACTTATGTCAATTGCATTTTTCAGGGACTACACCAATCCTTACCTTCCTGTTGCTCCATCAGCCATAGATGCTAGCGGTCAGGTAACTGAGGAAATGTTTATTTTGTTATATTTAGTGGCGGTTGGATCTGCCACTAACTTTTGGGAAGTAACATTTGACATGATTAAAGCATACAGACTGTTGTTTTAGCATAATTAGGCTCCAGTACATGATAATATAATCTACTTCAGTTGTATTCTTTGTGCTTGATGTTTCATGATAGAATTCTTGTGTATAAGTTTCTCACCTTGCACAGAATCATAGAACTGTGTGTCTAGGTGATATTTGAGAGCTTGAAACCACACAACCTCAAGATTGCAACATTTTTTAATGGAGTATCTTATGTTTGGTTGATTTTATTAATGGATCTTATCTGTTATTGCAGTTCAGTGTTGGTACTGATGGGAAAAAACTAGAACCTGAGAGCAATGTTCTTCTCGCATCTATTGAAAATATGCAGTATGCTGTCACCTTGGATGTCTTACACATGGTATTTTCAATGACATGAGTAGTTATTAGAATTCTTAGCTGAGGATGCTTTTTCTGAGTAATTAGTTTGCTTCTTTTTTCCCATGGCTAGGTCTTTTCTGCATTTGGGCCTGTCCAGAAGATTGCCATGTTTGATAAGAATGGTGGACTACAGGCCTTGATTCAGTACCCTGGTATTCTCTAATCTATCGACTTATATTAAAACAGAAAAAAATTTGTTTATGTTGCTACAAGTTGAATATGTCAAGAAAGTGGCTCTTTCTTAGGAACCTGGATAATTTATCAAAGTATGAAATCTCTCATGTTTATTATTTTGTTGCATCTTTTCTCTAATACTAGTTTAATCTTAAGTCAATACAATTATAGATAGGAAAATGGTTCTTATGTTTTATATTTTATTAAGGACTAAAAATTTGGTTGTCCTTAAGTTAGAGCAAGAAATCTGTAAAATGGCTATTTTTATCACAAGAGTGTGTGTGAAGTTTATATGTATAGTTTTGTTTTCCTTCAATTTTATCTATTTTATGTATGGGGTGTGTGTGTTTCCCCCTTTTCTGATATAATATTTAAGGATTTATTAGGAATGATAACTTTTGAAGGATATTCATGTTTGTCTGTCTCACCATTATATGGGACAAAGAACTATGAAAGGAACGAATTAAGGCTTGGGTGGGTGGGAATTACTTTCATTTTGAGAAATATAGACACCATGGAATCCAGTTCACATCTGGTTTTATTAAGTATTTTATACCTTAATTAACAGTAAAATTTATGGTTAATTTCATTCCGTAAACTCCCAATTTCTCGTATCGACACTCACAGCTTTGGTTGATATTGCTGCCACTGATTGCAGATGTTCAGACAGCTGTTGTGGCAAAGGAAGCTTTGGAAGGACACTGCATCTATGATGGAGGATTTTGCAAGCTTCACATATCGTACTCTCGCCATACTGATCTTAGTATAAAGGTATTTACATCCTGTCCTTGAAATAATAGCTGAATATCCAGCCTTCTTTGTTCAAGAAGAGTTGATAAATACACAAATTAGACTTGGTGAAGTTGTGGGATTGATGTATGTACTAATAAAGTTATACACATCATAATTATGTTTTAGCAATGTTGAATATTGTTGGGATTTCTTTTATGACCTAAAATATCTTTCAGATATAACCAGATCATGTTATTTAGATTTTGATATGTTGTTACAGGTTAATAATGATCGAAGCAGGGACTACACAATTCCTAACACTCCCATGGTCAACACTCAGCCATCTCTTCTCGGTCAGCAGCCAGTTCCAATGGCGGGTACAACTGCTCATCAATACAATGGGACACAGTTTCCTCCAGCTCCTCCAGGGCAGTCTGTGGTGCATCAACCTTCAGCAGGTTGGGGCTCGACTGTCCCATCAGTACCTCGATCCATGCCTATGATGAATGATCATAATCCTTATATGGCACCGGGGACAATGCCTCAAATGGGCCCAGGAATGATGCAGATGCCAGGCCAGGGTGGCATTCCACCCCACATGGGGACAATGCCCCCAAACAGACCCGATCAGGTGCAATAACGCATCTTCTGAAATTCTTCTGCTAGTTTTTGTTCAACGGCGAGGGGGCTATTTAAGTGGGTGTCGAGTTGGAAGGAGGTATCTCTTAGCCGAACAAGCCAGACTTTGCACATTCCACTGTTCTGAAGCTGAATTGTGACAAATGTTTTTTCTCTCTTGTTTTTGTTTTTGGTTTTTTTTTTTTTTTTGCTTTTATTTTGTTTTTTTAACCTTCCAATTCTGAAGGTATGATTATGTAAGTGGCAGGCTCAAGACTGATAAAAAAAACTCTGGTTCTTTTTAATGTTAGTGTGAAATACTTTTGAGAAATAATTAGACGTTTAGCGCATTTTATTTTTAGCTTCTGCTTGTTGCTTTCTGGTTCTACTTCTACGGTGCAGGCTCAAGTTAGTTGGCTGAAATTTGAATTCATTGAAATGGTTTTAAACGGTAAGATCTTTGATATAGAAGGCCTGGCCTAGTAGCCTAGGACGAAATGTGTTGTCAATGGGTTACAAATCACAATGTTCCAATATGGTATGTGAATATTTCATGCGTAATGTTGTTTCAAGTCGCAATTAAACATGTGGGTGTTTTCCGTTCCATGACCATGATCTCAAGTAAGGGAAGTTGTTTAATTTAAGACAACAGACAGGCAAATGCTTTTCATAATTATTTTTCAGGTTAATTGTTATTTTTAAAAAAATACTATTAAGGACACAATTATGTTTGCCGAAATTTAGTTTTCTATTTTCTAAATCAGTAATTTTCCACTTTTTTTTTTTTTTAATTTGAACGATCTATCTGGTTTCAGCTATCTTGTCTTGAAAGAAATTTTCTGTATAGTTAAAAAAGAAATCAACGGGCTACTGATTGAGTAATTGAGTTTAGTTAAAAGAGTGAAAGCGACTGAAACAAACAGTTGCAGTTGCACTGCACACGCAAACGCAATAGAGAAAAGTGTCACACGAGTGTGTCACAAAACATAACATAGCTAGCCGGCGCCAATTTCAATCGAGATAAGGTTTTTACTTCGCTTCCTTCCCCTCGTCTTGTGGCTCTCGTCTCTCTCTCCAGAGAGAAAGAAAAGAAAGATAACCAACAACAACAAGAAGAGGGAGAGAGTTTCATTTTTTGTTTTTTGAAATTAAACCCTAAAAAACAGCAACAACAACAACAATAACAACAACAATGGCCATCATTCTCCAAGCTTCTCTTCTCTGCAAACCTTCACTCCCTCTCATTACTTCCCCTCCTTCCTCTTCCAAACGACACCGTATTCACCACCACCACCACCACCTCCGCCTCCACTCTTGTTCTTTTACCTACTCTCGCTTCCGCCTTCTTCCTCTCTCAATTCCTTGCACATTGCAGCCTGACAGCGTCGACTCCGAAGATTCTAATTTCCTTCACAATTCCATTGATAAGTCTCCAGATTTATCGGCTGAGAATTTGAATGCTTCGAGTATTGAAGAAGATTCTGGAATCACTGAAAGTTCGAAGAACGAGTTGAAGTCGGAGGCGGAGGAGATGAATAATGGCGAGAGTAAAATTTTGGGCAATAGCGAGGAGTTGGAGGATGAGAAATTAGTGGGACAAGAGGGGCTAAAGAGTAAAATTCCCTTCCTGGTGTTCCTGATGGGCCTCTGGACGAGGATGAAGAAAGGAGTGGAAAAAATGATGACTTGGGATTGGTTAAGTTGGTGGCCGTTTTGGCGCCAAGAGAAACGGCTTGAACAGCTGATAGCTGAAGCCAACGCCAACCCCAAAGACGCTGCCAAGCAGAGCGCTCTCTTGACTGAACTCAACAAGCACAGGTGAGTGGTCTTCTTCTTTCCAGTTTTATGTGTGACATTTAATGTGATTTTAATAATTTTCACCTTTTGTTTTATAGTCCTGAGGCAGTGATCAAACGGTTTGAACAAAGGGAGCATGACGTGGACAGTAGAGGTGTGGCAGAGTATCTTCGAGCGCTTGTTGTTACCAATGCTATTGCTGAATACCTTCCTGATGAACAATCTGGAAAGCCTTCTGCTCTTCCTTCATTGGTAATCAACCTTTTTTTTATTTGTTTATTTATTTTTCTCTTCGTGGCTATAATGGGAATGTTTTTTAGGTTCTAAGAATAGTCCCCTATCTCAATAAAGTGATGGTGTGTAAATGAACATTTTTATAGGGAAAGAGTAGTAGAAGAGGTTTTAAGTAGCTGTCTGCTTTTAGAACTCGGGTTTGTGAAGCAGATTAGGGCATTACTGGGTTCTACTGGATTAATGTTCAATGTCAACTGCTTTGCAGCTCTACTTTGCTTGAAAATTGAAACTTGCTTATTCCGTGACCCTTAATTTGTGCTTGGAGCATGAGTGTGGATTTGGACTGTGACTAAGCTAACTGTGTATTGTGTTTCTGAAATATCTTTCAATAGTAAAGACGCCTTGAGCTGCAAAAGATCTCATTACATTGCCCTGAATTTTGTTTTGTTAGGGAGCTAAACTTTTGCTCAGTAATTCCACTTCACAAAATCCTTGTTCATTTTCATAGCTATTTCTTTTATAAGGTCTTCCTCTTTTGTTTTTATTTTTTTATATTTATGGTATAACTTTGTGCCTGTTTTCTCTGGCTCTGTTCCTCTGACTCTTCCTGGCTATGTTATTTAGCCTTTCTTCTTTTATTGGAGTATTACATTTGGCACAGTGGTTTCTTATATCTAATCAATTTAACATTTACTTGTAGTTGCAAGAACTGAAGCAGCGTGCATCAGGAAACACGGATGAACCCTTTATGAACCCTGGCGTATCTGAGAAACAGCCATTGCATGTGGTGATGGTAAGACCTAGAACAGAAGTCAGTCAGTGTCTTTTCTTATGTCTCTGTCTGTGTGTGTTTTGATTTTCATATCTTGATTTTAGTGATTTCTTCTATTAGGTTGACCCAAAGGTGTCAAACAAATCTCGATTTGCGCAAGAGCTCATCTCAACTATCTTATTCACTGTAGCTGTTGGATTGGTGTGGTATGAGTTTTTTTATTTAAGTATTGTAGTTTTTCTTGATTATTCAGATCTTTAATTCTATAAATGAGTTCAATGTATGTTAAAGATGAGTTTTCATTCTCACATGCTGTCAAAGTTGTCAGTTCTTGCTTGTCGCTTAGAATTGTTGGTCTTATTAATTTTCCAGGTTAATGGGTGCTGCTGCAGTTCAAAAGTACATAGGGAGCCTGGGCGGGATAGGAACTTCAGGCGTTGGCTCTAGTTCATCTTATACCCCAAAGGAGTTGAATAAGGAAGTTATGCCGGAGAAGGTAAAATTCAAAGTTGTGTTCTTGCAAAGCTACTTTCTTTGAGACTTTTATGACTGGTTGCATCTGAAAAGGTTGTTTTATCTTATTTTAGTTAAATGGATAGAAGAAGATATGTAGAATAGGTTTAAATTGTTGCTATTTAGCCTTTCTTGGTAGGGAACACAGAAAAGATGAGAGAGATTAATTTTGGGTTTTGAGGACAAATTGCTTTATTTGGGGAAGTGCTGCTAATTACATTATGGCTATCTAAAAGAGTCTAACAAACAAAGGAAACAATCTGACTACAGAATCACTGACCTTAAACTTATGTAGGAATGATCTCTTGCTTGACTTTTATTACCGATAATGAGTATTACAATCAACAGGAACCTGCCATTTTTTCCTGCTAATGTGTTTTCTTGCAGAATGTTAAAACGTTCAAGGATGTCAAAGGTTGCGATGATGCAAAACAAGAGCTCGTGGAAGTAGTGGAATATCTGAAAAACCCATCTAAGTTTACCCGCCTTGGTGGAAAGTTGCCAAAGGTTTGTCCGAGATATTTATTATTTTTCCTGTAGTCAATGTTTCTTTTCATCAACTGTGCTTGTTGCCAATATACTGCTTAAGCTCAACAGATGACCTTTGCTTTAATATCTTAATGTTTAATATCGCTATGTTAATATTTGGAGAATTGAAATGACAATCACGGAATTTGTCATGGTCTCGTGCAAGTATGACATGCAAATCAATGTGGGCCAATATTTCATCTCAGATGTAGCTTTCATGGGAAGGGAAGGAAGGATTTTTATAAAGGGCATAGGTTTTAAACATCTATGCTTGTATTTGCATGATCTTTACATGTTCTTGTAAGTTAACAGTTAAATTCAGGAAGTATCCGTTGATTGCTTGTTTTCCTGATGCATCATCAAAATCAATTTGACATAAGTGGCTTTATGTGTCAAAATATATCATGCTTCCTTCTAAGGTTAAATAAATTGATCATTGGCTTTGTATTTTGGTTCTCCAATCATATGCTAGATTATTTTTTAAACTTATGAGTCTTATATGAATTTTGCAGGGAATTCTTTTAACAGGAGCACCTGGAACAGGAAAAACTCTGCTTGCCAAGGTAAGTTGCTCCTTTTATACCTTCATAAATGGATTTCCACATGTCAAGGGCTTTCTAGGTTTTGGACTTAACCATAAAATGCGTAAATGGTATAACATATAAGAACTAAGTACGAAAACTAATTCTAGTTTCACATTTTGTCAAAGCTGCTTCATTCCTTTTCTGCTTAAACCTTATTGATCTGTTTGTTTCATTTGTTTATAACCGTATAGAGTGGCATTCTTCTTATATTTGAATCTCCAGTTATGTCTGCGGACATTCTTTTTTATTCTATTTTGTAATTTTCTCATACAAATCATTATATATAAAAAAATAGGGAGGGAAAATATTGGTCCATGTCAATGCTGTTTAAATCACAACGGAAATCTTCAGTTTGTGAGCCTAGGTGTATAGAACTCTTTATTGAAAATGGTTGAATTGTAATGCTTCTGTTTTCATAAAATTTATTCTGAAAATGTTTTGATTAATTTTCAACCTTGAAGGCTATTGCTGGAGAAGCCGGGGTACCATTTTTCTACAGAGCAGGATCTGAATTTGAGGAAATGTAAGCCATCTTTTGCTTTTTATTGTGCTACTTATTTAATGTCCATGATTATATCATGACCCTGTTATAAATCTTGGAAATAGTATCATATGCTTCTCAGCTAAGATACTGGTAAAATTAACTTAGAACATTTTGCAGGTTTTTTTTTTTCCTTGCGTTTGATTGCTGAAGTTGTTTTTATCTTGCCATACCGGTATAGGATTTTTGCATGTTCTTATGCATCATACACTTTCGTGATAGCTTAGTCCTATTCCAGTTCAAAAGATTTATCTGTTGTTTGTTAAAGTTCTAATTGAAATAGAGGCTGTTCAGGATTATTGACAAGAACTAATCTGTGGGCCCAAATGCTAGTTCTTTGTGCATGCAATGAAAGTTTGTAAATCCATTGATTTCTATAGAAAAATTCTTGACACTTCAGACTTAGCGTTTGTACCATTTTGAACCTTTTGCTAATTCCCAGCGAAACATGTATTGAAAGAGGAAATATTAGCCCATGAAATGGATATCTTACATAATCTGGTTTGTTGTTCCAGTAATAGCATTCTATTTTGGCTTTCCTTAATTGTCTCTGGTTTGAGTAGTTGATTGTTGTTTATATAAAGCATTTTAGGAGATACTCGGTGTTTTGCTGGGTAATTGGAAAAATTTCTTGTTTTGAGATTATTATGTCAAGTTTTAACCAAGAAAAAAGTGGCACTTGCATTGCTTGTTAAGCTTAAGTAACATTCTGCAAGAATAAAGCAGAAATGAAGCTATTATGCGGTTATTTTTGTAAAGATGTGACTAGTAATTGGACGTTTTGGCTCAAGGTAGTATGTAGTTCTATTCCCATGTAAATCACATAAAGAGTTAGTAATCTGGGAATTGATTTCAACTGCAACTTTGTGAAGGATGAGGTTGTGTGTTCACTTAATCCTAAGTGAACTGCAATGTTTGAATCTGGAATTATTTGAATGATATTTCAGGTTCCAATGACTTAATAAATATAATATATGATATTGATGCCGAGTTGAATGTTTTTCTTTTGCATGGCAGGTTTGTTGGGGTTGGTGCTCGGCGTGTAAGGTCCTTATTTCAAGCAGCTAAAAAGAAGGTTTGTTGTTTTCAGGCATCCTTTGGTGATAGTGCAGGAAGATCAAAACATTAAAGACACAACTAACTCAATAAAATTTGAAAACTCTGGTGACAACCATTTATGCTGTTGAATGTCAATTTTTAATTATGTTTCTTTTAAGTTCCTTGGGATGGGGTAAATATGTAGCAAGATGTAAGTGGTATTCTGTTTGAGATGCTTGTAATGCATTTGCCTTGGATTTTTGTTGCTAATTATCATTCAATATACTTAATTAAAAAAAAAAGTTTCATGTTTGTAACTTTGAGATATCCTTGTATTGAAGATAATATGATGTGGCACTTTTTAGTTTTAAGGGAAATTTAAAACTGCTAAATGCATAATACTCTTTTGTTGCACAAGCTATGTCTAGTATTGAGTCTTTACCATAACATCACGAGTTATAACATCGGTGAATGTCATACTAGTGTTTGCTTAGCTCTTATGATATATTTCCTTAATCACATGGTGTACCTTATTAAATGCTTTACAGGCTCCTTGCATTATCTTCATTGATGAAATAGATGCTGTCGGATCCACTAGAAAACAATGGGAAGGCCACACAAAGAAAACATTGCATCAACTGCTTGTTGAAATGGATGGTTTTGAACAGAATGAGGTGCATCTAATGAGCTTGGTCTATGATTGAGTATGCATTTTTTGTTTTCATAATCTGTATAACTTGTATGACTTATCTACAGGGAATTATTTTGATGGCTGCAACAAATTTGCCTGATATTCTGGATCCAGCTTTGACAAGGCCTGGTAGATTTGATAGACATGTAAGCTTTTAATATCTTATATTTCCAGGTTATTGGGGTTGTTAACTTCTATTTCAATTATTTGTCTTTAAACTGAAGATGCTACTGTTGGAGGTTTTTGTTTGAGTAAATGCTATAAAGTGTGTTTATTACTTGTATTTCACTAGCTTCATCCTTGTTTCTGCATTTTTTTGGATCCATGTCTTAACCATATGATACATTATTCGATGCAAATTTGATGATGATGCTAAAAACTTGGTCCATTTCTGTGCTTTCAGTCTATCATAGTTTAAATGCACTTCAATTTGTTTGGTATACACAGCTGCAATCACACCTGTTTCCTTAAAAGTTTTCTTGTTCATGGAAATTGTCCCATTTGAAGTTAATTTTCATCCATGGCACTCACTTGGGCCCCAAGAAGTTGACAATTTCTGGCGCTGGGTCTCTTGTGGGCAAAATTTGTCTCCATCAGAAACTTGCTCCACTTTTGCAACTAATTCAATACAAAATATTTCAAAAACATGGTTTTTTGTTTATGAAAACTTGTTTATGAATATCTCATTATTATTTTATGAAGATTCTTGACCGAGTATCGACATATTAGCTCCAGCATTAGTGTAGTCTAGTCTTTGATTAGATTTGAGATTTTGGCTTGTAGTTAAATGATTAAAACTTCATTTTCATTTAATAGTTCCTGCAGACAATTTTCTTAATCCATTCTTATGTTGATGAGTCGACTAATTTTTCTGCTCTAGATGTATCTCGACTTTTCATCAGCGTATATTTGCATTTAATTTTTATGTTCATTGACATAAAAAAATAGTTTCAAATAATTTTTTGAGAAAAAAATAATTTTCTTGAGAGATGACTGACAAAACTCGCTTTTAGATTGTTGTTCCAAATCCTGATGTCCGGGGTCGACAAGAAATTTTGGAGCTCTATCTTCAGGATAAACCTTTGGCTGATGATGTAGATATTAAAGCAATTGCCAGAGGTACACCAGGATTTAATGGGGCAGGTAAGTTTACATTCAATCTAACAAAGTAGCATTTTTCTCTCTAAAGATACATAGAGAGTAGTGTTGTTTCTTGTAAACTTTGGGCAGTGCTGCCGGTGAACTTGAGCCACTTTTTTCTTCCTCCCAATCAGATCTTGCAAATTTGGTAAACATTGCTGCCATTAAAGCTGCTGTTGAAGGATTGGAGAAATTAACTGCTACCGAATTGGAGTTTGCTAAAGACAGGATAATTATGGGTACTGAGCGGAAAACCATGTTCATATCAGAAGAATCAAAGAAGGTATTTTTAGCATTCATTATGTAGTCTAGAGTACTGAGATGAAGAGATGAAGGATCTTAGCTGCATACAATCTTTCAACTGTCTATTTCATTCAAATGTTTTACCTCATGCTGCCAAACTTGGAAAGATGTGGTCTAATTTTTGTGTTATGCCACAAATTTGTTTCTCCTTTTTCATTTATACATATTAGCACTTCAGAGAAATTAGGGGGAAGAGGGATGGAATCTGGTTATGGTGTTGTATGCTTTCATTTTGCTTCAAATTATCTGGACTTGTTCTATCTTAAATTGTTTGTTTGGTCTACAACAGTTCTATATTCACAATAGAGAATGAAATGTTCTGTAGAAGTCATTACAGTTAGCCTGTGGCAGTCATATTCGTAGTAGTTATCTGCTTACTAATTTTAGAAAAAAAATTATTCGTAGAACTCATGTAGGAGTTCATGCCTAGCTCTTTTTGTTGGGTAAAAATCTCTATGTGTTATACCAGAAGAGATTGTTTTTGTTTGCTGAGACATTACAATACATTATTTCAGCTCACTGCATATCATGAGAGCGGTCATGCAATTGTTGCCTTCAACACTGAGGGTGCACATCCAATTCACAAGGCAACAATTATGCCACGTGGATCTGCATTAGGAATGGTTACCCAGCTCCCTTCAAGTGATGAGACATCAATTAGTAAGAAGCAGTTGTTAGCTCGTCTTGATGTTTGTATGGGGGGAAGGGTTGCAGAGGAGCTCATCTTTGGTCAGGATGCTGTCACAACTGGAGCAAGTAGTGATCTTAACACAGCTACAGAGCTTGCCCAATACATGGTATACCTTGAAATCCTTTCAGTATTTGTGAAGATCTAAGGAAACGTTTTCAAATATATTGTGATATAACTAACTGTTGTAGTTTCTTTGTTGCATCAACCATGCCAAGGTACCATAAAATGATTACACTTGAAGTTGGTAGTGTGATTCGTTATATATTCTATTTATGCCCCAAATTGTTATAGAAACAAGAATTCAAAATATCTTAAGGAACTTTCATCTCAATTCCTACAGAACATTAAAATTGTACTGTTTCAAATCAATTGATTGAAACTACTCTTATCTTTTTGCAAGGTGTCAAATTGTGGGATGAGTGATGTAATTGGACCAGTTCATATCAAAGAACGACCTAGTTCAGAGATGCAATCACGAATTGACGCTGAAGTATGTTTGTGGAATTTGGGCCTCGGTTATGTTTAATTATGATAGTTACTTTTTCAATCTGGATTTGCCTAATTGGTTCTGCAGGTGGTGCAGTTATGTTTAATTATGATAGTTACTTTTTCAATCTGGATTTGCCTAATTGGTTCTGCAGGTGGTGAAACTCCTTAGAGAAGCGTATGATCGTGTAAAAGCACTATTAAAGAAGGTTTCTTTATAATATCCCCTTTGTCGGCATATTTGTCTTCAATCACCTTTTATAATGTCTGATGTTATTAGTGTTGATTTCTTCTGTAATGTTAATGTTTGTTTGACATGTTCCAGCATGAGAAGGCATTGCATGCACTAGCAAATGCACTCTTAGAGTGTGAGACACTTAGTGCAGAGGAAATCAAGCGTATTCTTCTTCCCTACGGAGAAGGACGGCTGCCTGAGCAACAAGTAGAACAACAAGAAGAGGGAGATCTTATATTGGCATAAAATATGGATTGTACTTGGAGACAAATCTAGGGGAGCTGTGTACAGTGTATTAAAAGCACTACAGGTGATTATTTATATAATTTCTCGCAATATTCTTCACATACTGTTTTCCTTGTTAAAAGATGTGCTTTAGGAATTCTATTTATAGGCTGCACGTCTTGGAAGCAACTAACTCCCCTGCTCTTGACACAAACAAAAATGACAAAATCATGTATCAATTGTGAAAATTTGTATTGTTTGAACTTTTAACCCATCTGGGGACAAATTTTGAATGACAGAAATAATTTAAGATTATAGGAACTATTTTGTTTTCTTTTCTAAAGCTTCAGTGTGCTACCTGTTTCAATTTATCGTAACTTTTGATTAAGATACTAGTATTTGAAGAGTAGCCCCTGATCATTATCAAGACGTCATCCCACTTAAAAATCGTACTATCGAGTGTGTCCCTTGTAAATTTATGCTTTCTGGGATTGGCATTCCCCCGGTGTGCTTAACCACAGTTGGCAACAGCGATTGCTTCTTCTTGAAACACCATATGCCATGATTTTGATGATGTTTCTCGCATGGAACCAGGGTTAAATGGATTAACCATTTTGTATCCGCTTCTTTACATGAAGTCTTGAACTTGAACTTCACTGGTGATTTTAGATTCTTTAGTGGGATGGATGGTTTAATTGTTTACCTAGGCTGCTAACTGAAACCAGAAAACTGGCGACAAAACTTAAGGCTTTTATAAGTATACCAATGAACTCTATATTGCCCATTACTCAGATGTCTCTATGATTGCCCTGTTTTCATGGTAAATGGTTTCGTGATAATATCTTAACCTCCACGATTACTTCACCAAATCAATTAACCTTCTTTCACACGTGCGGTGGGTAAGATAAATACACAAAACAAAAAAAGAAGATTAATAGCTATATAGTTAGCAAATAGCAATTACAAATTAAAGCCTCTTCTACCTAGAAACAACTAGCCTATGCTTTCACTTCAACCAAACTTCTTGATCACCTGCGGCTAGAGTGCCAAATATACATACAAGAACCACGAACTATCCCTTTCCAGCACATCTGTATATACATAAACGTAACAACAAGAACAAAACTCTGGAAATCACAGAAAATGAACCTAGTCTTTGACTTCTTAACTTTTTCAATCATATATAAGAGCGCGAGCGCGGCCTTTTATAAGATCTGTGGTTCTTGACCTACTTGAGACATGACATACTCAAAACCAAGACATAACAAAACGAACAAAACTAGAAAGACGCATTTGGAAGGCACTACTGCCAGTCCGTCTTCAAAGCGTCCGAGATACGAAAGCCTCGAAAGCTTCATCCATGGCAACTGTAGCCTTCCACATCCAGCTTTCTGGTCCAAACGTTCAGATCCGGTCAATCGGCTCTGTCCTATCCTGCACTGCAAGCCGCTCTGAGACATCAGCAAGTGATTTGAGATTGCACTTGATCAAGGCTTCAACAAAGTAGCATGTATCATCCTTAGTATTCCCTTCAGGCACATCAACCACGAATGACTCGAGCACCAAAGTCCCCGGTCTTCCATCAATGATCTCTGGATGGAGGGAAATGATTGAAGAGTAGTTCTGAGGAGAGAAAGTAAAGACGGTCAAACTCAGTAGGCAGCTTAAAGATGGTTGCATGACAACAGAACCACCCAATCAATAAGCAAACCAGATCTTAGGAGCCAGTAGCTTTAACATGGCATGCTTTTAGGCTTCAGGTTAAAGCTGCTAAATAAAGCATATTAGCAATGTGCAAAGCTGCGGTCTCCATTAAAATGCTGATACCTCGAAAATGTAACCATTGTTGAGTGACAAGCAACATTTCTAGCTGGTATCACATGCAGTTCGAGAAAAAGATGCAACTATCACATGCATTTTGAGAAGACAAGTCGTGCGTGCTAAGAAAAGCATGAATTGATTTAAAAAAGAATCATGTTCAAGTACGTGAAATGAGAGGAGAGCAACTGGTTAGATCAGAAGAATTAAAAAAAAAAAAAAAAAGGGGGATTTCATACCCTGAGTCTGTGATCCCCACCAATGATCCTGACTCTCAGAACATGCTCTTCATCATCAAGAAGTTCTAGCCTTTCAGTACTGGTGGTGGCCGGAAGACCTGACTTAACATCAACTTCTCTAAGACTCCCAATCTCAAGATTTCCCTGCGCAACACACCTGCTGACAAAAGGCTTGTACTTTTGTGGTTGATCAAATCTCCTCACCAAAGACCATACCTAAACGAAGACAAATTTTAGTAATTATCAAACATGTACATCCTCACACAAACAATTCAAACAATGCGGTAAGCTATTGAATTGCCACTTTAAAAGCATTCAAGCTCTATAATCCTTTTGAGGACAAAACCATTATTATATCAAATTATCAATCAAGAGTCATTCAACAACAGTTGCAACTTTTAAGGCATATTCTCTGTTCACATGGCATCGCTAATACCAACCATGCATTTGGTAGGTGAAGAAACACCAACTTTGAGCCATATGTTTCAAGTGTTATTGTTCCAAAAAATCTCAAAATTCAAGATGGGAGAACTTTTCCTTACATACATTTTTCAGGGAGCCAAACAGAGTATAAATCAAAAACCTCAAGAAAGATACCCACTCAGTTGAAAGATAAGAACCTATCAAACACGCTCACAACTACCCACTAAAAACACATCAAAACTACATCTGATTCAAACAAAGAAGAAATCTTTCAAATCCAACACAGATCAAGATTAGAAAACTCTCACATAAAAGCAAGTCAAGCACACCCAAAACAGCATCACTAAAACCATCAACAAATCTACCAAAACAAGAACCAGAAATCACCAACCCCTCCAATCCCCACAACCCGGATTCCAAGATTCAAACTTGAACCCATTTGAATTAAGTTGTCAAACATTAATCATCAACATGTACGCTAATCCATTCATAACCAAAAAAATAAAACAAAATCTAAAATCTCAACAAAAACAAGAAACAAAGATTGTATTTTTATATTATTACGAGATGAACAGGAGCTCTGATGTGCTTGGTGAGAACGGAGGTACACTGATGATCAGCTACATCGTGTGTATGATGTCTTCTAATATGCTCACTCTCAGCTCCTCCAAACATCGTTCCATTACCATTCCCATTCATTTTTTTCCCCCAAACGCAGCCTTAAAGCTTCAGCTTCAGCTTCTTGTTGTCGTTCTAGCTTTCCTGAGTTTACCCTTGTAACAACTCAGTGAGTCAGCGTAGATAGAGAGATTGAAAAAGGAGAAAGTCGAAGAAGGAGAAGAAAGTCTCTGTCTTGTATCAACTCATTCTTCTCATCACTTGAAATCATAACAATACCAGCAACAACTACAAATATCATTGCTTATAAATAACCATTTTTTTGTTTTGTAATCTTCTTACTTTTTAAAATGCCCCTACCTTTTCCCCATATTTACAACTGTGCCCTCGTTTTTTGTCTGTTTCTGACAATTTTCGTTTTCTGACGAAATTGCCCCTTTGTGTTAGTTGTGATTTATGAATTATTATGGCGGGTGGGTTGGATCCTCGATTCTCACTTTATTAATATCTTCCCCTTCTTAATTACTGTTAAATATCTTTTTCTATTATTTAATAATTTTTGTCAGTAAGTTATTTTTTATAAAATTTAAATTATTGAATATAATTTTACATAATCTTCTAAATATTACTATGTAATTTAAAAACCTATATCAAGCTTTTCAGTTAATTTCCTCCAAATTTTAGAAATTTAAGATCTGTGGTTACAAGACAGCAAATTAAGATTAAGGTTTATTTTATTTTCATTGCCAACATTCTCCCTTGTAAAAAAATTTGGATTCTAAAGTCTCTTCTCTTCTTTATTATTTTCATTTTTATTAATAAATAGAAAGAAAACACAGATTTAATTAATACTAACTATCCATCACGCACGTGACCCCACACGGTGTATGAGGCAGCCGTTACCACGCTCTGGAAATGGGGCGTAGAAATCGTTCTAAAATCTTCTTGACTGAAAAGTCCCTCCATGAGGAAAATATAGAATTGATTGAAGGAGTGAAGGCGCAGCCTTACCCTAAAAGATGTGAAATAGCATTTGTCAAAAAAGATTCGAGAGTGTAATCCACGCGTTGGCCATGAAAGTGAGAGATTTTTCTGGTTCAAGCTGTGCGTAACCGCGGAAGCTTGTTTGGAAGGTTAGATGCACGTGATGCAATTTAAAATAAAGTATCCCACAGACGGGTTTCTTGTGAATAGTAAATTGCCCTTTTAATGATTTTTAAAAAAAATATTTTTTTTCTTAACATAAATCGGCTCCCTGATCTTATGATTTTTACGAAATTAAAATTTTAAGAAGTATTATAAACTAAATGAATTAATGAAAAAAGTTCAATGTGACATAGAGCAAGTAACTTATTATATTAAGGTAACATGTATAAAGTGTGAGAATAAGTCAAGATGATAACTAATCGAATGCTTTTCTTATAAAGATAACCGTCGCATCCCTTGTACTATAAATATCTAAATCATTAAATTAGAGATTTTGAATATTCTATTTTGATAATTTTT
The DNA here is from genome assembly GCA_013180625.2 of Boswellia sacra. Taxonomy (NCBI): domain Eukaryota; kingdom Viridiplantae; phylum Streptophyta; class Magnoliopsida; order Sapindales; family Burseraceae; genus Boswellia; species Boswellia sacra. Next base: position 1,846,821 of record SNVD02009519.1, on the reverse strand, counting down.
TCCTTGATTCTTTATGTATATCTTTTTCTAATTTTCTCTTGTTTTCTTTCAATCCTTAGCATCTGTCCGGTTTTTATTATAAAAACAATTTGATTATTATATTCAATGATTGAAGATAATTTCCATAATAAAAATATGAAGTATGAGGGATGTTAACGTGAGCATTAAAAGCACCCCTTAAGACTAATTTTCGAACAAATACTTTAGTTGCATAATCATATTAGCTGACCAGAAATTTCCAAACGAAGAGTTTGGTTGGATCATTAGCGACGTAAACGAAATCAGATTATTATAAGAATGATTTTGACATTTCGTTGCATTGATCACATGATGGTTTCATGGTAAATATCTTCATAATTGTGGAAGCTTAAAAAGTAAAACAAAATAAGTTAACTATTTATTTTCTGGTTTTGAACCGAAAATATTATCTATAAAAACACTCTTTTTTTAAAATGTAATAATTTAAGATGAGAATATTAGAAAAACACATTGAGAATCATGCATGTAGGCAAATGATGTCAAAAATAAATAAATATAGAAACATTAATTGTATATTTTTAAAACTTTAACAAATATACAAAGAAAGTAATTCAACCACCAATTTCAATGTTAAATTCAATCACTCGATATTCGATAATGAATCCATTTTCTCCCACAATAAGATAATGTACTTTACAAAATCAAAATATTTACAGAAAATCATTCAAACAATCATCTAATCATAAGAACAATTAATTAAAAACTACATCACTACTGTGAGAAGGGAATTTATTAGATAGATAAAATACAATTAATTATGTATATGTAGCAAGTGTAACTAATTAAGTAAAAGTCTAACTAAATCATTGCTTGTGATATGTAAATAGGTTAAAGTTTACATAAGATACACAAATATTAAAACACAACAAAAGTCATGATTTCTATCACGTAATCTTTTGCCGAACGCTCACATTCTACAAACAATTCCTAAAGAGATGGTTATGAATTATATAATCAAATTAATAATATGACAAAAAATTTTATCTAAAAAACTTTTCTCTCGTTGTATTTTACTCGGAATTGTAAAGTCTTGAAAATAGAGAAAACGCATTTTTAAGTATAAATTCTATGAATCTCACGTTTTATGAGAAATTATGTCATCTCAAAGTACCCAAAAAAAATGGTAATATATATATACATACACAAAAACACATTTATCCATTTTTAAATTATTGTCTTTACATAGAATTGTGAAGTTTGTAATTAGAAAAACTGTATTATGAAGTATAAATTCCATGAATCTCACATCACATAAAGAATTATGACATTTCAAATGCGAAATATATACATTAATACACAAAATTACAGTCTACAATTTCAATATAGTCAGGTAGCATAACTTCTATAACAATAATAATATTGAAAACAGTAGGCGTAACGAGATGAGTGATGGCTTTGGCTACCCAACCGAAATTTCTGGGCCAATAGAGAGTGAGAGTTTTTGAAGCACCACTATTTACATTATTATATGGTAATTTGTGACAGATATTCTGACGTGTGAAGCATTATTGCTTATTCTTGTTGGCCAGTATTGGTTTTGGTTACTAATTTAATTATTGGGTTGCTTCATTAATAAATTGGAACCCAGCAGAAGCACTAATTATTATTATTTTTTATTCCTTTCGACGTTTTTCATTTAAGGCCAGTTTCTGATTAATTTTTCAGCGGAAGCAACAAGTAAGCTGATAATCCAATGATTCAAATAAACTTAAAAGTATGATCTCTAATGGAAATAACAGCTTTTAATTATGATCCTGATGTGGGACGTGGGAAGGAGACAACCAAGTATTCATCAGAAGTTGTATCTATCTAAAAAGGTTTTCATTTTCTTTATGTGGTTTTCTTTTTATATCTATAGAAACATGGATCTATATATAGATGAATCTGAATAATTACTTGTTCTCAGGTAGTCAGGCTTACCTTTTTAACGACAAAAATCCTTCTCTCTTACTGAAAATCCCCCCCCTCATGTGAAGAAAGGTTCTAACTTTTTGTATGATTGGACGGTGATTTTGAAGTTTGAACTACATTCTTCATTTATAATAAGACTACAGAGATTCATTGAAATTGAGCGGCCTGAAATGACTAAGTTTGCAGGTAAAATTAAAAATGAAAAGACTTGCTTTGACTTCCTGCCTCTGGTTTGCTATCAACTTCTGCACTTGTTGTGAATGAAAGTGATGCAAACTAACCCGCACATCTTTTCAAACGTTTTAAAGTTGCAAGGATAATAATTAAAGCAGAATGGTGAAAATTTTTACCACAAATTTGTGTTTGATTTAATTCAAATTAACAACTCTTCTTCTATTCATCCATATACTTTGTTATTGGATAATGTTCTATAAAATGTTTAATGACTATTATCCCAAGAAAAGTTGTAAAAGAGGGAAGCTACGTATGTTCTTAGGAATAAACCACGAAAAAAAAAAGCCCACCAAACTAGTGGCTGCTGCAGGCTTTGATTTGATCTCTTTCTTGCTTTCTCAAATTGGCTTTGCTGCTACGCCACCTACTAATAAATTTCACTTCATTGGAGTTTCATTTCACCAAGTGCAAAATAACAAAGCCATCACATTTCACACCCTTACAGTTTCCCCTACTTTTGGTTACATTTATTAATAAAAATCTCAAAACAAAAACAGTCTTGTCATTTGTGTTTTTTACATTTATTCACTTGATGGGTAGATTCTAATTACATCAAATTTAAATCTGTTCCAAGAAAGCAGCAATAATACCTAATTTAATTTGTAAACATAAATGGAACGGAGGTGTGCAGAGTAGAGCGTAAAAGAGTAGCCTACAATTACCAAGCTTGAAGAGTGCAAGGCCATAATGTTGTCTACTTGTCTTCCGCTCTTCAATTACAATACTAGAATTGTATTAACAAAAGTCATGGGCCCTCAAAACCATACGTTTTGGTGCCTTTCAGCTCCATAGAGTCCTTTTCATTATTCCTAACAAGCTATAATATAAATGCATTGTATACTCATTTGCATGAATCATTAGCTCAAGCACTACACTAGTAGAGCAGCTATTGGTCCCCAATTAACTCATTCAAGTCCTTTCATCAATCAACTACCGCTTCTTTCTAGACAGTGCCACTCCATATTTTTATTTGTTCAAGGAACTGTTTCCATCTTAATTGGGTATGCAGGCATGTCCTTGTCTCTGCTAATAAAAGCCGAAAATTGACTCCATTGGGTAAATTGTAGGAGGTGACTTGACACTTTGTTCCTAGTTAGTTGGGAGTTGTTTTTATTTTCAGGGAACATTATTGCCCAAAAGGCGGTACCTGATGTCTGGGGTGGAAGAGAAAGAGAAAAAGAGAGAGCGAGAGAGAGAGAAAATAAAAATTGACTCTATTGAGTATGAGTTAAATTCAATTCAATGCTGTCCAATTTCATGATTCAGGTAACAAACAAGTTATCTGTCCCAGCTGTAAAATCTACTTCTTCTGCAAAATGTCTCTGTTTTTGTGTTTTCTGCAGTAAAAACATAGGCAACATACGATCATGACCGTTAACTTGATCAAAAAAGAAACAAAGGAGGGGGTCATAGTCCTTGGAAATCCATTCTGGTACTTTATTGCCTAGTATGTCCCGGCACTTTTAGTTAACTTTGCTGCCCTCGCTTGAGAGACGTTGTACTGTCGAGATCAGCTGGTCTGAGAAGCAATTAAGCCATGAACATGACATTACCTCACACCACCAAAAATTGTAAATTGTAATATTTGGAATTATAATTCTAATTATGACCATCAGCAGCCACCCGTATGTATTTACAGGTTATTTCATTAACTACCTCTGTTTTCTTTCAAAAAAGAAAAAAGATAAAAGATAAAAAGCATCCGAATATTCTTATTTACAAGTTTTTTTCAGGATTTTTACTAATAAATAAATGAAAAACAATTTGATAAAATTTATTATTAAAAATATCAAGTAATTTATTTGATAACTTTGTCCTTCTTTGTTAGTAAACAAATTGATAAAATTTATTAAAAAGAGGTTTTCTTTATGATTTCTAAAAGTTTAAATAAAAGATTGATGATTTTTCTAAAACACGTTCTTCATTCAACATTAACCACAAATTATCGTACTAAGTGAAATTAAGGTATGACCCATTACTAGAAATTGTATACTTCATCATTTTTCATTCGAAATATTTACTGAAGTCTATTAAAAACGTATCTTGATGATTTTTTGGAGCTTGCTTTCCTCGACATTAAGACAAAACATGATAGTACTATATAAAATTAGGTCATGTACCCATTACCAAAACTTACTAAACTTGGATTCAAATTTTAATTATGGCCTTCAACAACTGTGTATGTATAATTATGGAGTAAACATATGGGCATAATTCTCTGAAAGGGAGAACCCATTTTTCGCATGGCATAAAGCTTTCCACGGTGGCTTGTCTTCACTTGGTTAGATTTCTACTGTCAGGTTCTGGATTTCATTGGTATTTCATACAGAAAATCAAGGTATATGTCCTTTAAAGTTTAGTTTCCAATAGTTGTGTCAAGCTAGACATGCAAAATCTTGTTTCGGATCTTGCATTATAAAATTATAAGCACTTCAGAGAATAAAATAAATATTGTATGAACAGAAAATGTTGGTGAAATTAATTGAAAACCTAACTATATATAGTCTATTAGGTAACCCATGTTTAACGTTACTTATACTCCAAGGATTATGTTAAATAATAAGATTAATAATAATAATCTTACTATTAAGGTCTAAAGTTTCACGAAGAGAATTCGTCGAATCTATATATTATGTATATCAAATTCTAGTTCTTTATATCTATCCATTAGAAGAGATGTGTTGAGAAATATTATATTATTTTTTAGGATATTTTTGTTAGACCAGTTTTAATATGATGTGATGAGAAATATTATATTATTTTTTAGGATATTTTTCGATAAAATTTCAATTAAAAAGGTGTGTCTATAGGTTTATTTTAGAACAAATTTGACAAAACTCTTATTACTTTTTAACAAATCACGGAATTAAATAGAATAATTACGTACGTTGAAAATATAAGTGACTTTGAGATAAGATACTTTAAGAGGAAATGTATTCAATTAGATGAAGTAAGACTAGCTAGAGAGGAGCAAAGAAACAAAAAGTATACAGCTATATATATGGAGCAAGTGAAATCTCCACATGTTGCACTATATATATGCGCTTAGTTTTAAAGCAACGTTGTGTTGCGTGTCCTGTGATGATCTAACACAATCACAAACAGCAAATCAACATGTGAGACCATGATTCTAATCGAGAAGAGAATGAAATTTTAGTATTATAAAGTATCAATTCTGCTTCATATCAAGATATGTTTAATAAATGATTAATTAACAAGCATTATTAAGCTTGTCGATACTGAGAAAGCCACGCCAAGGCTGCCTCCACATCCACTAACCTAAATTTAATTTTAATCAACTTATAATGGCCTTGTGTTGTGTACAATAATCTCTTCAAATCCTTATACTTGTAATTATTCGTAGAAGTGTTTTGTGCACCCACTATACCCTGTTAAAGAAGATATTTGTTTACAGGCGAAAGAAAAGTATGTCAAGTTAATTAATGATGGCAATGAGTGATCATTTGATTATTAATGTTAATCAACTCAACAGGAACCACAACACATTTCCTTCAATGTCATTCGTCGAAATTGGGGATTTCTGTCCAGTGAAAGTTCTTTCCTGGTCCTGACCCCATTAATTAATTGATGAATATCTAGCTGAAAAGCTAGCAATATTCAAGTCGCGCATAGCCTGACAAATGGCATCCACCTCCAACATATATAATTCATCGGTGAATTACTTATATCATTAGTGATTCTAATCAACTAAAATTATTAAAATTACTAATATTTTTTTTTTTGGGGTTAGTTGAATGTATCTAATAAATATATGCTAATCTTGAAGTGCAGGTACTCTTAAACATATATTAGCACGTTTGTGACACGTACACTATATATATAATATCTCTAAAAGATCGTATACAGTCATTAAAATTTTATTGAAACAAGTGATTTATCAATAAAAAATTATTAACTATAGCTTTAACAAGATTTTGTATAATAAAAATAATGCAATAATATTGGATGTAGTAACAAGCGTTTTTAAGGCGTGAATTGGATATAGAATACCGTCCAAAAAATAATAGATACAAATATGTCACATTCATATTTGACAAATGAAGTCCTAGACTAGATTATAAGCTTTGAGTTCTGTTAACCAAGTATATGACAAACAAGGTTTTTGACTACAATTAAGTAGAAGTATTTTGGGTAAAAATGTGTGTTTGAAAACAAATCTATGAAGGCGAAGGAGACGTCCAAAACAGACAGTATTAATTTTGGTACATAAAGAGAATATTCAAATTATTCCAATAACTTTAATGTTGAAAAAACGATTGATTATACGAGTTATATCTAAGCCACATTAATAAATTTACTGTTCTTCCACCGAAAGGCAACAAAAAAATCCTCCTTTCTCTTTGCCCATCCAAGTCTCTTCTTTCAAAAGTTTATCACATACAATCCATGAGAAATTTTGGTTACATTCTTACATATAAGCTTTATTATACATATAGAAAGGAAGAAAATCCTGGGCCCTATTACGAATCTGAGCAATGTAAGGTAGGTTGAATCGATCAACATTTATCATTAGATTCTCCATACGTATATACTTGAATATAAGACAATAATAGGAACCAGAGCTACTTTTTTTTTTTTTTTTCAAGAGTCTGTATCTATCAATCTTTCTTGAGAGGTTTGGCCGAATTGCAGATAAATTAAAACTTTTCAAGTAAAAGTGAAAGAGAGATTCTATTTTAGTCGTAAAAGTGAGAGAGATTCTATTTTAGTCGTATAAAGGGTTGTTGAATTCTTTCTTGGTTTTTCTCTTCTTTGCTAGGTTCTTATCTCGATATACATACATTACAGAATAAGCCAAATTACTTGGAATATTCTGCATATAAATGTAGCTACTTGTATTGTGACCCAAACAAGAAAGTGATAACAAATTGCAACTTAGTGCCGAAGCTATCAGCTGCTCACAATAATCCCATAGATGCTAGCTAGTTCAAACAACTTCGAGAAAGATTCTTGGGTAGGGAGTTCAGTCAAATTGGATTTTAATGAAAACGATGTGATCATCCATAATGTTCAGGAAATTTATGTTAACCTACTTTGATTTTGCAATCCAAGAATAATATTTATATTATTATGAAAAGGGAAGTCAAAAATGTAAGGATGTATACTAGAAAAGTAATACATACGTAGCTGCAATCTTAACAGAAAGTATATGCTTTCATCTAATAAGTTTCGATTACAAGTTGAGAGGAGAATAATCTTATATTGTTCTCTTGTTTTCTTTTTCTTCGTCTTCCTCACTTGTACCTTTTCCAAAGAAGATGTGGACTTGAAGATAAGTTACATTGAACACGTAAAGGCTTCTATTCTATTGAAGCCACTAACCAAATTTTTGCATAGCATATATAGAGTTTGCTTTCTCTTCTCCTCTTTTATTTATTTATTTATTTATTTGAAGTTAGATAAGAGAGGAGTGCCAAAACGATTCCCCTGACTTTTAACTTCAAAAAAAAAAAAAAAAGAAATCGGCTAATTTTGGAGTTCAATAAATTGGAACCAAATTATGCCTAATGCAGCCTAAATTTTGTGTTTGTATTTTATTTTTTGGTCTATAATCTGTTACTGTTCGTCACAATTCATGCAGCACTCAGAAGTAGAGTCAGCTAATTAAGTAGCTTGATGGCCCTAGGCCTGAAAATGGGCTTCATGAGTTTAGGCCTGTTTATCATGATGGGCCTGTTTCTGGGAAACGGCTTGGATGTTCAGTTTGTGTTACTGACTGGCTGCTTGCTTAATGAAACATTAACGCTTTCTATTTTTTATTAAATGTTTTTAAAGAAATTAAATTGTCATAATCAAAGACACATGTGAACATTTTTTAAATTGTCGACTATAAGAATCATATTTTCATTAAAAAATAATTACTTTGTTTTAAATGTTAAGATGACTCTAGTATTTTAGTATTTCATTTTAAATGATTTATAGTTCTTTATGTTTAAAACTCTCTGGAAATTTTTACGATTCCAAAAGTGTTTCTAAGTAGTCAACAAAAGTTCAATAGACTATAATTACCTGAACAAAAACATACAGTAAAAAATAAAATAAAAACCATAAAATTTGTGAGATATTAACATAGAATTTTTGTTAATAATTTCCGTATATCAAATTTTGACAAAAATAGTAAAGATGAGACGAGAGACAGCATCATCATCATTTCGTTAACGGCCAACGCACAGCATTGAATAACCCGCTCTTTCTTCGTTGATGTCACGAGAATTGACTGGCAGTGGTAACGCTAACATTGTTTCTCTTGTCTTTATTTTTGTTTTATTAGAATGGAATTATAATAAAGACAAACTAGCATAAATAAATATCATGACTTACTTATATTTAACTCATGTCTTTTATGCAAATTCTCCTCCAAGTCCCGCTAAATTTTCCCGCATGGCAACACTAATCAACATTAACTTCTTAATCCTGTTATTATCACTAATTAATCATCCCCTCCATTTCTAGCGAAATGGGAGAAAATAAATTTTAATTTCTTTTAATATGTCAACCACATTCGACAGCAAATGTCAAATATACTTTTTCAAATAAATTGTTAATATTTTTAAACTCCAAAATATTAATAATTTTCTTTTTTCAATTTAAATTCACCATTTCTTCACGAAACATATATAAACTCACCCCAACCGTGCGCGCTCTCTCTCTAGAGCTACAAAGAAACTCACAGAATGCAGAGAACGCGAATTTGAATTTCATCATTTTTTCCAGAGGTTTTATTATTTTATTATTTTGTGATCAAAATATGTAAGGCTTTTGATGATCGTAGTTTGCTAGGACGATGAAGATTCTCTCAATAGTTTCGATTTCCATAGCGTGTTTGGTTGCTTGAATAGTTAGGTTAGGGCTTATAGTCACGAATGTGAGTGTGTGTTTAGTGAGTGTTCACTTGCTGCTGATGAGTTATGAGATTTTGAATTTGAATTTTTTTTTTCTTTTCTTTTCCTTTACTTTCTCAGTAACCAAACAGAGTAAGTTGTGGAATAATTTATGCAAATGCTAATCCTTTAGCTTGTTTATTACAGCCTCAGCCTGCCTGGCTACTAATTTTATGTGCTTGTAAAACTTGCTTATAACTTCGGAGAATTTGATTTCTGTTTTTGGTAATATTTTAAATTCTAGCTTGCTTGACTTAAAATACAGATGTTTTGTTAGTTATCGGTTCGGTTATGGAAACAAGTTTGTATGTTGCAGCTGTTTAGATGCTATTTCGTTTGTATTATTTAGAATAGAGTTACTGAAATTCTAGCTTGTAGAACTTGTAATTCTTGCTTCACTCTAAAGTTTGAATGCAGCTGGTAATATGTTATGCCTGTCTCCCGTGGAGTTTCAATGTTTGTGCTCTGTTTGGGAGGGAAAGAAACTTTTGAATATTTAATCTTTCATTTTGAATTTCACAAAACTAAGCCCCTTCTCATGCATGCCTTGTTCTTAAGTATCTGATTTCATGTTCATTCTTTATCATTTAAAATGTTAATTGTTTAGCTTTTTTGTTGATTAGACTGTCTCTCCTTTTCTTCTCTTTTTAATGTTAGCTTATTTTCTTTTTTATCTTTATTGATTTAGGAGAAGTTATGGTGATTAAAAAGTTTTTACTATTTTGATCTTATGTAAATGTGAGAATTAGCTTTGTTTAATCATGTGAATAGTTTCATAGTTGATTTACTCTATCTTTCCCTCTTTTCCCCCCCATGCTTACATAGAGTGATGGCACTCTGTAATATCTTTTCTCCCTCTCTTTCTCATTCAGATAAGGATTGAAGGGACTTTTTAAGATAGTACAGGGTTGCTTTTGGATGGATTGTCGTGAAGGCTCTACAAAGCCTTATGGCTTTTATCCTAATGGTCTCTTGCCTAGTGAAGTGGCCTCTGTGACCCGAGTGCTTCAACCAGAGAGATGGACACAAGCTGAAGAGAGAACTGCAGAACTTATTGCCTGCATACAGCCAAATCAATCCTCTGTGAAGCATAGAAATGCCATTGCAAGTTATGTGAAGTGCCTAATCATGAAATGCTTTCCATGTCAGGTAAAAAACTTTCATTGTTTTCCTTGTGATTAGGTATGGCCACATTCAGATTAACTTATTCACCCTTGTAACTATAATGATAAGTCTAAAGTAAAAATAAATTACCTGATACCTTCTCTAATTAGAATGTGGAGCCTTTAGCCATTATTGTTACATGGAATTCCTATCATCTCTTATTTCTCAATTATATATATAGCCTGGGTCGAGTTGGTGCCACTTTGGCATGACATAGCTTAAATATGGCTTGATTAAGAATGGAAAACTGGAAAACTTTTTCAGCTTCATTTTATTTTGCCCTTCTAGTGAGTTTTGCTTTCATCTTTTATTGCAGGTGTTCACCTTGGGCTCAGTACCTCTCAGGACGTATCTACCAGATGGGGACATTGATTTAACAGCATTCAGTAACAATCAAAATTTGAAGGACAATTGGGCGAATGAGGTGCGAGAACTTTTAGAGAGTGAAGAGAAAAATGAGCATGCTGAGTTCCGCTTGAAAGAGGTTCAGTACATCAATGCTGAGGTCTGTTTTTTTCAGTGCACTTGATAGTTCTTCATTCTCATGTCGTTGGTTGTGGTTTTATGTTTTGCACTTTGACAATTGTATTTGTTATGTATCCACAATCAAACTGGCACTCTAGAAGAGTCAAGTAATGACTTATTACTGCTATGTTTGATTTGTACTTCTTTTGGTTGCTTTTATTTCTGTGATTGTTTGATTGCATCCACAATTTTCAACCAATTTATGATTGTGCAAGAGACTAGCTTTGCTGCCCTACTTAAGAAATATTCAGAACTAGTAAAAGAATTCAGTATATTGGCAAATTAATAAAGGATCTAATGCCAATTTTTCTTACATTTGGAGGGAGGGGGCAGGGTATTGGTAAGGAGGAAGCTTTGATTGTACTGGTTGAAGGGTGCTTTATGAATGATTGACACCTTTTCTGTTTGATTCGAGCATTTGCACCTTACTATTCACTCATGTGGTTCCACTTGTAATTTAAACATAATTTTACTGGGTTGTTGTACTTACTTCTTTCTAGAAATGCTTTCTTTACTCTTATAGATGTAATTATTTACCCTCTTTTGTACCAGTGGGTTACATCATAAATGTCATTGTGGCGTGATCCCTCTGCACAACAGTTTGACGCAGTTAATTGCTGTTGGTTTTTCTATCTCTTGCTTATGTGTAACTGATGTGTGCGTGTGCTTATGTGTGTCTGTTTGTTTGCTTTTTTTTTACTATTATTATTTTTGCTGCAGTGATTATATTCCTTTATTGTCAATGAACATGTTAGTGCTCTAAATGTATTCTCTTTTTCTTTTCTATTGCTACCTATTCATAGGTGAAGATAATAAAGTGCCTTATCGAAAATATTGTAGTGGACATCTCTATTAACCAGCTTGGTGGTTTGTGTACTCTTTGCTTTCTTGAGGAGGTGAGCTATTATTCTTGTTACGTTCAAACAGTTAACCATACTATGTTTCTCCCCCTGGTATACTTTTTACATACTGAGTATTCTCCATTTTCAAGGTTGATAACTTCATAAACCACAATCATCTATTCAAGCGCAGCATTATATTGATTAAAGCGTGGTGTTACTATGAGAGCCGTATTTTGGGAGCTCATCATGGCCTTATCTCAACTTATGCTTTGGAGACTTTGGTTTTGTACATATTTCATGTTTTCAATAATTCTTTTGCTGGACCTCTTGAGGTGATAGCAGGTTTTTTTTTTTTTTTTTGGCACATCAATCTATATATTTACTGTTTTATCTGAAGATTTTATATGACATCTGCAGGTACTTTATCGCTTTCTAGAGTTTTTCAGTAAATTTGACTGGGATAATTTTTGTGTTAGTCTCTGGGGTCCAGTGCCCATTAGTTCACTTCCTAACATGGCTGGTATGTGTGGATCCATAGAATGCTATTTATGGAACCTGCTTCAACAATAGCCCTAGTAAGTGTTTGGAGATAATTGGCTCTGATTATTGTGTTTAATGTACTACAGCGGATCCTCCAAGAAATGATGGTGAAGAGTTATCGCTTAGCAAATTGCTTTATTCATGTCTATCAGCATATACAGTTTTGCCTAATTGCCAAGATTATCAGGAGCATCCCTTTGTTCCAAAACATTTTAACATAGTTGATCCTTTGCGTATGAACAACAATCTCGGTCGTAGTGTCAGTAAAGGTATTTAAATCTATACTGAAGCGAGAATATCTTCTTCACCTGTATTTTGGAAACTTGTTTACAAAAAGTTGTTATTGATGCTTTTTTATTTTTCCTATTCTACAAATTTTTCATGTTTGTTTTGAGTGTTCATGTATGTAATTTAATTAAGTTCTTTGTACCCCTATGGATAGAAAGTACTTTTCTATTTTCTGTTATACCTTTTGAATTCCTGATTCTCCTTCTATGCTTGTGATTTTCATTTTTGTAAGATGTTTTATCTGCTCCCACTATGTTTTTTAATTATATGCTATGACTCAGAAAGAGAAAGATTTGTTAAATCAAGTCTTTTGCTAAGTGATTAGAGAAGTTGTCAATTCATTAATGCATTAGCCGGCAGTAAAATGAAATAGCTTGTTATGATAGGTGAGGAACAACAGATTTCGCATATTGGTCATCTGTTACTAACTCTACTATTGACACTGTTATGAAAAGGGTTCGCAATGCGGTATGAATGGAAATGACATGCTGTATTTACCATTATCATGTTTGTCTCTGGGAGGATTAAACGCATTGAACTTTTTTTTGGTATTTGTTATAAGTTTAATATAATAATAATAATGGAGGAAAGTTTGACAAGACAGCATTGAAGAACAAGATGATTTGTTGTAGAATAGGTCAGTTCTACCAGGACAATAAGCATGCATGCTTCTCCAGGCACAATCATGTGACACCAGCTCTGGTGGTTTTCTGGTATAGCTCTACTTGTCTAGACGGAGCTTCCAGATTAGGATTGAGCCTGGGCAGGAATTCTGCTCTCAGGTTGACTGAATTCTTCTGCATCATGCCCTTAGAACACAAAATGCAAGATTTTATCTGAAAATTTATTGATTCCTTTACTTTTTAAAATAATTGATTGATATTCACTTGTATTCTTTCAACATAATTTCTAATTGTTTATTTCTAATTTCTGTTCAGGTAATTTCTTTAGGATTCGTAGTGCTTTTGCTTTTGGGGCTCGCCGACTTGCCCGGTTGCTCGATTGTCCAAAAGAGAATCTAATTGCTGAGCTCAACCAGTTTTTCATGAACACATGGAAAAGGCATGGGAAAGGCCATCGCCCTGATACTCCTTGTCCTGTTCTCTATGATCAGAAATCTGGTGACTTGAATAAGTTGGATAAATATGAAAGTTTCAGGAATTTTTTAAGTGGCTCCAGGAATGACGTGACAGAAAGATTTACAAATCATGAATCTGAGACTGCAGTGAATCCTGCTTCCCATGCACCTCTTGGTGTTTTTTCTCAGCATGGTAAACATTCTCTGATACAGATGTCTAGGAGTGGTTATGTGTCTGCTGTTTGTTATACTGAGAGCCAGAAAGGTTATGGCAATACAGCTGATTCAGTGATGTCAAATAAGAAGCGTGGTGATCTGCAGAATTTTAGTTCAAAAGACAATAAAGAGGCTGATAAGGGTCGAAATTCTAGACCAGTCTCCTTGAATAATGAAGTACATGTCAGGTCTCAGTTTGCAAGGACAGATTCTAGTCCAGAGCTGATATGTACATCCAGTGAAGTTCCACATGGAGGAAAGAGTAGTAGTGTATCAGATTCAGGGAATAACCAGACTGCTCCAACAAAGTCAGTTATTGGCAGGAGAAACATATGCCCCAAGTTTTTGGACAGCCATAGTGCAAACTTTCTAACTGACAATAAGCAGACTTCAAGTCAGAGCTTCTCCCAGCTGAGTCTTGATGCTGCTGTTAATCCAAATGATGACTCAAATAGTCACTATGGTGTTTCTAGCTTGGGCTCGGTGGGAAATGACAGGCATACTGTTGGTGAGACAATGCAGCTGAATCAGGAACAGCAAGATTTTATGAACCTGATGGCATCCAGGTGCTATAGCTTCAATGGACAGGTTCAGATGCTTGTGAATCTAACTTCTGCTAATCCACCTCTTCCAACAGTACCACCTGTATTAGCTTCAATGGGATATGCTCAAAGGAATCTGACTGGTACCACTCCCACAAGTATTCCTGTATTGGACTCCCCCCAGGTTTCAAATATGCATCATTCTCAAGGTTTATTTCCTTTGCCAGTATCTCAATATCATCCAGGTATAGGATTGACATCAAATCGAGAAGAGCTGACCATACCTGTTGACAGTTCTTTGATTTCAACAGAGTCGAATCAAGGGGAACATGAAAGGCAGAATGTGCATTCTTTAGAGGGTTATTGCCACAGTCATATAAGTTTCCAAGCTCAGAAGCTGCAGGATAAGAAAATCCCAGCAGGATCTAAATCATTTGGGGTAAAAAGCTCTGACAGTTATTCATTGAAAGACCAAAGGTTAGTGGAAAACAAAGATCTGACTGGGCAGAGATATGCTGACAATTCCCCAAGGGAAAGGACTGGGGAAGGTGATGTTAACTCTGCTGCCAGCTCAAGATTTTTATCTCCACAAGCTATTCCCTCAGTAACCAAATCGTCTTCAGAAAATTACTGGGAGGGATTTTCGTTTAGACCTTCCAAGTCAAAACAGGATAAGCATGAAAGAAAATCAGTTTCTTCTGCAGATCTTTCGACTACAGAAGGGCTGGCTAAGAATAGGTTTAAGTACAAAGGTGAGTCGGTTGATTCTGTTTCCTCTCAGGCATACGAGGACAGAAGAGCGTGGATTCCACTTTCAACAGTAAGTGATGATGTGGCAGAGAGATTGGTTTCTGGATCTGTTGCTTCTTCAGATGTTCAGACTCATTCAATACCTGGTTATGAACCTGCACCAGTCAGTGGATCAAATTCAGTCCTTCCAGTTGCTTCAGTACTTTTAGGTTCTGAATCACAGCATATGACTAGAAAAAACCAAGGGCTCTTCCCATTTACATTTTATCCTTGCTCGGCAGTTCCTTTTCTAACTATGCTTCCTGTATATAATGTTCCAACTGGGACAGGAACCTCTGGTGTATCCACAAACCATTTTGATGGGGATGAGTTTGATAACTGTCAAAGTGGTCAGTCAGATCACAGCTTGGATTCAAGGGAGAACCTAGATCAGTTACAGGCTGTCGACACTCAAAATTCTAAGAAGCATTTTGATTCGGGGGAGCAACCAGAACACTACAAGACAGACATTCTAGACGGTGACTTTGTCAGCCATTTGCAGAACTTGCAATATGGGCGGTTTTGCCAGAGTGCTGGAATTTATGGACCTCTACTTTATGCTTCCCCTGTTGTTTTGCCACCAATGTACTCACAGGGACATATTATGGAGGATAGTCCTGGAAGATCTGCTGCACACATTGGCCTCTTCAGACATTTTATGGGTTGTGGTCCTCACTTGACTTCTGTTTCCCAACTCCTGTCTGGTTCTACCCAGCCATTAGGTGTTTATGAACACTGGGGGAACGAATTTCCCTGGTATCATATTGGTTGTGGAACTTATATGTCCAATCCCGTAAGATGACCTGTCTGGAATTTAACTGTTCATAATTGTTTACTAGTTTGGTTACTCCGTGCCTGACTTGACTTAATAATTAAAAAGTTGATATACTATGTAGGTTAAGTACCTTGCTTTTATGTCAAGTTTGGCTAATTTCCTGCATAATTTATTCTGTTATGTTAGTAGAAGTATGGCTGTAACAGTTGTAATTGAGGTGAATTAACTGGGTATATCACATGAAATTCTTGAAATACCTGATATATGCAATTTATAAATTGCTGCAATTCCTTCATTTTTTATTTCGACTGGGTTTTTTTAAATTATTCTCTTTATTTTTCACATGAAAGACCTGGATTCAGTCTTAGTGAAGTTCTATGTTGTTCATTTTGAGTGGGCTTACGTTTGATTATCTCCTCCTTCTTTTCCTTTTTTTTCCCCCTCTCTGCAGAGTAATTCTTCTCATGGTCGACAATCTTCTAATATCAGCAATCAGAAGGGGAGTTATGGCTATAATAGGAAGAATCATGTCGGTAAGCGGGAAGGGAACTGGAATACTAACTCAAAGCCACGATTTACTGGTCGTGGCCGGGGTCACAATCGAGCTGAGAAGCCAAACAGGAGAATTGATATGAGTACATCAAACAATAGCCGATCCCAGAAGAATGATTACCCTCCATCATACGATACTCAAAATTGTTCATTTGATATCACAAATTCCATTAATCACAGTTCTGCCAATGTAGCATCTTTCATGCATCCCTTGCCAGTCGTAAATCCTACTCCGGTTTCTCATTCTAGAAGTACCATACCATCTCTAGTTATGCTGCGTCCACGTGATCAAAACATGGGTTATTGTTCTGCCAATCAGCCTGAGTTTGGTTCTCTTGGAGCAGTTAGTTTCTCTGGTATGGATGAGGTATCGCATTTTGACCAAGGTTCATCAAGGGGCTGTTGATGAGCAGCATAATTTTCAAGATGATCCTGAACTTTCTTCTCCTGTTCAGCCATCCTCACCTCACTTTCAAAGGTAATAGCTATTCCCGTCTCTAAATGATGGCATTTTTCATTGGCTTGCGGAGCCGCTAATAGTCTATATAGGAACACCTGAAATAACAATCTCCCGCTATTTCAGTTTTTTTTTTTTTTTAATTTCCCTAAAAACAAACCCAGTGAGTGTTCGGGTCTGGTTTGCCAGAAACCAACCTAACCCAAATGTCCAATCCCCTACTTCTTCAGTTCTTGTTATTGGATTTTTCGTGATGTTATAAATGTGTAATCATAATAGGAGGGCCTGACCTGTTTGCTAGATCACGAGGCTGAAGAAATTATCAGTTAGGATATTCAATCTTTTCTACTCTTAAAACTTACCGAACCTGCGGCTCTGTACATTCCTTGCATGCAGGTAAACAGCCAACGTCATAATTGTAAGTAGAATACTGTGCAAAATTAAAATTCACCTGTAGCGATTTTGTGAAGGACCAAAGTAAAGAATAATGTGATGGGGGGAGCCAATTTCACGGGTACATAATAGTGATACGAAGGTGAGAAATCAATAGGCTCATATTTCCATTTGTCACTTACTCAGATGAACACATGTTGTATTTTAGGATCATTCTCAGTTGAAGAATATAGGTTGTATGTTAGTTCATGACGTTAGGGAACTGTTTGCTTGTATTTGTATAGTGTATAGTTCTTCAATATTCATCGCTTTCTATTGAACTAATTTTTTTTTTTCAAACGTTGAATTTTCATTATATAAAAGCTTGTTACTCTAATTTAAAGCTATTACAATTACAGTCATTTTAATATACAGAAAACACCAAAGCATACTCAAAACACCTAAAAAGCCTTCTGCTATATGCAGGCCTTTCCATTTCTATCGTAATAATGATTACACAGACCAGCCTAAAACTTCGGTCTCATTTACCTACACCCCAAATTTGGGAAAGTTGTCTACTTGAAGAAGAGGACTTCCTCCATCTTGCTAGACGTAATAAGAACGACAATACCTCTGATGGATCATGTAGGGAATATGCAGCTATCGTATCCTTCGCAGTGGATGATACGAGAATGGGATACCCTTGCCCCCTATTCTTTATCACCTGAAAAAATATTGAAGATTTAAGTTTTTGATATGATATATGCTCTTTGAAAAGAATTGCAATAATGAGGTGATGTTTAAGGAATACGAAGCAGAGTTCTTAGGTTTAATAATTTATGAATGTGAAGAGTACCTTAAAAGCGTCTTCATCAGTTCGATCATCTCCAATGTACAAAGGAAGAACGTCGTTGGAATTGCTCAAGCCTAGAGTTTCCAGTAAATATTCCAAGGCATGACCTTTGTCCCACTCTATAGAGGGTCTTATTTCCATCACCTTGTATATGCAAATTCAAACACAAATCCGAGAGTCAGAAATCAGAAGACAATTTTTAAAATACGGATTTACAAAATGAAAGGTCCAAATTTTCCTACCATTTTGCCCGCATTTAAGCGAAAATCTGGGTACTTTTTCATCACAGATTTCACCTTCTCCTGCAACAAACTGTAATCCTGCGAGGAAAAACAGTAATCCCTTTTGAGATTCAATTTCAATATCCTTCTTCAAATTAATAATTGTAATAATGTAGTCATTTGTTAACGAAAATATATTCTTTAATTTATTTATAATTTTAATCATCTTTGACAACAAATCTATTAAGCATGGAGTATTATGTTCTTCGTATAATTACCTCTTCGTGGACCTGTCGAAAATGTACAGAGACGCAGAACCGATTGTCCTCCACTCTTGCACCTTGTATTTTCTTGGTTTCTTCTTCCAACTCTGTGATGATCTGTTATATAGAAAGATTAAAGTTTTTCTACTAAAACATGTATGGTAAGTAGAACGAAGATTAAGACTACTGTTAGCCAATAATTGCAACCTTCTTGGGCATGTTATTCCAATTGCACCCATACAGGGAGACCCATTCTATAAAATGCTAAAATCATTCTCGGAGAAGATTAGCTTACCTCTTGAATTGCTGGCAAAAATTTCTTTGCAGGTTGAAACAGTACTCCGTTCCCCTACAAAATTAAATACCCAATTTTAGCAAATAAAATTTGTTGTTTCTCCACCACTAACGGTAATTGGACCTGATGATAATTAACCTTTTAATGTATCATATTAGAGGAGCAACTAACCTTTGTAGCAGGGCTAATTGTGCTGTACTTCCCATCACAGGCCTTAACTGGCCTTGGTGGTGCCTTTATGTCCATTCCATGACTTCCAGCATAATATACATTACTCAACTGTACAAAATCCTTAACCTGAATCAAAGTGATAGTCAGATTCATCTGCTTTGATAAGAAATAAACGAGCGATCGAGTCATTGAATAGGAACGTGTAATGAAGTCAAATCAATACCTTCTCTCGGCTTCTACCACTCACTATAGCTGTTGGAAAATATTTTGCAACTTCACGCACAGCCGCGCGCATCTAGAAAATAGACGATTTTTAAGATGTTTCTGGTAAATATTAGAATACTATATATGGATGATATTAGTAAGTGTTATTCTAGTTACCTCATCGGACATGAAGGCACGATCAGGGTCGTTAACAATTGGTGAGAGAGTCCCATCGTAGTCTAGAAACACAACAATCTTCTTCCCCTTTGCTGCCTTCATCATCCGATCAAATGAACCGAGCGCCGAAGGGTGCTCCATCTATGGCAATTTATAGAAAGATGTTAGTGTCCATTAAAGCTTGTGTTTCATTGTGGTACTTGGAGATTCTCTAGCATAAGGCAGCTTGTTACTCGTCAACTGATTATACATCGCCAACATAACTACATATATACATGCAAATTACTTTTAGAATATTATTACGAAGGATGACCGATTTTTCTTACTTGAAGGTTGGTCATTTCACAGTTTCTATTTGTAATTCTTTTTTATAGGTAAATTCTTCTAACGATGTCAATATGCAAATAATATCATCAAGGTATAATTCAAAAAAATACACATAGTACTATATTATATTGTACTAGAAATATAGATGAGATCATACCAGCCATGAGTGATAACTTGCATCAGAGATCATAGAATCGTTATTATAAGTACTAGGATCAGGTGGGCTTGTTGGTGTTCTTGCATGGATTGAGCGATCAGTGGCAGTATCAACATTCTTGGGTTTAGAGATAGGTTGCACTTTCTGTTTACTGGGATGTAATCTTTGAAACCCCATTGCCTGGTTAAGCTTTCCAAATTTTTTCTTGATCATCTAAATAGTACGTAGATAAAATAAATATCTTTCAAAAAATATATAAAAACAAAGTAGCAAAACACGACTTGAATTTGAAGACCCATAAAGCAGCTAACAAGATGGCACACAAGCAGCGTTATAATAATATACCTGAACCTCACTTACCATGTTGACTGCGTTATCAGCTAGTTTTGATACTTTTCTTCTACGAATTATGGACCTGCAAGGAAAGCCAATCATTTTCCATATTTAATCACGGAAATAATGAAGAATATTCGTATGAAGAGCACATTATTTCTAAACGATAAACTTAAAGAAATTGATTAGAAACGACAACCTTCCAAGTAAATATATATAAATTTTTAAAGATGATTTAAGGATGGGCCAATATTTTGTATATCATTTTCAATCTCATCACATGATCCACGCAGTACTGCTAGTTTAATGCTTGATTTTCAGATGTGTACGAGCACGTTGGCTCCACTACTAGTTAATGTTGACATGATTAATCAAGTGTAAATAAGTATAGCCAATCTTGATTATAAAACATAGGATAGAAGTACTCACAGTTGTCTAATTTCTATATATTTCAAGCTACTATTACCAAGCTCTAATTTCATCTTAAATAATCTTCAAATTGTGGTAAGAAAACCGGTTTTAAAAGTAATTATAAGCTTTCAAAGAAGAACTTCAAAGGTCGGTGGCATAACATAACACGTATATATATATAATTAAATAATCTTAAATTAAGAAAACATACAATGACTAATACATAAAGGAACTGGTAGCTAGTCTAAATTAATTATATTTTAAGTCCACTTTCAACACGCAAAGGTGTGACCCTTTGATCCAGGAACGGAAAGTTTAAATTAATAAAACGGAAGTCACTTTCCAGGGTGAAGGGCTTTGTCAAAGAAAAGTACAGTACATAGGTATGGACAATAAGAAAAACAAAGCTGGGTAGTGTAATGATCGTATAAGTCAGATTCGATGACTCAACATTACTTGGCCAATTAATCTCAAACTCAAATCAGTTTATGTTGTCTCTCAGAAGGGTAACTATCAGCTGATTCAGAAGATGATGCTGACATGATCAATCGATCAGCTAATTAAAATGCTTTTCAAATGTACTTTTAAACAATAATATTTATATTTGACAAAATACTACTGTTTGCATACAAGGTTATTCAGTCAGCTCATCAACTGGCTCTCCACTCTCTCTGGCTTCCCACCTACCAATATTTACCTGATCATTTTCAACTCTGGCTGTCAAATTTTGAACTATATTATATATTAACTAGTTTATTATACATCTCTCTTTCAAATGTACTAAAATATCAACGACCATAATGTCAACCGACCAAACTAACCTTCATTACTTTTATGTTGACATGTATTTTAAAGCTCCAAGTAGGCACCTCGAGAGAATCAAAACATATATATAATTGAGAAATTTGTTTCCCGGTGGAGATAATGTATCTGAATTTGTTAGGAAAAGACAAAAGGGACGACATCATTGCTCCACTATACTATGATCGATCACAACATGTATTTGTGTGTGTGTGTGTTTGTGTGTGTGTGCATATATATATATATATATATATATATATATATATATATAGGTAAACGTATTCTTTATAGATCTTCAAACAAATATTTGATAACTAAATTTTTCTTTTTGAATCTGAACGGCTGAACAGAATCATGTGTTAATATGATTGGAGTAAGTTTTGTTAATCAAAATGATCAAAACAAAGCCAAAGCTCAACCTTTGGAAGGCAATTGTAGGAGGTTGTGCGTGTGTCCACAAAACGCGACAGAGACAAACCCTAGCTCTTCTCAACACATGACACGTCCCAAGAGTACAGGTGTATCCTACGAAGCCCACGAATTGACATGTCTTTAAACAAATAAAAATATCACTAACCGATTTGATGAGAGAAAGTTGATCATGCAATGGAAGTATATATGAACAAGGGAAAACAAACATGGCCATCTGAAAAATATTACGACAAAAAATAAGACAATAAAGTGCACAAAGAAGAAGACAAAGATCACGTGGCAGCAGCAAAGTAACTTTGGAATCTGGGTGTTGTATGAACAACACGTTTAAAGACAGATTTGACTAGTGAAAAGTCCCCCTGGGAACTGGACACGCTGCGTGGGACAATGTGCCTACCTCTCATGAAACTACCTGGAACTGCTTCCAAGGTCTACAAGTCAAGCTTTGAAAACTTTACATTAAGATTTTAATAGTTAATTAAGCATTTTGAGGGTTTAATTAAAGTATAGAGGAAGCCAATGGACGCGATTGTTAGTGACACTTTTCAAAACTCAATTATATGACGTGTGCTTTAAGTAAGGAATCATTTACTGTTTCACCTAATTATATTGTTGACTCAAGGACCAAGAGCTCTGGTCAATGCTAAATTGTGAATAACATCGAACCCATCTCAGAAAGGTTCTCCAGAAGTGTCTAAATTATTGTAAGAAACAATTATATTCTTAATGCATGGTTACTGTTAATGTAAAGGAAGATAACTTCAAGGAATGGAACTACCGGGTGATGTTCAATAAATATGTTATCATAAAGAACTCTTGTCTCTCTATTTTTGGAAATGAAATTATTCAAGATTAGTAATTGAAACCCTAGCTCTTGCATGTGAACACAGGGAAATACATTGAAACAAACTACGGCATCAAAGAAAATTTCCTAAAGAAAGCAATAGCATTTTCCCTGGCTGCATTATGTAAATCTATTGAAATTATGCCTAGTTTCATGATGGTCATCAATTTTATCTTCTTCTATGATGATCTTAATATAATGGGTCTGATTATAGTGCACCCGGTGTGTCTAATACTTCCCAAAAGTTTGAGAAAGAATCCAAAAATTTCAAGATATTTCGAATTCATATGTTCAAATAAATCCCTTTCTAGCGCACTACAACTTTCTACATGCCAAATCCTAACTAGCTAAAGGCATTTCTAGTTCGAAAACATTTGAAACGAAAACCTATAAGTGAACGAAAAAAGATATATATGTATCATAAAATTTTATAGAACAATTAAACAAAAGATCTAATAATCTGTTAGTTAATTAAGATTCTTTTCTTAAGAATTAGGTTACTTATGTTACTCTTATGGTTTTAAAAAATCTCCTATGGAGTCAAATAATGAAATATTTAAAGAGTCATTACAGCTATTTCTACACACAAATGTGAACCGCACGGCACTAGTGAAGGAAGAAGGTGAACCCTTTTTTTTTAGGTATTTGTAACTAAGTAGAATATAATTACGTTTAGGAATGTTTTATATGTTAATATATTGGAGTTTCTCAATATTAAAAGCATCGAAAGAGGCTCGTGTATTAATTAACAAAGGACATATCTAGAAATTTGAGTTTGTACAACTGAGCAAGAGATTAAATTGGTCTACCTATCATATTCATACATTATAATAATAACAAAAATTCACAATAATAAATGCTTAAACGTCCCTCATTTTACGGTGTGTTGGCTGAAATTATAGTTTCAAAATCCAATGATTTCTCTTACACGCATAAAGACGATCAAAAACAATAAAGAAAAGACCCTCCAAATGCCAACAACGAAGACTAATAATACTATTACTTGTACTAGTACTAGACTAAAGTTGACAAAGACTGATATAATCATGGTCATGATATCATATGCATGCAAACTGTTGTACCCTTCGCAACCATCCTTGTTGTGAATATTATTACCGTTTTGTTAGGTACAGGTCGTCTCTCCCAAAGGTCCCATCCCAAGGGTCCCATCTTAACTGCTACTTGTCACCATCTGCACCCTACACGTGTATCTTCCACCACCGTCTCACCAATCCGGGTCAGCCTAGCCCCGGAAACAATCAATTGGGTGACAGTTGGGCCTCCTGGCCCAGTCAACTGATAGGTGCTTGTATATGACACGTGTACGGTAAAAAAGACAGCCCTTTCTTCTACTTCTAAAAAAAAAAAAAAGGGTTTTTCGTAACCGCAACCGGAACTTCAAACGCATAACAAAGCACATACGTAGAAGCATGGGCGCGTGGTTACACGCTCATGGCGTGTACAGAACGTGGCCGTTAACCGCGTAGAGACAGTTGGTGGTCTACTGGGCTCGACGTGAAGACATAACAATGAACGACAACCGCTTTTGCGTTTTGTTCGATTTTTTTTTTTTTTTTGGGTCAGTTGAATGGACTACTGGTTTACCAGTTTTACCGGTATGAAGTCCACGTCGTAATGGAAAAGGTTAGTTTAAGAATATGCCCTAATTAAAAACAGAAAATCTAGTATCTAGAGATATTACTATTCACCGGTTTAAACAGTTTCCAGTTACCGGCGATGTACGATGATCATCTTTGCATGATCACCGGAAAATCAAGAACATGCATGAAAGTGAAAATAGAAACAAAGAAAAGCAAAATAAAATAAAACTTTAACAATATAAAATAATATATCATTATCATTTTCTAAGCTAGCTATAAAGTGAACGATTATATTTTTGTTATATATAATGATTTTGATTTTTTGTTCATAAGAATATACGTGTAAATATGTATAGAGACCAAGTTTTATATTTTTGTTGTTGGTATAAACACATAAAGACAAAAGGGGGAAAAATGCAAGGATTGTAAAGAAAATTAATGCATGAAAGTAAAAGCATACCGAGATAATGTTGTTGCTTGTGAAATCTTGATGGGTTTATGGGCTGCAAGTCGAGAAGAGAATGGTTATGGATGAGGAAATGAGAACAAGCTAGGGAAAGGAAAAGAGAGGAAGAGAGAGAGAGAGAGAGAGAGTCAAAGAAATGAAAGCTTGAATGAATATAAGAGGGAGAGAGGTGTAAGGAAAATGAGTTTTATTTATAGAAGGGGAAGGTGAAGGGAAGGGAGGGGTTTAGGGGATTTTGGAAATTAGTGTTGTAGGATCCCGTTGCATTATATAACTTATTGCTTTGAAATTTACCAAAATATTGTTATAATTACCAAAGCGGGCCTACCTTGTTTCCATATTTTAGTAATTAGTAGTTTGTGTTCGTGTTTCTTTGGAAATTATGGTGACATCTTCGTTAGGTAAACTACACCTTGAGTCACTCCCACGATGCTTTAAGAATTAAAAGCTAGGGTAAAAAACTTATAATAATCCAACCCACCGTTTTCATCCACACTTTTGAATTTCATCTACTGCTTTAATTTTGTGTGAGTTTTTATATATCACACACACACAAATATATAGATAGAAATATATAGATAGAGTAATATTACACATATAACTCATTTACAATTATTTTTTTGTTTATAATCCCAGTTGGTAGAATATTAGTAGATGAATAATTCATATAATTTCACCGTCTTCATTTCATTTATTTGTATTTTTTACTCATCTAGTAAAATTTTGCTAACTCAGTTATAAGAAATGTTGGCTGTAAATGAATTGTAAATACAGTATTATTTATGTGTGTGTGTGTATAGAGAGAGAGAGAGAGAGAGAGAGAGAGAGAGAGAGATAATTTAAACATCTTTCAATGAAAATTTACTTTGTTTGGAGTCTTTGTTCAAAGTTATAAATACATGTTATGTTTCCATATCAACGCAAGTATTTAACATTAATAAATTAGGGCGGAAAGTTGTTCATTTTCAAGCCTATGAATATGGTGAAAATCTCTTTTAGGTTTAATCTTATCACAAGAGATCATAAAACAAAAAATGGTATCAAATAAACCTAATTTATTATAAATTTTATATTATGATAATATATAGTCATGTTAATTGATATAATGTAATTATGACTATGTATATAATATGAATATGTATAAAAAATGATGCAAACTAATGTTGTATCCTTAATAAATTAATGTTATACGTTTATTATTTAATTTGATGACAGAAAAGTAATAAGACACAGAAGAAAATGCGAGGTTAGATTTGGAGAGGGGTTCCCGAGGAAGAAAACCGAAGTTACTTTTAATAATCACATAATTTTGTCCAAAGAAGAATAGATGAATTGAATAAGAATGGTTTCAATTAATTTTTAATTGTTGACTGTAGACATCCGTAATATTATAAGTTATAGTTTTCAAAGTGAAAGCAATAGGCATGGTAAGACTGCTTTTTATATAATTTAAGAATTTATTACCATCACCGTTGATCTTATTGCCACCAAATTTATTAAGATATATACTTTAGGAGACAATAATTCAGTCTTCGAAACAATAAAAAGAATTTAACTTTTTTTTTTTTGGAAAAAAATCTTATACTCTAATAAATTTATGGCTGAAAAAGGGTCAGGAACCAGGATAATCAAAGGGCAAAGGCCGCATAATCCAAGCAAAAGAGGGTGAAACACATCACATCTCTACTGATTCTGCCAAATAAATGCACATGTGATTACAAGATTCTGCATTTACTTTTCTTCTTTTACTCTTTTTAACTTTCCTTGCGTGAGCCTCTCCATTATTTACTTCGGAAAATTCTAGGTTGATACATCACACCCTCACCATTTATTTAGACATCAAATTTTTATGTATAAATTTTTAAAATAGTTTTAAAACACAAATTATATGTATATAACACAGCTACAATGATTTATATTTAATGATATATGTCAAATCTATCTTATATATAAAAGATTTTGTATAATTATTTATTATATTGACATGTTATATTTAATTAGATAATTGCACATATAATCGTGATTATCGGATTCACATTATATATATATTGTGTGATACATTCAACGTATCATAACTTTTTTTTTTTAATAACTAACTTTAGAGGAGTTAAATATCAATACCCAGTAAAACAAAGAATATTATAATTGAATATTGAACTAAAAACAAAGAAATCATGAGAATGACCTAAACATCCCTAGAAGTATAGACTTGAACCAGTGGGAACAAACTTGTCTTTCTTTCATTTAAGGGAACAAGAAGAGCATCATCAGTCAGTAGTTGCCTGTCCCAAGTTAACATAAGAAAATGGAGAGAAGACGACCACCGGCATTGGCTTGGTCCAGAAGTGAGAAGATGTCTCTGGTCAAATTTCTCTTAATTAAAGTTCTTTGAATTTGCATTTGCTAAGAATTGCCCTACGAAACTTCCTTTATACTATATTTTATGATCTTCAGTCTATCTGCTAATAAATAATCAAATTTGCTCCTAAGATTCTCCGCCCTCATGCTGACAACTCGATCGTTTTGCAAGATGTCCTCAATGAAGACATGCGTAGAACACCCCTATGCCAATCGATTCTAGTCTATAATTCATAGTTTAATTATGTAAATGTTGCGACAACTTCCTACAAAATGACTTGAATATAATAGAGGAGAAAAGGGCGTAAATTCAAACGATACAGCATCATTGACTTTAAAGAAGCTACAATTATAAACTTCGAAAAGTAAAGTGTAGTGTATCCCAGAGTTTCCAGAACCACCGAAGAAAATCTGCCTTTCAAAGTTCTATAATTTGTTAAGAATCTCTTAACAAATCAGCGTTACAACTTATTTTCCGGAGAGATTGGCGCGGTAATCTTTCGTTGTCTTGAGATTCAATTGTGCGACTTCTATAATACAAAATAGAATTTGTTTGATAATAATGAATCTTGCTACAGTATAGTACAGCTGTTGCACCCATACAACAGTTGTACTGTAGCATGTAAAAATCGTAAAAATATAACTAAAAATCGTAAGCGAGTGAAAAAAATAATATTTATGATTTTTATATGTTTTACATTTACGACTTTTTACATGCAACTTTTATTTAATTATTTACGATTTTTACACATGTGTTTATGATTTTTGTATAAAATACACAATTATTGTACCATACAGCTATAAAATACACAGTTGTTATACCATACAGCAACTGTACCGTTGTTTTTCCCATAATATCATTATTGATTTGACTATAATCCTGAACTTACAATCTTGACATACATACAATTTTTTTTTTTTTTAACAAAATGAAGTGTTATAAAATTATTAGAAACTGGATACCCAATATTTAATTTATTTAATAAGAATAATAATGTGTGGTTAAATAGATGTAAGATATCAATGTGGAGATCGAAGGGTTTGTATTCAAAGTTTTTTCAAGTATGATAATACACCGTCACCCATCATAGCATCGCATAGTCAAAAGTCCACTGACGGATTTGGAAATCCTGGATGCCCGCCGACGACTTTGCCACTTTTCTCATGCTCTTCTTATTTAGAAGGAGAGGGTCAACAAAACCCAATGATCTTATTGCAGTACTATGTTTGCGCATATGGGGGGCTCAAAAGTTCCAGAACTAGATGGAACCACAAGTAACAGAGTAGGCCAAAAGAATATAAAAGTGTGAAACCTAGTACACTGGGAAGATTTGAGTTATGTTTTCCAAAAGTTTCAAGAGAAATAAGAGGAAACTTCCTTGGGTGCCTCCATCACATTAGGTGAGAAAAAAAAAAACCAATAACCGCGTATTGTGAAGTTGAAACCTTTGACGTGGAATTTGCTAACTGCATCGAGGGAAAGTTCTGCTTCTTTCCTATGCAGTGTTGCTGAAAACCATACATGGAACAAGGATAAGAAGTGATTGTTTCCCAGAATGAGAAAGCAATCAGATTCTGACTAAAACCAAAAGCAGCAAATGCAGACAGGAAGTTTCGAGAAAATGATGTTGAACTTTTGAGTATTGTTGTCATGCATGAGTTTCTATAAGAACTTTGATTTAACTGTTTCACAGATATACAACAACAACAACCAAAATCCTCTGGATCTCTTGATACAGTTATGGGACAAGGAACCAATTTCTACACTTTGGATAAGGCTTACAGGAAAAAAAGGGTCAAAAACAAAAGAAAACTCACCTAATTTCAAGTATCTTTGGCGGTTTCCACCTTCTAATTTCTTTGCCTTTTTCAGCATCTTCTACCATCCATGTCAGAAGCTCATTATCTGTTATCATCGCCTTGTTCTCCATTTTCTACTCTCTCTCCACTAGCTTTTCCGCAATTCTCCTCCATTTCATCCGTACGAATTCTTGGGGCAATTGGTGACATCTCCTCCTTAACTTCACCACGATTCTCTACCTGTGGTGCCTCATTAGCTTCACAAATTACCTGAAGGAGCTCCACGGGGACAGCAGCTGGGTCTAATTCCCAACTGCCCACTGGAGCATTATCAGCTTCTTGGCCCGTAAGCAAGCGACCAGGAACCTGATGAGAGAAGCGAAACATCTCTTCTTTAGGTATTTTCCGTACTTCCTTGGGGACCGTATGTTTCTGAAACACAGTCTTGAAACCTGCAACTTTAACCAGAGGTATAACAGGCACACCTTGCTCCTCGTTATAGTCATCAAGCACCTCAACCATGTCATATTTGTGAATTACTTCATCAGGAGTATGCTCATTCCAGTCAGAAGACCAGTTACTATAAAGAGCCCAGACATCCCCCTTGCTAGGAAATATGCGGATGATCCCACGTGTTCCTTTTGTCCACTTAATTTTATGGGAGAAAGAATTTAATGTCTCACTGATTTCGTGCCTCCCAGTCCGAAAATCTCCACAGGTTTTGGTAAAGCCAGAATCTATCCAATTTAGAGGGCCTAATTCACTGTTGCTTCTTGAGTTAAGCCAACTGATCCGCATCTTAAATGGATCCAAGGAGATCACCTTGTGAATTCGAGCATAGTAACGAGGCATCCCATCATCATCATCATATGCAGCCCAGACCTGGTCATCTCCAAAGGAACTTTCAGTTCTATCCAAGTCAAAATTGTGAAAATCAGAGTCTGGAACATTAATTGATAATGCAGGGCCATCTTTATCCGAGTCATCATCTGAAGAGCCAGGAAGAGACTCTTTGTTCTGGCTTTTTTTCTTGGACCCATTAGCCATGTTTTTCTGCTTCTTATTTTGTTTCTCTTTGTCAGTAGTTTTGGCATAAGTTGAAGAGCTCCAGTCTCGAAGTTTTTTACAAATTTCAGTCCGTGCCTTGTCTACCAACATTTTACGGATCTCAAACAATGATAGTTCTCTCTCACTGTTGGCCTTCGTACCAATACCAGAAAAACCATAGATACGTTCTGCTTCAGAACTGCCTCGTCTTGATTCAGATACACTTCCCAAGCCAAATCCATTCCCTGTAGCCATTTGATTTGTCATGTCACCTACATACCCATTATCATTGATTCTTCTCTTTTTCAAGGCTGCCGACCATGCATCCTCACGCTCTTTCTTCAATTTCTCATGTAAATGCTGTGTGCCAGTGGAAGTTGATGCAGCCTTGTTATTAACACCAGCCATTCTAGAGGAAGGCCCCCACTGGAGATTTGTGTCATTAGACGAACTAACACCTGTGACACCACCAGTATTATATAGGTTACCGCTTGCAGCATTATGTCTTGAATTCTGATGCTGCTGACGAGAATACAAGTTGGAAGACTTCAATGCATTTGGAGGTGGAGGTTTCTCTATAGCTAGGAAAGCCTCATGACAGTTGGGGCATAGGAGAGTATGGTTCAGGTAAATCCTCAGATATTCATACTGTGTTTTGCATTTGTTGCAAATAGTCCAAAATGTACCAGGATTTTGATTGGAAGGACAAGGAACTGAGGCTGGACCCATTCGATTAGTGTTGTTCCCAGCCCTAGCATGTGAAGTTACGTTACTGGTAGAGGTACGAATACCATTTGCACTAGGTGAAGTAAATGGAACCCCACTCTGGGTAGAATGTTTCTGTTTGACTCTTGGATTCAGCTTGTCATTATAAGCTAATCTCTTAGCCTTATCTGACAACAAGCTCCAGGCTTCTGAAACCAGCTTAAATGCACCATCTGAACCTACGGCCTTGTTTTTATCAGGATGAAGTGCCAGAGCCAGCTTCCGGTACTGTTTCCTCACAGTATCATCATCAACCCATGGGTTAGTACCAAGTATAGCGTACCAATCCACTTCCCCGTTTATCTTTTTCTCAGCAGATACATACACATCAATTGTCGTCAACATTTGGGAAAGACCCTCAAGCCCAGGATATAAAGTTTGAGCCTTCAAAGCAAATTTCTTCGCACCAGCATAATCCTTTTGTGTAACCTTCTTCTCAGCAATTTCCTTGGCCCTGATTGCCTCATCTTTATTACAATCCATAATCCCTAGGTGTCTATAGGATGTCTGTTTCTCACCTAGTTATTTCAAATATTAGTCGAAACTTCAACCAAGTGTCAGATTCTCTGGCCCAACGCTCTTTCATACGTTACAACAAGGAGGCAGTTGCTTCAGCGGTTTAATACCTGAACAAAGGGGAAATGACATCTAATTTAAAACCTAATGATAAGCAAAAAACGTTGTCAAACAAAATATTATATTCTAATTATAATGTTACTGAAAAAAGAGCAAAGCTTGAGAAAGATAAAATAAAACAAATAAAATCATAAAAATCCTGCCTTTTTTTTTCTTCCCAAAAAACAGATACTTTTCATAGAAATAGCAAATTTCCGTATTTTACCCAAGAACATTATTTTGAAAGTTAGAACTTAAGACTTGACATTTTAATGATCTTTATATTGAACTCCGATACAGGACTCTTACCCTTAATTTCCACCAAACCCCTAAGTTTCCATCCTAGTAAACAGGCAAAGTTGACCCTCAGGCGGTATATCCAACCAACTCCACTTGTTCATGAATTTAACACAAGAATGACTCGGTGCATACAAATGAAGTATGATATCGGAAAAATAACTTCCAAGTAGACA
This sequence comes from Boswellia sacra, assembly GCA_013180625.2. Classification (NCBI taxonomy): domain Eukaryota; kingdom Viridiplantae; phylum Streptophyta; class Magnoliopsida; order Sapindales; family Burseraceae; genus Boswellia; species Boswellia sacra. The sequence continues at coordinate 1,814,981 of SNVD02009519.1, read as the reverse complement.
CTTCCAATATTCATTTCATGCAATTATAACCAATGTCAAGTTACCATTTGGTTTTTCTAAAAACCATTTTGCATCAATAAAACACAGCGGCTCCATTCCAATCTATATATCTCCATAATCAATCATATTCTTGCCCAAATGTTAGACTACTACGTATATGCAGACACACAGCAACAATTAGAAACAATGGCAAGTATTAAAAAACTTGTAGTTGACATAAAATTTCATAGAGATTGTCAAGCATATCATGGAATAAAATAAATTATATTGAACCTCCAATAACTAGTAACAATATTGTTATGAATATGAAAACAAACCAATTAAATTAGCTCAGTTTTGACCAACTAGCTAAACGAATAGATAAATAGAATAGATTAATAACACTGAAAACTAAGGAAATCATTCCTCCATCAGGTAAAGCAATCATTGAAATCAATTGATGCTTATATAGTTAACCTACACTAATGTACTGAATGCATTTTCAGACAAGCTCTATGTTGTTTGACATCCTAAACAGTGGTAGATAGGTGGCTTGCCTAATTGGCCAACATAAAAGACCACTGCTACGTCGCGTGTGTACACAGAAAATCCAAAAGCTAAGCAATGATTGAAACCGACAAGAAAAAGAATAAAATGGAGAAGCTTCATTATATCTCGAATATTCCCAAACTGGGACACAAAATACAACGTACAGAAGTTTAGATCTGTCTAAATTCTAGGCATGTTTGCCTTTTCCCACTTCCACTTTGCCATGTTTATACTCCAATAACAAGCAGAAAGGAATCCGCATCAACAACAACAATCCGAAAAAAAAAAATGACAAAATAATATTCAGGTACATCAAATGCATATGCAATATTTAAAATTTCAATAAGTTATATTAAAATAATGGAAAGAAATCATAATCTCAATTGAAATTTAAGCATTTCCTCTTTTCAATGCAAACATTCTTTAGTGCGATATTGCCTCTTTAGCACTGGAGAAACAACGCTTTAACTTGTCAAGCTCATGGATTTCCAGTAAAGCAACACTACTACACTCTGTTCTTGTCAAATTACATATTCCAAACATACGAAACTAACTTTACCAAGATCACATCTTCCATTACAGAATGTTGTTTACCCATTTAAACGATCCAACAGACCCAATTTATCAATATTAAACACTGCAAAATTCAAAGCCCTGATAAATCAGTAACATTTCAATTGTACAAAGGCATAAATACCATGCAACATAGTTCATAATTCACATAACTAAACATAGTAACTCACAATTTATTTCCATTTCACCAGATATGATCCGAATTTCCTTTTTTTTTTATTGTTCTTTCTCAGAATGAAAGAAAAACAAAGAATCAACTCATCACAGCGTTCCAGTTCACTTAGAAATGCTCTTTTTCAACAAAACTTAATAAGGATTCACAACAGGAACCAGAAAATAGATTCAAGTGATCAGAAAAAACAAAGAAATGAATCCATTGTAAGACAAAGAAAACCAGCATGCAATATGCCCGCAAAACCAATGAAATCAAAACCCATTTTTCCTCCGCCAAGTTCCCTTCCATAAACTACACAGCACCATTTCTAAGCTACATTGAACAACCAAAAATAGAAAACCACTGGCAACTGTAAAAAATTCAAACTTGTCAAGCCCACAAAGATCAAATTAAACAACATGGTCCACGATGGATCTACTCTAGAAACAGAAACAAAGAAATATCTTCCAACAATCTTGTAACGGTCAAATTTAATAACTTGAAATCTGCTTCTTAGTAGAAACTGAAACCCTAAATTCTACCATCTTGATAAGCAACCAAAAATGCAAAAGTATCAGCATCAAAGAATGATCTTTACTAAGAAAATACATAAACAGTAAAGAGAGAAGAAATGGGTAAGTTGTACCTACTTAAAGAAAGTCTCTTCAAGTAGAGAAATTTGAATCTGTGACAATATGCAATCACCAGGTACAGTGACCCATATTGTCAAAGGCCTTGAGAAGTTGAAGAGAACCTTTTTTTTTTTTTTTTTTACTTTTTAAAGTGCACAAATTTGTAACCGAAATTAAATGAAACAAACCAAAATAAAGAAAAATAAATAAAAATAAAATAAAGTATGGGTTTGGTTAATATTTTAACTTTTTTGCAAGCTAACACACCTTTTTATAATGGAGTTCAACCAAACCACTCAACTAGGGTTAGTTTTAAACTTTTGGACTGAGTCAGTTGTTTGCCAAATGTAATTTAATATTTATTGCGAATTCTCCAGATATTAAATGATAGATTCCATTTGATTGCTAGTTAAAGACCCTCTTAGACAATGCCCCAATTAAATTTCAAACATATTTAAAATTTTTTTCTAATAAAAATATCGTATTTATTATTTATTATTTTAATATTTTTATTATATATGAGGTCCACTAAATTAAGAATATGTTATATATACAAATTAACTTTTAAATATAAAGTTGGATAATATTACTTTTTTAATATCGTATCGATTATCCTCTATTTTTATGTTAATATTTTTATTTTTTGATATAAAACATAATACATAAGTTGTGTATTGGGTAAATTCATAATATAATCTGCATGTTAGTGACATTATTAATGAGATTCTAAAATGTTTAAGAAATAAGTAATGCACATCTTTTGCTAGAAACAATCCAATGTCGAACGCTTGTTGAAGTGCAATGTCTCTCCAATCATTTCTCTCACAAGGTTACTATCTCTCGAATTCTTGATAAGACTTTCAAAAGTGAATTTCTAGACTTGAATCTTACAATTCTTGACCTCTAATGTGACGTTTTCGCTTGAAGAAAATGATGGTTATTTAATAGCATAAAAGAATGGACAGATTAGATAAGAAGTAGCATTACCATGAAAACTGAAGTGTTTAGATTCTATTTATCGTTCTTTAGTTATTACTATTTGAGGTTATTTGATATTATGGACTAATATAATTAAAACTATTTCTAATATTTTTGAATTGATTATATTGAAGATCGACAACAACAGTTTAGGTCAATCCAAGCAATAATTCTATTAGGAAGGACCAAATTTGTAGGCATGTTCTCCCCATTTCTGAAGTGGCAATTTATCAAGGTACCTGACATTTGTTAATATTAATTATGCCATTAAGACCTGTAGTTCCATGTGGGAAAAGTGCCAACAATCATCCAATCACTCGATTATGATGCTGCACATGGTGCCATCCACTCATAATATAGCTTCAACTAATAGTCAAATATATAGATTATGTGATAAAGCATTTTAGTGCCCATTGCTCTCCCCTCCGCAGCTCTCTAGCTCTTTCCCGTAGTATTTATTTATTCTGTAGAAAAAAAAATTGTTTTGAGATAAAAGAAAATGTAACTTTGCAAGTTAATGTAAATATATACATATGTTTGGGTAACATTCTATATATATCCTGAAAAATACAATAATTGTAACATCCCGGTCCGCATGTGACACTTTGCACTTGTGTGTAGCACTTCGTGGTCTCGCATGTGGGATTTTGTATTATGTGTGGTACTTTGCGGTCCCTATAAACCCTCAAGCGGTGAACCTCACACAGTCTCAAGCGGTGGCCCCCATGCGCGCCTTCGAGAGGTGGCCCCTACAAAGTCTCAAGAGGTGGCCCCCATGCGTGCGCAAAGCCCAATACCCCAACGCACTGTTGGATATTGTCCGCTTTGGACACACAGTCCGTCACGGTTTTGCTTCCGGGTTTTGCAACCCAAAAGGCCTCCAACAGCTTAAGGAGCTCATAAGGTATTTAAGCACATATCACATCATATTCCCAAGCGACGTGGGATGTTATAATAATTACTTCACTATATTTAATTGAATGGTACTTATCATGTTTAATTATATTGAAAATTTATCTTTTCTCCATTTTTCCTGTTATTTATAAACAAAAAATTGTTTAAAAAATCAGTTTTCAAGAAAACCATAAGGTATCCAAATCCGTGCTTTTGTCATACGCAAAATGCACATTCTTTGTACGGGAAACTATGTAAAGTACGTGGGCTCAAATTGGACTTCTCTGTTCAGGGCACACCATTTTTAACCAAGCCCATACAGAGTTAAGCCCAAATTTATACCCGCAGAAAATAAATAAATACAACAAAAACAAAAACAACCTAACTGAGATACGGGGAGGAAGGGGTTTAAATGGGATTAGATTATTTTATGCTGATTTCCATTATTAATGTTTGATTTTTATTTGAATAATTAAATGCATAATTAGAATTTAATTAAATTAATTGTATTAAAAATTTAAAAATAATTAGAATTTATCTTCTCTTTCATTCTTAAATTATCTCTCAGCATACTCTTTTGATAAAAAACAATGCTACACCTACAACTTATTTATAACAAATTCTTCTTATGATTTGAATTGGTAAAAATTCACTTGAGATGGAGAAAAATAAAAATGAATAAAGATAATTATATCTTCAACAAGATTTTATTAATTAAATTTATAGTGAGAGTTGATCATAAATAGGATGCAGGTATAATATTATTATTTGAGAAATTGTATACAATACTTATGAATTATAATATATATATAGCCTTACTCTTTTTCTAATTAAATAAGACAACCTTGTGATCTCAAACAATTTTCTCCAACTACTTTGAGATGAAATAAAATGTGCAAAGGAGAATTTGAGACGGTAATTAACCACATATTTTGCCTACACAATTAGTGTCATATGACCTGATGTGGCGGTGCCGTATCAGCTGCCTAATCATATTGTAACTTATCACATCTGACTTTTGGGACTTTTGCAAACAGTAGACACCTATTCGCAGGCAAATTGTCTATTTTACACACAAAGAACTATAAAGACAACTCTACTCTCACGCAGCAATATAACAATGGGTCATATATTTAATTCAGACAGGAGGCGCTTTCAATCATCTCAATTAGTTAGGTTTTTAATTGATTTCTCATTAATAATTTTTCTATAACTACATATCACACTCTTACAAAAAGATGAGATAGAAATAAGATAAGTAAATGATTCTAATTCATCCATCATTAATCCAAAGTTTAACATTAGATTATTGATTTTAACCTCCATTTTTGTCTATAATAAAACAATAAAAATAAATAAATAAATAATTGAAAAACAAAAAGTAACAAAAGTTGGGCTTTGAACCTGACTCATATGAAAAGGATGAAGAAACCTTCATATGTCGTGAGAGTTGTTAAATGATGGTATGCATAATTTTTGTTGAATTGTTTGTTGCCCCGTTAAAGTTGAATCCCACAAATTAAAAACCTAATGAATTTATTGGGAAATCGAGATAGAACCCTGTAGTTTGGAGGGTCCCGTAGTTCAAACTATGGTGAAGCGATGAATAATCCAAATGTTTTTCTCCGAATGTTTGACTATATCAAGTTTAATCTCTTAAATTTCAGAAATTTACACAAAAGCCCCAAATGTTAACAATGAAAGCAAGGTCAAACCAAGGCCTGTAAGACAAGTATCATGCATCTCTTTTTCATAAAAAAAATCTCATTATCTTATTTCTAAATTTTAAATTAAAAATATAATAATATGATTATGAGAGTTTTCAAATAATTAAAAGTTCTTGAAGTTATCTATTTCCTTTAAAAATTTAATAGAAGTTCTCTAAAAAAGTTTAGCATTATGATAAATCAATTTTGAATAATGATGATGAATTTAAAAAAGCCACTGAGATTATTTGTAAATATTTACAATTTAGAATACTAATTTATAAAAATTTGAGGTAAAATTTTATTACTTTTTTAAATAATTTCATTAAATTAAATAGTATCAATAAGCTTGATAACTGAACATGCTTGCTACTCAATTGTCACTAATGAAAACACCCAAAAGATTGTTAGTGTTTAGAGACCCAACAATGTATTTCAATTGATTGATCTTATCGTCGAAGATATTTTAATCATTAAATTTAAAAAAAAATTGTATTGTTATATATAATATAAAACTCTCATTTTTCTATTTAATTTCAAAAATGTTTAACAAAAATTTTAATATTTGCTAGAACAATTAATAAAGAAAATATTATATAATTTTAGACATATTCATATAAATTTGGTTAAATTTGTCTGCATATCCCAGTTTTTTAATATGTTCTTTTTCATAATTTGATAAAACAATTTAAAAAAATTATAATACCTGTATTACATCCACTAGTTATATTGTATATGTGAATATAAAGACCAAACCATTTTGGTTATATATATTAAAAAATTAAGAACTAAGGTTCGAAAGAGTTACATTGACATATTGTTTTGATGTTCACATTTTTTATCTCATCTAGGAAAAATTTTCTAAATCCGCCTTTGCTTCTATGTTTCGATTAAGATCTTCCTTCTCTTCTCTCCCTTATTTTTGATGTGGGCAAGGTGACTATGGAAGAATTTGTTTTAGTTTTGAAATTAAATAGGAAAGTCTTTCATCAATAGAGGAAGTTTTTTTTGGAGTTAGATCTCTTACCCTTATTTCATTAATCTTATAAACAGAGTCCTAGCCAGGGCTACCATTCATTATTATCATTATTAGTTTCGTTAGCGTTTCAGCCCTGCTTGTGGTCCCTTCTTTGCTCGTCTATAACTATAATGGAAAATAAGAGGAGGAGAGTTGCGAAGCATATTCCGGATGATATCCAGGAGGAAATCTTTCTGAGATTGCCTGCAAAATCACTTTTGCGTCTACGGTGTCTCTCTGAGCTGTGGTGCAACAATATTGACAGCATGTCTTTCCCTAACGCACACCACTCACTTTGTGCTGCAGAACCTCAAATTCTGCCTCAATTTCCCAGACTCAAGGATCAAGGCACAAAACATTTACTTTCTTACGACGGCAATTTCATCAAGAATAGCGAATATCCGATCCTAGACTACCGAAGATGATCACTACATCATCCGGGCTTCTGCTTATGGTTTATTATGCATTACAAATTGTAATAGTCCAATTGAGGCCTATATAACCCTATTAGAGGAGAAGTTTGAGAGCTACAAGGGCCTTCGACTAATTCTTTATGTAAGAAAGGTGATCGGGAGATGATGTGGTGTGTATTGGGATTTGATTGTACCACGAATACATACAAAATTGTTAGATTTTTGGGTTGTGTGGGTAAAGGAAAAGGAGTACGGATTTGGAATTGAAGTTTACACTTGGGCACAGATTCATGGCGAGGAATCTCTTCTACCGTTCGTGGCATTGAATGTTTTGGTGTTGCTGGTGGGGTTATTGGAATGTCTGCGTATGGAGACGTCCACTGGACGAGCAAAAGCATGATAGTCTCTTTTCATTTCACAAAAGAGGAATTCAAGTTGACTACTCCACCAGCGAGTTTCAAATTATTTGATTAGTTGATTAACGTAAGAGGATCTTTGCCCGTGGTTTGATTTCCATCTGGGTATTCTCCCATCGATATTTATCTGCTGAAACATTATGGTAAAGAAAATCAGCACTGGGTGAGCGAACACCGATTAAATGCTCCTGGTACTCATTTACCAGCACGAGATCTTGCCTCTGATTTTTCTTGGGGTGTTACTTCTTGGGATGTATGTTCTTGGGGTCCGGTGATTGTTTCTTATACTCTTGACGAAAAGCCAAACTATATATGTGGTCTTGATCTACGAACAAATCGCATCTGGAATAAGGAATATCCTTTTACTCAACAAATCTTCAATTATACACCGAATGTTCTTTCCTTCAGAAACTCTGGCAAATCCGTGGCAAATAAAGGTCAATACAAGTTCCACAAGACTGCCCGTTATGTTTATTTAAGTAAACAATGTTGCTAATTAATGTTAATTTTCCTCTTTTTCAATAACATGTTTATGTTTAAGTTTTATATAAGAAATTATTAATTATTTAGCCTGTTGACTTTTGATTTTTAACTTTTATTCAACACCTTACTAAGTATCACAACTTTATGAGTTGTTAACTTGCTAACCTGCAAGTTACATTAATTTTTGGGAGCACACAACTTTGTTTTATTGCTTAAAGAATGAATACAAGACCAGCTCCTCCACTACCATTTTGTGTGTGCACTTCATTCACACTACATCTGTGTATGGTGTATCAATTGAACTCTCTCCATTCTCTACGTATCTCGCACTCTAGGTTAGCACTAATCCTAGATTATGATAATACTACAATATCTATCTGATCACATTAGTCCCACCCTAGATCACTTGCATACCATCTTGTTTAACTTTCCAGCAAATCGAATTTTTGCAGAATTTAACATGACCTGTAAATTTGATTTGGACAACCACACGTTAAAATTAATGTTAATGTACACACCAAAAGCTTGCATCCAAACCTGTTAATGAAGGTTTTAACTAGTCATAGGATAACAAAAAGGAACCCTAACTAAGGAGCACAGAACTGGCCTTTTATTTGATTTTATAGTGTTGCCAGTCTTGGCTGCCGTGATTATAAAGATTGTCTTTTTACTACGAGGTAGACTAAAAGATCGTCTTTTATTAAGTGTTAAAAAATCAGATAAGTTAATATTAGCATATCCTTCTAAGCCAGTTATCGAATTTTCTGGTTACAGTACAACTTCATTCCAACAGAATGTTTAATGTGAACCAAAAAAAAAAAAAAAAGAAATTGTTAATATGACCCAAGAGAAAAGAAGTTAACATGACAACAAAAAAAATTATATCCTCTGCCTTCCGACTAACCCAGAAAAAGGGAAAAGTTCATTACAACAAAGTCGAGATATTTTAAATTGTTACAAAAGATTGCTTGACATAAATGGAGATGGAAAAAGTTTACGCTAAGATAGTAGGCCAATATGATTTCCTCATACATTTGAATAAAAATTGTTAATTACATACTGAAATCCACTGATTGTATCTAGAACTAAGATTTCTGAGTAGCAGAGTGAATTGTTGAATTGCAAGTACTTACTAATTTTCCTTGCCCGAACAGGCAATTGTATAGCACATTTTACAAGCAGCAGTGTGCATGAGGCAGACAAATCATTGAACAAAGAATTCATACATTTTCACCGCCTAGTCCAAAAAGTTTCGTGCTTAGTTGCGCTAATGTAATTGTTATTTGCTTGAGTATGCTTCCTGCAAAGCAAGGAACAACATCGCTATCATACCATGGCCGGCCATGGAGCACCAACACCATTACGCCAACCTGAAGCGGCACCACCATATCAGCAGATGCAAACCCCTTGCACCACCCAAATAACTGGCCCTGACCACCATCCATATGCACGAGGTTTTATTTTTATTTATTTAATCTTTTACCGCAATTCTTAAAGGCACCTTATGAAGGGAATATATATATTTAATTTTATTAAGTTATAAATGAATTTGTTTGATTTTAAAATTAAAGTTAGAGGTCAATGTATCTGTGTTCAACAGAAAACATTGGCCGAGAGAGAATAAATGATTGGAACAGTGGAGAAACAATAATCATATTCTATAGCTTCACTTAGAGAAGAAACATCTCTAGGAGCTTTTGGACTTGAAAATCCATGTCCATTATAATTAAATAACTAATCATGGCTTTGGGATAGCGTAACTCTAATTCTCGCGTACTTACCAACCAGAGTAAAAACAAATCTTAGGTGTCTTGCATTGCATGAAGATAGGAATACTTTTCGATAACTTAAAAATTGCAATTATATTCCAAAGAACGCAGAAATTTGTGTTAAAAAAGGGAAGTAGTATTAGTTTAAGGATATTTTTTGTATTGAAAAGGGTTCTTATTATTTTTGTGCAAGTACAGGGAAATTATCCTTCATGTTTGCATGAATTTCTCTTGCAAGTCCTCAAGAGGAATTCTCCCTCTGGAAAAACTGGACTGCAAGTATGTATTTTGTTACTTAAATGTAAGGTATTGTGCCATCTTCATCTTCCTAGTGATATTTAAATAAATAACTTTTCTTGCAGATACTTGATAGCAATTGGGGAGTAGACTGGAACCTGCTCTCTTTATTACTAGCAGTTAAGCCTTCTGACAGAATAAGGTATAATACCTGTTATTATTCTGTTTGAATAAGAAATACATAAAGTTATAAATGTTATGCATGTTCATGGACGATGTGAACTAAAAACCAAATTGGTTTAGGAATTGATTTTGCGGTTACAATGTCAAATATTGCCAAAAATTCACCTAATCCAGTTCCAAGTATAGCTAGATAGAGTAATTTCGGAATTAGAATGCAATATGCAAAGTAGTATACTAAAAGGAATGCCAGTGCACCTCATAACTAATCTGTGTGTATTATTTATTTATTTATTTATTTTTGGCCCCTAATGTATGAATATGCATATTGGATTGTTTATTGCACTTTTCTAGAGATAATGCCATTGATGACAATCGTTCTGAATTTCTGCAGTTCTCTAGATGCTCTTATACACCCATTTTTATGTGGACCCGGATGGCGAGTAGTCCCATCCACGGATATTATCAGATGGGGTCTTGGGTCAACTGCAGTAAGAATTACATAAGTGTACATCTAGCCAGCTGCAGGAACATGGTACTTTCCCTTTCAACATCAGGTTCTCTGTTTCATCTCCTTAGGATTCCTTCATCATCCAGAAGCTAACTTAATAAGTTTTCATGTTTTAGGATGCCAGACTTGCTCACTTCATAGAGTTAATGGAGATGCTGAATCCTCATTCAAAGCCAAAGGTAATAAATAGATTGTATCCAATCTTCGGAAATTTTTTTTCCATTTACTTGTACAATTTTCAAACAGGTGATCTATTTGATATTTGTTCATTTCTTTTGGTTAACAATAGGATAGGACCAAGCAACAGATGGGTTGCTGTATATCTGATTATTCTTGCATGGAAAGTACTATTGCTTGCCTTGTGATCATACTCGTTAGGTTGTAAATATCGGTACAAACTAGTCTTTGTCACCTGATGCTTGCAGTTTTAAAATGAATAAACTACCTATTTGGAGATCGAGCTATTGTGATCATTAGCCTAAATGGATAAATCGGCGGAACACTGAACGTGGCTTTCATTTTATATATGCACTATTTTATGGCCTTTTGTTTTCTCCATTGGCTGGTTGGTATAGGTGAGAGAATACCAATCTATGTTGTATTAGTGCTTTATTTTATCCAACAATTATAATTTGGCCATCAAGCATCACTATTGTAGCTTGGTGGAGTTTACTCCATTGTAATTCTTATTTGTTTGGAATATGTAGAATTGGCTGGAAATCCTTCCAAGAAAATGGCGTCTATTATACTGTAGAGGGAGGCATATAAGATTGACTCTTCGCTAGCCTCCTGCTGACATCTTCATTGGTGATGTGATTCTAACTATTGTAAGAGCAACGAAGGCAAAAACAAGCCTACTGCTTACATCTTATATCGGCTTCACAGTCCTAATGAGTTAAGATTGACCCCACGACAAGACTGGTATAAATGGGAAATTGGAAGTAAACTTCTTATTTACGATTAACGGCAGGAGGACCTACCGTATCTTAGGGTTGGCAATGGGCGGGGCGGGGCGGGCCCCTAAGTTATATTTATTCGCAACTGTACCCCTGTAATATTTATATTTTGCAACCTCGTCTCTCTGTAACATTTATATCTTTGCAAATAACTCCATTCTCAATTTCTCATCATATCATTTACAACTATGACCATTTTTTAATAATCATAAAAACAACATATCTTCAAACTAAAATCAAACATATGCACAACAACGAAATTAACAACTAAAAAACATCATTTCATTAAAAGTCTAAGATTATCAAGCAAACAACAATTCAACAAATAAAACAATTACAAGTTACCAACAAGTACATGACTACAACAATAATAAACACTATAAGTAAACATACTCATAACAACAAAAGCATACCAACACAAACATAGTAACAAGTAAATAAATATTGCCAACACTTCAATAAAAGCAAACCAACAAGTTGATAGCACACATCAATTTCCTACATCTAACACTCCAACGAAACATTCTCACAATCACAAAGATGTCATTGAACTTCCTCCTTCATCATCCAATGTTTCCCCTCCAACCATCTCTTCTTGAGGAATTATACCTAAAAACATAATAACTAAATAAGAAAATTAAATAAAAAATAATAATAGTCAATAAGATAAACTTAATATAATACAACGTATACCTCGTATTTTTAGCCACAACCAATTTTGGGTATACATTAATGTCTCCAATGTTTCAGGAAGAAGTCTACTATGATGTAGACTCAAAACTCTACCACTTGTGCTAAATGCGGACTCAGATGGAACTGTGGACACTGGGATGGCCAAAACATCTCTAGCAATAGTGGACAATACAGGAAACTTACTTTTATTCATCTTCCACCAAAGCAAAACATTAAAGTCAGGACCACTAACTATATGATCCTCCAAATAAATATCTAGTTTAGACTTCTTTTGCAATCCCATATTAGTACTCTCTTTAAAATTTTCATATTCAATATCAAACTCACTTGATGCACCGTCTCCTATAACATCCCCTGTATGTGGTAAATTTACAACAAATTCCCTTTGCTCATTACCCAAACCCAATCCACATTGATAATCTATCACCAAGTCTTCACAAAGAAGACGTACTCCCTCAATATGCTCAAAAGCACCATCTCCATAAATCTTCTTATACACAAACTCCACCATTACCATTTTACACATATGATCCAAAAGCATAGCCACAGCTAACACTCCATAGATAATATTCCATATTTTTCAAATTTTTCTATCATTGCATTAACCATTTTTTGAATCTTTTCAAAAGGAGACGTAAGCCAAGAGTTCAAAGATAATCTTAACTCACCAATTTTTGAAAAAAACTTGTTTGCTGTGGGATAATTTGTTCCAGAAAAAATTTCAGTCAACTTATAAAACTTTTACAAATGATCACACACAACTTTTGTTGCTGACCACTCCTCTTCCTTAGGAAAATTTGTATATTGACTATCACGCTCCTTTAAGCGAACAAACACATCTTTATAGGCCAAAGCTGTACTTAACATCTTATAAGTAGAGTTCCACTTAGTTTCACAATTAAGAGACAATGTTTTATTAAATGTCACTTTCAAGTGACGTGCCGTCTCCTCAAACTTTTCAATTTTTTTTTATGTGTAGATGTCCAAAAAGCAACACTATCTCCAACCTTTTCAATGCCATTTCCAATCACTTCTAATCCATCTTTAACTATTAGGTTCAATATATTAGCATAGCACCGCATGTGAAAAAGTTTCCCACACAACATCAAATGCCTATCACCCAATTTATCAAATACTTGTTTTATCATAGCATCATTGGTAGAACAATTATCTACAGTTAAAATAGATAATTTCCTTTCCAAATTCCAATCATACAAGCAATCAACCAACACTTGTCTAAGACATTCTGCCGTATGTGGTGCTGGCACATATACGAACCTAACAATTATAAACACAAAATTATGAGAATCTACATTTAATATAAATAAATCAATAAAATAAGATAAAAGTGCAACTTCGAATATACCTCAAAATCCAAACACGGAGTTTCCATGAATTATCAATGAAATGAGCTATTATAACCATATATCCTTTCTTTTGGTTGCTAGAAGTCCACATGTCAGTTGTTATAGCTATCATTCCTTGTATGTTTTCCAATAATTCCATTGTCTTCTCTTTCTCACTTTCAAACAACTTGAATATTTCATTATTCAACGTGTTTTTATTCATGGTACCAAACAAAGGTTGAGCATAATTCATAATTTCCCTAAAGCCCTCATATTCAACAAATCGCAATGGAAGCTTATGCAAAACAGTCATTTTTGCAACTAGAGCCCTACAAACATCTTTGTCAAAAGCATCTTTATCATGGCACACCAAGTTTGTGAGAGTTCTATCACTTCGTTTTTTAAATTTCAAAATGCTTTGTTCCATGGTTAGTTGATTAGCTCGACGACATCTCTTCAAATGCTTACTTAAATGGGAGGTGTCATCCGAAGCCCTAGCAACTAATTTTGTCCCACAATGGTTACAACGTGCTTTGGGTCCTCCATCAATAACTAGCTTTGTAAAATGTTGCCAAACTTGTGATGTGGTCCTAGGCTTTTTGCTATGTTGAGACAATTCATCATCATCTTGTTCTAGCCCTCTCTTACTAGTGGATATAACAATATCTTCAGAGTCTTTATCAATGTTTAAATCACCACTGGTATTTAGGGTATTTGACATCCCCACTTCTTGTTGTGATTGTGAAGACATTGTTTACTTAAAAAAATCACAAAAATATGCAAAGTTAAGATATAATTAACGAAGAAAAAGAACATGTTTTAAATTAAATAAAGATTAAATTAATGATTTATACATACATGTATGCTACTTGCAGTTATTTACATTAAGATATCATGAGTGTTGAATCTTAGGTGTTAAAAAGAGATTTTTTTTCGTCTTGTCCCCAACATTTTACTGTAACATACATGCATGCTACTTGCAGTTATTTATATTTTTGCTCACTCCATTCTCACTTTCATTATTACTAATAGGAGCTGTTATGATTACAATAGAACCTAATTTTTAGTTTGAAATGTATAAGTTGCTTTAAAGGTCAAACTACTTAAAGAGGACACAGTTTCTAGTTTTTCTGCCAGCTTATTCAAATTATAAAAGGGTTAAAATTCTTGACATACATTTTATAAGACAAAAGGATCAAGATAAGGGCATTTCGGTTGGTTTGGAGAAAAACCAAACCGTGAATATGACTGTTCTAGTCAAAGAATGAAAGTAAAACATATAAAACATATACAATCATCAGAAAATATTAAATACAAAAGAAGGTCAAAGATGATGTGAGCTGCAACCACCCGGCCATTCCAGAAAAATCTAAATATTTGAGTGTGGAAACAAGTTGGATAAGGAAGAGACTGAAAAAGCTATAAGATATTTGCAAGTACTGGACTTTGTATGGTATTGAAATGTTGTTATATACATATTAGATGGCTAATGAACCATAAAGTTTGCGGCGACAGTGAGATGAATGAGACAGATACTCAACCTCTATAATTGGAAAATAAAAATACATACTCAACCTCTATATTCATATTAAATGTGCTCGTTGACATATGACCAAGATTAGATAAAAAAATACATATATTAAGTCTCTGTTTGCACCAATCAACTTCTAGGATCGATTCTATCACTACCAAGCTCTTAAACATGGTTGGTTGCAAAGCATGGTTATTTAGAGATTTAAGAAATGCCAAATGCGGTATTTAAAAAACTAAATAAACTATTCTATCAGCTTTAATACATAATCATATTTATACCAACATCAGTAGAAAACTAAAAAAATACATCCAATAATGTTCAAACATACAATTAATACTAATAAATAAAAAAAAAAGCTAATACATTAAAAGTGTGTATGTATTAAATTTTGACAGATTAAACATTACAGGCTGGCTAAAGCTATTAAATCAAAATTCATAAAGATTGTTGATGAATTGATCACACAAACGGATCCCTATGCATGCATTTATGTTATCATCAACATCAAATTTATAATGTATTAATTCAACGTGTATAATGTATGGGCCACAGAACAGAATGATATCATCCTATTTGTAATGGTGTGAGAGTGTGATACAGAGGTATATGGAGCTCACGAGAGATGAAGAGGCCACTGGAGCTGCGGAGGTAAGCCGATCGTGCAAGTACTGTGACGTTGGAGCTGTGGAGGGGAGTTGGCCGAAAGAGAGGAGGCTAGGCTGTTGGAGCCACAGAGGTGAGCTGGTTGTGCAGGTACAGTGACGCTGGAGCCGCGGAAGGGAGCTGGCTATTTAATGGCCAAGAGAGAGGGGGCTGGGCCACTGGATTTGTAGAGACAAGCTGGCCGCGATTGCGAGAGATGTTGCAATTCTAGAGTCGTAGAGGCGTGGTGGCAATGAGAAGTGCTACGAGAGAGGATGGTCGGCGACTGGCAATGGTGGAGTGGCGGTTGCTCAAGCGAGAATTGACGAGGGTTGACGGTGGAGATGGTGGGGAGACGATGGAGTTTATGCGCTGCGTTAGGGATCTCAGCAACGAGAGAGGAGGTGTTTGGGGGATTTAGGAAAAATATCATTTTCTTTATATAGCTTAGTAAAATTTCTAGGAGATCCTAATATATTAAAGCGTGTCACAATCACCCCTAAGAGTATTATTTAAGTCCTAACATTTTTTTTTCATGTGCACCCTTATACTATATGGGGTGGGGCGGGGCAAGTCAAAGGGGGCTAAGTGCTGGACCCGGCCTGGACAGGGCAGCATAATTAAAGACCCAGAACTGCCCCTAAATTCAAAATTAACGGGTCAAGACCCGCCCCTAAAATGCAGGTCACATCGAGGCCCCGGACCCGACGGGTCATTTTGTTATCCCTAATTTCAAGGAAGAAAAAACTACGTGAAATTTATCCATGAGTCAGCCGAATTCTTGCAAATCTTTACTTCAGAAATTACTAGGTAGAAAATGGAGGAAAACAGTCCCCTTTGACGCTGAGTTTCTATGAATCTAAAAAATGTTGATGCTTCAATAAGTGTGGTTGAAGAGGCTCGAACTCAATTTCCATATCAAATGTTTGATTTATCAAAAACATATGTCGACTACAGGCCGCTAGTGCTCCATGGGGTGAATGGATCAGCGCTTTTCTTTACAAGGTCTTGTGTAAATGAAAATTGTCGATCACAATAATTTGTGTACTTTTGTTAGTTGTACTAGCTGATTTTATCATTCATAATTGGTGTGTGAATTTTGACATAATGTAAGTTTACATGTATCCCACTCATGATCACAGGATACAAGAGTTGGATACCATTGTTACAACAAATTGGGGTTTCAAGCAGAGTAACAAATGGAATACTTTTAAGGCTTGATAACGCAGATATGTTTAACTTTGGATAAAAAATGTGCGCAAAATACTTCACAAGAATGCATAACATTACACATTCACCAGCACGGCACATATCAATACCTAAAGTTACGCAGCTGCTAGACAACGGCTGACTGAACCCAGGCAATCCAAAAATTACATCGTGACAAGCACGCAAAAATGCTAATAAACCATGCATCATATTTAGTGCTCACATGCAAGTCAACTGCCCATATAGGGAAATGGAAGTCGAGTAACGACTTGCTGCCTTAGCATGTAACCAAGGCTTGCTTCTTTTGCTTCTCAGAGATAACTTCGATCAATCCTGAGCAGTGTATGTCTTCTTGTTGTAGATGTTACCCTCTTTGTCTTCATATTCTTCTTCAAGATCTGGGTGCCACTTGTTCAGCCCTTGTCGTTCTTGAATTCTCTTCCACGGCTCATTGGCTACACACACAAGCAAAATTTTAGGCTACTAGCTGATGACAAAATCGAAAAAAAAAATAGTTAATTAAAAATACCGTTGCTGAAAAGAAAAAAAAAAATTGCCATCATCTAACTAACTCTTGATTCATCAAATGTCAAATCAGGCTCTTTGTATACCAAAGGAAAAATAGTCAACATATGTCTAAGGATCATTAACTTGATACAATCATCCTGGCCATTAGAGTGACTTGAGTGGTTTAAAAACTTTGGAACAGTTGCCTAGAACAATTGAATTGGCCACCGTTGCTGCTGGTGGAGTTCAAAATTCCACTAGTACTGGAAAACTTCATGCAGGTTAAGAAACAAATGCATAGACAGGACAAGGAACTGCTTGATGCCAATGAAGTATTTAACTGGCCTGAACTAATTACCAGTGATCAATAACTTGCAGCAAGAAATTCTAAGAAAATATATATACCTCAATAGACGCGACTTCATTGAACTTCTTGGGGTTTGGAATACCAAGGCAATGCATCCATTTTGATGTCGCCACTCCTTAAAATGCCGCTGAAAAGCTCTATGCCCCCAATAGCTGTAGTTCCCACATATGACACACTTAAAAATCATGAAATCATTAAAAAACGAAAAAGGTTTTACAATCTGGTGAGCCACAAAGAACATCGAACTTATAAGAAATAGAAGAATTAGCAAAATCATGAGCAATAAAATCTTAAAACAAACAGAAGTTGGATAATAAATTCCTAAAATATTTCCTTGATTAGCTTAACGAGGATTCTTTCACATATAGATTCTTCCCAGAATAGATTTACTAAATCGCAAAATAGCTATACGTGTCCTAAAATTCAGAGCATAAAATACCTGGCCAAGACCGTGAAGATTGTATACCCAATAACGTATAGGTTTCCCATCCCAACCCGTTGGTAATTTGAGGGTACTGTAGATGTGTTAATCATCATCAATTTCAGTGTCAAGCTATGTTCCTCCTGCTAAAAATAATCAAAAGCAAGCAACAGATAACCATCTGCTATCAGACACATAACAAACCAGAAGATTCAATTTATAAACAAAAGCCCTGATAACTTTTAACAGTGAGAGTGCAACAGGAAAAAGCATGTATTATTAGGCAATCAAAGCCCTCCCTCCCTCTCACTAGCAATAAATTATAAACACTTCATTAACTAACAAAATTCTACATATAAACTTAAAAGTGGGGATACTCTACTTTATCAGGTGATATATATGAATATATCTACCAGATCAGATCTCTAAGGTCCATTGGATAACAATAACCAACTTTCTCAATAGGATACTATCAACAACAGTTTTAGGTCTATGGCATCAACAATTTTTACCCTATACGAGTCATCATGAGCCTGAACCCAAGCATTCGATGCATGGAGGAAACCTCTTAAAAGGCCCACTTAAGGACAGGGCAGAGATCACCGAAGGTGTTCAGGACTCCCAAAATGTAGCCATTAGTGACACTTTTTAAAAGATAATGATCTAATTGGCAATGGAAATTCTTCTCCACATTTTTTTTTGTTTCGTTCAATTGTCTGCACATGGTCAAAGAAAACTTGAACAAATAGCAGTCATGGAAAGAATGGCTACATTTACAGAACATTATTGATACCCACACTACCAATACAAGGTACATTGCATTGACCAGAAAACAAAGACTAACTAATTAAGCGAAAAATACTAACTCATCCAGTAAGTCAGAGTTTTTGCATTTTATCCTCCACTAGGGCAATGTCCTTCAAATTATTAATTTCTTCCTGTTGTGCAGCAGCAACATTTTGTTCCTTTCCTGTAACTCTTAATCTATCTTGTCTAACTTTTCTAGAGGACTATGCTGCAATTAAAAGAATATTAATAAAGAAAAAATGAACAAACAGATCAAAGGAAGATGTAAGGAACAAGGAAAATTGCATTAAATTCCTAAAGATGATACAAAAGAATGAACAGTCTGTCCCAAGCACTCAATTAGGGCTCTAGAATCCACATAAAAAGTATAACTCAGCCCTCAAAACTGCAAGCAAACAAAGTTCCTTAAGAACTCAACAAAAGATCTTTCTTAATTGTACCATCAAAGCTACCCAAGTGAGTTGAATAATGAAAAATAGACTTCCCAAAACCCCAAAAAGATAGACCCTCATGGAGAAGCCCAAAACTTCACTTTGTCCCATTCAGGATCTTCAAAAACTAATTTAATTTCCAAATATGTTCCAGAGTGGAAATAGAATCTGATTTTAACAAATTCAATGCAATTATCATTTTTTTCTTCTATTCTTCCTACTTAGAAAGCTTCCAACCTTAACTAATGAATTCACTGAGTTCCATTGACAACTCGCGGACCCATTTTAATATCATCTTTCTAAAACATACACATCATAAGAGTCCAATAAAACAAATTATTTCCATAAGAATCCCTAATAGGAAAGGAACCAAGATAACATGAAACTCTTCAACAGTTCCAGGGGTACTTGAATTTGACAAGCTTGTATAACCAGAAAGGTAAAATAGCCAGATCATCAATAAAGTAATACCCACTGAATTAAAAAAATCACACATCCCTATTTCCTAAAGTTTAAGCAGCCTAGTGAGCACTTCTGGTGCTACAAAATAGCATCTCCATCTTATGATGGGAGCCTTTTGCAATACAGCTCCTGTCTAAGGGTTCATAAAAAGGAAAGCAGTACTTTAATTCCAACTAAGGAAAAACCCAAAAATTTAATTTTCATGAAAAGCCAGTTCCAAGCATTAATACGGATTTCTCTCATTAATACTTGAGGCAACTGGTAATATTGGAGTCCTGCTACAGTATAGTTACTGTACCCATATAGCAGTTGTACTGTAGCATATAAAAGACATAAAAATCTGTATAAAAATCGTAAGTTAGTGAAAAAAATCGTAATTACGACTTTTATATATTTTGTATTTATGATTTTTTTATACTTTTTTACATACAACTTTTATGCATTCCTTTATGAATTTTACAATGTGTTTACGATTTTTACACAAATGCACAGTTGCTATATAGGTATAGCAACTGTACTGTATCTTTTCTTGTAATATTGTAATGCAAAACCAAACATCTGTTTCTTATTTATAATCACATTTTTACACACATTTAAGATCGTTGTATCCTAAAACGTACTAGATCAAATAGCAGCAAATCTGTGACCAAGAGAAGGAAAACCATCTAATCTACATTCATCAAATATACCATTTCCTAAAATCACCAAATGGATTGCTAATGTCATATGTAAGCCCATTTGAATAAATAAGCTAAACAAAGGTGTAGCAGGTCTCAATCTTTTTTTTAACTCAAAAACTATATCTTTAAATAACTCAAAAACTATATCTTTAAAAAATTCTAACTGCTCATGATTCATATACGCTCATCTCTTTTTTAATCAAAACTCTTATAAGCTCCAAAACACAAAACTATACTTCTTTATCGATTTCAGGCAACCATTAGAATAGAACTCTAACAGAATGCAACACAAAATTGATGCGTATATTCATCCAATCAAAGGAAATCAAGTAGGACCAATAGATCCATTTCGAATCAGAGGCCGAAAACATAAATTCTAGAAACGAAGCAAAATACTAAAATAAAACCGAATAAATGTGTGGGTGGATCAATCACTATAGTAGCACAAAAACTATTTGGTGATTATTTTTTTTTCTCTTTTCGTGTATATAAGGATATTAATATAAATCATTAATTATCAAATAGCTAAATTGTATTTCTTAAAATATCAAATATTGGGTTTGAGAATTCAGCACAGTAAAGCTAGAAATGTTGGATTATACCAAACTATAATATAAAGTAATTAAATTATGGTATTGGGTCATAATAATCCTTGAAATGAACCTATTACACTGAAAAATCTGGTAAAAAATTGATGCTTTTTGATGCTTTCACCACTAGAGGGAACTAGAGCCTTGAGACAGTAGGTAGAGCTAATTGTAGAATTGTAAAGCAGACTGTTTCAATTTAAATATACAAGAAGAGTGGTTGGAAATTTCAAAATGGAACATAATATTTAAACTTATTAATTAATTAGTGACAGTTATAAATTCTAGCAGTAACTATGATGGGATTGATTGACATTTATGAGGAGATTTTTCGTTACTACAACTTTCCTTTAAGCAATTTTTTTTGGATGTTACAAAATCAATAGGGTGAACTTTATTGGAAGGCTTTTGTGTAATAAATATAATTTAACAAATATTAAAAGACCATAACATTTATTAGTTTATGAGATACAACTCCAATAATTAATAAATTAGAATAGATAAAAAAATTGTGTAAATTAATGAATAAATATCATATAAATATTTTTGAGGTCATCAAAATACTTTTTTTTCTATAAACAAATGTCAAACGAGTTGTATAATTAAAATAGTATAAAATTTAATAAATTGAACATGGCATAAAATAAAAATATATAAAATAAATCTAACATGGATCAATCACTATAGTAGCACAATAACTATTTGGTGATTATTTTTTTTTCTCTTTTCGTGTATGTAAAGATATTAATATAAATCATTAATTATCAAATAGCTAAAATGGATTTATTAAAATATCAAATATTAGGTTTGAGAATTCAGCATAGTAAAGCTAGAAATGTTGGATTATACCAAACTATAATATCAAGTAATTAAATTATGGTATTGGGTCATAATAATCCTTGAATTGAACCTATTATACTCAAAAATCTAGTAAAAAAATTAAGGAAAAGCATAGTAGCGAAGTAATAAACTCATATCAAAACAAAAACAAGGAAAATACTCATAACAGTTAAATAAACGGGCCCTTAATAATTGACCAGACATTAAAGAGATTTGGGCCATTGATCAACACAGCCCATTAAAGGTGAAATGTTCTGGAGGCCCAAATATTATAACTTTGCCCACAGCTCTTCTCGGGAAAATGTCGGTGCTGATTGAAACGAGTTTAGTAGACCTAGTAGTGAATTTGCAGGTGAAGTGTCCACTGACAGCCAAAAATTTCTTGAAGCTCTGCAATTGCGTTTCTACCGTGAATATTAATATTTCTTTCTTCGTTGTACAGAACAACGATTCAAACACTCATGATATATTCATTATTGTCTAGGATGAAGTACTATAATGGCTGTCTTTTCCACACTGTTCAAAAAGATTTCACCGCGCAGACAGGCGACCCGACCGGCACAGGAACTGGTGATGATTCAGTATACAAGTAAGAAAATATGAGTAGATCTCATTGACTTCGCCTAGGTTTAGTTGAGGAGGATTCTATTGAGAGTTTCAGGAAAGCTGTAGGGTGTTTCTTTCTAATTTTTGAACTAGGGAGGTTCTTTTGTAGTTAGACTAAATGCCAAGGGAAGTCACTGAATTGAATTGTTACTTCGAAATGAAGTAGTGGTGTAGTTTGTGATTAGCTTGTAATGCAGTGAGTGTGTTTGTATGTTGTGATTTCAGGTTTTTGGATGGCGAACAGGCTCGATTTTTCAATGATGAGATTCATGTTGATTTGAAATATAGTAAGACTGGGACTGTTGCCATGGCTAGCGCTGGAGAGAACCTTAATGCTTATCAGGTTTAAGATTTTTATTGTTTTAAAGTTTTTATGTAAGTTTATTTTATTTATGTGTCATCACACAGTTTTGATTCGGATGTTTAAGTTATAACCTTGCGTCGAGTTGAAATTTTAGTTGTGTTGTAAATAGACACCTCGAACGTTTTAGTGATGATACATTTTGGTGCTTATGGAATTTGATTTATATGCAATTTTATATCACACTGCGAGATAATCTAGACTTTCTTGACGAGAAGCACACAGTGAGTCTCTTGATCCTCAAATGATTATTTTTATAATATATATTTGTCTCTTTGATCTAGGGATGGCAAAACCCAAGGCCGGGGTCGACAATCCCCGGCCCCGGCCCCGACCTTCAATTGCAAGCCCCGATCCCGGGAAATTCCCTGGAATTTTTTTCCGAGGTCGGGGTACCCCGGGGCGGATCCGGGTTTGCCAATAACCCGGGATTAAAACCTGGGTTGTATAATTTTTTTGAAATTTTGATTCTTTTCAGTTTTGGTTATATATGTATTGCACGCACTTTTTGCTGGAAAGCAAGTTGTAGCCCAGCGGTCCACTGTTTTATGGCTTATGGTAGGGACTCGGGTTCGAATCCTTATAATGTAAATCTTGAGGACTCATTTAATTTATTTAAGAATAATAAAGATATATTGCTTTCTTATTTGCAAAGGCGGCTATATCCCAGCGGTCCGCCTACCTTAGTGTTGTTTGTTGAGGGAATGGGTTCAAATCCGGTTTGTTGTATTCCCTTATAAAACTTATTTAATTTTTCTTTTTTAAAACATGGGCTGGGGCTGGGCTTGGGCTTGGGTTGAAGTTGTTGGACTTTTTAAAGTTATTTTAGTCAAATGGCTTATGGGCTTAAGGGGCTATATATAAGAATTGAAAATTAGTGGATTAAATTGATATAGATTTTAATTTTAATTGTATACCTTGGGTTCAATCCCGAGTCCCCGGCCCCGGCACCTTCACCCCGGCCCCGGCCCCAGTCGGGCAGAAAATTCTTACCCCGGTCCTGGCCAATTACCCTGGTTTTCTGGGTAATTCCCCGGCCTCGGATGACCGGGTTTTCCGGGTCCCGGCCCCTTCCGGCTTGTTTTGCCATCCCTATGTCTGATCTTTGTATACAAAACAAATAAAGGTATGATTAATTTTAGGATACAACATGCATTTTCAATGCTTTTGCCCTAGTCAAAAATTAAATCAATAACTTCCCTTTGTTGCTGATCTTTATGTAGCCTTCTCTCTTTCTACCACCCTTTTGCTTTTGGGTTAGCCATTTGGGGATTCTTTGTGTAACCATGTTCTTTGAAATTATATATATAGGCATTTACAATATGCATCCAATTCTTAAGAATTTGGTGCACAAAAGGAAAGATATAATTGAGTAGCAGATGGGTGAAAATGTGATTTTGTTTATTTTTCCTTGTTCTTTTTCTTCTCTTTCCTTGTCATTTTTGTTGTTTTAGAAATTATTTATCGTTGCAGGTTTTTGGGGAGGTAGCTCAAGGGTTTGAAACTTTGAGTAGGATAAATGAAGCTTATGTGGACAAGAAGAATCGGCCGTACAAAAATATCCGGTTTGTTTTGTTCCACTTTGGATGAATCAATATGTTAAAATTGGTAAATATAATTAATCTTTATGTTGACTTACATGGATTCATTTTAACTATCCTACCTGTACATGAACAGAATCAAACACGCTTATATATTAGAGGATCCTTTTGATGATCCTCCACAGCTAGCAAAGTTGATTCCCGAGGCTTCTCCTGAAGGCAAGCCAAAAGATGAGGTACTGACTGGTTACAGTTTTTGTTTGGTTATTTGTGAGTAGTTAGTTATTTCCTTAAACTTCAAAGCATTACTTCCACATGCAGAAAATGATGATTGATTTCGGCATTTGGACAATTTATTATTAGTTTCAGAATGTGCCTTCATGAAGTGGTTAAGGAATAATGACATGACTGAGCTTTAATGTAATCACAAGTCTTTTGCAGTGTATATTAATGAAGCAAGATATTTGAAATTATTCTGCAATTATAAAGTGGTTAGAACCGGAAATCAAGGCTTAAAGCCATTCAAACTGGCAATTAATGATGCTGTTTGTTTGGCTCTTCTATTAGTTTCTGAGTATTTTATGGGCTTGTTGACATATAAAGAATGATATTTATAAAAATGCATTGAATGACGATGTTCTTTAATATGAGTACAAAGTAATATATCATGTTCATACTAAATAAACCAAATCAGGGGACACTGCCACATTTGTGGTAGAAATACTAGAAAGTGTGTAAACCAGAAGCATTTTATTTACTTGAGGTGGGTCTAGCTACAAAGCATGAACCTAGCAACTCATGGAGAGTGCTAAATTACTGGCAATATGAAATGTTTTCTGTGGCATAGAATAATGGGCGAAACTGTTCAAGTTTAAGCCAAATCTTTAGTTTTCGTTGGGTTATTAGACATAATATTGCTATTATTACAAGCATGATATCCTCACAGTCAGGCTAATTTTCAATGTTGTGACTAGGTTGATCATGAAGTGAGGTTGGAGGATGGCTGGGTACCTCTAGATGAGCAGCTAGATCCGACCCAGCTTGAGGAGGTTCTTCGTGAGAAGGATGCACATTCCAGTGCAGTCGCGCTTGAGACTGTAAGAATTCTATACACATATAATGTTCCCATTGTTTTGTTTCAAGAGTTATTTCGTGAATATTTTGTTTTAGTCTTGCATCTTGCTTCTTCTGTCTTGTTTCCTATGTGGGAATGTTTTGTTGCCTGATATACATGTTATTATTGGCCTCATTTGGCAGTGATTGAGACATTACATGTCTTATACTCTTATGTAATATTTTTAATTGCCCTATACTGTATTGGGGCATTCCTTTCTATTTGTGAGTGAGAAATATATATTTGAATATTGGTTATAAGTGTTTTTTTTTAATTAGTTTTGAAAAGCATTCGTTCCGCCCTTCGTTCAAATATGGGCTAGCTTTTTTCAGTTTTTAAATGGTGGGCCTGGGACTTGTCTCAAGATATGTCGATCAACATTTTATGCTAATCAACGGTCTTTGTGTTTAGACGCAATTTTATTTTAACAGTGGAGTCATGCATAAACAAAACTAGGGTTCGATTATTGAGTCATATATAATATTCGGTTATTGTATATAATATTTTATTAAAACAATAATTTTAGAGATATAGTCTAAAGTCTATAACTTAATGTGATAATTTAAATGATAAAATCCTATTAGAGATGTAATTCTGTTATTTATTTTTTATTCTTTTTTCTTCGGTGAATTTTTATCATATAGGTTATCATATCATATTGTCTTAGAGATTTAAGTCTAGCATCACTCTCATAAAATTTTTTTATTAGAAAGTAATTTTTAATATAAATATCTTTTTCATTTAAATTTTAGTGTGATATGAAATAATTTTTAAATAATTATTATTCAATGAATAAAACACCGCTACCATGATATGATTCTTTTCCATGGACAGCAATTTTGAACAACACCACTACAAGGGATGCCAAAATATGGTTACAAGTGTGGGTTTAGCGTTTTTGTGCCTATAGTCGTACAAAAAGAATTCATCTACCCTTGTTAACCACTTTTTTGTGTTTCTATTGTGGGTGTTTGTGGTGCAGGGATATAGCGCGTCGACAAACTCAGGTTTCTCTCTAAATTTTTTTATTGTAAAAATGAGTATTAAATAAATAAACTTTTTGTCTTTAGACAGGATAGTATTAAGTTAGGAGCCATGGTTAGGTTTACTATGCTTCTTAATATAGCACCAGTTCGAATTGAGAAACATTCTTAAAACAATTAAGAAGTGCAATAGATATTAACGTTAAGTTTTTTTTCCCCCTAAGTTCCTTCTAAGGTAAGCCTTAATTAACGTTCATCCCTAACTTTTTTGAAATATCTGATTTACCACTTTGAGTTCTGATTGGTCCCTAACTCTAGCATTGAATTCAAAACTGAAGGGGTAAATCGTGAGAAATTATGAAAGTAAACAGTTCGAAACTTTCTTTCGGAACATACCACAGCTATACGCTCTAAATACTTAAACAACATTCGATTATGGAATACCTAGTCGGGAAGGGGAAATAGAATCTGTAGAAGATGGATCAAGAGCATTCGGACTTTACGCTGTAGGTGGCACTTCATTTGTTGTTACTGGAGTCGAATCGTGGCCATGAGATGTCATTGACTGGTGATGGCTCGGGAATGGATAGAAATGGTGCTTTGGAGCCACAGACAGATTACCTTAATTTACCTTTATGTCCCTTCGAGTCAGAGAATAGATAGATGTAGAGCAGAGGCATTCAGAGTAGAAAGCTTGGACCGGGACTTGGGTTCATGGAATAGATTTCCATTGACTAGCAGGTCGTATCGAAGCTACTCACTTCTCTTGTCTATCCCTTATCGACGGTTCTAATGTCACTTAGCAGCATACTTGCTTCCTTTGCTCATAAAGTTTTGCATCTTTACATCAAGTTGGTGAAGAAAGATGTTCATTAAGATTGGAGACAACGGACTGCCCTGAGGGATCCCTTTTTTACAAGAGCTATAAGTCTTACCTTCTTAATTTCTTGATGCTCTAATTATCTCGCTCTTGAACAAGTGATAACGCCACCATTCTTACTCTTTTTTATCTAAGTGATATTCTACTTCTCTAAGTTATATTTCATAATCCCTTCACACCCATTGCTTGGATCCCTCCACGACCAGGCTTACAGTACAATAGGTTGAAGCTGATGAAGAAAGGGTGCATAAGAATTCTCTAGAAATAGAAAGACGTTGCTTTCTCAATCCAATAACAACGATGATTACATGCGCATGATCGAAAGTCTTGCCTTCCCTTTCCTTTAGTAAATTGAACAAAACAAACTGAATTTTATTTTCTTCATTTCGTAATTGAATTATAGAATAATAAATTTACTTAAAAAGATTATTAAATCATTCCTTCTAATTTCTTCTTTCTCTCTCTTGCTCTCTTTATTTATCTCGTTAGGCACATCTCCTCTTGTCCATCCTGGATTTCTATGGACAGAAACCAAATGTTATATTCTTATGCCCTTCTACTTATTACTAATGGTTCGCCGTTGGTTTTCTGTGGATTAATTTGGTGGTAGGATTTCTCTTCAATCCTTGATGTAGTTTGTTGAGGGGATGAAATCTTTTGTCTTACTGTAGTTTTCAGAGGGTGTTAGATTTGCTGTATCTTGGGGTTTGTATTCAGGGTTGTGGCATTGGGGGTGGTTGCCGGATCTGGTTGCCAGCTTTAGAGGGTTGATGAAAGCCCTTGACGGTGACATAGTGGGTTGAATGTCATGAACTATTATTTTAAACATTTTTTTAAGGTTTTAATCGGTTGGATGTGAGCATATTGATGAGGAGAAGGTGCATCTATTGATTAAGGGTTTTTAAATCAAGTGGGGGAGTTTTCACTCATTTTAGAAAGTGTTTTCTTTTTCTTTTTCTCTTTCTTTCTTCGAATTTCATTCTTTTTTTCACTCTTTTTTTTCTTCTTTCTCATTCTTTCCTTTATTATTCTTTCTTTTTCTTCTTTCTATTTCTCTCTCTCTCTCTCTCTCTGTGTTATTTTTTTCGCATTCTTCGTCCTCTTTTTATCTCCATTTTTTCTCTCTATTTTCTCCACCCTTTTCTTTCTTTGCCTATTCTTCTCCGGGACCATTATTTTCTATCCAAAACTCTAACTACTGTAAGCCAATATGTCATTTGAAAAAAAAAATCATTATATTAGTTTTAAATAATTCTTTTATGTATACATATACGCGCACACAAAGATTTAAGTTATAGAATTTGGGATTGATAAGAATATTTTGGGAGAAAGTTTCCTATGATTGCATTTTGTTTTTATTCAACATACTTTACTATCTTAAATATACTTTTTTGTTTTATTTCATGTTAAGTTGTACTATAACCAAATGGAAAAGATTGTTTTTTTAAATACATGAGGTTGCATTTTCAAATCTTGCTGAAATTTTAATACTTTTAAGGTTAAATATGACATTTTGAGCCTTGGGATTTTGTAATAGTTTTTTTTTTTGCAATTTAAAAAATAGTAAGAGTAAATGTGACATTTCATTTGAGATTTGGAGTTTCGTGATGGTTTTTTTTTATTTTTTTTAAAGATTTATAAGAATAAATACGACGTTTCATTTATAGTTGGCATTTCGTGATGGCTTTTACGAGGAAAGGGTCTGTGTTATGTTATGTTTTGATAGAGATGGGGTCTCGTGAGTCTATCTCGACTAACAGAGTTACTAACCGTTGTCTAAAATTAGGGGTTATTTGTAATATATGAAAAGTTAGAGGTCAATAGTTTATTTAACAAATCTAGAGAACCTTATATTCTTGCCTTGGGATATGACATTTACCCCCCAAAGTTAAGCTAAAATCAATTGCCCCTGCAAGTTTGGAAATTATAATTACCTTTTGATTTTTTAATTTCAACGTTAAATTAAACAGAAAAAGAGGAGAGGGAGGATAATATATGCTATTCGATCAAAATACCCTTATATTTAAAACACCCTCACCCACTTTTCTAAAAACATACAACGCTGTCACTCACTTTTTCAAAATCACACAAACACCCTCATCCTCCTTTCTTCCTCCGCCTCCTTCTCGCTCTCTTTCTCCTCTCCTAGTAATTTTTACGACCTCTCTCTAGTGCCTTACTAGATCTTTTCCCTTACGCCACTGTCACTGTTTCATTCTCTTCATTAGCAAAATCGCTTATGCCATCAGTTCCTCCTCTCTCTCCTCTACTAAAGCTTGCCACCGTCTATCCCTTGTGCCTCCTTACTAGATTTTCCCTTTCCCGATCGCTCACACAACCATTGTTGTTCCCTTCTCTCCACCAGCGAAATTACTCTCGCATGAATTTTATCTCATAAATTTTCTTTTCAATACTACTCCTGTTCTGTTTAATTTAAAGTTGGAATTCAAAAATTATGCGACAATTTGCAATTTCAAAACATGCAGGGGGAATTTGTATTTTTGCTTATTATTTTAATACTATTTAATTTTGTCTTCAATAATATCCCTTTTCCGTTTAATTCAACGATAAAATTCAAAAATAAGGGGGTAATATGTAATTTCAAAACTTGCAGGGGGTAATGGATTTTCACTTAGTCTTAAGGGGTAAATTTTAATATCCCTTTTTAACTGGTTAAAATTCTTAAGGAAACTTGGACCATTCATTTTCAAATATTAAAAAAAGTCGTAAAACGATGTCTTTCTATTCAATCCTTTGTCTTGTTTTGTGAAGTTAATAAAATTTTTAACAATTCATTGTCTTGTCACTTAATTCACGATATAACAGACTTAGAATTACTTATATTATAATAATGTTTTGTTTTAATTGTAATAAATTCAACTTTTGGAATGAATTATATTATTTAGTGAAGATGTCATATAGTTCATAATCATATGTCTTCCAAATAAATGGATCCAACAAAAGAATAACACTATGCTCACAAGTTGTAAAAACAGCCCATGTACTTCAATAAGCCTATACTTGGCTATTATTTGATAATTCTGTCTGTGATTACAATATAAATAATGGCATAAAATTTTGTTGATTTTTATATGTTTTTTTTTTGTCGTCTCCCAAATAGATTTTAAAGTTTTAATATTTAGTTCTTATGTCATTATGAAAATAATAATATTTAATTCTTGTCTTATTTTGAAAATATATCCAGACTTATGATGAAATATTCAGCTCTAACATTTGCAATCTTTTCAGGAGAAATTGGTTCATCGTGGGATATTTTATGGCCACACTTATGATGAAATCAAGCCGGTAGGTTCTTAATGGAATACTTTTATAGTATATATGTATTTAAAAAAAATAGAAAACCTGAAAATAATTTTAATAATAATAATAATAATACTACAAATTGATTAAAAAAATTTATTAATATGAGGCCATTGTGGATATTAGTCGGATGAAAATAATAAAATTAGCTGAAAAACTTCCACGTAAGTATGAGTAAGCCACGTTTATTATCTTATCTAGGCAAATAACTTTTAAAATTATATTTTCTCTAATTATATTTGCTTTAATTTGAAAATTAGGATATTACAATTACCCCCTAGGTTGAGTAAAAACATTTCCTCCCTCCAAGTTTTAAAATTATAAATTATCCTTGATTTTTGAATTCTACGTTAAATTAAACAGAAAAAGAGGTTAGCGAATAATACATGCTATTCAACAAAAATGTTCCTATACGAATATAAACACTCTCACCCACTTTTCCAAAATCACATAATATCCTCCCCACTTTTCCAAATCACACCCTCACCCTCTTTTCTTCCTTCGCCTCCTGCTCTCTCTCTCGTCCCCCCCCCCCCCCCCCAAAAAGCAATTTCCATGACCTCTCCCTAAGAATGGCAAAATGACCTGGCCAGGGTCTAAGACCAGAAAAACTCGGACATTTGGGCCCCCTCGCGCCCCCCGCCCCCATAAGCAATTTCCATGACCTCTCCCTAAGAATGGCAAAATGACCTGGTCAGGGTCTAAGACCAGAAAAACTCGGACATTTGGGGTCGGGAAATTACCTGAAAAATTAGGGAAATTGGCCAGGGCCAGGGTAAAATTTTTTTGCCTAGTCGAGGTCGGGAACGGGGACCCGTGATTGAACTCGGTATGTGTTGTTAAAATTAGAGTTATTTGAAATTAATTTTATATCCCTTAGTTTTCAATACTTAATTATAGCCCCTTGATTAATTTTAAGCATATTTCTTATTTTTTCTTAAAAGAGTTCAACAGCCCAAGATCCAAAGCCAAGCCAAGCCCAGCTCAGCCAAGGCCAAAATTTAAAAAAATTAAATGGATTAAAGAAATTTGCTACACATCAGGTTTGAACCCCTTCCCTTTTGTATAAAGGAACCTTATAGCATGCTACCGTTAGGCTACAACTCGTTTTGCTTTCAATGTTGAATGCCAAAAATATATATAACCATAAAAGTGTATCATAATTAAAAAAATATATAACATTGGTTTTAATCATGAGTTATTAGAAAACCTAGCTTTGTGAAAAAAATTCCGCGGAATTTCTCGGGGTCGGAATCAATAATTGGAGGTTGGGGTCCCTGGCCCAGGCATCGGTTTTTGTCATCCCTACTTCTTCCTGGTGCCTTACAAGATCTTTTTCCCTATACCACTATATCATCGTTTCTTTCTTTTCATTGGTGAAATTGCTCGTGCCATCAATTCCTCCTCTCTCTCCTCTAGTAAAGCTCACCGCCATTTTTGACTTGTGCCTCCCCATTAGATCTTCCCCTTCCTGATCGCCCACACAATCATTGCTGTTGCCTTCTCTTTATCGACGAAATTGCTCTTGGATGAATTTTATTTTTAGTACTACTCTTGCTATGTTTAATTTGATGTTGAATTAAAAAATCCTAGGGTAATTTGTAATTTCAAAATATACGGGAGAAATTTATATTTTTGCTTAACCTCGAGGGTAAATTGTTAATATCCTATTATTTTAATACCATTTAATTTTGTTTAATTTAACAGTAGAATTCAAAAATAAGGAGGTGATTATAATTTCAAAACTTTCAGGGGGCAAATATATTTCACCGAATCTCTGGGGGTAAACTGACATCCCTTTTTTATTACTTGTGTTAGTCCTATATTAGGTGAAGGCGAAGATCCCTACGTTGTATGATGGTAGCGCCTACGAGCAGGGGAAGCTCTAGCAGCTCAGAAGGAGGAGTCGTCGAAGGAAGATGAGGGACCTCAGCAAGTTGATAACCAGACCATGGAGCACGGTGGTGCGGCTCAGGTGCACAAGCTGCCAGCAACAGAGGAGGCATTTGAGCAAGTTGAGAACCATCGAGCGGCAGGCGAGGCACATCAGAGCTTGCCAATGGAGCAAGGCGAGACTCAGCTTAGCCAGCAGCTGCTAGCGGGGGAGCTACCAGTACATCAGAACCTGCCACTGGAGGAGGATGCAGCTCACGTAGAGCAGCTGCCAGTAGGAGAGCTATAACTACAAGTGGGGGAGATTCCAGTAGCAGACCAGGATCCCCAACCAGCTGAGAACCTGTCAATGAGGGGCCCTCAGCTAGGTCAGCAGAACTTGCCATTGGAGGAAGGTGCTGCTCAGGTGGGGCAGCAGAACCTACAACTGGAGGAGGGTGCGGCTCAGGTAGGTGATGAACACTTAAATATGCATGTTTAATAAGAGTTTAGTTCATCATATTGCATTAATAGTGTCATTAAATTCCTCAACTTAAGCATATTTGTAGCATTTGCATCTTTGGAATTAATTCCTCTTAATTTTGGTTTTGTTACAGGTTCGGTAAAATGGGCATAACTCTCTATTTATAGATCAGAATGGTACAATTCTTAATGTTTTGGAAAGCTGATTTAATTGTCTACAAGATTGCATTTCACAAGCATCATCAAATTCGGGCTCTTAGTGGACCAAAATTGGGCTTGAAGTGAACCCATCTACAGTCTCGGCCCAGTCTGACCAGGCCTCAGTATTTGGACCGTATCTATCAAAATACGTATCCAAATTGTGCAAATCAATATGTTCTAGAAAGCTGAGAGAAATATCTACAACTTTCATGAAGACATGTGATTAAAATTCACAACATTTTGATGTCAAAATTGATGGTCAAAGTCGGTGCCTAATGATCCCAATTGTCAAAGATATTTACAACTAATATTTGACAATTATGCCCTTGTAATTTGACAAGTTTGCCCCTGGATGTATCTAAAAATAGAGGTGCCTTGTGAACCATTAGGGCATCTTGGCCTTGGCTGGAACATTTTGGCTTTGGCTAGGATCTTGTATTGTGTTTTGTGTGTTTATGTTATTAATGAATTTCCTTTTTCTTGCATTTTATTTTCTTTCTATTATAATATTCTTCTAATTTCTCTTTTGCTAAGGTGAAAGGGTGAAACCCTTGATATGAGAATAAGGATTCTCTAAACCTTAATATGTGCTTAATAATCTTAATCTTATAATGTTTATTCAATATGATTTATATTTAATTTCTTAATCAATCTTGACACCACTCGTAAAGTGGAGGTCTTGATCCATTGTCGACAATCCTTGGCACATCAAATGCTTGGATCCTTTCTAGATGATGTATGGTTCTTCCTTACCGACACGAATCTAGTTAGGAACCTTGATTTGTTGTAGACATATGATGATTGGCACATTGGATGCTTGAACCCATTTACAAGAAGTGGTATAAATATTGGTAATGAAACAAATATAATTCATATAACTAAAATGGGTAATTATCCTTATTTGAAATATCAAGGGCGGATCCCCTAACCTTAGCCTTCATTGTTATTGTGTTAATTCCTCTTGTATTTTAATTATTCTATTGTTTATGAACTTTTTATTTTATTTACTATGGTAGGTTCTACCACCTTATGAAATTGTTCTTTAATTTACTATGGTTGGTTATACCACCTATTTCCATGGATGGTTTTACCTCCTCTTGCTTTTTGTTTTATATTTGAATGGTCGGTAATACCGCCTACCATCTTACATATTTATTGATATTCTCTTGTTATTTCTTTGAATCATCCATATCACATTTGCTTATCTTATAATTTGTAACGCTTAAATTCCCTTCCTCGTGGATCGACCCCGGTCTCACCGGGTTTTATTACTTCGACACTCCTATACTTGGGAGACAATCCTTTTTCGGATGTGTCAGTAGGGTAGCTCAGCTACTGACATCTGCTCTACATGAGCTGCATCCTCCTCTAGTGGCAGGTTCTGATGTACTGGTAGCTCCCCCGCTGGCAGCTGCTGGCTAAGCTGAGTATCGCCCTGCTCCATTGGCAGGCTCTGATATGCCTCGCCTGTCGCTCGATGGTTCTTAACTTGCTCAAATGCCTCTTCTGTCGCTGGCAGCTTGTGCACCTGAGCCACACCACTGTGCTCCATGGTCTGGTTATCAACTTGCTGAGGTCCCTCATCTTCCTTCGACAGCTGCCTCACCGACTCCTCCTCCTTCTGAGCTGCTAGAGCTTCCCTCTGCTCGTAGGCGCTACCATCATACAACATCGGGATCTTCACCTTCGCCTAATATAGGACTAACACAAGTAATAAAAAAGAGATGTCAGTTTACCCCTCGAGATTCGGTGAAATATATTTGCCCCTTGAAAGTTTTGAAATTATAATCACCTCCTTATTTTTGAATTCTACCATTAAATTAAACAAAAAATGGATATTATTGAAACAAAATTAAATGGTATTAAAATAATAGGATATTAACAATTTACCCTCGAGGTTAAACAAAAATTACAAATTAGCCTAGGATTTTTTAATTCAACATCAAATTAAACATAGCAAGAGTAGTACTAAAAATAAAATTCATCCAAGAGCAATTTCGTCGATGAAGAGAAGGGAATAGCAATGATTGTCTGGGCGATCAGGAAGAGGAAGATCTAGTGGGGAGGCACAAGTCAAAAATAGAGGTGAGCTTTAGTAGAGGAGAGAGAGGAGAAACTGATGGCACGAGCAATTTCACCAATAAAAAGAAGGAAACGATGATAGTGGTGTAGGGAAAAAGATCTGGTAAGGCACCAGGAAGAAGTAGGGATGGCAAAAACCGATGCCTGGGCCAGGGACCCCAACCTCCAATTATTGAATCCGACCCCGAGAAATTCCGCGAAATTTTTTTTACAAGGCCAGGTTTTCTAATAACTCATGATTAAAGCCAATGTTATATATTTTTTTAATTATGATATATTTTTATGGTTATATATATTTTTGGCATTCAACATTGAAAGCAAAACGAGTTGTAGCCTAGCGATAGCATGCTATAAGGTTCCCTTATACAAAAAGGAAGGGGTTCAAACCTGATGTGTAGCAAATTTCTTTAATCCATTTAATTTTTTTAAATTTTGGCCTTGGCTGGGCTTGGCTTTAGATCTTGGGCTGTTGGACTCTTTTAAGAAAAAAAAAAAGAAATAGGCTTAAAATTAATCGAGGGGCTATAATTAAGTATTGAAAACTAAGGGATATAAAATTAATTTCAAATAACTCTAATTTTAACTACACATACCGGGTTCAATTACGGGTCCCTGTTCTCGACCTCGACTAGGCAGAAAAATTTTACCTTGGCCTTGGCCAATTTCCCCAATTTTTCAGGTAATTTCCCGGCCCCAAATGTCTGAGTTTTTCTGGTCTTAGGCCCTGGCCAGGTCATTTTGCCATTCTTAAAGGGGGGGGAGGGGGGGGGGGGGGCGGCGGTGGGGGCGTCGGGAAGAGAGAGAGAGAGAGAGAGAGAGAGCAGGAGGTGAAGGAAGAAAAGAGGATGAGGGTGTTTGTGTAATTTGGAAAAGTGGGGAGGATATTATGTGATTTTGGAAATAGGGACATTTTTGTTGAATAGCATGTATTATTCGCTCTCCTCTTTTTCTGTTTAATTTAACGTAGAATTTAAAAATCAGGGATAATTTATAATTTCAAAACTTGGAGGGAGGAAATGTTTTTACTCAACCTGGGGGGTAATTGTAATATCCTAATTTTCAAATTAAAGCAAATATAATTAGAGAAAATATAATTTTAAAAGTTATTTGTCTAGATAAGATAATAAACGTAGCTTAATCATACTTACGCGGAACCGACAATCCAACGAAGGTTGGGTATTTCTTTTCCAGATCATGGATAATGTCCTCATCGCTGAGGCCACGAGCGCAACAAGACTTAACGTCATCGATCACCTTCAAAAACCGTGAAACAATTTAAAATATTACACATAAAAGTGTTTCTGCTAATTTTATTATTTTCATCCGACTAATATCCACAATGGCCTGATATTAATAAATTTTTTTAATCAGTTTGAAGTATTATTATTATTATTAATAAAATTATTTTCAGGTTTTCTATTTTTTTAAAATACACATAAACTATAAAAGTATTCCATTGAGAACCTACCGGCTTAATTTCATCATAAGTGTGGCCATAAAATATCCCACAAGGATCCAATTTCTCTTGAAAAGATTGCAAATGTTAGAGCTGAATATTTCTACTGCACTCAAATTAAGTATGAATAAGAAAGTTACCATGTTGTTCTAAGGTACACTCTGGGACGACGAGTTGGCTGCATCTTTTTTCATGATCTGGATATATTTTCAAAATAAGACAAGAATTAAATATTGTTATTTTCATAATGACATAAGAACTAAATATTCAAACTTTAAAATCTATTTGGGAGACAACAAAAAAAAACATATAAAAATCAACAAAATTTTATGCCATTATTTCTATTGTAATCACACGCAGAATTATCTAATAATAACCAAGTATAGGCTTATTGAAGTACATGGGCTGTTTCTATAACTTGTGAGCATAGTGTTGTTCTTTTGTTGGATCCATTTATTTGGAAGATATATGATTATGAACTATATAACATCTTTACTAAATAATATAATTCATTACAAAGGTTGAATTTATTACAATTAAAACAAAACATTATTATAATATAAGTAATTCTAAGAGCTTGCTTGTTTTTTTTTTCACTTTTTACTTAAGTCTAAATAGAATCAGATTTAAGTGATTAAATTTTTTTGTTTGTTTTTCAATTCAGTATTTTTTTTAAGTGGCATACCACTGAATTTAAAAAGTAAAAATTAGTCACTTTTTTATTTGCCAAATGTCTGAAAATATTGAAATACCCGAATTACCCCTATATATATAAATTATTTTCGTAACAATCTACACACTTCCGTTTGCTTCCGTTCGCTGAATCTGACCTTCGTCCAAGCGTTTGGCCTTCTACGCGAGTTTCTGCATCGAGCCGTAGAACTCTCATGATCGACTTCTCCGGTGGCACTGACAACCATCTTTTGATGCTTTTGCACTGGTATTATATCTTGTCTTTCAGATTTGTCCTCATTCATGTCAATTTTTTGATTTTCTATTTGATTTTTTTGTGATTTTCTGCTTACTTTGCTATTGCGTTTCCATGAGTTGTTGTTGTTGTTTGCTTTTCCATGATGATTTTTGTGTGATTGACTTCTACTAATTTTCTTTGGGAAATCAAAGATCTGCAGTAGAGAGAAGTTCCCTATCATGCACTACTTTTACCACAAACTTTCACTTCACCTAACGTTCTTGTGGCCTTGATTGACTGGTGGGTGTGCTTGTTTGTTTGTTTGTTTGTTTGTTTACTTGACTGGTTTAAGTATAATTGAGGAGTTGGAAAGTTGATGATTCCCATACTATTCTTTTGATTTTGGACGTGCATTTTTTAGTTTGTCTAAATCACCGAATCCAGTTCTGGGAAGTGGGAACTTTTGTTCGAGGTGTTTGGAGTTCTGGGTCTGCTTGTTTTTATTTCTTAATTTTGTACTTTTTGTACTTTTCAATTTGGGCAGTTTGGAGCTCCAATTTTGTGGTTGGTTGAATATCAAAAGTTTGTTGTTGAAGGGTTTTCTAGTTGTGTGTCACTAGTTGATTTGGAGAATTGCTATTGAAATTGTTGGTCTAGTGAGCTAATTTGTTGGTTGTATTTCATATTCAGATTTGAAGTTTAGTGATTTAAACGATATTGGGAGTACTGTGATAGGGTTTTAGAGCTGCAGTTTTGGTGGTTGCTTCTTGATTGTTTCTCCGCATTTTGAGCTTGAAGTAAAAAAGTTTTGAGAGTTGAAACTAAGGGGTCAGGTGGGGTTTAGTTGTTGAAGCTGTATGTGCAAGTTCTATTCCTACACACAAAAGGGAGAGCTGTGTGTGTGAATGATATGCTTGATTCTCACTTGTCAAACTCATCTGAACCAATACTGCAGCACCACTCTTGTGTGTTCATGATAAACAAACATATTTGCACATATATTCAACTGTCTTTTACTCTGTTGTGCTCTTTGTTGTAAAAATTTCTTTTGCTAGTTTCTTTGGATATGATCATCCTATTTTTATTGCTTTCGATTGCTGGCTAACTTGACATTTGATATTCTAGATCTCTTGTGTTGGTGGTTTTGGATTCAACTCTTACATATACAAGATTAATGGAACTGCCAACATCAATGCGATTAGAGAAACCAACTCCCTTATTGTTTGGGAAATTTTTTGCTGTCTATTTTGGGATAAAGAGAAAGCAACTCCCTTATTGTTCCTTAGCGGATGCTGGCTGCTTTTTTGAGAGGAAGTTTGTTGCTTACTTCTTGGGCCTGTAGCCTGTGGGATTGACTGTAGAGGAGTGTAATTCTAAGGGTTGAGCTTAGTTGTAAGAAGCACTTGGTCCTATTATTAAAGTGCAAGGGTTAACATCTTCTTGGGGGCAGTGACTTGGGACAAATATCTGTGTCACATGTTTCTTAGCGACCAAACTTTCAGGGTGTGGATGTAGCCTCTCATTTGGACTTGGTGAACAAGAATGATCGAAGGATTTCTGGGTATCCAAAAAAAATAAATAAATAAAGGAGTGGAGTTGCTTCTTTCAAAGCAAGAGATTATTCTTACCATTTTTTATGGTGACCAGCACTTCTTTTTTTCTCTACAGGTGTAAAAAGATTTGTTTTTATCTCTGCTGCTGACTTTGGTGTGGCAAACTATTTGCTGCAAGGATATTACGAGGGAAAGGTACTCTTAGCAAAAAGTCGTACAATTTCGGCGATTACAAAAATAAAGGAGTATATCCCTCTCCTTTAGTGTCGTTCCACTTCTGCCGTTGCCGTCTTTCTTTCTTGATTGATTGCTTTATTGATTGATGTCTTTCTTTCTTTATAATTGCTACTTGTCAGATGTAGAAGTATTAAATGTTTCAAGAGAACTAGAAGTATCATTTTCAGAAGTTTTATAATGATTAATATCTTATAAGCACCTTACTTATCTGCATTAAATCCTACTATTTTTATGTTGTGTAGAGAGCGGCTGAAACGGAGTTATTGACCAAATTCCCATACAGTGTTGAGATATATCAAAATCAAATATCAATTGAAAGCCAATCTTTTCGATCACCAGATCAAGTTTTTATGTATCAACTTCGAGACAAAATTGCTTGGCAATTATGTCAAGGAAATAATTAATTGATTGTTTGTTTTATAGTTTTGTTATAATGATAAATTCTATAGTTTAATATAGTTGAAATAATGTAATGGTCTCAGTTTATAAATTATTCATGTCATTTTGTCATCTTTATTAATATATTTTAGTCAAAAGTTGATCATAATTTAAGCAATAAAAAAATTATGTAAAAAACTGAATTTTTTAATTTATATAAATCTTTTTGTGTGTGTGTGTGTGTACACACAAGTTGCTTAATAAAATTTAAAAAAATAAAAATGTAATTGTGTATAGTAAATTATTAATAATAATTAAATGAGAGAGAGTTTTCAATCAAAAAATTATTTTTTAATATAATAATTTAAATAAATTAATAAACACATTGTTAGATTACTATAAATAGCCATCTAGCCTATGATATTCACTATAGTATATTTAATTTAATTTAAAAATTTTTATCATATATATATATATATATATATATATATATATATAGAGAGAGAGAGAGAGAGAGAGAGAGAGAGAGAGTTTAGCTCAATATTAATCATATAAATTTAATTTATTAAGGCTTGTATTAATTTTATTATCTTTCAGTATTTAATTTTTAAAATATATAATACATAAGTTTTACATTTTAATGACAAGGGTAAATATGTCCATTTAAGATCATAATATTCTCTTATTACTTTTTTTAAGCAGTATAAAGGAAAAACAAACATATTAATTAAATTATTTGTGTTAAGTGCTAAAAAATGATAAGTGTTAAAAAGTGCTAAAAATTGTTAAGTGGAAAAACAAACACTCCCTAAGTAAGGAGCACAGAACTGGCCTTTATTTGATATTATAGTGTTACAAGTCTTGGCAGCCGTGATTGAAAAGATTGTCTTTTTATCAAGAGGTAGACTAAAAGATTGTCTTTTGTTAAATGATAAAAAACCAGATAAGTTAATATTAGCATATCCTTCTAAACCAATTATCGAATTTTCTGGTTATAGAACAACTTTATTCCAACAGAATGTTTAATCTGAACCAAAATAAAAAAAAAAGAAATTGTTTATATGACCCAAGAAAAAAGAAGTTAACATGACAGCAAAAAAAATTATATCCTCTGCCTTCCGACTAACCCAGAAAAAGGGAAAAGTTCATTACACCAAGTTGAGTTATTTTAAATTGTTACAAAAGATTGCTTGACATAAATGGAGATGGAAAAAGTTTATGCTGAGATAGTAGGCCAACATGATTTCCTCATACATTTGAATAAAAATTGTTAATTACATACTGAAATCTAAGATTTCTGAGTAGCAGAGTGAATTGTTGAATTGCAAGTACTAACTAATTTTCCCTGCCTGAAGAGGCAATTGTATAGCACATTTTACAAGCAGCAGTGTGCATGAGGCAGACAAATCATTGAACAAAGAATTCATACATTTTTTCCACCTAGTAAAAAAAGTTTCGTGCTCAGTTGCACTAATGTAATTGGTATTTGCTTGAGTATGCTTCCTGCAAAGTAAGGAACAACATCGCTATCATACCACGGTCGGCCATGGAGCACCAACACCATTACGCCAACCTGAAGCGGCACCACCATATCAGCGATGCAAACCCCTTGCACCACCCAAATAACTGGCCCCGACCACCATCCATATGCATGAGGTTTTATTTTTATTTATTTAATCTTTTACCGCAATTCTTAAAGGCACGTTATGAAGGGAATATATATTTTTAATTTTATTAAGTTATAAACGAATTTGTTTGATTTTAAAATTAAAGTTAGAGGTCAATGTATCTGTATTCAACAGAAAACATTGGCCGAGAGAGAATAAATGATTGGAACGTCAGTCGAGAAACAATATTCATATTCTATAGTTTCACTTAGAGAAGAAACATCTCTAGGAGCTTTTGGACTTGAAAATCCATGTCCATTATAATTAAATAACTAATACTAGCTTTGGGAAAGCGTAACTCTAATTTTGCTTACTTTCCAACCAGAATAAAAACAAATCTTGGGTGTTTTGCATTGCATGAAGATAAGAATACTTTTTGATAACTTAAAAATTGCAATTATATTCCAAAGAACGCATAAATTTGTGTTAAAAAAGGGAAGTAGTATTAGTTTAAGGATATTTTTTGTATTGAAAAGGGTTCTTATTATTTTTGTGCGAGTACAGGGAAATTATCCTTCATGTTTGCATGAATTTCTCTTGCAAGTCCTCAAGAGGAATTCTCCCTTTGGAAAAACTGGACTGTAAGTATGTATTTTGTTACTTAAATGTAAGGTATTGTGCCATCTTCATCTTCCTAGTGATCTTTAAATAAATAACTTT
This sequence comes from Boswellia sacra, assembly GCA_013180625.2. Lineage (NCBI taxonomy): Eukaryota > Viridiplantae > Streptophyta > Magnoliopsida > Sapindales > Burseraceae > Boswellia > Boswellia sacra. Next base: position 1,772,702 of record SNVD02009519.1, on the reverse strand, counting down.
TCTTGCAGATATTTGATAGTAATTGGGGAGTAGACTGGAACCTGCTCTCTTTATTACTAGCAGCTAAGCCTTCTGACGGAATAAGGTATAATACCTGTTATTATTCTGTTTGAATTAGAAAGCACATAGTTACAAATGTTCTGCATGTTCATGGATGATGTGAACTAAAAGCCAAATTAGTTTAGAAATTGATTTTGCGGTTGCAATGTCAAATATTGCCAACAATTCGCCTAATCCAGTTCCAAGTATAGCTAGATAGAGTAATTTCAGAATTAGAATGCAATATGCAAAGTAGTATACTAAAAGCAATGCCAGTGCACCTCATAACTAATCTGTGTGTCTGTTTTATTTATTTTTTTTGGCCCCTAATGTATGAACATAAATATCGGATTGTTCATTGCACTTTTCTATAGATAATGCCATTGATGACAGTCGCTCTGAATTTCTGCAGTTCTCTAGATGCTCTTATACACCCATTTTTATGTGGACCTGGATGGCGAGTAGTCCCATCCACGGATATTATAGTTGGGGTCTTGGGTCAACTGCAGTAAGAATTACATAAGAGTACATCTAGCCAGCTGCAGGAACATGGAACTTTCCCTTTCAACGTCAGGTTGTCTGTTTCATCTCGTTAGGATTCCTTCATCATCCACAAGCTAACTTAATATGTTTTCATGTTTTAGCGTGCCAGACTTGCTGACTTCATAGAGTTAATGGAGATGTTGAATCCTCATTCAAAGCCAAAGGTAATAAATAGATTGTATCCAATCTTCGAAAATTTTTTCCATTTACTTGTACAATTTTCAAGCAGGTGATCTATTTGATATTTGTTCATTTCTTTTGGTTAACAAGAGGATGGAACTAAGCAACAGATGGGTTGCTATATATCTGATTATTCTTGTGATAGGCACCCAAGTACCATAGAGAACTACACTTTCAAAGCTAGCTGTTAAGGTGGGAGAGCCAGATACTTAAATACCTCATCAAGTAGCCCATACTATCCGATGTGGGACTTTGGCATCCCATACTACCAAGGTCCCTATCAATTGCTCCTTCCCGGAAAGTCGACGTCCCAATGGCTACACTTGGCAACACTTCACTCGACTCCGCGCCGGTCAAAACCCTCCGCCAGTAGCCTCTCTGGTCTGCCAAGCACCGGCTATGATACCAAATGATAGGTTCCAAGTAAAAATAAAGTAAAATTGGATAGAAGTTGCCATTGGATAGAAGTTAAGAGGTGGAGAAAAGAAAAGAATAAATCTGGGCAGGCTGTATTATTCATCAAAATGTTTACAGAAACAAAATGATAGCCATTCGAGAGGGCTATCTCTCTCCCAATTTGCCTACTAAAAACTCCTCTCCCAAAACTGACTCTTTCTCTTCATTTTTATAGCCTCCTTTCTAACAGAAAAACTCCAGCTCACCTTTCTCCCACAATGCAACCCAAAACCGTTACTATCCAGCCCACAATAGCTAAGTGGCCCTATGCAGAAATTCCTTTCTTAGCCCTTCTAGAATAAGTATACAAAACCAGAGGCTTATGTAGCCAGTAGTGACACTTTTTAAAGGATAATGATCTGATTGGCAATGGAAGTTCTTGAAATGCTGTGACAAGAGAACTAGTAACTTCCTCACGTTCTGCTTCCATTTACTCATATGTCAATGCCTGTTTTCTTCTCCACATTTTTTTTTTGTTTCGTTCAATTGTCTGCACATGGTCAAAGAAAACTTGAACAAATAGCAGTCACGGAAAGAATGGCTACATTTATAGAACATTATTGATACCCACACTACCAATACAAGGTACATTACATTGACCAAAGAACAAAGATTAAGGTCGTGTTTGTTTAAATCATTTAACACTTTTTAGATCTAAATACTTTTTAGGACTTAATTTATACCACTTAATAAGATGTTTGTTTGCTCTTATATATACCACTTAAAAAAAGTGGTAAGAGAATATATTAACTTTAATGTGACTTTTTTACCCTTGTATAAGAAATGTAAAATGTCTATATTATATTTTTTACAATTCTTTAAAAATTAAGTAATTAATAAAATTGAACTAAAAATCATTTTCATTTAAATAGTTAATATTATGTTTGTTACAATCTTTTAAAAAATAAATAATTGATATAATTAAATCAAAATTATCAATAATTATATATTTAATATTTATTAATTATAATTTTAAATTATTAAATTTACTTATAATTTCTAATTAACTTTATTTTTATTTATTTATTTTTAACTTCCCTTCTCTCTTTCTCCCTCTCACTCTCTTTGCCTCACACTCTCTCTCTGCCCCATGCCAACAACCCTGCCACACCCCCCACCCCCTCTCACATGCTATCTCTATAGTAAGCCTTAATTCTCTCTTTCTCCATCTCACTCTCTTCGCCTCACTCTCTCTCTGGCCTCGTGCCAACAACCTCGGCCCCCCTCTCTCTCACGTGCTCCCCTCTGCAATGAGCTAACGCTCAGCTCTTCACCCATTCTCCGCGCCTTTTCATGTGGAGGACTTGATTTATAGTTTGCTGGGGGTAGTGAACGAAGACGCACCAGACATTGGTGGTGCATGGCGGTAGTGGTTGCGATAATGACGGCTGTGGGTTTAGATGGCAACTTTTGGTTTCTTGCGTTTTGGTTTTTTGGTAAATAGTGAGGGGTTTTTATGATATTTTAATAATTAAGATGTTTTAGGAAGAAAAAAGTGACATTTTTTACTTTTTTAATTCAGACATTTTTATTTGAAAATAAATGATTAGAGATTCAAACAAACGAAAATAATTTTTTATACCACTTAATTCTATTCAGATTCAGATTTAAGCAAAATAATAACTCATCCAGTAAGTCAGAGTTTTTGCATTTTATCCTCCACTACGACAATGTCCTTCAAATTATTAATTTCTTCTTGTTGTGCAGCAGCAACATTTTGTTCCTTTCCTCGTAACCCTTAATATTTCTTGTCTAACTTTTCTAGAGGACTGTGTTGTAATTAAAAGAATATTAATAAAGAAAAAACGAACAAACAGATCAAAGGAAGATGTAAGGAACAAGTAAAATTGCATTAAATTTCTAAAGATGATACAGCAGAATGAACAGGCTATCCTAAGCACTCAATTAGGGCTCTAAAAACCACATAAAAGTATAACTCAACCCTCAAAACTGTAAACAAACAAAGTTCCCTAAGAACTCAACAAAAGATCTTTCTTAATTATACTTGAATAATGAAAAATAGACTTCCCAAAACCCAAAAAAGATAGACCCTCATGGAGAAGCCCAAAACTTCACTTTGTCCCCTCTAGGATCTTCAAAAACTAATTTAACTTCCAAATATGTTCCAGAGTCAAAATAGAATTTGATTTTAACACATTCAATGCAATTATCATTTTTTTTCTTCTATTCTTCCTACTTAGAAAGCTTCCAACCTTGACTAATGAATTCACTGAGTTCCATTGACAACTCGTGGACCCATTTTAAAATCATCTTTCTAAAACATACACATCATAAGAGTCAAATAAAACAAATTATTTCCATAAGAATCCCTAATAGGGAAAGGAACCAAGATAACATGAAACTCTTCAACAATTCCAGGGGCACTTGAATTTGACAAGCTTGTATAACCAGAAAGGTAAAATAGCTAGATCATCAATAAAGAAATATCTGCTGAATTAAAAAAATCACACATCCCTATTTCCTAAAGTTTAAGTAGCCTAGTGAGCACTTCTGGTGCTACAAATATATCAACTATTAAGATCCAAATAAAATAGTCATGTACATGATTGCTCATCACATCTGGCAACAAAAATCACCCATGAAAAAATAATTCCACCAAAAACATCTTGACAACCGAAATATGCTTCACATACGCCCTTCTTAGATGATTAAAGTTACATTTTTCTTCAAATGGAGAATTATAAAAATTCCTCTCTTTCGGGCCAAAAAAATAGAATAAAGCACCCTTGTGATTTCAGCTCTTTAAAAAATGGGCTGAAATATCTATCCTATATGAATGTCCACCAAATGCAAAATCCTATTATGCAACATAGTCCTTTTTCTTTTAGTTTTTTTTAAAAAAAAAACTAATTTCTTTCTTTTATGGAAAGAATGATTTAATGGAAGTGATCAAGTTGTGCACACAAAAAACAGAATCAATCATCAAAAGATTTGGACATCTCTTAACAAAAATAGCATCTCCATCTTATGATGGGAGCCTTTTGCAATACAGCTCCCGTCTAAGGGTTCATAAAAAGGAAAGCACTACTTTAATTCCAACTAAGGAAAAACCCAAAAATTTAATTTCCATGAAAAGCCAGTTCCAAGCATTAACACGGATTTCTCTTATTAGTACTTGAGGCAACTGGTAATATTGTAATGCAAAACCAAACATCTGTTTCTTATTTATAATCACATTTTTACACATATTTAAGATTGTTGTATCCTAAAACCTACTAGATCAAATAGCAGCAAATCTATGACCAAGAGAAGGAAAACCATCTAATCTACATTCATCAAATATACCATTTCCTAAAATCACCAAATGGATTGCTAATGTCATATGTAAGCCCATTTGAGTAAATAAGCTAAACAAAGGTGTAGCAGGTCTCAATCTTTTTTTAACTCAAAAACTATATCTTTAAAAAAATATAACTGTTCATGATTCATATACGCTCATCTCTTTTTTAATCAAAACTCTTATAAGCTCCAAAACACAAAACTATACTTCTTCATCGATTTCAGGCAACCATTAGAATATAACTCTAATAGAATGCAACACAAAATTAATGAGTATATTCATCCAATCAAAGGAAATCAAGTAGGACCAATAGATCCATTTCGAATCAGAGGCCGAAAACATAAATTCTAGAAACGAAGCAAAATACTAAAATAAAACCGAATAAATGTGTGGGCTCTTATGTAATTAACTCATATCAAAACAAAAACAAGGAAAATACTCATAACAGTTAAATAAACGGGCCCTTATTAATTGACCAGACATTAAAGAGATTTGGGCCATTGATCAACATAGCCCATTAAAGGTGAAATGTTCTGGAGGCCCAAATATTAAAACTTTGCCCACAGCTCTTCTCGGGAAAATGTTGGTGCTGATTGAAACGAGTTTAGGAGACCTAGTAGTCAATTTGCAAGAGAAGTGCGCACTGACAACCAAAAATTTCTTGAAGCTCCGCAAGTGCGTTTCTACCTTGAATATTAATATTTGTTTCTTCGTTGTACAGAAAAATGATTCAAACGCTCATGATATATTCATTATTGTCTAGGTTGAAGTACTATAATGGCTGTCTTTCCACACCGTTCAAAAAGATTTCGCCGCGCAGACAGGCGACCCGACCGACACAGGAACTGGTGGCGATTCAGTGTACAAGTAAGAAAATATGAGTAGATCTCATTGACTTCACCTAGGTTTAGTTGAGGAGGATTCTGTTGAGAGTTTCAGAAAAGCTTTAGGGTGTTTCTTTCCAATTTTTGAACTAGGGAGGTCCTTTTGTAGCTAGACTAAATGCCAAGAGAGGTCACTGAATTGAATTGTTACTTCGAAATGAAGTAGTGGTGTAGTTTGTGATCAGCTTGTAATGTAGTGACTATGTTTGTATGTTGTGATTTTAGGTTTTTGGATGGCGAACAGGCTCGATTTTTCAATGATGAGATTCATGTTGATTTGAAACATAGTAAGACTGGGACTGTTGCCATGGCTAGTGCTGGAGAGAACCTTAATGCTTCTCAGGTTTAAGATTTTTATTGTTTTAAAGGTTTTATGTAAGTTTATTTTATTTGTGTGTCATCACACAGTTTTGATTCGGATGTTTAAGTTATGACCTTGCGTCGAGTTGAAATTTCAGTTGTGTTGTAAATAGACACCTTGAAAGTTTTAGTGATGGTACATTTTGGTGCTTATGGAATTTGATTTATATGCAGTTTTATATCACACTGCGAGATAATCTGGACTATCTTGACGAGAAGCACACTCTGAGTCTCTTGATCCTCAAATGATTATTTTTATAATATATATTTGTCTATCTGATCTTTGTATACAAAACAAATAAAGGTATGATTAATTTCAGGATACAACATGCATTTTCAATGCTTTTGCCCTAGTCAAAAATTAAATCAATAACTTCCCTTTGTTGCTGATATTTATGTAGCCTTCTCTCTTTCTACCACCCTTTTGCTTTTGGGTTAGCCATTTAGGGATTCTCTGTGTAACCATGTTCTTTGAAATTATATATATAGGCATTTACAATATGCATCCAATTCATAAGAATTTGGTGCACAAAAGGAAATATATAATTGAGTAGCAGATGGGTGAAAATATGATTTTGTTTATTTTTCCTTGTTCTTTTTCTTCTCTTTCCTTGTCATTTTTGTTGTTTTAGAAATTATTTATCGTTGCATGTTTTTGGGGAGGTAGCTCAAGGGTTTGAAACTTTGAGTAGGATAAATGAAGCTTATGTGGACAAGAAGAATAGGCTTGATGTAGCATGGGTTATTTTACTATTAGGGTTAATATGGTCTTTTAGTATTTATTTAAGTAGGGTTTTATTTAATTTGAAAAATTATCAGTTTAGGGATTTTGACTCAAATTAGGAAATTATCAATTTAGGGATTTTGACTCAAATTAGAGATCTTGACTTTTCCTAATTTGATTCAATTAGGGATTTTGACTCAAATAAGATTTTGACTTTCCTAATTTGACTCAAATTCTAATTTGTCTTGATTAGTATAAATATAGTGTTTCATTATTTTGTTAGACATTATTATTCAGACATTATTATTTGAAATATCAAAGAAGTATTCAGATTGATTGTGTGTGAGTGTTGGTTGATTGTGTGTGGGTGTGAGTTATCGTTAAATGTTTTTGAGTTTAGTTTGTTCTCGTACGGGTTCCCCATCAATTTGGTATCAGAGCCTAACATAGTTCCATAAAATTCTATAAACCCAAACATATTCACTGTTCACTACTGTTCTTCGCTGGAGTTACTGTTTATCACCAGCGACCGACGCATCGCCCATCACAGAATACATCAACTTATAGATCGGGTCGTCTCCATCATTCTTCCCTTCATCATCGTCACCAGAATCCCATCAAAAGCCCTTCAAAAAGCCGAAAAATAGTTCGTCGTTGTTACTGTTCATAGCCGCCGACCGGCGAGTGGTGTCTCACCTCCACCACCAAGTGATAGATCGGCCCTTCCCCGTCAACTTTTCCTTCTTTGCCGACTACTAATTCCTACAGGAAAGTGTTCAAAACTCAAAAAATCAGATTTTAGGCTTTCTTGGATAATATCAATCAGCCCTTGAACTTTTGAAGAGTTACATGGAGTCCTTTATGTCTCAGAATTTGCATTTTAACCCATTCTTGTGCTGCCTTCCATACCTTTGACTTTTGCAGTTTAATCCCAATGGCTTATTGGGGTTATCAAAGCAACTATGAACGTAAGAAACATGATATTGCTTTCAATAAACGCTTAGATTTCTATGGGATACGTTGCCGTCCTTATGTGAAAATTATTCTTTCTGACTTCCGTTGTCATGTTAAAGGGATTCTTCACTGGTTTGATAGCTTGGAGCGATATTTTTATGATGTAGATCTTCCAGAAAATATGATGGTTGATTGTGGTGCAACCCAATTGAGAGATTTTGCTTTTGAATGGTGGATGGTTAAGCGCAAACATCCAAGAAGCATAGGAGAACTTCCAACATGGGATGAGATGAAACATTTAGTAATTGATACTATTATACCTTCGCATCTTAGGCCTAGATATATGCCTAAACACCAAAAAGTGGTAAGTTATCGATCTCAAAATCATGAGTATTGTGATTGGCAAATTGATTTGGATTGATTAGATAGATTAATTGGCCAATACCATGAGCTTTGTAAGAACTTGCGTATTATCACTCAATCACCTTTCCAAAGTGGTTCTTCTTCTATCTTTACCCCACATCCTAGTGAGAAAATCCAACCTACCAAGTGTGAACTTATGGAAGATAAAGTTCCATGTGCAAGAGAAGATGTTGAGAAAGTAGCTATGAGTAATGAAGTTCCAAGTGAAGATGATCATACGATTGAGATTCAAGCTAATGATGTTGAAGTCAAGATTGAAGAGAGTCTTATTGAGGAAGAGCTTATAGGTGAAATTGAGTCTATGCATGTTGAAAATTGCAAAGTTGGAGAGCATCCTATTGAAGTTGTACCAGTGGTTAATGAGAAGCCAATTGAAAACATCCATCTGTCAAAAAAAGAAGTTTCCACAATAAAGATTGAAGTTGAATTATCTTATGAAGAAAAAATTTTTGAGTCTCCAAAACTACTTTAAGAACTTAACTTCCAGTCCAAAATTGAAATTGATTTCTTGGGAGTCTCTAATGTGTTGGATCAAAGCTCAAAGCAAAGGCATACTTGTCTCTATTTTAATGTCTCCTATGATGTTGATTGCTTCTTCACCAACATTGACATCCTTCAATGCAATATTACTTTATGTTCAACCGCTAGTGTCTATGTTTTTGGACTATCGTGAAGTGCAAACTTGGATCGATAACGCTTCTATATTTATGCAAGACAAGACTTGGTGTTTTATCGTGTTTTGGCAACATCCGCCTTGAGCAACTCACTAGGAGTCGAGTTTTCTAAGCGGAGGAGAATTGATACAGCATGGGTTATTTTACCATTAGGGTTAATATAGTGTTTTAGTATTTATTTAATTAGGGTTTTATTTAATTTAGGAAATTATCAGTTTAGGGATTTTGACTCAAATTAGGGAATTATCAATTTAGGGATTTTGACTCAAATTAGGGATCTTGACTTTTCCTAATTTGATTCAAACTTAAATTGTTAGTTTAGGGATTTTGACTCAAATAGGATTTTGACTTTCCTAATTTGACTCAAATTCCAATATGTCTTGATTAGTATAAATATAGGGTTTCATTCTTTTGTTAGACATTATTATTTAAAATATCAAAGAAGTATTCAGATTGATTGTGTGTGAGTGTTGGTTGATTGTGTGTGGGTGTGAGTTATCATTGAGTGTTTTTGAGTTTAGTTTGTTCTCGTACGGGTTCCCCGTCAAGGCCGTACAAAAATATCCGGTTTGTTTTGTTCCACTTTGGATGAATCAATATGTTAAAATTGGTAAATATAATTAATCTTTATGTTGACTTACATGGATTCATTTTAACTATCCTACCTGTACATGAACAGAATCAAACACACTTATATATTAGAGGATCCTTTTGATGATCCTCCACAGCTAGCAAAGTTGATTGCTGAGGCTTCTCATGAAGGCAAGCTAAAAGATGAGGTACTGACTGGTTGCAGTTTTTGTTTGGTTATTTATGAGTAGTTAGTTATTTCCTTAAACTTCAAAGCATTACTTCCACATGCAGAAAATGATGATTGATTTTGGCATTTGGACAATTTTGGCATTTGGACAATTTATTATTAGTTTCAGAATGTGCCTTCATGAAATGGTTAAGGAATAATGACATGACTGAGCTTTAATGTAATCACAAGTCTTCTGCAGTGTATATTAATGAAGCAAGATATTTGAAATTATTCTGGAATTATAAAGTGGTTAGAACTGGAAATCAAGGCTTAAAGCCATTCAAATTGGCAATTAATGATGCTATTTGTTTGGCTCTTCTATTAGTTTCTGAGTATTTTATAGGCTTGTTGACATATAAAGAATGATATTTATAAAAATGCATTGAATGACGATGTTCTCTAATATGAGTACAAAGTAATATATCATGTTCATACTAAATAAACCAAATCAGGGAACACTGCCACATTTGTGGTAGAAATACTAGAAAGTGTGTAAACTAGAAGCATTTTATTTACTTGAGGTGGGTCTAGCTACAAAGCATGAACCTAGCAACTCATGAAGAGTGCTAAATTACTGGCAATATGAAATGTTTTCTGTGGCATAGAATAATGCGCGAAACTGTTCAAGTTTAAGCCAAATCTTTAGTTTTCGTTGGGTTATTAAACATAATATTGCTATTATAACAATCATGATATCCTCACAGTCAGGCTAATTTTCAATGTTGTGACTAGGTTGATCATGAAGTGAGGTTGGAGGATGGCTGGGTACCTCTATATGAGCAGCTAGATCCGACCCAGCTTGAGGAGGTTCTTCGTGAGAAGGATGCACATTCCAGTGCAGTCGTGCTTGAGACTGTAAGAATTCTGTGCACATATAATGTTCCCATTGTTTTGTTTCAAGAGTTATTTCGTGAATATTTTCTTTTAGTCTTGCTTTTTGCTTCTTCTGTCTTGTTTGCTATGTGGGAATGTTTTGTTGCCTGATATACATGTTATTATTGGCCTCATTTGGCAGTGATTGAGACATTACATGTCTTATATTCTATGTAATATTTTTAATTGCCCTATACTATATTGGGGCATTCCTCTCTATTTGTGAGTGAGAAATATATATTTGAATATTGGTTATAAGTGTTTTTTTTAATTAGTTTTGAAAAGCATTCGTTCCGCCTTTCGTTCAAATATGGGCTAGCTATTTTCAGGTTTTAAAGGGTGGGCCTGGGACTTGTCTCAAGATATGTCGATCAACATTTTATGCTAATCAATAGTCTGTGTTCAGACGCAATTTTATGTTAACAGTGGAGTCATGCATAAACAAAATTAGGGTTCGATTATTGAGTCATATATAATATTCGGTTATTGTATATAATATTTTATTAAAACAGTAATTTTAGAGAAACAGTCTAAAGTCTATAACTTAATGTGATAGTTTAAATGATAAAATCCTATTAGAGATGTAACTCTGTTATTTATTTTTTATTTTTCTTTCTTCAGTGAATTTTTATCATATAGGCTATCATATCATATTGTCTCTGAAATTTAAGTCTAGCATCACTCTTATTAAAATTCTTTTATTAGAAAGTAATTTTTAATATAAATATCTTTTTCATTTAAATTTTAGTGTGATATGAAATAATTTTTAAATAATTATTATTCAATGAATAAAACACTGCTACCATGATATGATTCTTTTCCATGAACAGCAATTTTCAACAACACAACTACAACGGATGCCAAAATATGGTTACAAGTGTGGGTTTAGCATTTTTGTGCCTATAGTCGTACAAAAAGAATTCCTCTACCCTTGTTACCACTTTTTTGTGTTTCTATTATGGGTGTTTGTGGTGCAGGGATATAACGCGTCGAAAAACTCGGGTTTCTCTCAAAAAAATTTTTTATTGTAAAAATGAATATTAAATAAATAAACTTTTTGCCTTTAGATAGGATAGTATTAAGTTAGCAGCCATAGGGTTTACTATGCTTCTTAATATAGCACAAGTTCGAATTGAGAAAACATTGTTAAAACAAATAAGAAGTGCAATAGATATTAGCGTTAATTGACGGTTCATCCCTAACTTTTTTTTTTTTAAGTTTTCCTTTAAGGTAAGCCTTAATTGACGGTTCATCCCTAACTTTTTTGAATATATGATTTACCATTTGAGTTTTGATTAGTCCCTAACTCTAGCATCGAATTCAAAACTGAAGGGGTAAATCGTGAGAAATTATAAGATTAAACAGTTTGAATCTTTCTTTCAGAACGTACCACAGCTATACGCTCTAAATACTTAAACAACATTTGATTATGGAATACCTAGTCGGGAAGGGGAAACAGAATCTGTAGAAGATGGATCAAGAGCATTGGGACTTTACGTTGGAGGTGGCACTTCATTTGCTGTTACTAGAGTCGAATCGAGGGCATGAGATGTCATTGACTGGTGATGGCTCGGGAATGGATGGAAATGGTGCTTTGGAGCCACAGGCAGATTACCTTTACCTTTATGTCCCTTTGAGTCAGAGAATAGATAGATGTAGAGCAGTGGCATTCAGAGTAGAAAGCTTGGACCGAGACTTGGGTTCATGGAATAGATTTTCATTGACTAGCAGGTCGTATTGAATCTACTCTCTTCTCTTGTCTATCCCCTATCGACGGTTCTAATGTCACTTAGCAGCATACTCACTTCCTTTGCTCATAAAGTTTTGCATCTTCACATCAAGTTGGTGAAGAAAGATGTTCATTAAGACGGGAGACAACGGATTGCCCTAAGGGATCCCTTTTTTACAAGAGCTATAAGTCTTACCTTCTTTATTTCTTGATGCTCTAATTATCTCGCTCTTGGACAAGTGATAACGCCACCATTCTTACTCTTTTTATCTAAGTGATATTCTACTTCTCTAAGTTATATTTCGTAATCCCTTCAAACCCGTTGCTTGGATTCCTCCACGACCAGGCTTACAGTACAATAGGTTGAAGCTGATGAAGAAAGGGTGCATAAGAATTCTCTAGAAATAGAAAGACGTTGCTTTCTCAATCCAATAACAACGATGATTACATACGCGTGATCGAAAGTCTTGCCTTCCCTTTCCCTTAGTAAGTTGAACAAAACAAACTGAATTTTATTTTCTTCATTTCGTAATTGAATTATAGAATAATAAATTTACTTTAAAAGATTATTAAAACATTCCTTTTAATTTCTTATTTCTCTCTCTCTCTCTTTATTTATCTCGTTAGGCACATCTCCTCTTGTCCATCCTGGATTTCTATGGACAGAAACCCAAATGTTATATTCTTTTGCCCTTCTATCTATTACTAATGGTTTGCTGTTGGTTTTCTGTGGATTAATTTGGTGGCAGGATTTCTCTTCAATCCCTGATGTAGTTTGTTGAGGGGATGAAATCTTTTGTCTTACTGTAGTTTTTAGTGGGTGTTAAATTTGTTGTATCCTGGGGTTCGTATTATGGGTTGTGGCGTTGGGGGTGGTCGCCGGATCTGGTTGCCAGCATTAGAGGGTTGATGAAAGCCCTTGACGGTGACATAGTGGGTTGAATGTCATGAACTATTATTTTAAACCTTTTTTTAAGGTTTTAATCGGTTGGATGTGAGCATATTGATGAGGAGATGGTGTATCTATTGATTAAGGGTTTTTAAATCAAGTGGGGGAGTTTTCACTCATTTTAGAAAGTGTTTTCTTTTTCTTTTTCTCTTTCTTTCTCCGAATTTCATTCTTTTTTTCACTTTTTTTTTCTTCTTTCTCATTCTTTCCTTTATTATTCTTTCTTTTTCTTCCTTCTATTTCTCTCTCTCTCTCTCTCTCTCTGTTTTTTTTTCTCATTCTTCGTCCTCTTTTTATCTCCATTTTTTCTCTCTATTTTCTCCACCCTCATCTTTCTTTGCCTATTCTTCTCTGGGACCATTGTTTTCTATCCAAAACTCCAACTACTGTAAGCCAATATGTCATTTAAAAAAAAACATTATATTAGTTTTAAATAATTCTTTTATGTATACATATATGCGCACACGAAGATTTAAGTTATAGAATTTGGGATTGATGAGAATATTTTGGGAGAAAGTTTCATATGATTGCATTTTGTTTTTATTCAACATACTTTACTATCTTAAATATACTTTTTTGCTTTATTTAATGTTAAGTTGTACTATAACCAAATGGAAAAGATTGTTTTTTTAAATACACGAGGTTGCATTTTCGAATCTCGCTGAAATTTTAATACTTTTAAGGTTAAATATGACATTTTGGGCGTTGGGATTTTGTAATAGTTTTTGTTGCAATTTAAAAAATGGTAAGAGTAAATGTGACATTTCATTTGAGATTTAGAGTTTCGTGATGGTTTTTTTTTTAATTTTTTTTAAAGATTGATAAGAATAAATACGACGTTTCATTTATAGTTGGCATTTCGTGATGGCTTTCACGAGGAACGGGTCTGTGGTATGTTATGTTTTTATAGAGATGGGTTCCCTATGAGTCTTTTTGATGAGACAAATAGGGGTAAAGTAGTCTTTGAACAAAAGAGTCTATCTCAACTAATAGAGTTACTAACCGTTGTCTAAAATTAGGGGTTATTTGTAATATATGAAAAGTTGGAGGTCAATAGTTTTTTTAACAAATCTAGAGGACCTTATATTCTTGCCCTAGGATACGACATTTACCCCCCAAAGTTAAGCTAAAATCAATTGCCCCTGCAAGTTTTGAAATTACAATTACCTTTTGATTTTGTAATTTCAACATTAAATTAAACAGAAAAAAGAAGAGGGAGGATAATATATGTTATTCGACCAAAATACCCTTATATTTAAAACACACTCACCCACTTTTCTAAAAACATACAACACTGTCACCCACTTTTTCAAAATCACACAAACACCCTCATTCTCCTTTCTTCCTCCACCTCTTTCTCGCTCTCTTTCTCCTCTACCAGTAATTTTCATGACCTCTCCCTAGTGCCTTACCAGATCTTTTCCCCTACACCACTGTCACTGTTTCCTTCTCTTCATTGGCAAAATTGCTTATGCCATCAGTTCCTTCTCTCTCTCCTCTACTAAAGCTTACCGCCATCTCTCCGTTGTGCCTCCCTACTAGATCTTCCCTTTTCCCGATCGCTCACACAACCATTGCTGTTCCCTTCTCTCTACCAGCAAAATTGCTCTCGCATGAATTTTATCTCATAAATTTTATTTCCAATACTAGTCTTGTTCTGTTTAATTTAACGTTTCTATTCAATCCTTTGTCTTGCTTTGTAAAGTTAATAAAATTTTTAACAATTCATTATCTTGTCACTTAATTCACGATATAACAGACTTAGAATTACTTATATTATAATAATGTTTTGTTTTAATTGTAATAAATTCAACTTTTGGAATGAATTATATTATTTAGTAAAGATGTTATATAGTTCATAATCATATATCTTCCAAATAAATGGATACAACAAAAGAATAACACTATGCTCACAAGTTGTAGAAACGCCCATGTACCTCAATAACTATACTTGGCTATTAGTAGATAATTCTGCTTGTGATTACAATATAAATAATGGCATAAAATTTTGTTGATTTTTATATGTTTTTTTTTTGTCTCCCAAATAGATTTTAAAGTTTTAATATTTAGTTCTTATGTTATTATGAAAATAATAATATTTAATTATTGTCTTATTTTCAAAATATATCCAGATCATGAAAAAAGATGCAGCCAGCTCGTCGTCCCAGTGTGTACCTTAGAACAACATGGTAACTTTCTCATTCATACTTGATTTGAATGCACCAGAAATATTCAGCTCTAACATTTGCAATCTTTTCAGGAGAAATTGGTTCATCGTGTGATATTTTATAGCCACACTTATGATGAAATTAAGCCGGTAGGTTCTTAATGGAATACTTTTATAGTTTATATGTATTTTAAAAAAATAGAAAACCTGAAAATAATTTTATAAAAAATAATAATACTTCTAACTGATTAATATTAATATGAGGCCATTGTGGATATTAGTCGGATGAAAATAATAAATTAGCAAAAGCACTTATGTGTAATATTTTAAATTATTTCACGGTTTCTGTAGGTGATCGATGACGTTAAGTCTTGTTGCACTCGTGGCCTCAGCGATGAGGACATTATCCATGATCTGGAAACGAAATACCCAGCCTTCATTAGATTATCAGTTTCGTGTAAGTATGATTAAGCCACGTTTATCATCTTATCTAGGCAAATAACTTTTAAAATTATATTTTGTCTAATTATATTTGCTTTAATTTGAAAATTAGGATATTACAATTACCCCCTAGGTTGATTAAAACCGTTTCCCCCCTCTAAGTTTTGACATTATAAATTATCCTTGATTTTTGAATTCGACGTTAAATAAAATAGAAAAAGATGAGAGCGAATAATATATGCTATTCAACAAAAATGTCTCTATACGAATACAAACACCCTTACACACTTTTTTAAAATCACATAATACCCTCACCCACTTTTCCAAATCACATAAACACCCTCACCCTCATTTCTTCCTTCGCCTCCTTCTCTCTCTCTCTCTCTCTCTCTCTCTCTCTCTCTCTCTCTCTCCCCCCTCTATCAGCAATTTCCATGACCTCTCCCTAAGAATGACAAAATGACATGGCCAGGGTAAAATTGGGGCAGAAAAACTCGGACATTTGGGGCCGAAAAATTATCTGAAAAATTGGGGCAATTGGTCGAGGCCAGGGTAAAATTTTTCTACCTGGTCGAGACCGGGGACAGGGACCTGTGATTGAACCGGTGTGTGTAGTTAAAATTAGAGTTAAGCCTATTTCTTTTTTTTTTTCTTAAAAGAGCCCAACAACCTAAGACCCAAAGCCAAGCCAAGCCAAGCCCAACCCAGCCAAGGTCGAAATTTAAAAAAATTAAATAGATTAAAGAAATTTGCTACACATCAGGTTCGAACCCCTTCCTTTTTATATAAGGGAACCTTACAACATGCTACCGCTAAGCTACAACTCGTTTTGCTTTCAATGTTGCATGTCAAAAATACATATAACCATAAAAATGTATCATAATTAAAAAAATGTATAACATTGGTTTTAATCACGAGTTATTAGAAAAACTGGCTCTGTAAAAAAAATTCTGCGGAATTTCTCGGGGTCGGATTCAATAATTGGAGGTTGGGGTCCCTGGCCTCGGCATCGGTTTTTGCCAACCCTACCTCTCCTTTGTGCCTTACCAGATCTTTTCCCTTACACCACTATCACCGTTTCCCTCTTTTCATTGGTGAAATTGCTCGTGCCATCAGTTCCTTTTCTCTCTCCTCTACTAAAGCTCACTGCCATCTTTGACTTGTGCCTCCCCACTAGATCTTCCCTTTCCTGATCGCCCACACAATCATTGTTGTTCCCTTCTTTTCATCGACGAAATTGCTCTTGTATGAATTTTATTTCATGAATTTTATTTTTAGCACTACTCTTGCTCTGTTTATTTGATGTTGGAATTAAAAAATCCTAGGGCAATTTGTACTTTCAAAACATACGGGAAAAATTTATATTTTTGCTTAACCTCGAGGGTAAATTATTAATATCCTATTATTTTAATGCTATTTAATTTTGTTCCAATAATATCTATTTTTCGTTCAATTTAACGGTAGAATTCAAAAATAAAGGGGTGATTATAATTTCAAAACTTTCAGGGGGCAAATATATTTCACCAAACCTCGGGGGGTAAACGGACATCCCTTTTTTTATTACTTGTGTTAGTCCTATATTGGGCGAAGGCGAAGATCCTTGCGCTATATGATGGTGGCACTTACAAGCAGGGGGAAGCTCTAGCAGCTCAGAAGGAGGAGTCACTGGTGGGACAGCCGTCGAAGGAAGATGAGGGACCTCATCAAGTTGACAACCAGACCATGGAGCACGGTGGTGCGGCTCAGGTGCATAAGCTGCCAGCGACAAAGGAGGCATTTGAGCAAGTTGAGAATCATCGAGCGGCAGGCGAGGCACATCAGAGCCTGCCGATGGAGCAGGGCGAGACTCAGCTTGGCTAGCAGCTGCTAGCGGAGGAGCTACCAGTACATCAGAACCTGCCATTGGAGGAGGATGCAGCTCATGTAGAGTAGCTGCCAGTAGGGGAGCTACAACTGCAAGTGTGGGAGTTGCTAGTAGCAGACCAGGATCCTTAGCCAGTTGAGAACCTGTTAATGGGGGGCCCTCAGCTAGGCCAGCAAAACTTGCCACTGGAGGAGGGTGTAGCTTAGGTAAGGTAGCAGAACCTACCCGTGGGGGAGCTACAGTTGCAAGTGGGGGAGCTGCCAGTAGAAGAGGAAGCACCACCCCCACCCCCACCCCCCCACCCGAGAGGCACCCCAACCAGGTGAGAAAAGTTAGGTATTGTAATATAATTGTGTCCTGTACATAATGATTTGATCATGAAAGATCGTGTTGCCTTTTAGATAACATTGAGTTGGTGGGTCACCAATAAGCTCCGTTGGATCCAGAGCTGGGTGAGTTTTCTTCAGTTGAATGGGTTCCATTTGAGGTTGGATAGGTCCAACGGCAGGTGTTGGACCCAGTTTTAGCTCCCCTAGACCTCTTTGAGTTGGCTGATCTATTCGAGCTACCAAATTTGGATCATCCTGGTACAGATTACCTCTATAAAATTTATTATATAACGTCTATTGCTGACTTATTATGTAGCATTTATCGATCTCCAATCTTGTTTCAAGTCATGGGTAGGACCTGGCTCCACTCAACTTCGCGGAGTTATTTGAATTACTGGATTGGGCTAATTTCCTAATTCCTCACGCGGATAATCTTTAGGAGGTGGCGCCAGAGTTGGCTTCACTCGATAGGTTTGATCATGGTACATATTACCTATATAGCATTTATTATATGGTGTCTATTGTTGACTCATTATGTAGCATCTGTTGAGCATTCCAAATTTCCAATGTTGTTTCAAGTCATGGGAAGGATCTAGGTCAACTCGATTTGGCGGAGTTATTTGAATTACCAGATTAGGCTAATTTTCCAATCCATCATGCGGATCATCTTCAGTAGGGGAGATAATTGGTTTAGCAGAGTGGCCTAATTTTTCAATGATGGTTAATTTTTCAGGTAGAGATTACATAAACCTCCTTAAAAAATCTCTTATATTATCTATGTAGCATTTATTGCTGACTTATTATATAGCATTTATTGATTATTTTACTCTTGTTCAAGTCATGAGCAGATCCAGCCTGAGTTTTTTGATTTACCTGATTTGGCTAATGTCCCATTTTATCAGGCAGATCATCTTCAGCAGCTTATTTACGATAAACTAAATAAATGTTATATAAGACAAGTTTGAAAGAGGTTTATGCAATCTCTGCTTGAAAAATTAACCAACCTTGGGAAGTTAGGCCACCCTGCTAAATCAATTAGCTCCTCAAGATCCAACTTCTGAAGATGATCTGCCTGATGAAATGGGAAATTAGCCTCATCCGGAAATTAAAAGAACTTAGGTTGGACCTGCTCATGACCTGAAACGAGTGGAATGATCAATAAATGCTATATAACAAGTCAGCAATAATTGTTATATAGGTAATATAGGTTTATATAATCTCTAAAATTAACCATCCTTGGGAAATTAGGCCACGCTGCTAAATCAATTACCTCTCCTAAGTCAGGATCCACCTACTGAAGATGATCTGTCTGATGAAATGGGACATTAGTCCAATCAGGTAAGTCAAAGAACTCAGGCTGGATCTGCTCATGACTTGAACAAGAGTGAAATAGTCAATAAATGCTATATAATAAGTCAACAATAAATGCTACATAGATAATATAAAACATTTTTTAAGGAGATTTATGTAATCTCCCCCTGGAAAATTAAAAATCTCTAGGAAATTAGGCAACTCTGCTAAACCAATTACCTCCCCTAACTCAGCAGCCACCTGCTAAAGATGATCCGCATGATGGATTGGGAAATTAGCCCAATCTGGTAATTCAAATATCTTCGCGAAATTGAGTTGAGCTAGGTCCTGCCCATGACCTGAAACAACATTGGAAATTTAGAATGGTCGACAGATGCTACATAATAAGTCAGCAATAGATACCATATAATAAATGCTATATAGGTAATTTGTACCATGATCAAACCTATCGAGTGGAGCCAACTTTGGCGCCACCTCCTGAAGATGATCCGCATGAGGAATTAGGAAATTAGCCTAATCCGGTAATTCAAATAACTCCACAAAGTTGAGTGGAGTCAAGTCCTGCCCATAACCTGAAACAAGATTGGAGGTCGATAAATGCTACATAATAAGTCAGCAATAGACATTATATAATAAATGCTGTAGAGGTAATATGTACCAGGATTATCCAAATCTGGTAGCTCGAATAGGTCAACCAACTCAAAGAGGTCTAGGAGAGCTAAAACTGGGTCTAACACCGGTGGTTGCACCTGTCTAACCTCAAATGGAACCTACTCAATTGGAGGAAACTCACCCAGCTCCAGATCTAACGGAGCTTGTTGGTGACCCACCTACTCAATGTTATATAAAAGGCAACACGATCTTCCATGATTAAATCAATATGTATAGGACACAATTATATTACAATGCCTCTTCTTATACTGGCAACTCCCCCACTTGCAACTGTAGCTCCCCCGCTGGTAGGTTCTGCTACCCTACCTGAGCTGCACCCTCCTCCAGTGGCAGGTTCTGCTGCCCCACCTGAGCAACACCCTCCTCTAGTGGCAAGTTCTGCTGGCCTAGCTGAGGGCCCCCCATTGGCAGGTTCTCAGCTGGCTGGAGATCCGGGTCTGCTACTGGCAGCTCCCTAACTTGCAGCTGTAGCTCCCTTACTGGCAGCTGCTCTACGTGAGCTGCATCCTCCTCCAGTGGCAGGTTCTGATGTAATGGTAGCTCCCCCGTTGGCAACTGCTGGCCAAGCTGAGTCTCGCCCTGCTCCCTTGGCAAGCTCTGATGTGCCTCGCCTGCCGCTCGATGGTTCTCAACTTGCTCAAATGCCTCCTCTGTCGCTGGCAGCTTGTGCACCTGAGCCGCACCACCGTGCTCCATGGTCTGGTTGTCAACTTGCTAAGGTCCCTCATCTTCCTTCAGCGGCTGCCCCACCGGCGTCTCCTCCTTCTGAGCTGCTAGAGCTTCCCCTTGCTCGTAAGCAGCACCATCATACAGCGCAGATATCTTCGCCTTCGCCTAATATAGGACTAACACAAGTAATAAAAAAAGGGATATCAGTTTACTCCTCAAGGTTCGGTGAAATTTGTTCACCCCCTGAAAGTTTTGAAATTATAATCACCCCTTTATTTTTGAATTCTATCATTAAAATAAACGAAAAATGGATATTATTGAAACAAAATTAAATGGTATTAAAATAATAGGATATTAACAATTTACCCTCGAGGTTAAGCAAAAATATAAATTTTTCTCGTATGTTTTGAAAGTACAAATTGCCTAGGATTTTTTAATTCCAATATCAAATTAAACAGAGCAAGAGTAGTACTAAAAGTAAAATTCATGCAAGAGCAATTTCGTTGATGAAGAGAAGGGAACAACAATGGTTGTGTGGGCGATCAGGAAAGGGAAGATCTAGTGGGGAGGTACAAGTCAAATATGGCGGTGAGCTTTAGTAGAGGAGAGAGAGGAGGAACTGATGGCACGAGCAATTTCACCAATGAAAAGAAGGAAACGGTGATAGTGGTGTAGGGAAAAAGATCTGGTAAGGTACCAGGGAGAGGTAGGGATGGCAAAAACCGATAACGGGGCCAGGGACCCCAACCTCCAATTATTGAATATAACCTCGAGAAATTTTGCAGAATTTTTTTTTTTTTTACAGGCCAGGTTTTCTAATAACTCGTGATTAAAACCCTTGTTGTACATTTTTTTAATTATGATACATTTTTATGGTTATATATATTTTTGGCATTCAACATTGAAAGCA
This sequence comes from Boswellia sacra, assembly GCA_013180625.2. NCBI lineage: Eukaryota > Viridiplantae > Streptophyta > Magnoliopsida > Sapindales > Burseraceae > Boswellia > Boswellia sacra. Next base: position 1,751,448 of record SNVD02009519.1, on the reverse strand, counting down.
AAATGAGTTGTACCCTAGTGGTAGCATGCTGTAAGGTTCCCTTATACAAAAGGGAAGGGGTTTGAACTTTAATTGTAGCAATTTTCTTTAATCCATTTAATTTTTTTAAATTTTGGGCTGGGCTTGGCTTTGGGTCTTGGGCTGTTAGGCTCTTTTAGGAAAAAAATAAGAAATAGACTTAAAATTAAGTATTGAAAACTAGGGGATATAAAATTAATTTAAAATAACTCTAATTTTAACTACATACACTGGGTTCAATCACGGGTCCCTGGCCTCGACCAGGCAGAAAATTTTACTCTGTTCCTGGCTAATTTTCCCAATTTTTCAGGTAATTTCTCGGCCCCAAATGTTCGAGTTTTTCTAGTTTTAGGCCCTGGTCAGGTCATTTTGCCATTCTTAGGGTGTTTGTGTGATGTTGGAAAAGTGGGTGAGGGTATTATGTGATTTTGAAAAAGTGGGTAAGGGTATTTGTATTCGTATAGGGGCATTTTTGTTGAATAGCATGTATTATTCTCTCTCCTTTTTGTTTGTTTAATTTAACGCAGAATTCACAAATCAGGGATAATTTATAATTTCAAAACTTGGAGGGGGGGAAATGTTTTTACTCAACCTGGGGGTAATTGTAATATCCTAATTTTCAAATTAAAGCAAATATAATTAAAGAAATATAATTTTAAAAGTTATTTGCCTAGATAAGATAATAAACGTGGCTTAATCATACTTACGCGGAACTGATGATCCAACAAAGGTTGGGTATTTCATTTCCTGATCAAGGATAATGTCCTCATCGCAGAGGCCACGAGCGCAACAAGACTTAAAGTCATCGATCACCTACAGAAATCGTGATACAATTTAAAATATTACACATAAAAGTGTTACTGCTAATTTTATTATTTTCATTCGACTAATATCCACAATGGCCTCATATTAATAAATTTTTTTAATCAGTTTGAAGTATTATTAATAAAATTATTTTCAGGTTTTCTATTTTTTTTAAATACACATAAACTATAAAAGTATTCCATTAAGAACCTACTGGCTTAATTTTATCATAAGTATGGCCATAAAATATCCCATGATGAACCAATTTCTCCCGAAAAGATTGCAAATATTAGAGCTGAGTATTTATAGTGCACTCAAATCAAGTATGAATAAGAAAGTTACCATGTTGTCCCAAGGTACACTCTGGGATGACGAGCTGGCCACATCTTTTTTCATAATCTGGATATATTTTGAAAATAAGACAAGAATTAAATATTATTATTTTCATAATAACATAAGAACTAAATATTAAAACTTTAAAATCTATTTGGGAGTCAACAAAAAAAAACATATAAAAATCAACAAAATTTTATGCCATTATTTGTATTGTAATCACAGGCAGAATTATCTACTAATAGCCAAGTATAGGCTTATTGAAGCACATGGGTTGTTTCTACAACTTGTGAGCATAGTGTTATTCTTTTGTTGGATCCATTTATTTGGAAGATATATGATTATGAACTATATAACATCTTTACTAAATAATATAATTCATTCAAAAAGTTGAATTTATTACAATTAAAACAAAACATGATTATAATATAAGTAATTCTAGGTCTGTTATATCGTGAATTAAGTGACAAGACAATGAATTGTTAAAAATTTTATTAACTTTACAAAACAAGACAAAGGAATGAATAGAAAGACATCTTTTTATGACTTTTTTTAATATTTGACAATGAATTGTCCAAGTTTCTTTAAGAATTTTAACCGGTTAAGAAGGGATAGTAAAATTTGGCCCTCGAGACTAAGTGAAAATCCATTACCCCCTGCAAGTTTTGAAATTACATATTACCCCCTTATTGTTGAATTCTATCGTTGAATTAAACAGAGAAGGGATATTATTGGAGACCAAATTAAATAGTATTAAAATAATAAGCAAAAATACAAATTCTTCCTGCATGTTTTGAAATTACAAATTGCCCCATAATTTTTGAATTCCAACGTTAAATTAAACAGAGCAGGAGTAGTATTGGAAATAAAATTTATGAGATAAAATTCATGTGAGAGCAATTTCGCTGGTGGAGAGAAGGGAACAACAATGGTTGTGTGAGCAATCGGGAAAGGGAAGATCTAGTAGAGAGGCACAAGGGAGAGATGGTGGCAAGCTTTAATAGAGGAGAGAGAGGAGAAACTGATGGCATAAGCAATTTTGCCAATGAAAAGAAGGAAACAGTGACAGTGGTATAGGAGAAAAGATCTGGTAAGGCACTAGGGAGAGGTCGTGAAAATTACCGGTAGAGGAGAAAAAGAGCGAGAAGGTGGCGGAGGAAGAAAGGAGGATAAGGGTGTTTGTGTGATTTTAGAAAAGTGGGTGACAGCGTTGTATGTTTTTAGAAAATGGGGTGAGAGTGTTATGTGATTTTGAAAAAGTGGGTGAGGGTGTTTTAAATATAAGGGTATTTTGGTTGAATAGCATATATTATCTTCCCTCTCCTCTTTTTCCGTTTAATTTAACGTTTAAATTAAAAAATCAAGAGGTAATTGTAATTTCAAAACTTGCAAAGGCAATTGATTTTAGCTTAATTTTGGGGGGTAAATGTCATATCCGAGGGCAAGAAATAAGGTCCTTTAGATTTGTTAAACAAACTATTGACCTCCAACTTTTCATATAACAGATAGCCCCTAACTTTAGACAACGGTTAGTAACTCTGTTAGTTGAGATAGACTCCCCTATTCAAAGACTACTTTACCCTTATTTGTCTTATCAAAAAGACTCACGGGACCCCATCTCTATCAAAACATAGCATACCATAGACTCGTTCCTCGTAAAAGCCATCACGAAATGCCAACTATAAATGAAACGTCATATTTACTCTTATAAATCTTTAAAAAAAATTAAAAAAAAAACCATCACGAAACTCCAAGTCTCAAATGAAATGTCACATTTACTACTACTATTTTTTAAATTGCAACAAAAACTATTACAAAATCCCAATACTCAAAATGTAATATTTAACCTTAAAAGTATTAAAATTTCAGCGAGATTCGAAAACGCAACCTCGTGTATTTAAAGAACAATCTTTTCCATTTGGTTATAGTATAACTTAACATTAAATAAAACAAAAAAGTATATTTAAGATAGTAAAGTATGTTGAATAAAAATAAAATGCAATCATATGAAACTTTCTCCCAAAATATTCTTATCAATCCTAAATTCTATAACTTAAATCTTTGTGTGCGCATATATGTATACAAAAAAGAATTATTTGAAACTAATATAATGATTTTTTTTAAATGACATATTGGCTTACAGTAGTTAGAGTTTTGGATAGAAAATAATGGTCCGGAGAAGAATAGGGAAAGAAAGATGAGGGTGGAGAAAATAGAGAGAAAAAATGGAGATAAAAAGAGGACGAAGACTGAGAAAAAAAAACAGAAAGAGAGAGAGAGAGAGAAACAGGAGGAAGAAAAAGAGAGAAAAATAAAGGAAAGAATGAGAAAGAAAAAAAAAAGTGCAAAAAGGAATGAAATTCGGAGAAAGAAATAGAAAAAGAAAAAGAAAAACACTTTCTAAAATGAGTGAAAACTCCCCCACTTAATTTAAAAACCCTTAATCAATAGATACACCTTCTCCTCATCAATATACTCACATCCAACCGATTAAAACCTTAAAAAAAGGTTTAAATAATAGTTCATGACATTCCAAGAATTAAAGAGGTGAGCTTCAACGTAAATTGGAATGCTTAGTTGATTTTATTTTATGATTGTCTTATTCATGTATGAGAGGTAGTAATCGTGCATGAATTTCAATTAGGCCTGTCTGAGTTAGTATACACTTGAGAGAACTTGTGAGTTAAGTATTTATGTAATTCAGTGTCAGATATCGTAGTTATGTTTTACTTAACAATGTGTTGTTAAGTTATCAACGACAGAGAGTAGGCAGTATCACTAGAGTTTAAGATCTTGGTGAGATATTGTTTTACAAAAATTAGGTCAGTGTGTGAGAATGAGTCAGCACTATAAACGATCATAAAGATTGTATAAATAAGAACTTAGTGAATTGCAGCTCTAAAGTTATCTGTGGATGTAGGTTTTATAACTGAATCACATAAAATCCTCCTGCATTAATTTACCTTATAATTTACTTTTATATTACTTATAATTGCATACTTCCAGAATTAACAAAAATAAAATATATAAGAAATAAAAAGTATTTGGCAACAGTCATTAATAGTCGTAAGAATGAAACAAAGAGAAGTTGCCGGAGTTATGAAATTGGTGGGGCTGTGAGAAAGGAGAAAAGAGGAGAGAAATAGGCGAGGGACATGGAGAAATGAAAAGACAGATTCATTACAATTCTCATTTGTGTGTGTGTTATGAACACTGATTGGGGTATTTATACAGAACATTTCACCGTCCACTCCTCAAATAGCAATTGTTACATTTCTAGCCAATCAAGTTTGTCGATACATCAACCAATGAGATGACGATAGCCAACCATAAAGGCCACTATAGTTTCCAGCTTCCAGGACTAATCACATATGACCATTTGGTGGGCAACAAATTGCTTTCATCGCCTTACTTGTGCACGTGGTGGACATCCACATTAATTCATAACAAAATCTATATAGATTCTTATATCCATGTTTCTTTTATTTTGCCCATGGACATCCACATTAATTCATAACAAATTCTAAATAGATTCTTATATTCATGTTTATTTTATTTTGCCCCCCTTAATAAACGGGCCTTAGTCTTCATATTTTCCTATTTAAATTAAAACTTCTTTTCCTAATCCCCTTGAGAATCTCTTATTCAAAGTAGAAAGTATGCCACTTTTCGTTTTAGAATTGAGATTAAGAGCGCGTTTGGTTCGGCTTTCTTTCTAGCCAAAAAAACTTTTTTAATACCAAAAGTTCTTTTAATTTTTTTTTTGTGTCGTTTGATTGTCACTTGAGAAGAGCTTATAGATGATTAAAAAAGTTGTTTTATATCTACGGGGAGAAGCTTAAAATTGAGGCTTTTGAAAAAAATTATTTTTGAGTTTTTTTAAAAGATTATAGAATGTCTTAAGTATCCTCATATTATTCTTGAAATTTTGCCATTCTTTTTTATTTAATAAAACACTAATATGAAAGAATCAACTATAACCACCATATAAAAATAAAGAAAAACTGAACATAAATCAACTCATCAAATTCGCGTTGGACTTTTCTTCAATGACAAGTTTTTTTTCTTTTTTGTATGTTAATAAATTTTTTTTTCTGTGGTGCATTTGTATTCCCCTGTCGTAATAAAAAGTACTTTTTGATTATATATAACCAAACTAACTTTTTGATTATATATAACCAAACTATTTGTTGATTTAAAAGAGCTTTTTTTAATTACAATCAACAGCTTATTAGTATAAGCTCTTTTTTATAAACTCTACTTCTAACAGATCTACTTCAATAAGCTCTCCTTAGAGAAACCCAATCAAATAGACCTTAAACTTTTGTTTAGTCAAATTGCAGTAAAATTTGTGAAGCTAGAGCAAGAGAGGGGCTTTCGGAATTAAAGGGGGAAAAGTAAGTTTGTAATTTTTTTATTTCCCCTCCTTATCAATTATCATCCCACCTTACTGCTAAGAGGGGTTCTTACCGTTGTTGGTTTTATGTTATGCTCTTGTGGTATATCATATATTGGAATCGTGTATATCGTTTACGATCTTAAAGGTATACGTTGTGTAGTGTATCACAAGGCTTCAAAATCAGTATCAAATTTACCATATACACATACAAAGGAATCAGAAGCTCCATCATAAAATTCTACGTGAGGTTCCAAAATTTCATATCAAATCGAGATGATAATCTTAAAATCGCTCTGTTGAGTCCATTAGTCCTTTATTATTTTGAAACGAAGTTTGGTAAAAAATTTTCCAAAAAGCAGAAGTCATTTTGATTGAGGCAGGAGGAGCAAAGCTGAGGCTAGGGGTGTGCATATGGTGTGGTATTGCTATATCATTCTCATATTATACATAGGTCGGATTTTAGATTTTTATACCATACTATACTATTTTTTAATACAATATCATACCACATCCTCCATGGTAGGGTAAAGACGGGTATGGTATGATATTTTCGGGTAGTTGACCAAATTTACCAAAATTTAGATAATATTTTATCATGTATTTTTAATTATTTTAAAGTTTATTTATAGTTTTTTTTGTAAGATTTTGACATTTTGAGTTCTTATTTTAACATTGTTTAATATTATGATTCATAAAGTTTGTACTAAATAAAAAAATCAAGCAATTACATATCATTAACAATACAAATAATCAAGTAACTATATATTCTATAATAACACAAATAATCAAATAACATCGTACCTATAACAATACAAAAATATCATGTAACTACGTGTTCTATAATAGCACATATACTCAAGCAATTACTTTATTTACTACTTCAAAATTTAAGCAAAATGAGAGAAAATTAGAGATTTAAAGTTACTCTTTTCATTATATACTCTATTAGTGTATATAACACTAATACATACAAATTATATATAATTAATTATAAATTGACACCTGACATAATTTTTATTTTAAAAAAAAGTATGATATGAAATGATATTTTTAAGTTTTTACAAACATAACCGCCACTATACCATACTATGAGAGGTTTTTAAAATATTTATCATACCATACACTATATTTTTTTTATACCCTACCTTACCCTACCTCCACCATACCATAACGGATATGTCAAATTCGAACATATGGACAGATACCATACACACCCCTAGCTGAGGCTGGAAGAGAGAGATTTCCTATAATTTTATTACAATTTTATCCTCGTATAAATTAAATTAAAGAAAGAAACTTAGTCCGATCGACAATCGCAAGCCCAACAGTGCCTAGCAGTTTCCGACGGATCATCAATCATGTTTTTATTAGTAATGTTACTAAACTACCCAAAAGGCCACGTAGACATAAATTTACGGCCATATTACGGAATGAACAAAACATAGGTTACGTATTCAATACAAGGGCAAATTAGAAACAAAACAATGAATAAAAAAATTGCCTCCTTGTTTTCTATGCACATTCAGCCAACAGGTGTCCAGATTCAGAACAATCTATACTTCGAACTGACATGCCATGCCAATAAAGCTACAAATGCAGCAAAAATTTGAATTCTAGTCATCATGCTGGGGTTCAGCTGGATCTGCATTGCCATGGTGGAACTTCACCACGATGCACGTTATATTGTCGGCACTGCCACGGGTGAAGGCAGTCTCTGTTAACTTCCGAGCTGCAGTCTCGGGTTCTTCTTCTGTTCGGGCAAGCGCAACAGCATCCTGATCACACAATGTAGATACGCGTTAGAGGAAACCTAAAAAATAATTCTCCAGTAAACCAAACGCTAATCCATCACTTCCAAGAAACCTCTCAAGTCCAGGGAGTCATACTTCCTTAGATGAGGGAAAATATGCACATCATCAGTAATGCTCATATTACATAGGAGGGCAGGCTCACCTCATTGGGTACAACGTCCCATAATCCGTCACTTGCAAGCACAAGCAACTCAAATTCTTCATCAACCTCTTCATCCTGAAAAATGGAGTATAACATATCGCAAATTCATTTTTTTTAGCTTTAAACCAACTTAAAGGAGTATGCAGCACGCTCTTATTGTGAATATGTATCTTGGATATCCTTATCAGGTTGGCACAAACTAGAAATGCATATGTTAGCGGTAGAAAGGAAAAAAGGAAGGATGCCCCTCTCTCAACATGTGAAACGTAAAGGGGTGTCTAATTGCAATTACGTACAGGTGTGAACAGTTCTCAAATGTAACCCCCACTTTCTAACAATGGAGAGTGATATGCAATATATCCACAATGACGGATAGAAAAATTGCTTGTGTCAGGTAATAAAATAGCAGTCTAACCGAGCAGGGTGTAAAACCCAATAGACTGCCTATGTTATAATATCATAGACATAGAATTTCCACGCTGGATGAAACACTATCAGCACCAAAAGAAACAAAAACACGTTACAAATTTAATCCTTCACAAAGATGGCACAGCAGAAATATTACGGATTATTACCTGAATCTCAGGTTCAGCAACAACAAATTGCTTCAACATGCGGTTACCAAAAGCACGAGACATAGCTAACACACCTCCAACTCTCCAGGTGCCTGGTACCACATAATAAAAAGTGTCAGTGAATCAACAAGATTATTCAGGGTTTCCCTACATAACCGGTTCTCTCCTTTTACTGGGCTTATGTCAAGCTTTACTTGTCACCCTCCAGAGAAAATGTAATAAGCAGCAAAACTCAGTGACCCAGCTCAATTTTTTAATCACCAGCAGCCATTTAATCATTGCTCAACCCCCAAATCAGTACTACTTAACATAGACTGCTTGGCATTAACAGTACAGCACATATACTGAAAATTTTGCATTTTCCTCCAGTAATACATGGCATATATTAAATAATTTTACCTGCCCACATTACAACACCCCCCGCATTTTCAATTCTCTTCCGTTCATCACTTCTGTTGGGCTTATGATCCTCAGAGAGAGGGATAGCTGTCAAGGGGGAAAAAAAGAAATTCTTTTAGGAACCGACCACCAAATTGTTGACAGTCATTATTATATAAAGTAAATAATTAGTAAGATCATTATGATGTTCACAGGTTAAAAAAATCAGCAGCCAATAACACAACCAGTGGAAGTAATACATACTTCAAAGTAAAAGCAACAGCTGAGCTTCGGATGTAAAATTAGCAGGTTTTCGCAACAGATATAAGCATTTTGAGGTTTTGAAGATGTTAAATACTCATAATTCTACAAGAAATATCCATATATTCACTCGTAGTGTCTTAATTATTATTCAATTAACACTCGCCAAGGAAATTATTTAAAAAAATTCAGTTAAATAGTTTAACAAAAATGGATGTGAATCAACTTATTCATAATTATCTTTAGCCCAAAATATTAGATACAATTTATGTTGTCATTAAGTACCAGTGATGCTTCACATTCGATAATAATTATATAATGCAACAGAACCAAAAAGTAGGTGCATATACATCATCTAGCATATTATAAATTTCTATAAGGTAAAATACCGTCCCTAAATCAGTATCAAGACAAACATGTACAACAATAGAGGTAAATTTTCAATGTTAGATAAGACACCTTTCTTGCTATTCCCCCATCTAGCATATTTATAGAGCTAATAAATAAAGACAGGAATAGCGTAACAATACCTTTACCAGCCTTTGATATCACAGTCCTTGAATCTCCAACATTGGCAACATATAAATGATTACCAACCAATACTGCTGTTGAAGCAGTAGAACCATCATCCCGGTAAGTATCCCTTTCAGATTCCAAAAAGTCAACATCAGTCTGTTGATATGTTTCACCTGCAGGCTCACCCAAGTCACTGGATGGAATCACACAAACCAGTGTCAAAGATCAAAAAAAACATTCCACACAGGACCCCATGCACTACACATAAAAGGATCAACACAGATCCACTCAATTTTTCATCATGTCCCAGACAGAAATGTGAACACGTGAATCTGCACGGGATGCACGGGATCCTGCATTGAATGCCGAACACAGAATATACTGCAAACATATGATCAATTTCCTTTAGAATAATTAAATCCATAAGGACCATGATATTTCATATCAGAAAGAAAATACACACTTATGGCCAACTTAGTATCTGTCATGAATTGTGGATGCTTCATCAGATTCTCAAATAGATGTTCCTTCAAATACTCAGCAGCACGAGATCCACCATGACCTGTAATAGCACACAATTAAGCGTCATTAAAAAAGATTCTGTCCAAGATACACGAAAAGCGCAATACTTTATTCCGTTTATCCAAGAGAAAAATGTTAGGATATGCCAACCACATCAACGGGTACAAAAGTTGATCAATTAATCATCAGCCTTCTAATTCTGCAAGCAAGCATTGACCTTGGTTAACGTTATGACAACCAATTCTCTTTTCTTTTCTACGACAATCCTATTTGAATCATAAAACAAGCTGTAGCTCAAATAACAGGTGTGAGCCATTAATCGGCTATATTCAAGTTTTTAAACCCTAACTTCATTCCTCATATAGACATCCTGCCATTATCATAATTACCATACACATAACGGTCAAGACCAACATGACAAGAAGTCTTGTATTATAGCATGTATATTGCCCATCAGTCACGTGCATGACGTAAACCTGTTGAAACACTAACTTCCATATAGCAGGGTGAATCTTCTTTTGTCACCGTGTGGACAATCGATGACAGTGTCCGTTTTACATAGCTTTAATGCCCATAATTTTATATCTTTCTCCAAGGCAAGAGATGATGAGGGAAAATCTAACCATCAAAGATTCCGAACATGCAGACTGCTTGCCCATCAATCGTGGAAGTCTTAATATCATAGAAATCCTCCATAGTTGCTCTTTTTCCCCTAAAACTTGAATAACCACAGCTCAATTTTCCATCTTCACTGCCAACCACAAAAGAACACCGATGTTAAGCCTAATCATATCCATACCACGTAAATACCACAGATATTATTTATATCATTAGATATAACCTCTTTAGCACAAACTTAGATCACTCTGTTCCAGTAAATCTCTCAACACAATACATTCACAGATATTATTAATATCATTAGATATAAACTCTTTCTTTAGCACAAAATTAGACCACTCCGTCCAGGCAAATGTCTCAACACAATACATTCAAGATCATTTGGTTAAAATAATAAAAGAATAGTTGAGATGGCTTCCGACCCTAATTGACTCTGTAATTCTTGTGAGCAAGATAATGACTTCTCTCCTTAAACCGGAAGAAAATGGTAGTGATGGTGAATTATATCTAGTTCTTACATACTTCTATAACCAAACGTGAAAAATAACCTTCTGTAACTGCCTTTTTTTTCCATTTTCATTTCTGCTAATAGACAGTTTTTAAAAAATAGAAATTGCTAAACCAGAGAAAAAAATTATATTTCCTCTTACCATTTATCCGAGACAGAAAAAGAAATATAGTCGTCTAATTAAATATGCAAATCAAGGCAAGTGAATAACTAACTATTAAAATGCATATAACATAGAAGTCCAGTTTTTCTGTTCTCAGTATATTAAATCCTAACAACCATGTCAGCAATAACAATGCAAAATCACCTCTTCCACCCTCCGCTAACATATCCACCGTCGTCTTCTTTCTCCGGCAACATATCAACAGCCAGGCCCCGTTTCGCCGTCGCACCAGACGAATCAACCATCATCTTGAAGCTCCTTCTAAATTCACAATTCCACGTGTAATTTACACCAATAACGGCATGCAAACCCCGCCAAGTACGGCCTGATTGCACCCTCTTTCCGGCAAATATTCCTATACTCCCAGCTCGAACAATCACGCTCCTTAAAAAACTGTTGCATACCATCTAAATCAACAGCTTTGGCCTCCAATGCCGGATCTTAAACACAGCAGAATCAAAATCTGCCAAAACAACATCGTAAAAATGCAACAGAACTTTCATGAGATTACAAATTCAAATTTTCAAAATTCTTCGATTGCATTTAAACAAGCAAATGAACATTACTTATTTTGGAACAAAATTTACGTTGAGAGAATATTCAAGGAATTTACGGATCTCGAGATGAATGAATCTTCGGAATAGACGGTCCGGATCGGATCGGAGGAAGCGGATAACAGTAGTGCGGTGTGGGGAGGTGGTGATCGGGTACGGGTCAGAGGACGTGGAGGATCCGAAGCTGACGTGACACGTAGCTGGAATGGAACCAGGTGATGCTTTTGAATTGTTCCTCTCTCTAATAAGAGTGAGAGAGAATCTGAAACCCTAGAGAGAGACAGATTGAAGGGCGGTGATTGTGGATGGATTTGTGTATGTGTGTGTGTGTGTGTGTTTGTATATATATATATATATATAGAAAGGTAAGGAGTGAGAATGTTGAGAGATTGCGAAGTGGAGAAGAGAGAGCTGGCTCTTTGTAGCTTGGCACCGGAGAGAAGTGGAAACGTGGCACTTTTCATGCAATCACTTTAGCGTTTATCTGCTGCACCCGAGTCTATTGTACGGTGGAATTTCCACCGATGTCAGTCTTGTGACCCTTCTTTTATATTCAAATACATAGAATCCTAGGGCTCTCATTAGTAAGGATTTATTTATTTATATAATAAGAGAAATATAATTCTTATAATACCTCGAAAAAATTTAGTAGTAATTTCATTATAAAAAATTCTTACATTTTGGTTATTTATTTTTAAACAATATTTTACTTTTTAAATAAATTTTTAATTACTGAATATAATTTATTAGAGATATTTTACAAATATTTGGATATTAAAATATGAAATTATGAGTTCAAGCTGCATGTTAACGCTACTCAAATGAACTACAAACTAGCATTTTGAGTTTTATACTGCTAAGTTTTTTAATAAATATCTAAGAAAAATTTACTGAAATATAAGAAAAAATATTATTTTCTTTTATTTGGGTTTGAACTTCTCAGTGATTTTGAATATATATATGTGTGTGTATGAATTTTATTGTTTTAATGTGTCAAATATTTTTCTTGTAATTTTTAATTTTTAATTAAATTATTCATTGATGTAATTTAGTTATATTGTACCAAATAATTCATGTGTAGTTTTGGATGATGACATCAATTTGTTTTAAATTCATGATTTAAGAATTAAGATAATGTTTTATAAGAATGGTAGTACCCTTCATGAAAAGAAGTTAACGGCTATCATATTTCTAAACATTTGTGTAATTGTTGAAAGGGAAACATCCTCTTATTATTATTTTTTATATGCATTCAAAATAAATCAACAATGGACTATATACTAATATAAGCAAAATTCTATTTTAAACTTATATGAATGTTTTATTTAGTGACGACACGTAGTATATTCTAGATGCTACTTGACATGAACCGTGTAGAATAGGTGGTTGAATGTCACCTGACTAAATCAACATCACACAAATTACTAAAATGAAAATCCTTTTCATTCCTTTTTTTATTATTTATTTATTTATTTATACCGTAAATACTAATAATACTATCCTTTCCACAAATGACAAATAAGATACCAACCGACACGTCCGCTACACAACTAATCTATAACTCATGTCAAAGAAGAAGATGCTTTCGTGACAAGATGACAAAGTAATTCAATTTTAGAATATCACGTAGTAACCTTCTTCTAAGTGTATTTGCTATATGCTCTAATAATGAATTATTTTTATTCAACTTAATAACTAAATGAAAATGGTGGAACCTCCTCTTCAGCTCAAACCTATTGGAAGATCCCTTATATGAGTAATACACATATAGTTAATCAAGTTTAATTTAAATTCGTTATTTGTTCTAAAGAGAAGATATTTACAAGGTGGTTCACTCTATTGAGATATTCATAATCGAGAAGACAAATATTGGATTATCTTTTAAACATGACCTTGAAGAAGAATGAAGATTAGAATACTAATATATGTCTCTATTATATTGACCTAAATTGATATATCACTTTTTAGGAATATCTGATGCCAAAGCATTAAAAAAGTAAGTCATCGCATTGAAAATTTAATTATATAATGAGAGGCAATAAGATATCCTTTATTAATGAACCATTGATTTTGCCAGTGATACCATTTATGGTTTGATGTTTCAATTGTTAATATGATAAGTTATGCATTATTAACATAGTTAAGTTACTATTAATGAGAGCAAAATGGACTAACGGTCATCTACAAAGTTTATACTATCATAATCATAAGCCAAGGATTTAATAAACCATATAGTTTATTAGGTTTTGAAGCATATGAAGTCCTAAAGCTTTACCTTATTATTGCAACAAAGTGCATGCACATTTGATGCAAATAAATACTATTATTTTTATAAAGTAATTGGCTCGATTCTTAATAATAACCACGTCAACCAAAGTAGTTTTCTTTTAATTAAAAAAAAAAAGAACCTTAATTGTTACCATAAATATTTCTATAAAAGTAGTCACGTTACTTTCACATTAAAAAAAAATGATTCATATTTCTAATACTAAGCTAATATCACAATAAATTTTGTACTAATCAATGATTATTGATTTGATAGCGTTATTGAATCAATGCGTATATTTATCTCTATACGTATCAAAAATTATATTATTAACTGATTATCTATGTATGGAGTTGGAGACTGAGTGCTAAGATTATCTATGTACAGGTTGTGCTCTCGTGCATTTATGTTAAGCGAGTACAGTTGGGTATCCCAGTGTAATCTTGTAAAAGTGAATCAAAATTATTCCTTTCAGGATAAAGTCTCCTGAGTTTGACATCTTTCATCAATCTTTGTTATCATAACAATGTCTCACAGCTCATAACAGAGGATTATTAGCTATATATATATATATTTTTTTTTTGTATTTTTCTGATTTCAGGGTGTTAATATTGCCTTTATTTTTCCTTTGATATATTGAAGTATATATGCATATATTGTAACTTTTTTGGTTAATACATGAGTGAAAAGTTATTCAGCCAAATATCTTTTATGGTATCAGAGCTACTCTGGCTCCAACGAGATAACATCAATTCAACTTTTCAAATCTTGAATCTTCATTCGTGGCCAATGATAGCACAACAACTTCTAGCCTTAATCAACCCACTATTATTTCCTTCTTTCTTCAAACAACTTAGTCTATTTCAATGCTTCTACTCAACTTTTAATCAAATTGACGTCCTCCAACTATCCGACATGGAGGGCTCAATGGAATGACTTACTTTTTGGGTTTGATTTGCTTGGTTTTGTTGACGAATCTTGTACGTTTCCGCCAAAAAAAATCATAGTAGATAAGAAGGACATCAAGAATCCAGAAAATTCTCTTTGGAAAAGACATGACAAATTTCTTCTTCATGGAATTCAATCTTCTTTCTAATCGAGTGGTTTCATGAGTTAATTCCAGAATTTCATCTGCTGATGCTTGGAATCGACTCACAAGACTTTATGCCAATTCCTCATCCTTTCGTATCATGGGGCTGACTGAACAACTTACTACAATTACTCGTGATTCTCAATCTGTTGAGGAGGATCTCAGCAAAGTCAGAGGTCTTGCTGAGGAACTAGCACTCATCAATGCTCCGGTTCCATATGCGAATCTCATCATTCATTCTTTTGAATTGTGTTGGTCCACAGTTTAAAGAGTTAGCTACTGCTATATGTGCCCGTGACTCTGTCACAAGCTTTGAAGAGCTTCATGAAAAATTAATGGAGCATGATTTTTATCTCAAGAGAGAAGAAAGCAGAAATCCTATCACTCTGTTAATGCTACATGTTTTCATCGATAATCCAAAAATGGTAATCAATCAAACAACAGACAGAAAAATCAAAATAATCGCAATTATCACGGACAACGCTCTAATAGTCAAGGCAATGGTCAAAATAAAAATAATCAAGGTAATTCCACTGGCCGCAATTCCAAAGTGTCCTGTGATTTTTGTGAAAGGAGTGGCCATGTTTTCAATCAATATTATGTTGCAGAGAGGCTCTTGCAAAAGTTTGCCTAGTAGCATCCTATTGCCAATCCCACACCACATCAACTAACAATAATTCCAATTGGTTGCTTGACATTGGTGCTCCGCACCATATGACATCCGATTTGAACAATCTTTCTCCTCGTCAACCAGATGAGGGGCTGGATGATATTATTATTAGTGATGGTTCAGGTTTGTTAATCACGCATACTAGAAATACTAAACTTTCTACTTCCTCAAATTCTTTCTCCCTTTCAAATGTGTTATGTGTTCCTTCCATGAAACAAAACTTAGTTTCTGTTTCTCAATTTTGCAAAACAAATAATGCTTATATTGAGTTTTACTCTTATTCTTTTTGTGTGAAGGATCTAACTATTGGGGCACTTGTTGCGTAAAGACGAACCTAGAATAATGTGTACGTGTGGCCTAGCATTAGGGAGAATAATTTTGTGGACAAAGAAGCTTGTCTTAGTGTCAAGGTTCTTCCCAAGGCTTGATTTAATTTGTTACGCTCCAAGATTGGTGTCTCTGATAGGAGTACCATCTTATGGGGGCATATCAAGACAGAATCTCTAGCACATAACAGAGGATCATTAGATTTGTTTTCCTTTTGCATTTTCCTTGATTTCAGGGTGTTAATGCTGTCTTTATTTTTCCTTTTATAAGTTGAAGTATATTTATATATATTGTAACTCTTTTGGTTAATACATGTGTGGAAAACTATTCAGTCAAATATCTTTTATCTGTAAGGTTTTTCGCATATCAGAATCAACCTCAGCTCAACTAAGATGATGATTCGCTCATCCTTTCGTACACTTTCTTCTCCTCCTAAGATCAGTAATTCAAAATTTAATAGCTTGAAGTGATCGTGAAACAAAAGACATATTGCGCCTAAATTGTGGCTTTAATTAAGAGGGTGATTGTTTTTTTTATCTTAAATCTAAATAAGATTGAAATTAACTAAAATCTGAATAGGTCTGAACATAAATGTATGAATGATATTATTGTTTTTTATTTTTTAAGATATGATAATAAACCTTAAATTGATTATTTTTAATAACTAAAAACATCTGAAAGTTGTTAATTTGATATATATGTTCTTATTTAGTATCATATGTATTGTATATTATATATATTATATAAACATTTGTATATAATCAAACAATAAACTCAAAATTAAAAAACTACAGTGAAAAAATTAAATTATTAATTAATGTATCTCACATATAATATGAATTTTTTTAGTTAATATGCAATTAAGGAATAGTAAATGAGTATTAAAAAATTATAGGAAAAGATTCAGCAAAACTCACACTTCAGGTGAAAAAACAACCGGCCCCTAACTTTTAAGTATCTTAATCAAAATTGTGATGATTATTGGTACAAATGGGCTTGATTAACTAATGTGTACACAGCTTTGAATTAATCAATCTAAGCTAGCACACCCAACTTGATTATTGTTTTGGTTTTGTAGGACAGACAACTTGGATTAATATATTGATTAATTAATTAATCGTCATATAGTTTATTTAAGTTGACACGCGAGGTTATAACAATTAATTTGTAATTAATATTAGGATATAATTAAAAAAAAAGGAAATCGTACTAAAAGGTACTTGGTTACATAATTTGGATACGTAGAGAGTAAAATAATTTTTTTTTCTGTGAATAATATTTGGATTAATTCTTATACGGACAAAATACGGTTCTTTAAACTTTTCCATTTCAAGGCAATCCTGCACTGCACAAGTATGGGCTTTGAATGGGCTTGGTCAAACTTATCTCAAATAGTCAAGATCCCCGTACCAAATCGTGACTTTCTTCCAACACCTTATAACTACAGTATATAAAACCCTATTTTTTTATAATATTGTAAAAAAAATAATACTACACAAAGTTTTGTCACCAATTAAATAGAAAGGTGAATATAAAAAAATATTATTTAATAAATGATATTAAATGAATAACTCTATGTAAACTTTATAAATATATTATTACTTATTTTTATAAAGTCATCTCTACTCGAATTTACGATAAGATATTGAAAATAGTGAATAAAAATGCAAATGTACCAGCAAATCAATATTATTTACTAACAAAAATATTTATTTAAGAAATAAATGTGCATTTATTCTTTATATAACATGGTTTTATCATGTTATGAAGGACCACAAATTAATATATTACTTTTTTTGTCTTACATTTTTTCCAACTGTAATTTGAGAAGGTAAATATTTTATTTTTCTTAACTGAGAACCATTATAATATTATAAATTAAAACAAATATATTGAAGAAGTATATCTGGCGTGGCATTTTGTACTTTTATTTCCTTAGACATGAAAAAAATACGAATATTATGACACATTCATAACCATTTGACCAAGTTTAGGAAATAATAACAAATTAATCAGAGTAAATATTCTACGGCGTTGTAGGTTGATGATGCCGGCTAATTTGGCGAGCCATCAACAAAAAGTGCACACTAACTAACTTCTCTCAACAGAGAAAAGAAAACATCTGTTAAACGTGGGTGGATTATTATTGATTATGCAACGAGATTTTGTCAAAACGAAGTACGGACTCCGTAGAAAGCTTTATATCTGTATTTACCGTCGTCAATTGCACGGACATTTTTAACTAATTGTTATGTAATAAAATGAAAAATATCCAAAATATGTCGTAAATTAAGAGCCATGTAATGTAACATTCTCCGTGTGCAATACAGTAAATTTGTGAATTTATCCTATGTTATTGTAAAGAAAGTAACCGGAGGGATTGGGTGAAAAAAATGTCTTGGGTGAGTGACAGTTATACGGAAAGGAGATCTCTGCCTATCTGCTTGCCGGGCGCTTAACTTTGACTTGTGTCATGGTGGGCGCCGTTTCCCAGTCACTGTGTCAGAGAGAATAATAAAAATCTCTCCGGTTCAGTACTATCCAGTCCCCTACTTATCGTCCCCCACGTCAAAGTAATCATTTACAATTTGCTCACCTAACACATGAACGCAATCAACAATCAGGTTTTTTTTTTTTTTTTTTTTAATTTAACTAAAATTATAGTATTTTTCTACTTGCATCTCACATGCCTGCCTCCCCCTTTCTTCTCTTTTCTATCCGTTTGTTTCATATCATATCATATGAAACGGGGCGTTTGGTGGAAAAGCTGTCAAAGAGACCCAAGTCCCACTTTTTCCACAAGAAACTTTTGCCTCATCCAGTCGTCATCAGCTTTAGGCCTGCGACTGTACAGCGCTCCCTCTCTAGACCCAAACTTTGCTTTTAATTTTAATTTTTTACTTTTATTTATTTTTAAATAAAAAAATATAAAAAAAAATCAACCCTGGCCCTCTCCCTCTTCAGTCTCCTCTGACTCTCTCCTCCTTCCTTCCTCGAAACTTCCCTCCTCCTCGTTGAATTTGAGAAAGCTTTAGAATTGAAGTTCTTCTTCTGCTTGGTGGGTTCATTACTCGCCATCAGGTATGAGCTTGACGTCTCCCTTTCTCTGTCAATGATTTTTTTTTTCTCTAAATTTCATTTTGAATCATTTCTAATCTCAGTTCAGATAGTTTGTATGTTATTATTTTTTTTTTGGAGGCAAAAGTGTTTGATTGAGTTTTCAAGTTTTTGATTAGTTGAAGATAATTTAATTTAATTTTTCTAATTAATGTGATTACGCTGTTTGGTGGCCTGTGCATTGACTTTGGATATAATAAAGTTATTGTTTCTGATGTTTAATGGGGGATTGCTATGTCACCGGGATGTCATGTCCTGGTAACGTTACTGAAAAAAGGCGTGGAAATTTGCCGGCTTGTGCAGTACTTCTAAACTGTTTTTGCCCGTTATCAAGTCTCTCATTCTTTATTTGTGGAAATTTTGAATCAGGAGAGGAATTGTCAAATTAACTTCCCGATACATGCGGAGTTTCACCGGGCTTGGTTGTTTGGAATCTGCATCGTAAATTGGCTGTAGTTATGAATTACCGGTCAGAGAAGTTAGTGCGGTTAGTTCTTTTGACATGTTATGAATCATAACTAACAAAAGTAGGGTTTTTTTTTTCATTTTTTATTAATTTTTCCCCCTCTTTTGTGTTTCTTACTTGTTTTTGTTTGGTGTATTAATTTAGATTGACTCTAAACTGAATTATGTGTTGTTCAGGTTTACTGAGAAAAACCCTGAAGGAGAGTATCCTGGGACCTATGTGATGCACTCAGGGTTGCTTCGAACGACTATGAACCCGGTCCCAGAGAAGTTTGAGATAGGCTTGGAATCCGGGTCTGAGAGGATGAAGGCGATTAGGCGAACATTGAAATCCTACTCTTTCAATAGTTTTCTGAATAAAAGCTTGGGATCCGGGAAGAAGGTTCTTGATCCACAAGGGCCATTCCTTCAGAAGTGGAATAAGATATTTGTATTGTCGTGTTTGATTGCTGTATCATTGGATCCTTTGTTCTTTTATGTTCCTGTAGTTATTGATGCTAAAAAGTGCCTTGACTTGGACAAAACAATGGAGACTACAGCAAGTGTGTTGCGTTCGTTCACGGATATCTTTTATATACTTCATATTATTCTTCAGTTTCGTACTGGTTTTATTGCACCCTCTTCTCGTGTATTTGGAAGAGGTGTTTTAGTTGAAGATACTTGGTTAATAGCAAAGAAGTATCTGTCATCATATTTCTTTATTGACATTCTAGCAGTACTTCCTCTGCCGCAGGTAATTTATGTCCCTCAAAAAATTCCTTTCTGGTGTATTTTGTGATATCAGCTTGGGGACTTCTTACTTGGTTTTGTGTGCACAGGTGGTGATTTTGATTATCATTCCACGATTGAGAGGTTCGAGAGCTTTGAATGCAAAGAACTTGTTGAAATTTGTTGTTATTTTCCAATATGTGCCAAGGTTTATTCGAATATATCCTCTGTACAAGGAAGTTACAAGGACTTCTGGCATACTTACTGAAACTGCTTGGGCTGGAGCTGCATTTAATCTCTTTCTCTACATGCTTGCTAGTCATGTAAGTTTGATTTGCACATTTGTCATCATTTTATGTTCCTTAAGTGATAAGTATTACTCCATGTTCCTTAAGTTATAAGTTTCTCTCTTTTTATTTCATTTTATTTTTTGGGCACTCTTTTCCATTCCTTTGTCTCTGTGCATACTGCTGTTATGTTTTATGTCTTAACTTTGAGATGGATAAAAATTATTTTGTTGACATAGATTTGGTGTTGGGCCTATCTTTTGGGTGGGCTACTTGCATGTGGTACCTCAGTTAGTCCATGGTAATTTTATCTTCTAAAAACAAGTATTTATGATGGGATAGAATGATTAATAAACTGGTGCAAATGCAAATTCTGAAATATGATAATTATTTGGATTTTTTTTTTGGCATGTGAAAGATGTGCTTGTGTCTAAGGGGTATGATTTTCACGTAAGCTAAAGGTGATATGCTGACCATCCAATTGGAGATAGAAGCATCACTATGGAAGAGCTCTACCCCCTTTGACTGGCTGCACCTGCTGTTTTTATCTAGTTGTGATATTTTAACTATAGAGAAAAAAGTATTATGTGACTACTAATAAGACGAAATTATTTTTTGGATAATAACAATAAGGTTGAAGCCAGTATATCCACACAGATCCAATGCATGGCCTTAATAAATCACCCCCACAGTAAGAGCCCCCGTATGGTGAATGGTGGGTACCTAAAAGCCAGGGGAGCCCCTTTTTTTATCCAGAAACAGTTTCAGGGAGAGAAATCCTTGATCATAGCACAATGAGGTAAAGTAAGAACAACTGGAGAACAAACTTTCTGATCCATGGAGAGGTGGTAGATCAGTGGTTGCTACTTGGAAAGGAAGTCCTTCTCCAGCCTTTAGGAGTGTAAGCCTTTCCTAAATGGGTAGAATGGGAGTGGTGCAAAGGATGAGATAGAATGTTGATTTTGATGGAAGATTTGTTCCTCTAAACCGCACAAACACAGAAATTAAATGCTTAATTTTGTAATTTACGTATCTGGAACACTGAAATTGGCATCTGCTGGAAGTATATGCTCACATGCCGAGCTTCAGACACTTGAGAGGGACCTGAAGGGATTAATTAGTTAATTGGTTTTGACAACTGATAATGCCACTGAAGGTGCGTGTATGTGTTGGGGTTTATGCTTGCCAAGGATTGACAGAATTTTGAATGAGGTTACATATAAAGTAAAGTGTTCTTCCAAAGAAAAAATTAATTGATGAATATAAAAGCATACCCTGAGTCTGAGACGTGTCTATCTCAATAATGGTTACTCTGAGGGTGCTTACTACTTTAATGTTAGAAGACCTAGATAACTTTGTTGGCTTCTGCCAAATATGGATTATATATTAACGGTGGTTTGTTAGTTATTAGACCTCTTGGAGAGTTTTGGGGTGGGGTAAACCTTTCCTTTTTACCATTTTATATGAGGCTGGTACCTATATTATTTTTATTTCTTTTAATCCTCTCTCTCTCTCTCTCTCTCTCTCTCTTTCCATACTGTTTTTGAATGAGAAGGTCAGAATCTCTATTTTGCATGCTTATAATCTTAATCTGGTTAAATTGCACTATGTTAGGAAGTGCACTTGTCTCTTGCAGTTGAATGTTCTGATTGCTAACTGAGGGGATTATGTTGTAGGTACTTGGAGCCTTTTGGTACTTGTTCTCTATAGAAAGAGAAACCACATGCTGGAAACGAGCTTGTAAAGGATGCACCTTGTATTGTGGTAGTGATGGCCAAAATATCACGCTTTTAAATGCTTCTTGTCCTATACAGCCAGAAAATTCAACAGTTTTTAATTTTGGAATTTTCCTTCCTGCTCTTCAATCTGGTATTGTTGAGTCAACATATTTTCCCAAGAAGTTCTTTTACTGCTTTTGGTGGGGCTTGCAAAATCTGAGGTGTGCACATATAAGATTTTTACGTGCTATTTATATATGTTAATACATAGCTAATTGAATATTGAGGTGGTATCTAACATGGATGATTATAGAGTAATTGCATCTTCATGATGATGTTAATATTCTTTATTGCTTGTTTGGTGCTGGTAAGTATGATTAATTGGTTAGGGAAGGTTTCTGGTGAATGATTCTTATAATTACCTTACCGTCGATCAGGTTTATGGAATGCTGGTACTTTTAAGGAACTACATTTTTGTCTGATCCATTTTATGTTTTTCATCGAGGAATCCTCTTTGTTATTCTTTGATGGATGCATATGCTTAGTGCATTCTGATGCATAATGGTTTTCTTTGGAAATGGTATCTGATATATTGCTCCTCTTTGCAGTTCTCTTGGGCAAAACCTTAAAACAAGTACTTTTGTCTGGGAAATTTGCTTTGCAGTCTTTATTTCAATTTTCGGCTTGGTATTGTTTTCATTTCTCATCGGCAATATGCAGGTTGGTACTGAATACATATATCTTCAGGGGTTTGTTACATGTAGAGCATTTAGAATTGGTCCCTAAAAATATTAAATAAAACACATCATTTATTGCTTAATGTTGATTTTTATTTATTTATTTATTTTTTCTAGACAACGTGTTTTATCATATGAGAACTTTTAAGCAGCTTGAGAAAATTTAGGGTGTGTTCTTTTATGAATCAAGTATTTCTGTTTTCAATTGAATTTAGAAATATATGGTTGATTTTGAATTATTTTGAATTTTGAAAAGAATATGTGGTTGAGATTGAGTGTAAATTGCATTGGAAAATGTGTAGCACAGAAAACAGGATTTGGATTCATAAAGGAATAGAGTGTTAGTTTTCGTAGATTTTGATTTCAAGCTTGAGTTTTGGTTTCAAAAGTTGAATGAGTCTTGTAAAAGTGATTCAGAGAATTGCATTTAGACATTTATCTAGGCCCAGTATTACCCAGTATTATAGGTTTTGATGAACTGAATTTGCTGCGAAACAGACATATTTGCAGTCCACAACTACAAGATTAGAGGAGATGAGAGTTAAAAGGCGTGATGCAGAACAATGGATGGCCCACCGCTTGCTCCCCGAGTCCCTGAGGGAGCGGATAAGGCGTTATGAGCAATACAAATGGCAAGAAACCAGAGGTGTTGATGAAGAGTATTTGGTCTGCAATCTTCCGAAGGATCTTAGAAGGGACATAAAGCGTCATCTGTGCTTGGCTTTGCTCATGAGAGTAGGTTCCTATTTTAGGCTTTATTTTATTTTCCTCTCTCTCTCTCTCTCTCTTTTTACCCTTCTCTAGAGTTAAAATAGTATTGGTGATTGATTAACCTGGATTTTCGTGTTAATTGTTCATAAGGTGCCGATGTTTGAAAAAATGGATGAGCAACTTTTGGATGCAATGTGTGACCGTCTCAAGCCAGTGCTATACACGGAGGAGAGCTACATTGTTCGAGAGGGGGACCCTGTTGACGAGATGCTCTTTGTCATGCGAGGCAAGCTATTGACTGTGACTACCAATGGTGGAAGAACTGGCTTCTTCAACTCTGAGTATCTCGGGGCTGGTGACTTCTGTGGAGAAGAACTTCTTACGTGGGCTCTAGATCCCCAGTCCTCATCTAATCTCCCCATTTCAACTAGAACTGTTCGAGCCCTCACAGAAGTTGAAGCCTTTGCTCTAAAGGCTGATGACTTGAAGTTTGTTGCTACTCAATTCAGGCGGCTTCACAGTAAGCAGCTGCGCCATACTTTTAGGTTTTACTCACAGCAGTGGAGGACTTGGGCAGCTTGTTTCATACAAGCCGCTTGGCGCCGCTATAGTAAAAAGAAGCTTGAAGAATCTTTGCGTGAAGAAGAGAATCGGCTGCAAGATGCATTGGCCAAGGCTGGTGGGAGTTCCCCAAGTTTAGGAGCCACCATTTACGCCTCACGATTTGCTGCTAACGCACTTCGTGCTATTAGGCGTAATGGTACTCGCAAGGCAAGGATGGCAGAGAGGGTACCACCCATGTTGCTTCAGAAGCCAGCGGAGCCTGATTTTACTGCTGAAGAACAATAGTTGTACTTTCCTTACTGATTTGCTTGTTTTTGTTATTGTATAAAATTAAAAATTGAATTGACCGAACCTGGCAGCGAGAAAAAAAGATATTTATGAGACTGGTAGAAAGAAATAGTTTACTAAATGTGAAAGGTCTGTAAATTATTTTGTATAATTTTAATTAAAAGCATCATGGGCAGCTGAGGAATTGTAAAATTTTTGTTTTAAGAGGAATGGATGTGCTTATTGTACTATACCATCACTATGTAGCATTGAGATAACGTGGTGCTTACCTGGAGCACAAGGTCTTATTGCTGTGCCTTTCTAATACATAATGTTATGAATGAGATCTTATTAGATCTTCCATTGACCCTCTCGCTAAGGCAGAATCTTTTTTCTACATTGTTTATAATGAATGCATGGGACCCTCAAAATCTCTGCCGCTCGCCATTTAACATTCTCTTCTTGGGGTTGTTTGAGACTTTGAGCACAGTTTTTATCAGATCTGAACAGTTAATGTGCTTTAATTCTGGTTTGCTAAAGAAATTGAATTCTTTTGAGTAAAAAAATTCTGAAGGATATGATCACTTTAAGCATGCTTTAATTTGATAATAATCACCAGCTTAATACCATTCGCATGTCGACCCACATTCTAATTTTAAGCATATTTGTGATTGAAGAGTTAGCTGAAATTTGAAGTTTGCTGCTTGCTCTGGGAATTTTAGCATCTTGATCATGTAAGGATATTGATATATTCTTATTAGGGAATTTTGCAAAAACATTTCTGATTTACACGAATAGATAATTGTGCTTTTGATCAGGTTTCTGCCCTTGACTATAGAAAATGCAGTAAGGCGAGTTTCCAGCGAACTCAGATTTGGCAGAAATGCAGTACGGGAAGAAAGACAAAAATATTTTAGATATATAAGTTTAATGCTGGACCGGAAGGGGCCAGTTGGAAATTGGATTTTTCTTCTGGTGTGTGTGGTTGCAGTCACTAGTGATGTTTCCTTCTTTTACATTCCTGTGATCGATCATGATCGGAAGTGCCTTGGACTGGACATAGATTGGAACATTGTTGCGGCCACTGTCCACCGTTCGGTTGCTGATTTCTTGTATATAATCTATGCAATTTTCCAACTGCGAACTGATTTACAAACGAATGCAAGGAAACGCCTGTGGCTCTCCTTCCTGATTGACCTTTTTGTCATACTTCCGATCCCACAGGTAAATGTTAAGCAATATTGTATATATGTATTTATTTATTTATTATTATTATTATTTTTTGCTTGACTTCCGGGCTATGAACTGTCCAGGTGATGCTCATAAATCGAAGAAATACTAGCATTCACTTTATGTTTGCATTCAACTTCTTTCTCCTCCAATACGTGCCGAGGGCTGTCAAAATGTACCCATTGTTTAGAACAGCAACGATTTTGAGCAACTATGAAGGAATTGTATTGGCTACATTTGCTTTCTCTGTTACATATATACAAGCCAGTAGTGTAAGTTAAAAAGTACTACAAATTACTCATTCATTCACATGCAGTCATTACAAATTTCTATCAGCTTTTGTCCTATATTTGTCTGGGTTAATTCTTTTGCTTTGACAAGCTTCCCAAAAATTTTCCAGGCATGTGTCTGTACTCTATAATATGTAAGACGGGTCCAGGGTGGGAACAGATTTCAAAACTTAGGGGGCCATGGCAGGAACTAGTAAGGAGGAGGGCCAAAGAAAAAAATAAATTTTAGATCCAAATTAGAAGAAATTCTTACAAAGTATAAATATTGGTTGATAATGATTTCAACCATACCGTATGTTATATGCATCGCCTTTGAATTTAGAAAAAAAAATTGAAGTTTATAACTCTAGATCAAGTAGTACTAGCAATTTACATGCTCAACTTTACTTGTTGATCTGTCAAGTTCTCAAAAGTGCGTATCCTCCAATAATTAAGAAAAAATAAAAAATAAAATAACCTGGTTGCTCATTTAATCAGGTAATTGGAGCGTTGTGGTACTTTTTGGCTATTAAAATAGAGACTGAATGCTGGAAGAAAGCCTGCATAAAAAATCATATTGAATGCAGCCAGGGGTCTTTCTACTGCAGTGACATATTATCAAACAACAGATCGTTTCTAAACGATTTTTGCCCTACAAACCCACCAAACAAAGACATCTATGATTTTGGAATATTCAGTGATGCTCTTCAGTCTGGTATTGTGGAGGTCACAGCAAATGGTTTGCAGAGGAACTTGTATTGTTTCCGATGGGGCCTGCAAAGTCTCAGGTTTGTAAATATAATTTGCATTTCTACTTATGGCTGCTTTTATCATTTTACATCCAACTTGGACGTTTCACCTACAATTATTCAATTAAGTACTTCAGATTCTGAGTTAATTCCCGAAATATACATTGAAATTGAATGATTAATTGCAGTGCCTTCGGTCAAGGCCTTGAAACAAGTACCGACATCTGGGAAAACATCTTTGTCGTTTCAATTACCATAAGTGGGGTGATTTTACTTATTTTTTTAATTGGACAAAGACAGGGGGGACATTTGTATATATGTTTTGTTGTTTCGTTATCTCTCAATTTATTGTTGCATGAGGTAATTTTCAAATAGATATACATGAGCCGTGTTGGTTGTGAAACAGGTGGTTATCCAGTTCAGAGCCACATGTTTATTGGAGGCAACATCTAAGATTCAAGAGATAAAGCAGTGGCGGCACTTTGGAAAACTTTCTAGGAATCTGCAACAACAGATTAAGAAATCCGAGCCATACAAGTGGAAAGATACCAGAGATGTCGATGTAGAAATTTTGCTCAAGAATCTTACCATTGACCTCCAAAGCGAAATAAAGCATGAACTCTGCTTAGATCTGCTAAAGAAAGTGAGTTCCTTTAACCATGTTAAATGAGACCTTGCTCTTCGAACAATTCTATAAATATATACAAAGTTTTGCGTACAAAATGTTGGTCATAAATTGAATATAAGAAAATAGTATTGAGCCCATACCCATAAGAAGTTGTAGTTTCTAACTTTTAATTCTTAATCCAACATTATATTCACTTCTGAGGCGATTGGATCTATTCTCATTCTTGTTGTTGAATGTATGTGAAGGTAGAAGAGTTTGAGAACTGGAATGAAACAGCGTTGAACGATCTGTGTGATTGTGTCAAACCAGTTTTCTATGCCGAGCGCTGTCGCATTATTCGGGAGGGAGACCCAATCGATGAGATTTTCTTTGTGCTACAAGGCAACCTATGGAGTTACACTTCCAGGGGGATTACGACTGCAACTTCGAGGGAAAATTATCATTTGAAAGATGGTGCCTTTCTTTGGAGGATGTTGGGTGTGCAATCAAAGTCCCACATTGGCTAGACATGGGAAAGATCATGGGTATATAAATGTGGACAAGCATTCCATTGGTATGAGGCCTTTTGGGTAGAATCCAAAAACAAATCCATGAGGGCTTAGTCCCAAAGTGGACAATATCATACCAATGTGGAGTTTCGGGATGAAAATTCTCAGATCCAAACAAAAGGTGGTGGACCTCCGGATCCGTGGTTGAGCTCTATTTGGAGACAAAGATAGAAGCAAGCTCTCGAGGTAAGGTAGGAAGACAGCCTCGATGAAGCAGGCGGATGGCTCTCGAGGTAGACAAAGGCCTCGATGAAGCATACAAATGAATAATCATTTGTGGGGAGGCTTGGGAAGAAAAAATGGTCCTTTGTTTGAGGGGGGATTGATATGTATATAAATGTGGACAAGCATTCCATTGGTATGAGGCATTTTGGATAGAATCCAAAAATAAATCCATGAGGGCTTAGGCCCAAAGTGGAAAATATCATACCAATGTGGAGTTTTGTGCTGTCCATAGAAACCCTACAGAGGAGAACTTGTTGATTGGGCTCACGGTGACACTTCCTCATTCAACCTCCCTGTTTCAACCAAAACCATTCAAGCGCTTACAAACGTGGAAGCTTTTCTTCTTATGGCCGATGACTCGAAAAATATATTCGTTAAATACAATCGCGAGCTTCTGTCAGAGATTAATGGCTCTCGCGTTTCATCTCAGCAGCAAGCGGCCGGGCAACAGTAGATTGCTCGGATATTCTGTTTATATCCCTGGTTTGAACTTGTATGGCATGAAGGTAACCAGAAGGATGAAAAGTAACCTAAAGCTATTCACGATTTTTTTTTTTTTTAAAAAAAAAGGTCTGCAACTTTATGATCTTTTTCATTCAAGTCTGCATAGCGTAGGAACTTATTGGGGCTATCAATTAGACAACATCTACGTCTTAACATATACATATTAAATAATAAATTTAATCTGTCATTTTGAAAAATGTTTAATTAAACTGCCTCTTTAGTTGGGCCGTTTTAAATGTTCTCTTTCTTCCTTTCATGCTTGCCACGGTCGAAGAATAAGGAACATTGGACAGAGCTGCGTCGTGATATGAAAAAAAAGAAAAAATTAAACTACTTGTGTTTATTTGTTCAGGTCAGCTCAAGTTTTGGACTTAAGAGGATGGTAAAACACGGCAATTCTCTAGGGAACTTGGAGATCACGGAAAAATTGTTTCACATTCTGGTGTCGAAATCAAGAGATCAAGAGCATTATCGCCTTATTGATGCGGTAGGCCTAACTCTATTTGGTTGACTAGTAATTTTTTATGTTAGCGCAAAAGCAAAATAAGACAAATCAATGGTTGTGAGGCCTGTTGTAACACTTTCTTATAAGGCCTTATTTGTCCCCACTCATAGGACTTTGCTAACAGGATACAACAAAACTGGAGTACGACAGTTAGCAATACTGAAATACCCCCAAAACACTCTTATGAGAATTGTATGATTACAAGAACTAGCAAGAGTTGGACTTGTAAGAGTAACCATTTGTCTAATACGAGAAATGTACATCTTTGATTAAGACTATCATGCCTATTTATAGTGCGCTATGCAACCTCTCGATAAATGTTACAATGTTTCGTAATACCCTTAAATTCGGATTTATAACTCTTCATTAATGTTATAAATCTTAATCAATGGTTTTAACTCTTTTAAGTTTATAAATCTTCATCCATATTCCAGAGCTAACAACACCTTTCGGTGTTTAATTACAACTCTGTAATTGTCTCTTCCAAATAATAAATAATATTACAATCTATAAATATAAATATATATTTACAAGATTTAGTTAATGCATTCATCCAACTTGAAAAATTCCCTGACTTAATTTCTTTTATAAACCATTCTCCCAATAGAGACCTAATTTCCTTTATAAACTCTATTCTTCTCCCAATACACCCTTGAAACTATTTCTTATTTCATCTATCAATCCGTTGTTGTTTAAATATCTCTTTTACAACTCTTCCACATCCCAACGAGAATACTTATCTCAGTTAATCTCTACATCTAGCCTTCTCTTATAATAGATATGGCCACGTGCCCACATTTAGTATTTTGTTATAATAGATCAGCCCTTGCCCTCTTCCTCTCCTCCTCCGTTCCTCGAAACTTCCCTCCCCGCCTTGTTGAATTTGAGTATCTTATGAAAGTAGGTCTTCTTCTGCTTCATGACTCGATGAATCAACTACTCCCTATAAATGTATGAACATTATTAAGTCTCCCCTATCACTTTTATTTTTTATTCTCATTTTTCATTTCGAATCATTTCTAATCTTAGTCCAAATAGTTTTTGCTCAAAAGTCTTTGAATTGTGTGTTCAAGTTTTTGTATATGCGGAGTTTCAGCGGGTTTGCTTGTTTAGATACTACATCGTGAATTTGACTGTAGTCTCGAATAATTGATCAGAGAAGCTAGTGAGGTTAGTTCTTTCACCACTGGCTACAACATTTTATTGTGATTGTGTGTGTGTCTATATATATATATTAATAATTTTAAAATTATTATTTAAAAATTTTTTTTGTGCTTTTATTTGCTTTTGTTTGGCGGATGCATTAAATTGAAAACACTCCATTATGTGGTGTTCAGGTTTATTGAGAAAAATCCTGAAGGACAGTATCCTGGGAATTTATGTGATGCATTCAGTTTACTTCGAACAACTATTAACATGGTCCAAAGAAGTTCGAGAAATGCTTGGAATGAGAGAATGAAGAGAATTAGGAGAACACTGAAATCTTACTCTTATAAAAATTTTCTGGATAGAAGTCTTGGTATTCGGGAAGAAGGTTCTTGATCCACAAGAGCCATTCCTTCATAAGTGGAATAAGATATTAGACGTTTAAATAAAGCTTAAGAGTTTATTTAGAATTTAAAGGTTAAATTAAAATATGATTAAAGTCTCAATCACATTAGGAGACATGTTATGGGAGGATTAATATTCTTAATTAGTTTTGGTTTAAATTAATTGTTTGATTTATTTTAGAAATATTAGTATTCATGATCTGAGTCGGATTATGATTGAGTCTACTATATAAGTCTTTGTAATTTGTCAATTTCATTAAAAATAAATAAGAAGATATAGAGAAGTGTCCAAGAGTTAATGGTTTCTTCTTTATTATATTCTTGTATTTGCTTGAGCTTGTTTTAGTTGACTAGTTGTTCTCTAACAAAGTGGTATCACAGTAAGCCAAATTCCAACAAAATGGTATCAGAGCTAGGTTGAAAGGTTGTGTGAAGAGCAATCTCAGTGCTAAGTTGGAGGAGTCATCAGAGCTAGGTAGTTGACGCAAAGATCTAAGGAAGACCTGTGAGAGAAGCAGACGCAAAGAAAGACCTAATAGAGTCGAACCACGAAGGTCTCAAAGTCTATAAAGCCTGTTAGAGTTGCTAGGAAGGCAGAGTTCAAAGGTGTCAGTAGGGCAAAGTAAAGCAGTTAATTCAAGATGGAACAAGAACTTCCTAGATTTGATGGAAATAAGTATAACTTTTGTTGAGTTACTACAAGACATCAAAACATAGTCATGGCATGCAAATTTTAAAAACATGATCATTTATCAAAGAAACCCCCTGATTTGGGACATCTTATTCAATTTTTCCATTAAAAAAAATTATAATTGGAGTTGATTTCTATTTACGCTCAAAATACACTATGGTTATTGCAATATAGATTGAGGTGTCGAATCCATGAGTAGGCTTTTGACAAATTCGGTTAGCAAAACAAAACGCTAAAGCAGAAAATTAGTTAATGAAATTGATATGGAAAAGATAAAATTGCAATGAAACTTAAGGAAGAAACCAATAATGGAAGAGACAAGATATGAATAAATTTAAAATAAATCACTAATAAATGAGAGGTAAGGCATCGAAAATCATTAACATGCTTTGCATAATCTCTACTTTGATTCAACATTTATAACTCAAATTGAAAGCTTCACATCCCAAACAATCAATCGGAAAATATGGATAAACGAATATATCTGATATACATAAACTCTTTACAAGCTATATTCACCCCAACAATTTTCATCCTTATAAGTCATCTAAGATCGACAATATATCAATTGATAATATTGCAATAAAAGATCAACTCATAAAATGAAAATATCAGTAATAATTATAATTCAACACAAATCACATAAAAAGCATGACTGAACTTATATAAAATTGGGAATTATAACTACTGGATTAAAAAGAAATAAGAGATAGGAAAGAGTTTAAAAGCATATACAAACTTAGGAACTTTATAACTTTTGAAGAAGAATCAAAGTAGAGAAATAGATTTACTAACCTTACCAAGAACTTTAGCCTTACTTACAGACAATTTCTATAAACTTAAAGAGAAATACAAGAGATAATACAAGACATTAAATCTGACTTCCTTTGAGAAGAATTTAACTCTCAATTTATAGAAGTTCTAAGTCAAGATGGAATGCTAGGATCACTTCAACACCAATGGCTAGGATTGATTTCCCCAACTTCCAACTTCCACGAACTTCCACTAACTTGCACGGGTTGGGGTTTGATTAAGGCTTGGACTTCATCAAACAAGGCCTGGACTTTTGAGGGAGGGCCTGGAGTCTTGATGAATAGCTTGGGCTTGTGGAAGAATTGTTTGGGTTTTTGATATATATTTTTGGTGAAATTAATAGTAAATTCGTGCAAAAATACAGTCTTGTACTACTCTCGTTTTTCTTACTATAACTTTCTATATATAACTCGAAATCACGAACCATACAATTTTCTACAAATGAGACTTCCAAAGCTTTCCAACGATATATGGCTTAAAATTTAGTTCATTGTAGATCAGTATAGTTAATTCCGAGAAGTTAGATGTCCAATAGAGGTGGAAGTGATGGATTTTTCTCAATTTTTATGCAAACTCTTCTAAAATTCTTTCAAACATCAAAACAACACCAAAACATCAAAAAATACCAAAAAAAATAACAACGAAGAATAAAAAAATTAACATAAAACAATACATAATTGAATATCTATCAATTTCCTAATCAATAGTTTTAATAATTAATTTAATTAGTATTTACTTTTTGGGTGGGGTTATATGAACCCGTGACAACACTCAGTAAAACCCCAATTTTATTTAAAAGTTAAAAGACTAAACTACTCGATACCCACTAATTCTCTAATTTTTTATTTTTGCCTTCTTTTTCTTTATCATATTCAACTCCTTTTTTTTTTACTAAATAAAAAGGTCAACAAACTAATTCTAATTTATCCTGTTTCAAATATGTGTGCTATTTTCTTCTTTTTTTTAATTTTTTTATAACCAAACAAAAACAAAAAGTATTTATAATTTAAGAACTTTTGTCGCAGCTTGCTGACTTTTTTCTCTTACGTCTCTAATTGCTCTTGATTTAGTTTCCCTTCCAGGTTTTTTTTTTCCCTTAATTAAGATTTGGACGTTGGAGAGAAAAACTGCGTTGTAAACAGAAAATTGGTTAAGATTTGGTTGGAAGGAGAAGCTGGGGTTTTAAAGAGAAAATTGATTAAGATTTAATTTGTTTGGAGGGATAAGAGACATTTTATAAATGTTTATCTTGATTAAACAAGTATAAATATAAGATTTCAATTAGAATTACTTTTCTTAAACTTCCTAACGAGGAAAAAAAATTCATGGATTGATGTTTTAATGAATTTTATTGGGCAATCTTCCAAACCACTCCTAATTAAGGTTTATGAAATCATCATTTATAGACAAGGTTTGGGTTATTTTTAATCCCCCACCTTCCCCAACTTTTTGAAAATGGATCACAAACGCCGCTAAGTCGTTTGCCACCGTTGTCGATAAAAAAAGTCATATGATAATTACCTTTATAACCCTTATTAATTTTCTAAGAGAAGACAAGTTCCTTATTTTACGGCTCTTTTTAATATTTTAAGAGGAGACAAGTTATTGCACTCGACTGACGCATGGGCCACTTAAATTTGTATTAGTGTAAAAAAAATTTAAAGAAAAAGTAATATCATTTTATAAAGTTTCTAGAGTGTGGGAATGCAGCGCCGCTCTTCATGAAAGCCAACTTCTTCCCTGTTCAGGTCATCTTCTCAAAAACCCACCAAGATTAAAAGCTGAAACATTGTACTCTACTGGGCAAGCTTAATTAATTTTTTACTTGTTTAATTTTATACTAAAAATTATGTAAAATAACATGCATGGAAAATAAATCGGACCTCTGAATTTAGCATAATCCAGGGTATAAAATCCAACAATTAAATCCAATATTCAAATTTAGTATTCAACTCCCAAGATTTAGATCCAAAACATGAGACTGTCAAACAAAAAAAGATTACAAGTTCAATTCAATATGAAACGACTGACTTTGAAAACCAATCACTAATGATACTTGAACTATTGTAAGCATCATTTTCCAAAATATTCAAGTAGAAGCACCACATGAGACACCAAATAGATGCACCACATCACGAGCATCCCTCATCCTCCATTTTCTTGAGTTGAAACCCCTTTTCTATCAAGCATTTTACTGCATGTCTTTTTATTATGACCAACAGCCTATGACCAACAGCCTTGCAATATGAGCACTTGATCAGAGTGAACAGCTTGGAGGCCTAGCAGGTTTCTTCACCAAGTTCTTTCCTTCTAGCTTTGCGAGGTCTTCCACGCTTTGATTTCTTATAAGATGGTTCCATTTTGTTGCATGCAACAGTTGGCTACTCGGATTGATCAGGAACAGGTTTGATATGGTGTTGATAAGTGGCTAAATACCTATTCTTCTTCAAAATCTTGTCCACAATATCAGCTTCGTCAATCCTTCTCTCATGTATACATGCCACTGAATGTTTACGATTGTTGTAGATGTGGAGTCCCCATTTGGATAATCTTCATTGGGAGTCCCACATTGATTGGTTAAGGGAAGGTCATGAGGTTTATATATGGGAGGAGTTCCTCCACCTAATAGACTAGTCTTTTGGGCTGGATACTTGTTCCATATATGGTGGCCCATTTGTTGAAAAATTATTGTTGTGCGCAGCGGAAGCGATCCGTAATAAGTGGTATCAGAGCCAACCCAAGACAGCAATGTGTGGACTCGTTTGATTCAGACAAGGAGCATGGGCCTTGTCTTTGTGGAGGATTATCATTGGTTGTTCAGACAAGGATGGCGTCGCCACCCGCCAGGGCCTTGTCTGAGGAGGGGGATTGTTGTAAATGTGGAGTCCCATTTGGATAATCCTCATTGGGAGTCCCACATTAATTGGTTAAGGGAAGGTCATGGGGCTTATATATGGGAGGAGTTCCTCCATCTAATAGACTAGTCTTTTGGGCTAGATACTTGTTCCATATATGGTGGCCCATTTGTTGAAAAATTATTGTTGTGCGCAGCGGAAGCGATCCGTAACAGCGATAAATACCAATCATTTGAAACATCTCACATGAGCAATAAGCCTTGTTTAAGTTGACCACAAAGACCTTGCCTTCATCAACCACTTCAAATCCAAGCCACCACACCATATCACTCGGGCATCTCTGCTATTTTCCCTTGCCTTCTTTATCTTCTTTACCACAGATGGCGGAATATCTTATAAAGTTAGTAGTGTTAGCTTACCTTATAGAATATATCTCGATTTGACGGCTACGATGAATATGAAAACCAAATAAACTCAGCCTTGATGTGGAAGAAGACGGGATTTTCAATTTTTCTTAGTCTGACTTGTAAGTGAAAAAGATTGGAACTTGTCGATTAATACAAAGTGCACAGCTGTCTAAGATGGCTAACTTGAGTTGATTGATTAATTTACGTATTTATCCTTATAGAAAACAGTGGCAAACGGCTTAGCGGAGCTTGTGATGCATCTTAAAAAAGTTGGGGAAGTGTTTGATTAAAAAATTCAAATCTTGTCTATGAATAATGATTTCACAAACCTTAGGTCTTCAGGAGTAGTTTTTTATGATTGTCCGAATTTTATCACTTTGTTTTTTCATAGAATAATTATTTTAAATTAATCTATCTATTTAAGGGTGTAAACGGCATTAAATGGGCGTATCAAATAAATTTTAAATTTTAAAATGTAGATATATTTTTTTTTGGAGAAATGAGGTGTTAAGAGTATTTATGGGGTCCATATTGCCCCAACCTTAATTTCTTGGTGTTTGTGTTTTCTAGTTAAGTTGGGTGTAGGAATTAGATTTTTATTTCCTAATTTGAATTTATTTATTGGTAAATTTAAGTTTATAGGAATCATTATTTTGCATCTCCAATTATTTGATTTAGTAGGTTTGTTATGGTTGTTTAATTTTTGGAATAAAGATTGTAGTTCATAACCTCAATTTTAGGGAAATGGCAGGGTACATCTAATGTAGTAGTTGTATCCAAAACATTTACAACTTTCTTTTTTAACATTTACAAATGTTTTTTAAGTAATTTACAACTTTTATTTTAAAAAAAAGTTATTAATCAATATATTTTTATACTGAAGGATAACCCCCATTTTAGTTTAATTTTTTCCGTTACTTTCTCTCATTTCTTGCAATATTACTTGAAAGTTTGTCTCTATATCAGATTTATTGTAAAATTTTTTTTAAGAGAAATGTGCGTGCTTAATGTACTTATGGTTGCTATGCTTTACTAATATTGAACTCATTATTCAAAAAGAACAAGAATAGTATATAATATTATGAATTCGATCTTAATAGATCTCCTATTTGACCATCTCGCCAAGGCAGAGTCTTCTTATTTATTGCTTGATGGAGGAATGGAACCTCAAAAATCTCCACGCTCTACATTCAACATTCTTTTCTTGGGGCGTTCGTTTGACAAGAGTGTCTGCCACCTGTTTCTTTTTACAGGCCTTTTTATATATGTTTGATCTAACTGCAGCATTAAGATCTGAACAATTTAATGTGCTTTAATTCTGCTTTTAAAAAAAAAAATTGAATCCTTTTGAGTCAAAATTTCTGAAGGATACATATGACCGCTTTAAGCATGCTTTAATTAAATCACAATCACCAGCAGCAAAGTTATTTACTTGCAAATACCATTCGCTTGTCGACTCTCATTCTAGTTTTAAGCGTATTTCTAATTTAGTGACTGAAGAATTGGCTCAAATATAAAGTGTGCTACTCCCTCTAGGAAATTTAGCGTCTTTGGTCGTGTAAGTACACACTCATATATGCGTTTCATGGATACTTTATTAAGTCAAAGAATACTAGCTAGCATGCACTTTATGTTTGCATTCAACTTCTTTCTTCTCCCGTACGTGCCAAGGGATATCAGTATGTGCCTATTGTTTAGAGTAACAACGATATGGAGCAACCATGAAGGAATTCTATTGGTCACATTTGCTTTCTCCGTTACTTATATACAAACCAGTAGGAATATATAAGTTAAAAGTATTAGTGTTTATTCATTGATTAGATGTATGCATTCCAAATTGTTTATCACCTGTTGTCCCATATCTGGTTTAATTTTAGTGCTTTAACAATTTTTACTAGAGTAAGAACTTTATCGCTTTTGTGTCACGATTTGGTCTACGGAGGATGAAAGAAAAAAAGAAATTTTAAGGCCAAAATTGCAAGCATATTTCTACAAAATATGAAAAGGTTAATTTTAGTGACTATCCTCGTAATTTTATGTTGATATCAAGCGAAAACTGTATCTAAAAGAACCATCAATTTTCTTTGATATGTTTATTTAAACATCACAGGACACCTTTATATATTGTTGGATTTTGTCACGGCATTTACTGAAAAAGAAGAGTAAAATTGTAAAGTAAATAGCTTGACGTACCATGAAGTATTTTCTGGGCCCTTTTTTAGGAAATGATATGACAAGATCCGCGCGTTGATGAGGACGCCTTTGATAAAGTTCAAAAAGTTTATACAGGAACGTGATGACTTCGAAAGATGCTTTTGGCTTGCAGTTAAAGTAAAACATGAGGATATCCATTGAAATTAACTCAAAAATAAGATATTTGAAAATCAGCCCTAAACCATATATGTATACATTTCCCAAGGGAATACAACTGCAACTACGGGCACTGGATGAAATTTATAATCTAAAAGATGGTGATTCTTTGGAGAATAACTTGTTGGTTGGGCTCAGAGTAACCTTTCCTCATCTAACCTCCGTGTCTCAACCAGAACTTTTCAGGCACTTGCAAATGTTGAAGCCTTTATTCTTTTGGCTGATGACTCGAAAAATATATTCATTAAACACAATCAGGAGCAAGTTTTCGCTGTCGCATTTCTTCTCAGCAGAGAGCAGGGGCCTGAATTAAAAACAATAGATTGGTTACATATGTGGTTCATATATAGTAATGGTTTGAAGTTAGATGACAAGAACGTGACTAGAAGGACGTAAAATAACCTATAACTTGTCAGGAATAGAACATAAACAATCTGCAAGTAATCTTGTTCGTTCAAGTTTGGCATAGCCGAGGCACTGATTGGGGCTATTAATTAGACAATTCATTTACCAATGTTAATTCTTAATGCTGGGGAAAGGTTTTACTGCAGGCAATGCGTGTTATTGTTAACTATTTATATTTTCGTACACGTGGTTTTTATGGATATACATACGACGTGCTGCCACTAAACTTTCTGTCTACCATCTCTTTTAAGCTATAACCCTTCGAGAAATTCTTATACATGCTTGATATATCACCTTATTTTGCTTAGGTAGTGTGCTAAATAAATTATTAGATATCATGCGGTGTCAACTCATCATCAATTTAAATCCATCTCATCATTAATTTGAATTTCACCCTATTTTGTTCTTAAATTTAAATTTTTTGTAATTATCCTACCCAACTCTCTAAGAAAAAAAAATATCTTAATCCCTCTAATATTTTTCTTTTACTAATTACTTTGAAATTCTCCTTGCCTATTGTTTTCTTTCCCCAAAAATATGGCTGCCATTGCAAAGAAATGCCATTGGCTATGAATGGCTAGCGGCGACACTCGACTTCGTGTCCCTTTTTTATTTATTTTTAAAGTACTTCAATTAACATTAAGTTATTATATAAATAATAACAAAGTCATATGAAGGGTATAAATTGTAATAATGCAGAATATAAGGGGAACGGGGAAGAGAGAGAAATTATTATTAAACCTTTGAAGCTAAATAGATCTCATCCTCAATTTGAATTTCAAAATAAGAAAAAGGAAGATATTAGAGGGATTGAGAGATTTTTTTTTTTTTTAGAAAGTTGGGTGGGATAATTTAAGGCAATTTAAATTTAGAATATAAATTGATGATGAGTTGGCACTACAAGGTAATTTATAATTTGTTTAACACATCACATAAACAAAACGAAATAGTATTCCAGATGAGTACGTTTGTCTCATTCAAGAAGCATGTTTGATGAATTGTAGGTTTTGCGGGGAACTTGTGATTTATGATTATAGCATAAGAAAACTACAAAAGCAATGGATATTAAAAGAAATGACCTCATTCGTCATAGTTTTCTTCTTCAATGTAGAAGAAGGTAGCATAGTTTTAGAAGTTAAACAGAACAACCTTAAATGCACTATGTGATTGTGTCAATCCAGCATTATACTATATAATTTCGTATTGGACTAAAGAAATCATATTCTTTTTTAGTCATACCTCAACTTGGAGCTTATATCAACTTGGACTAAATAATGCAGATTCGTCATCATTTTGTGTTCCTTAAGCAATAAGTTTCTCTCTCTTTTCATTTCATATCATCCTTTGGGCACTCTTTTCCGTTCCTTTGTATCTGTGCACAGCAGTTATGTTGTATTTGTCATAGTTTGATATCAAGAAAAATTATTTTGTTTGACAGAGATTGGTGTTACACCGATCGTTCGAGAAGGCTACTTTGCATTTTGTACCACGGTTAAACCATGGTAAATTTATATTTTATAAACAAATATTTATGAGGGGACAAAATTACTAATAAACAGGTGAAAATGCCAATGGCAAAATATAATAATAACTTGGATTATTCGCACGTCAAAGGTGTGATTGGGTCGAAGGGTTAGATTTTCATGTAGCTATAAAATGAAATCAAGGACCTGCAAAATCTGAGTTGTGCACAAACAAGATTTGTACTTCCTATACACGTTTATGTTAATACATAGCTAATTTGATCTGGAGGTGGGATCTAACATGGGTGATTATGAAAATCTAATATATATAGGAGCTCTCAAAGTTTAGTATTCATCTAGGCACCTCATTCTTATTATCGTTTGATAGATGCATATGCCTACTGCATTCTGATGCATGGTTGTAAATTCTTTGCAATGCCCTGGGGCAAAACGTTGAAACAAGTAGTTTTGTATCGGAAATTTGCCTTGCAATCTTTATTTCTATTCGCCTTCGTATTGTATTTCTTTCTCATCAGATGTATCGGGCTTGTAATGGCATTGAATATTTATGCGTTTCCACAGGTTTGTTACATGTGGACCCTTACATTGGTCTCTAAATACTAATTAAGTAAAACATATCATTCATGTCTTAATATTAATATTTTCTTTTCAGAAAATGTGTTTGCTCATACTACGAGAATCACAATTAATAAAGTACTCTTTGATATGTGGCAGCGTGATAAAATATACTTGCTGTGGATTATGACTTCAAGCTTGGGTTTGGGTTTCAAAAGTTGCATGACTCATGTAAAAGTGATATAGAGAACATGCATTAAGAAATTTATAGGCCCAGCATTATAGGTTTTGATGAACAACAGTTGCTTTGAAACAGACATTTGCAGTATAAAGCTTCAGATTATAGAAGTTGAGAGTGAAAAGGACTGATGCAGAACAGTGGATGTCCCACTACTTGCTCCCTCAAAAGAGCGATTAAGAGCAATACAATTGGCGAGAAACCAGAGGTGTTCCCAAGGATCTTAGAAGGGACATAAAGTGTCTTCTCTGCTTGCGTTTGCGCATGAGTATTTGCTTTACAAGTTTCCATACCTTAGTGTTGATGTAATTACCGTAAATAATAAATGTAATCTTGTCATTGAAAAAATGTATCACTTATTATTATATAGGTCCTTTGTCTCTTTTCAAGAAAGTTTGGCCCTGATTGGCATCAAAATAATGCAACGCCATAACTTCTTTTTGTATAAAATTCAGGGACTATCTACATTGAATTATCGTAGTAGACAAGACAAACCCGTCCGAGAGTTTCTCTTTCGGTTAAGAGTCAATTAGGTGCGGTAAAATCTAGGTGTTTAATTCTTAAGAAGATAGGCTAATCCAAGCTGAGACATCAACAATTTGATCAACTTCCTAAGCTTGATACGATTATTTTAACCAAACTCGTGTCAGATTTTTGACAGGAAAGTGGCCTTCGAATAATTAACAATCATGCACATAAAATAAAATTAAATTGTAAACCCTCGTTTCTCTTTTACATGTTATAAATTCCACCAACACCTTCGAAAACTTCTGCCAAAAGCAAAACATCAGAAGTTCTCACATGGTCGGGAAGATAACTTAAAATTATTGCAAGTCCTATCGCTTTTTAGATGATTCTATGTGAAGGAATGGACATGATGGGATTAGGTCAATTCTTTAGCTAGACGTGCATGCGTGGCTTCCACTAAACATGCATATACGAAATTTATGATTAACGACTTTTCTTTTGGGTTCACATAAGGTCAATTCCTTAGTTAATTAGTACTTTTTAGTTAGTGGCTTCCATTCAACTTGAAAAATTCCCTGACTTAATTACTGTCCCCTGTAAACTATTCTTTTCCCACTTTACACTACGAAAAAAAAAAAAAGAAAAAAACTAGTGATATCTCGGTAGAAATTATAACTAAAGTCGTCTTATCAACTAACATGTTTTTCTGGTTGACCGAAGAAATAGTAGTCAGAGCTTAAATTTTATGTTATCTAAGATCATTTTATGTAAGCTTTAAATAATCATCTGAAACCTAATAATTTCTCTTTTTGTATTAGGATTTATATCTATTTTTAGCCTATTAGTGATTGTTTTGGGTTGGTTATCTATTGCACTGTTTATTGAATTTTCCTCAATGAATTATAAGTTAAATTGAATTCTTTTCTTCTGCACCAATTACTGAAGAAAATTATTGTGCACGTGAAGGTCATTTCATTGGATTCTTTGTTGATCTATAATATTCCTCGTACAATGATGATAAAAAGTGCCCGGATATTGGACAAGATGGGGACCGTACGTGGCTATTGTTCTGGGTTCCTTTGTTGGATTTCTACGATCGATATTGTCTTCCTACTATTCTATGCTGGTTCTTTTGTTCCTTGTTTTCTTCATGGGTTGGACGAGCTAGCAATTTACACGAAATATGCCTCGAAATTGCAGGGAAATATAAATTTGCTCCAATATAAAAAAGCTATGATTAAAAGAATTTGTATGTATAGTGGAGGACAATTAGGTAGATATTGTTGACACAGTGAAGCAAGCGATTGCATGTAGGGATGGCAATGGGGCGGGGCGGGTTCGGGGCGGCCGGTACCCAACCCCGCCCCGTTCAAATTTTTTTTGCCCTGTCCCGCCCCATTGCCCCGTTGCGGGGCGGGGCGGGGCGGGGCAAAAAAATTTTGAACAAATTAGACCCGCCCCGC
This sequence comes from Boswellia sacra, assembly GCA_013180625.2. Lineage (NCBI taxonomy): Eukaryota > Viridiplantae > Streptophyta > Magnoliopsida > Sapindales > Burseraceae > Boswellia > Boswellia sacra. The sequence goes on along the minus strand of SNVD02009519.1, from coordinate 1,708,962 downwards.
CCCGCCCCTAAACATTTATATTTTTGCAATTAACCCCCTATAATATTTTTATTTTTTGCAATCAACCCCCTATAACATTTACAACCTCTAATTTTTATCATATTATTTTACTTACTGTCAACCCTCTAATATATTCAAACGTGTTACAATCACCCCTAATAATATCATTTAAGTCCCAATAGTTTATTTTTTATCATATACACCCTTATACTGTGCGGGGCGGGGCGGGTCGAACGGGGCTAAGTGTTAGACCCGGACCCTGACCCGCCCCTACCGGGGCAGAATTCTTTTGCCCCAGACCGCCCCAAAACAGTTTTGGGGCGGGTCTTGCCCCGCCCCATTTGTCCGGGGCAAACCGGGGCCCCGGACCCGGCGGGGCAAATTGCCACCCCTAATTGCATGAGTGCAAGACAGTAATTTGGTAAACAATCGAGAAGAAGAAAGTTATTCTTATGAGAAAAGCGACGCATCGGGTCAATGGTGGAGTCATAAATTAAATAAAAATCGTTGACTTTAACTCATTCTGCAAGTCCTCGATATGGTTTATTTAACCAGCAATAAGCATCCTCCATTAATTAATCGTTAAATACTATTTGAGTAGCCCAAGTGGCAACATGCCACTCCCCATTAAAGCGCTGATTGGTAAAAGAGCCAGTCTTTGAAATTTGGTGGACAAATTTGCAGAAATCAAAGAGCTTTCGCATTGTTCATTATGTAAGTTAAGTGGCTGCGTGGTGTATTTTGAACAATATTGCTGAAAGTCAATTAAACTTGTTATGTTTATTTGTTCAGGTCAGCTCACGTGTTGGACTTAGAGGAAGGTACAAGAAGGCAATTTTCTAGAGAACTTGGAGATCATGGAACAAACTCAGTCTCAGGAAACCTTCAAAGAGCTCCACATTCTGGTGTCGAAATTGCAGAGATTAGGAGCATTAGTGTTAAGGACTAGCACAAGCTTGTTATGAATTCATAGCCAAAGGCTTGTATTACGTGAAGAATATCATTGACCTACAGAGGCCTATCGGGTTCTCAATTTTTCTTTTATTGGGTGTGACTGTTATCTCTGTGGATCCCTCGCTTTTCTATGCTTATGTGATCAATTCTGAAAAAAAGTGTCTTGGATTGGACACAAAATTGCAGCATACAGCTTTCATTCTCCATCTAATCTTTAGTCTTTATTGAGGCTTCAGATATCCAATCCAAAATGTTAACATGATAGATTGAGTAACCAACTTTTTTATATACTCTAAAACTCCCCGTTAAGTATCCAATATAGGATTCATCAGTCTTCATGTTATCTTTGGTTCCCTACTTTAGTTCTCATTTACTAGACATTGACTTCTTTTATGTAATGACATTTGTAAGAAACACCCATCTTTTACATCAAGTGTCCTCTCTATTCACATAGATTCAAATAAATAATATTACAAATTTTTAATTATAAAATTTGAAATTGCCATCACGTGTGGTACATGTATATCATATTGTGTCATATCACTTGTCATATTCTATGCACAAATATCCAAATAAATAGTATTACATAAATCTCTTCGTGGGCTTACATATTGGTCAACTATAACATTTTTTTAATTAACACTCAGAAAAGAAAATTCAAATCCATGACTGTTCCTCAATATAATTCTAATAGGGCTCCAATTCTATGTTAAGAATTCAATTCACGCATAACCTTAAATTAGTTTGCCGGATTCAACAATAATATAAAAAAGTATAATTAATGTCATAAGTTATCTTTATATGAATTAGGATGAAATAGTAAACTTTACTTTCTGTGAATGGTGCTACCTATGTAAAGCAGACGTATCTACAATCGAAATTATAATATCAGAAGCGATAAGATTATAGGGATAAGAGACAAAGTAGTTGATGACTTTCTGGAAGCTCTCTGCGAAACTCTAAAAGGAGGTCAAGTAGCACGAGACCAGAAGTTTTGATGTAGAAAGTTTGTTCCATAATCCACCCAACCATCTTGGGAAGAGCATAAAGCTTGAAATCTATTTCAAGCTACTAAGGAAAGTGAGTTCCTTTGTTTCCATAGAATTGCTTTTTAACCTTTAAATTTATCACCCTTTACAATCGCTGGATATAATGAGGTGAATTCTTGTTAGAGTTTTATGCAGATAATGTCACGCCCTAATGCCTCTTATTTAGAGACCTTAGGGGTGATTGAATTAGAAATTAATAAAAGGACATCATCAATATATTTTTTTTAATACATCACATGAATTCCTTACAACATATGACCATTTATTCAGAATCAACTGTACATACATTGGTGACTAAAATCAACACATAAGATTATAGTCACATAACAAAATCTCCTATCACAAGCTAGAAGAATCAAGACCGTCCCCAAAAATTATTGTAGGCATGCAGACTCTGGACTCTCTAGGAAAGCTCTGGAACACCACTAGTGTGAGTATCTTTCTGTGTACCTGTGGAGGGAGGGGGTGAGCATAAAGCCCAATAGGAAAAATTCTAACATTATACTAAATCACACGCATTTAACAATTACTCAATTACAAAGTTGCACACCCAATCATAATAAATCAAACAATTATGTTCATTCGCACATCAAATTTATATTCGTGTTCCCCTTGGATCCGTATACGAAACGGCCCATCCAAGGTCTAACACATTATATTATTATATTTGTGTTCCCCTTGGATCCGTATACAAAACGACCCATCCAAGGTCCACACATTATATTATTATATTCGTGTTCTTCATGGATCCGTATATAAAACGACCTATCCAAGGTCCAACACATTATATTATTATTTTCGTGTTCCCCCTGGATCCGTATACAAAAAAGCCCATCCAAGGTCCAACACTAAGGATTTCATATCCGTATTTTCCTTGGATCCGTATACAAAACGGCCCATCTAAGGTCCAATGCATACATTTATAACCTTTTTGCATAATTTCTACGATAAATCTCAAAAATACAATTTTTATGCAAAATCCCGAATTTTTTGGGAAGTGTACAATCGATTTGGGTTGGTTCTGTAATTTTGCTCGACACTCGACACTGTGCACCTCGACACTCGACACTCGCATCGACTCTCGCACGCGACGCGCGACACTGTTCGCTCGACACTCGACACTGTGCCACTCGACACTCGACACTCGACATTCGAACATGCGTGTCGAGTCGCGCACACAACGCGCGACACTGTTTGCTCGACCCATGACATATGCCACTCTACACTCGACATTGCTCACACCCGACACTCGATATAGGCCTCTCGATACACGACACTGCTCACACCCGACACTCAACATAGGCCTCTCAACACTTGACACTACTCACACCCGACACTCAACATAGGCCTCTCGACACTCGACACTTGTCCCTCGACACTCGACGTTATACACTCGACACTCAAACCCCCACGTCAAGTCATGCATGCAACATGCAATACTATGCACTCGACGCTCGACACGTCCCAACCGACACTCGACAGATACCACTCGACACTCAACAAGCAAGTGTCGAGTGGTGTCGAGCAAAAAGTCAGAAGCTACACACACAATCGTGAACCTGTTCCATTAAGTCGGTTACACCAACTTATTTCCAGATTTCGACTTCCAACTTCAAAAATTCACCAAAAATTCATTTTAACTCTAAATTCAATGAAATCAGTGGCTAATTAAAGCTTCATATGTCTATTTTCCTAAACAAATGAAAAATCATACAATTCTCAATCTAGAAAAATGCATCAGCTCAAATAACACAAGACAGTCACATGAACTACAACTCCCCTCAAAACCATCTATACTTCACTTCGTCAACATTTAGTTTTCACACATAGTTCCTCATTCAGACCATAAAAAATCAACTCACAATAAGTAGCTTCACTCATAGTTCATCATCGAAGCAACAAAACAATCAATTTAGAATAGATCACATGCATAACAAACCAATATCAATTAAACAACAAAATACATGACATGAGGTAAGCATAGTGTTAGAAAATCCCTACTTGTTTTCCAAGCTTATACACTTCTTTGAAAATTTTTCCCTCTTTTCTTCCCTCTCTTTTCTTCTTCTCCTTTTTCTCTTTTCCTCCCTTGTAACCGTGAAACTCTCTTCTTTTTTTTTCCTTCTTTTTCTACTTCTAGAAAAATCCCATCTTCCCTAAATATAAGGCCCCAACTCATAGGCCTATAAATCCACTCATTTTCCAATCCACTAATTCTTAAACATAATTTCTAAATTTTATAATACATAAATGCATACATATTAATTTTCTTTGAGACTTTACAGATAATGTATCCTATTTTTTAAGAATAAGTTATTGACTTTAATTTGGTCACTTCATGTGAGTGATCTTAAGCATATTAGTTTTCTTATTATTTTATCTATAAGTTAGTAGTGGTTTAGTGGTAGATCATGGTCCTATATTCATCGATTCACGTTATCATTTAGTTGATGTAATGCCTATACAAAAGCTATTTTATATTGAACAAATTTATCCAGATATTCACCCCTGTTAATTGTGTTTTAACAATTTCTGTTAAGTTATTCATAACACATGATATCAAAATTTTACATATCGGTACCAGAGTGTGTAACAATGGTATCAGAGCTACGGTTAGCTAACAAAAGCCATGTGAGGGAGCCACAAAAAGGAAAACGTGAGCTTGAGAGTCACTTTTACTCTAGGTACAATCATGGCTTCTGAGAATTATATACAACCTACAATTCCTCTCTTTGAAGGTCACTATGATCATTGGAGCATGTTAATGGAGAGCTACTTCAAGTCTAAGGAGTATTAGTAGGTTATGGCTACTGGAATTATTAAACCAGCAACTAGGGTTACTCCGACGGGTATGCATAAAGCAGAGCTTGTGGGGCAGATGTTCAAGGATCTCAAGGCAAAAAACTACTTGTTCCAAGCTATTGATTGCTCTATCATGGAAACAATCCTTAGGAAGGATACTTCCAAGCAAATTTGGGACTTTATGAAGAAGAAGTTCCAAGGAATAGCAAGGGCAAAATGGTACATCTTCAAGCGCTTATTTTGAGTTTAAGACTCTATGAATGAAGAGGGCTTAATCGGTTACAAATTATATCTTGAGGACGATGACAACGGCAATAAGTGGTGCATCAATGTGCAAAGCCTTGATGATGTTACCATTATTGAAAAAATTCTTCGTTCTCTAACATCCAAATTTAATTTTGTTGTTTGTGTGATTGAAGAATCAAAAGATATTGGCACATTATCAATTAATGAGTTGCAAAGCTCATTGTTGATACATGAGCAGAAAAATATACAACAAGACACACTACAAGAAATTTATGAAATATTTGACACATGGGCTTTAATATATTTGAGTGTTTTTCTAAAAGGAGTCAAATATGATGAAGCTTAAAAAAGTCAACTCGCTTTTTCTATTTATTTGACAGTGATCTTAACATATATAATTACAGAATTGACACTACTTTGAATATTGCCTTTCTCTCTTTCCATTTCGTATTTCCCCTTTCTATTCTGCCCTAGCCGCCACATTTTTCTCATTCCCTCACTGCACTTCACTCATTCGCCTCCCTCTCTTCATCGATCCGTCACTCCCTTGGTCCCTTCCTCACTCCTCATCAATTCCTCTCTCATGCATGTAACAAATTTCTGATGCATCAATTCACTTACAAAATCGAAATAACTAATTGATTTTCATTTCTCACGCTTCTAGTCTCTCCATCGTTGTGTATTTTCTCTCCTCTCCTCTTGTCTCTCTTGCTCTCTCTTCTTTTTCATTTTCCTGTTGAAGCCGTTTTTTTTCTTGTTTGGGTCTGTCTTGAGTGGCTTGTTTTAGATTTTGGGGCTGGTAAAATGTTATGTACTTTCTATAACGGTAACTCAATTTGTTGTTGAGATTGTTCTAATTTTGCTTATATGGACTTATAATTTTTTACGAAACAAAAAAAGCTAACGATGCCCAGGTAATCTTTTATGCTGGAGTTTTTTTTTGGTTTGTTTGTTTAGTGGTTTGATTTGCTTCTTTCATTTTTGTGGTAGTGATACTTATTATAGGTAATGATGTTTCTCTTGGCAGCTTGCTATAATTTCGCAGCTTGCTGTAGTCCACTTATCGGGCTACGATTTCTTTTGTCATCTTTTTTTCTATTTGTTTATCCACTTCCCATCCTACTATACATCAAGGTAATTTATAATATGCTTTACTTTTTGGAAAATGTAGTGGAGAGTTCTAGTGTCATCTCTTCTAAAGATAAGAAAAAATTTAATTGAAAAGCTTAATTGTGGATATTAATTCTCATGTTGAATCTGTTGCTGCAGCACTTGGTGGTGGACCACAATCATCAAACGGAGTCGACCAACTGAAACAAAATCGAAAAGGTGAAGTATATGTGGTATTGAGCTATAGCAGCTGTACCCCTGATCCACCAAGTGGTTTGAGAAGCCCAGCATATAATTTATA